>OX465283.1:120821821-122021821 GCA_949987705.1 Thereva unica | reverse complement strand
AAAGTCTAGCCCAATCACCTGATATTTTGTTCTTGATATTGAGTACCACAACTTTAAAACTCAGATTATGGAAGAAGTCTCCAAGAGTTCTAGCTTTATCAGCAAGGAGGTCCCTTTCATTTTCTTTAATCCCCACATGTGAAGGCACCCATATTAGTTCAATGTATTCAAAATCCATGGCAAGTTTCATGATTTGACCAAATATGTAGTTGCCTGTAGATAGCTAGTAGCTCCACGGATAAGATCGACATCCCCCAGAGAGATTTTTTCATTAGATCATATTAATAGTCAATGAAGGAAACACCAATACCTACTTTGTCCTGGGCAATAGAAGCGTTAGTAGCAACAATTTGGACATCAGAAGAGAGCACCTTCCGTTTTTCAGTCATTAAAATGTGAATAATTTTCTTAGGAACAATCTTTTTGGTTCCAAAGTCCTTGAGAAGGTTGATGTCAATGAGAAGTCCACCGGTGATAGAAGAGGTGATTTCATGAGGAATAAAAAGTTCAAAAATCCCTTGTATTTGAATGTAACTTTTTCAAGTGAAGATACAGGGGAGTATAGGTTGAGGATGTTGGGAAATTCATTATTATTTTAGTCAGGCGGAGAATCTGCTTGGCGGTGATAATTTCTGCTCTGGAGATATCTCATCTGCTAGTGCATATAAGATATGATTAGGAGTGGAGGACGTAAGACCAAAACAGGATCTTAAGAATCTGTTAGAGATGGTTTCAATTTTGTTTTCCAATATCACGGATTCATTAGATGACAGTGATCTAGCATACTCTATTTTAGATCTGATAAGAGATCTATATAGAAGGATCATACTTTCAGGCGAAGGGCTAAATTTCTTTTTACTTAGAATGGAGATAATTTTATAATAGCTGTTTAATGCAGAAGGGGCGTCGTTAAGTTGAATTCTACTTCTGAAATTTCTGGCAAAAGTCCAGCCTACAAATTTCAAGTTAGTGACATTGGCAATGGCACCTCCATTCATGTATAATTGCGTGGGTTTCCTGCTACCCCTAAGCAGACCCTTGGATTTGTTTGCATTGATCCTGAGTTTTAATACTAATCATTTAAAGCCAGTTCCAGTTGGTCTTAAACAGCCGAGACACTTCCTCTCACACCATAAGAAGGAAATCATCAGCAAATTGGAAAATATGGACTCCTCAAGATTCTACATCATGAAAACTGGCACTATATATAGATTTAAAAGTAGTGGACTATGAGTGCTGCCCTGGGGATGCCTGCTTTAACTTGTCTTTTATCTTTACCCAGAGAAACAATTATATTGCTGAAAAATTTTACCATCCAGTTGATACATTGTGGGATGGAGTATAATATTCCAAATAGCTTGAGGCTTAGTTAATATAGTGGGATGCCGTACTCTATCAAAGGCCTTGGAGATATCAAGAGCAACCAGTCTAGATTCCCCAAATCGTTGTATAGTTTAGTAGTGGTGCTCTACACACATGGCCCAGTATCCAAGAGCTACGGAAAACTAAGTTTGCATATAGAATGTTGTTCTTAAAAAAAATATTAAGTGACTATTTATAGTAAGACAGTAGTAACATTATAAAATGTACAACTCTTTAAATCCAATTATAACTGCTTCAGCAAGAACCATTTCAATAAAAGAACGATGAAAACTGGATACTTACCCTTTGGACCTAACAAAAATTCTCATATAAATTAAATCCCCGGATGTTATCCTAACATGAACCTAATTTAACCCTCAATATTTCTACACTTTATTTACACTCGTAATTGACTCCGACCGGCCTTTTTACAATTGTTTACAAATCTTACCGCCAATTTGTAAATGACCCTTTGTTGATACTAGCATGCAATGAAACTTAAAATTTACGGCTTTCTTCAGTTAAAATTACCTGTTATGTTCCGAGTTCCATATGTAAAGGCTAGCGACATATATAACTGATAAAATAAAACATGTTCCCACTGACACTAAAGGAGGAATTTCAGGCACTTCTCCACTAAAATCCATTTTCCCGAGATAGAACTGTCAAACTTTGTGGGGATGGAAAAAAAAGAAATGGAAAAGCAAAAAAGCTCGAAAAATAAGTTTGTTTAATGTAGGCACACCTGAGTATAGCAAATTTCGACAAGAAGCTTTTGCGGTACTGACTGAACATGGGTGTAATGTTTTTATAAAATAAATATATAAAAAGATTACAAGAGAAGTTTTAAGACGTTGTGAACGTTATTTCTCCCATAGGCCCATTTTACACGATGAAACACAAAACATAAAGTTTCCAGCAAGCTTAGGCTAGGGGTGAGAGAGGGCTTGAGGGGACGTGAAATTTTGCCAACAAACTTTTGGAAGCAACTTTGCGGAAACAGTTTGACAGCTTCAGGTTTGTTGTTGTTTTTTCTCTGATTTCTTTGTAAAAAAGAGAAATGAGAAGTTTACTCATGTAGACACCGATGAAGTTTTTGAGGAAACTCCAAAAGGGAATTAGCGATTGCAGGCAACTTTGTTTCGTTTCGTGTTTCATCGTGTAAAATGAGCCATAGCAAAATTCTATTCTAGCATTTGTATTTTGATCGATCATAATTTTATTTGCTTAAAATAAATAATTAAAAAGAAAAGAATAAACAAAATATCTCAATGTTTGTTCCTATTTACATTTTTATTAATATTAAAATATGAACCGCGAAATTATATTCAAATATTTGAAACCAAGCCAACACGACTGACAAGTATTAATAAATAAAATAATAATAAACAGTAGAAAGCGCATTTTTATAATTTTGTGTAACTGCGAAAAAAGCTTAATTTCGCCGGTTCGCTTCGTTTTCTGTAATACATTCCTCAATGCGCCATCCACATTTGAAAATAGTTCAATTGCATAGCCCTTCTGGCAGCTTTGCATACAGATTTCAGTGCAGATGGGAATTATGCAACTTTATTTTGTGTTTTTTGTTGATAAATCTTCAACAAAATAACTTAAACAATGGAAGTGATATTGCAAGCAAGTGGAAAGTTTATGAAAATATTAAAGTTTTATAGTTATTGATAAAGGAACGCTAAAATCTCAATATAAAAAATAAGTAATTTTTATTGACCAGAAAATCCCAGTTTGTGTAAATGTGTGCAATAGTTTACGTTGCCTTAAATTGTGTGCGTTTAGCAGACAAATCGGTATAAAGAAAAATTGATTTGATTTTCAAATGTGTAGTGGTGTGACAAATATGAATAAAAATTAAAGATGGCTGTCCGGGCTGGAACCAGTTTTTTCGTCTTCTTTGTTTAGGGGGTCTTCATAAGTTTAAACGAAGAAAAAGTACGGCAAATTAAGTATATTCAGATTGGGTCACTCGGTGTGGCTTGTTTAAATTGAGCCCCACAAAGGACCCAGTCCTAGAAGTATACAGAAAGAAGAGCAGGGGAGCTCGAGGGTACGTCAGCTACTGTAAAAAATTTTATAAAGATGCCGAGTGCCTCATTTACTTCGTCCCGATCATATGTAAGAAGATCGAGGCGAAAAGGTGGAAATCGGATTGCATTGCCATCGAGAGCATCAGGTAAAGTTTTATTTTTATGTAAAAGGAGCGATTTTTAAGCTTGTTAAAAAAAATATATATATAATTACTATAAGAAATATGTGTGGGTGAAAGGGTTGGCTTTTCTGCTGGCATGAGGATGAGTGTGTGAGTTTGGTGAAAACACGATTTTGTCCGTGTGTTGACGACTCGCAGATGGACTCTGATTTTATGTTTTGTATTTTTTTTCTTACTTATAGATTTATTTATACATAAATATATACTTTTATTAAGGAATTATCACTTAATTCCCTTGTTCTTAACAATTTCAATTTTTCTACTCGATAATTCTCGATTGCCGCCCATGATTCATGAATAATGTTTCTTTCCTATTTGCGGAATGGTGATTAGTATCGTCGCGTAGTAAATCATTTATTAAAGTAAATCAAATTGGAAGAAATAATTGCATTCAAAATAACTTATGCAGAATTAAAAATTTCTTATAAGCTTGTGAGACTTTTTCGCACTTCCAATAAGATTAATTTTAATTAACTGTTTACAACTTGCAAATAAAAAATGTACCGATATGTGAAGTGTAGCGGTATTGAAATCCGAGATTTCTGCTTTGAAATGCGTGTGATTTCATCCGGTATTTATTTATACTTTAAAAAGCGAAAGGGTGCAGTTGTTTAAGGTGACGTTTTGATAATTTGCATAGAGCAGTCTTAAAGTTGATACATACTTATGTACATATATGCAGGAGTCGGCAGTGAAAAATCCATATACTTTTGTTGTTTGCTGAAATATAAAATCGACTAAAAGTGGAACGTCATAAAAAAAGTTATTATTTATTTATTTGAGAATGTTTCGAGTACTGTGCAACTTATCACGAATTAGAAATTCTAGCGGGTGAAATTTTTTCCCATCATCATATATATCTTATACATTGCTGAATATATATTTTTAAACCAAATTGAGGATTTACAGCTCGAAAAAGTACTTGCATTTTGGCCGTAAGATAGAAAACATTACAATTAAATTCCTAGTCATTCCGTTTCTAGGAAGAAACGGTGATAGGCTCATAGGCAATATTTTGGTTAGTTTAAGCCCATTTGTCTGCCCTTTTAAGGTTTACTCATCATAGCATAATAACAAGTTAATTACAAGATTTAATATGTACCGATATAAGCAGATACTCAGTACAAGAAATATTCATTAACTAGGATGGATGAATGATGCAATTTTGTTATTTTAATTTAAAACCATTGTTTTCTTTACATTTACTCTATCAACACTGGAGATGTGTCTCTGGATGGAATTAACACTCTTCATTAAGTGGGGTGTCAACTTAGGTGGCTACCAGCGCTGGTTGTATCTTTCGCTGGCTCCCATTACATTACCTGCATAATTTTTAATAAGCATTTCATTTATTACCATCTATCGTAGTATAAATTTAACTAATGCTTAAAGTTAATTTATTCTAACCTATTCTAATCTATCTAACTTATTAATGTTAATGTTTATTTATTCGGAAAGTGTACACAAGATACAAATCTTAGAGTCTTATTTTTCTTTTTGGTAGGGTCTCGATCTCGATTCACGGTTCATTTCCATTCTTGCCGGTTTTTGGCGACGCCTCGAGCCTCGGTAACTAATAGTCGTTTATTCTTTGGGTCACCCTCGATATTCTTTAGCCAGGTTTTCTTCGGTGCCGATCGCTGGACGGTCTCACCGGAGAAGTTTACGTGGCAAACGGTCATCATCCATTCGGCAAGCATGTCCAAACCACCGTAGTCGACGTTTTTGCATTTCTTCTTCGATCAGTGTCTGTTGATCGCATCTTTGTCTAACTGTCTCGTTTCGAAGGCGATCGCGGAGAGATTCACCGGGAATCTGCCTACAGCATCGCATTTGGAAGACGAGCTTCTTATCGTCCGGTTTGAGCAGTGTCCACTTTTCAGATCCTTAGAAGAATCGGAAGGATCAACGTTTGGTAAAGGCGTACATTTGTTTTGATGGGAATATTTCTTTGTTTCCATATGTACCACTTGAGCGGGGCGAATGTTCCTGTGACCTTTTTTTGGAGTACAATATATAAGATACAATTATTTTAGGGGGCAATATAAAGGATTAAAAACTAAAAAATAAGAGACTGGACAAACGCTTAATAAGTTTTCTCCTGAAAACCCCACTGTAGTGGCTCCCCTCACGGAGGGAGGCAAATTATTCCACAGTCTAATTGTGTGCAAGAAGTAGGATCGACAACCAATTCAGCTCGGGGTTTCGAACTCTGTAAATTTTTGGCGCGGGTACGATTTCGGGTTCAATACAATCAAATTTAGTGGCTTCAGGTTCGGGAGATAAAATCTGCTTGGGTGACCCCCGCCCAGGTGACGAGCTTCCATCCACAAAAGTTCGAGGAAACCCACACCCTTATCCTAAGCTTACTTAAATCTAAATGTATTACTAAGAAAACTAGAACTATATCCCATTTAAGCCATAAGATAATCTTTAAATCTAAATTTCAAACTAAACTAAGCTGTCGGTACGCAAAAATTACTAGTCCTCCAACCATCAGAACCAGGTGCTGGCATTGAAAGCATCGCTTTTATCCCCTGTGCATCTATAATATCCTCTTCGCTAAAAGTGTATCGCTTGTCACATGCGAAACATGTGGTAGAAGAGGGGCACTCCCGATCCATCTTGGACCAATCGTTTTGATCCAGGTAAACAAATGCCTCTGGAGAATAAAGCCGCATTCAAAAGCTAGCTGGCTCGGTTCACTTTTGGTCGTTGCCCACTGGCTATATCTGACTTTCCATATTATAATTCAATTTTGCTTCTGAAATATTAGTTCTGCAACTTTATCTATACATAGTTTCATGATATAACGCAAAGTCTGAAAAAAGCGCTAATATTGTCTGGAAAACCTGGAAGTCAGGGCTATTTGGTCTTAAGAAAAATAGCAACTCTGGAAATATTAGAGCTAAGACACAAAATTCGCTTTGTAATTGCTAATTATACATGTGATCAAACAAGAGCCCGTTTCCGAAAGACGAAGGATCATGTTGCTGGAAATGGGTCAAATCTGGGCGTTTGCTTTGATCTAGCCGAAAAAGTAGGTTCAAAATGAATTACTCATCTAATATTTAAAATAATTAATAACTTACGGCCCTCTGGTTCACAACGTTGGATTTTTTGCATTCCTATTTTTCTGACTGGCGGTTGTTATTTTGGAGTCTAATTTGGGGCCAAATTTAACTTTTGCAAAGTACCATCTAATTACAAGCGGCATTTTTCGCAGCTTCTTAATGCTACTGATCCAGTTCTGAAAAATTCTGAGCAATTAGTAATTTTGAATTTTCGTCTCCCTTTTGTATTGTAATATCTAAACATATCCTAGATCTTCCTTATGGAATTTAGAATATGTAGTTCCGAAACCGACGCCTACACGCGTGAAAAGTTATTTCCATAATAAAAATGACGAAGGTTTTAACAAAACTCCAAATGTGATAATAAATAAGCATAATTTTTTAAACTTTGTTTCAAAGTGCAACGTACCATGAACACTAATGTCAACAAAAGCCATACTAACGCTTTTGTAAAATAGAAATTAAAGCTATTGGATAATGGTAACTTTTAGGCATACGGGTTAATAGTTTTGTTGTTAACTATTAACATCTGAATTTACGGATACCTAAAATTATTAGTAAGCGATATTTACCCTTGAATGATAAAGAACGCTCTCATTTGAAAGTGAAATTTCTGGAAAAAGCATGAGTAATTGCTCACGAGAGCTGAGTCAAAAAGTGGCGGATTTGATCTTTGACATATAAAACAAAGCAAATAAAATTATTAAAATTTATTTTTGAAAAGGTTTTTTTTTAATAATAACAAAATAACCTTGTCATAAACAAAACGAGCAGTAAAATCTTACGTATTACTGAACACATGGATGAAGGGTCAGAATCTCTCATACTTCCATACTTTTGTTTTCAGTTTCGGAAGGAGGTTTTTTTATGAATCACTTCCATCCTTTCGTTTGGTTTTGCTAGTGACTTGGTTGCATTTATGTATCAGTCGTCTTGAGTGAGTTTTCGATATCAAGGTGTTCAGAAGTATTTATTTTACTATTTCGGATATGTGGCTTATTAATGAGTTATATGTATGTTACCATTTTATTTTTTTTTGAATAAAGAACGGTGTAATTGAGTTTGTTTATTTTCAATTTTTATATGATTGTTTTGAGCAATAATAAGTATTTTTAACGTTTATAAGTTACTTTGTTTGTGTATAGTAGTGACCATGGGTAATGTGCCCAGTCAAGAAAAGATATTTGGAGCACTTCAGACCAATCAACATCTATGTATAATTGATTTCGATGGTCTGGCCTGTCTCCTTTTCAATCTGACGTTGAAGAAAATGAGCCGAAGTTCGAAGGTGATAGGAAGAGGCACAATCCTCTACAAGTGCATCCAATTACAGACTTATGCAGACGACATTGAGTTCATTGGAAGAAAGTTAGGTAGCTTTCAACCAAATAGAGCGGGCGGCATGAAAGCTGAAATTGCACATCAATGAAAGCAAAACAAAATACTGCTGGAACAGCCAACATTGGTAGAGGACTTCGAATTTGAAGTTGTAAAATAATTTACGTATCTTAGATCAATAGTAACAGCCGACGGAGAACTTGAAATGCCCAGACTTTTAAAATCCAAGTATGTAACCATAACGTCCAAACTCCTACTATATAAAACGATGGTCCAGTACCCAAATATGCATCCGAGAAGTGGATGCCTAGCAACAACCATTCTGACCTCTTAGCCTTGTGCAAAAGGAAGATCCTTCGGAAAATTGTTGGCTCATTATGTGAGAAAGGACAATTTCGGACTCTACATCGATGAGATCTACGAGCACAGTCGCGATGTAGATATTGTGAAGAAAATAGAACCCGGTGGCTCCGCAAAATCTATAGAGCCTAATTACACGGTCTAACAGTTTTCCCTCTAAACAAAGTTTGTGTATGTTTCAGAATTACACGATAAACTAAATGTCGGCATTTTTTTCCTGTAACAATTCTAGAGCCTAAGAGCCTATTGTGCACAAACAATAACAATTCACATAATTTTCGCAACCCCGAAGAACGAAGTTAGCTTGTGTTAGTGTGATGATTGGTGCAGTGGGATGAACAAGTGAGAAAGCTCCCTGCGACCCCTTGCCTTAAAACCTGGTTGGAGGAAATTTAGGAAATCTTGTCTGATCATTTGAAACGGAGATAGGTACGTGGGTCCTACCTCCGGCTGACCATGTATTAACCCTTTGATCAATTTATTTGGGTGCGAGCTGATGTTAGCAAGTCTTTTTTAATGAATGTAGTGAGATATTTGTCATTTGTTTACCTCTTTCATGTATTACGAAGTGCAATGCCTCAAAATTTTCCTTTCGAGAACCTGTATTTCCTTTGCCGCCGTTTGTGAGTAAGTGCACAAAATTGGGAAAGCATATGCCATTATAGGTCGTAGCATGGTTTTATATAGTAGGAGTTTGGTTTTACTGTAGAGAGTTCTCGAGTTGATGAGCGGTTTTAATGCCGCAACAACTGCCCTGTTTTTTTTTCATCCATAAGCGTGGGTTCCCCTTCTATCTGTGATGAAAAAGTACTCCTAAGTTTGTGATGGTATCATACGGTTCAATGCGATGTCCATTTATTCAAATGGATATTTGCTTTGATTCACTAGGTGCACATCTGGGATCTTTGCCAGCTGGATTTCTGATGCATATTAGCTTACACTTATTTTGGTTGATATCAATGCTCCAATCTCGAAATTAGCTAGCGATATGGTTCATCTGCAACTGTAGGGCTCTAGCAGCCACCACCGGCGATTCATTGGCTACCCAGGTTAGGGTGTCGTCTGCATATTGATTGCAAGAGGCACCGAAGATGTCTGTGTGCGGGAAGTCGCAGACGAAAATATTGAAGAGTTTGGGTCCCAAAATGGACCCCTGTGGGACTCCAGAATTTATAGAGAATTGCTAGGACGAGATCTCACCAAGCTGGATAGAAGCGGTTAAGGAAACTATATATCATTTTGGAGATAGGAAGGGACAGTCCAAGCTGTAGAGTTCTGTCTTTCAAATACAAATTGGAACTTTGGAATAACCTCATTATCCAAGCAGATAATCTTTTCAAGAAGTTTTCCCACTTCGATTGGAAGTATATCGGCCTGAGGTCGTCGGCTCTCCCGGTTTTAGGAATGGGAGCGATCTTTGCCTCCTTCGACGCCCTTCGGAAGTAGCAGTTGCACATCTGCAGTACACAGCCAGAAGTGCTTAAGTGCAAAATATGCGTTTCGAGAAAATCGCCTTCAAAGTTTTTTTTTAGATATAGAGTTGTGCAAAAAACCACTTTTGCCGGTTCAATAACTCAGCAACCACAGCTCAGTTTAAGATAAGGATTATAGCAATGATTAAGAATAACATACTGAAAACAAAAATGCAATAAAGTCAAAATCGTCAAATTTGCACTTAAGCACTTCTGGCTTTTTACTGTAGACATGCAGTTATTGAGAACAATTGACAGATACTTGGATACGGAGAGATGAAGTAATCTCTTTTCTCCACCGAGTTTTCCGCTCGGTTAAGCATTAAGAAGATTGAGAGAAGAGAAGCTCCCAAATCAATCATGGACACCATCTCCTCTACGTTGGCTTCTAGGTTGTCGTTGCCGGATCTCCTGTTATTGTTAAGCGACCTGTCAAAAAAATTTCGCAGTTCCAGCACTTTCTCAGAATTATCTGTAATTTTTGTTCCGTTAATCACCAGCCCTTCTTGCACCGGTTAATCTAAAGACTTCGTTGAAAGCATGGGGCCCAGGTTTTATTTTGAATAACTCGTTTTTGTACCAAGTGTTTACATCATTCCTTGAGTTTTCGCAAATTAGTGTATACATTTTCATCAGAATTCGCACAAATTCGTATAATTTCTGATCCAGTGTGCGAGCAGCCTTAGGATGCTTCGTCAAATTCTCTTAAGACTGAATAATTTTCCGTCAAGACGTAATGAACCTTAAGCTCAGCTCTATAGCTGAGCTCAGCTTAAAGTTCATTTCGTTTCGACAGAAAATTAGCCAGTCTTAAGAGAATTTGATGAGGCCTCTTAACCAGTCCTAAGACCAGCCCTATTGTTATGAAGGCGCGGTACGCTGTTTATGTTAATCAATTCTGTTTTCGTCTTGTTGGTGAAATTTCACCATTAGACTATTGATGAGTATCGTTACTCTAAGGACAAGGCGTTGAGGTGGTATTCTCGTTGGCGAGTGACGTGACTACCAGAGACGCGGTGGAATAAAACTGTCGATACTTACACACGTATCGAAGAAAATTAAATACGAATTTGAAGTTTGAAGTTTGTTAGATTTACAATGAGAAACCAATTTAAAGTCGAAGTGACACATCTGTCACGTCACTCGACAGCGAGAATAAGGCTGCAGTTTCCATCCAAAGATACACTATGATTTCGATTCACACTCAAGGTCTGTTTGCTTTTCCACTATCCCTTCCTTTATAATTCTGCATATCATAGTGGAATGGTGTTTATTTGATCCCCGTGGAGAATCGCATTCCCATACGATGAGGATCACCTTTATTGACTAGACTTTTTACTAGAGCATGTCAAACATGTCATTCGATGATGGAACTGTTTGTTATACAAAATAGTCATCCTCTGAGCTTTATAAGTCACATAACTTTTTCCCTGCTTAAACAGACTTCTGACTGTTTCAAAATATGCCGCAAATTCTTTTTTCAATTTTTGAAACGCCAGAATATAATATTACGTAAAATGAAGTTGCTGGCTCAATTGATATAATAGCATATCATTATAAAAGTGATATCGAATGAATGATTGATTTTTGAGATTATTGTATTCTATTAAGATTATTATATTTTAAGAGTTTGTTGTATTCGTAAGTGTTCAAAAGATTCTATATTACAGCGAATATTTTAGACACAATCGGACAGAACATGCCTACTTTGAGCTTAGGTGCCGCTCCATCGGGTGGACCTAGCGTTACTGCAGCAACAGGAGCAAGCACTTCAAGTACAGTCAGCCCGCCAAGTGCGTCTAATCCAAATGTTGCCGGCGGTAGCGGGCCAAATAATACTTCATCATCTTCCATTCAAAACCCCAATACTAGCAATAGTAATCAATCGAATAGCAATAATGTTAATCCAAATGGCACAAACAATAATCCAGTTACGGCTAGTACAAGTGCAGCTGCCAATGCAGGTAAATTTAAAACAAAAAGAAAACTTGGGATATTTTACTCAATAAATTATATTTTACAGGATCTACTTCACCTAGTTCTAGCGCTGCCACAGCATCAAGTGTTGGATGTAATCATCAATCACCGTATGATTTAAGACGAAAAATCAACCCAAACCATGATTCATGGTGTAGTGGAAGTGCACAGTCAACTAGTCATCAATACAGTTCTATGGTTTGTGATGACAGTTGCTACATGCTTCCGGCACGGAAAAGGCCACGACGGATGTATACAGCAACATCAGAAACTTATACACCCTCTGCTGCTCTCTATCTACAATATGAAATGCCAGATGAAGTGTTGTTAACAATATTCTCTTACTTATTAGAACAAGATCTTTGTCGGCTTTCATTAGTTTGCAAAAGATTTAACACAATCGCAAATGATACAGAATTGTGGAAACGACTTTATCAATCAGTTTACGAATATGATTTGCCGTTATTTAATCCAGAATCGTGTAAGTTTTCTTTTATAAAACCAGAAGATTCAGAATATGCAAATCCATGGAAAGATAGTTTCCGTCAACTATATAGAGGCATTCATGTGCGCGTTGGATATAGAGATAATAAATATCAAGGTCGTAATATTCTGTACTTTAATAGTATTCAAGCGGCTTTGGATTATCCAGATGAAAGAAGTTCAGTTAATGTCAATAATCCTGCAGCAGGACCTGCAACTAGCACTATTTCCAGTATCAATCAATCAAATTCATCATCTTCATATGAAGAAAACACAAATTCAGAAAACAATGGAAGTTTAATATTTCTTCATGCCGGCCACTATCGGGGTGAATTTCTTTTTATCGACTCTGATGTCGCTTTGATTGGAGCTGCACCGGGAAATGTTGCTGAATCAATAGTATTAGAAAGAGAATCTGGATCTACCGTTATGTTTGTTGAAGGTGCAAAACAAGCCTACGTTGGGCATATGACACTAAAATTCTCACCTGATGTTACATCAACTGTATCCCATCACAAACATTACTGCTTAGAAATTGGAGAAAATTGCAGTCCGACAATAGATCATTGCATTATAAGAAGCACGTCAGTTGGTAAGACATTAAAGATATAAAAATATAACGTAAATATTTCAATTTCGAGTTTTTCATATTGCAGTGGGAGCTGCTGTTTGCGTTAGTGGGGTTGGATCCAATCCTGTTATTAGGCATTGCGATATTAGTGACTGCGAAAATGTTGGTCTTTATGTGACTGATTATGCTCAAGGAACTTATGAACACAACGAGATAAGCCGAAATGCCCTTGCTGGTATATGGGTGAAAAATTTTGCTAGTCCTATAATGCGTGAAAATCATATTCATCATGGACGTGATGTAGGCATTTTTACATTTGAAAATGGAATGGTAAAATTAATTTGATTTTGTTATGAAATAATTTTATAATTAATAATTGTTCTTTAGGGATATTTTGAGAAAAACGACATTCACAATAATAGAATAGCAGGATTTGAAGTTAAAGCTGGAGCGAACCCGACTGTAGTAAAATGTGAAATCCATCATGGTCAAACGGGTGGGATATATGTGCATGAAAATGGTTTAGGGCAATTTATCGAGAATAGGATTCATTCCAATAATTTTGCAGGTAAATAATTAATTTTTGTTAGTAGCAAGTCATTTTTGGTAGAATAATAGTTTGATTTAGTTGTTAAAAAAACAGTATGATACTAAAACAAAAATTAGATTTGTAATCTTTAGTAATCAATAACTTTTCACTAAAAAAATGGAGTCTTTTAACAAGTCTCCTGCCTAGTTGCATTTACAAAGTATTATTTCTAAGCCAGAGATATAAAAGTTGTATACCTTACCAGGTTTAATAGATCTGTTATTTATTTATTTATTATATGAAAAAAGGAGGTACACAAGATTTACATCTTTAAGAATAAAATATAAAATATAACTGCATAATACATAGACT
The DNA here is from genome assembly GCA_949987705.1 of Thereva unica. Lineage (NCBI taxonomy): Eukaryota > Metazoa > Arthropoda > Insecta > Diptera > Therevidae > Thereva > Thereva unica. The sequence continues at coordinate 122,008,059 of OX465283.1, read as the reverse complement.
AACCTAAATTTAATAAACTATAAGAGGGACAGGAGGAGAAAGAGGGAAAACGGTTTCAGTATGAACAAAGAAAGGAAAAGAGCAGGAGATAGAAAAAGAAAAACTAAAAAGAAGTAGAGGGAGATAGAAAAAGAAATGCTTGCTTTCTGAAAGTCTTGGCTGTGCCTATGCTTTGAATATTGCTAGGAAGGTTATTCCAAAGTCTAAACGAATGCACAAAAAAGGAAGGGATACGCCTTAGGGAATAGTGTATCGGAATGAGAACCTTAATCGAACGCATGGATTGCAGAGGAAGGAGGAATTCTGAGAGGTAAGAAGGACCTTTAGTGTGGAGAACTTTATGCACTATGATCAATGCAGCGACATCAACAAAACAAAAGAGGTCGTAACCAAGTAGGGGGTTTCGTACACTAGTCACATGATCTGATATGTGCAAGTGAAAAATGACCCTTAAACAATCATTAAATGCGACTGATAGACCTGGACGATAAGATGCATCAAGGAATTTATATACAAGGGAGCGATAGAGGAAGTGTGGAACAATAAGAGTTTTAACAAGCTTGAGCCGAATAGACTATGATAAAAGACTACCATAGAGGCTAAGTGTACGTAACATGCCATAGATTTTGGAAAGCATGAGTGCGACAAGCATAAGACATTATTGAGATCAGAAATACAGGATTCAATCCGCTTAGAAGGAAAAGAAGTATATAACTGCAGATCATCAGCATATAAATGAAAAGAGCAACCATGGATAATAGAGGGGAGATCATTAACATACAAAGAGAAAAGGAGAGGGCCAAGGATTGAACCATGTGGAACATCCAAGGCTGTAGGTAGGAAGGATGATACAACAGAATTATGGTGAACACACTAGAGTCGAGCAACCACAGAATCAAACGCCTTAGAGAAATCAAGAAGAACTAATATCGCAAGGTCGCCCTGGTCGAGCATATAATGCAGATCAGTAGTTACCTTTAGTATATCAGTTTCACAGCTGTGAAGTTTACGGAAGCCAGATTGGAATTTAGAGAAGAAATTATTAGAATCAAGATAACGAAAAGGTCAGGGGATCGACTTTAGTGCTAACACAGGTAGTGTTATAGATATCACCCCAGGACAAAGAAGAGGCTAGTTCCGAGAGCCGATCGAAATTTATGTTTTAATAATTGCGATAAGAAAATGACGGATACATGGAGGAGTGGCGAAAGGTAAAACGAATGAAGAGAAACAGAATATCAAGATCGAGGGAGTTGGGGGGGGGGATTTGGTTGTGTTTTAACACTGAATCAATAGAGCTAGTAGATAGAACATGAAGTTGGGAAGGATTACGGCAGTTCAGGGAAGTAGAAATATGATTAAGAATATGTAAGTCCAAAGATGCGAGAAAGAATTTAAGCGAGTTTGCACGTGCATTAAGCAAATCAACATCAAAGCCCCCAGCAACCATTATATTTTCATAATGAAGAGAAAAGCGTGAAACAAAGTTGTAGAACTCAACAGCCATGTCGGGATTAATTATATTAGAAAGACAGTATACATTGATGACAACACATTTATCATATTTAGATCTTATCTCAACAGCAATGAATTCCAATTGAGAGCCACTGGACTTACCCACAACTCTAGATGTAATGTAAAACCAGATAGAGAAACAAAAGAGGAAGAGACTTTAGGTTTAAGTCAAGTCTCACTTACTAACAGAACTTGTATTTTAGTACGGTCGTACATATACCTCAGCTCGTCCATTTTGCTTTTTAAACTCCTTGCATTCAGAATGCATGTATTCAGTCCTGAAGTGGAGGAAGAGAGAATATTGTAGCATTCCTCCATTGCACACCCGATAAAAAGAACGATTCATAGGTAATTTTATCATAATTCACAACCAAGAATACAGAAGCAACGATGAAGAAAATATCTAGATAGCAGAGGAAAATAAAAGGGGAAGAGATGTAAAAGAAAGCAGAAGAAGAAAATAAAAAATGAAAATAGAGAGAGACAACACAGTGAGGAGGACATCTTCGAGACCTTAATATTAAGTAATACTTAAAAATACAATCTAATTTCATCTATAAATTCATGCGCAGATCGTTGTTGGCCCCAGTGTCAAAGAGCTGCTCCAAAAAAAAAAAATACTTCACAGTGATCCAGGAGTTGACGCAGAGTTGCCTGCCTCATTCAGGCCGAGTGCCGAAGTAAACATTTGCCTGCTTATTATTTTCCATCTGCACAACGACAAAGTAAAAACAGAGGAAACAAGATTCCTCTTAATGAGCTTTTGCGCTGTCCGCAGTATATCACTGTTTTTCGACCTTAAGCTTTTGTTAATGTAAACCAGACTTTTAGATGAATAGCCCAAGTTAAGTTTATTCACTGTAAGGGTACCGTGCTGGCGAGTTTTCACCAGGACCTCTTGATGCTCATTAGCAGAAGGAAACTTAACAATTGATAGCGGTCTAACCTTCCTGTCATTTCCAATCGGTCACTCAAGGCGTCTTCGCAATCGTCGGGTAATTTTGCTCCCCTTTTGAGAAAAAACTAGGTCAAGTTACTTTTAAATTCCAAAAGAAATACATTTCAGGGGGCATTTCTCATTTTTGTGGAGTCCTCTTCACAATGCAATCTACTGTTTTGTTTCTGGAATATAGTGCTGTAAATTGTTATGAAATATTAAATGAAATCTTTATCCAGGGTCTCCTTTGGACATTTTGACTGTTAAGACAGATGTGTGATATGTTTTGTCATTTCTGTTTAAACATATGTTTTTCAAATTGAAAATGGCGGATTTATAAATACTATTGAAAGCTATGAGTATTTGTGGAATTTTAAAACACCACATTTTAAAAGAATAGATTCTGTCATTTCTAATGCTTGAAATAATATCTTGTCATGCAGACAATAATCAATAAAAAGTTTATGAAATATTTAGAATTCAACCAAATTATACACGACACGGTTTTTTATGTGGCATGTTCAGCTCAGGAATCACCCTTTGTACCACTAGACCGTCATTTCGTTCAACTCATGGTCCAATGTCTACCGGGTGAGTCACAACCGTCAGGGCGAGCGAGAGACAGTCTTGCTGGACTGCTATGCCTCCTGAAACAAGTGCATCCCACTAAACCAGACGACAAAGGCTGTGACGCCAACAGTACCAGACTACCAGGTGAACAAGGAGGTGCACCGACCGCTAGTTGAAAACCCGATCGAAGCGGAAATTTGGTACCCTATTATTAACCGGTTAAGATGTCAGGATGCCTTATTAGGGCTACCTAATTAGGGTTATATACGGTTTCAGACCAAAACGGTCTACTGGCGATCTGCTTGTGTGTTTAATCGAGCGTATCAACCAAAGCATTCATAGTTTTGGTGAGTCTGGTCTGGTTGCTCTAGATATATCAAAGGCTTTTGACAGAGTATGGCACCCTGCTCTGTTAAATAAACTCCAAGCTATTGGTATACACTTAGTTCTAAGGAACTGGATTAAGCGCTTTCTTTCAGGCCGTTCAATCAAGGTAGTATTGGATGGCGTCGAATCCAACCCCCATGTCATTTCGCCCGAAGTTCCCCAGGGGTCAATTCTCACACCCGCACTTTTTCTAATCTTCATTAATGATCTGTTCTCGATCCCCTCCAACCCACTTCACTGCTTCGCTGATGACGGTACTTTGCGTTTCTCTTACTCCTTCGACAATATAAGACAAGCACGTGCCAGGCCTTCTTTACCACCGTCAACTGATGTCCACTTCGATCAACCGGGATATCGAAGCGATTCTTCATTGAGGCGAAATGAACCGCGTCGATTTCAATGCCACGAAAACGAAGTACTGTCTGATCTCTAACAAAAATTGTACCGACCTTCGTCCTATCTCAGTGGATAAAGAGAATCTAACGGTTGACTCAACTCTCAACATCCTAGGGGGAACTTTAACGGAGCATCTGCGATGGAATGATCACATATTGCAAATTGCCAAACAAGCCTCCCAATGCCTTGGACTTCTCAAGAGATGCAAGTTCCTCCTCCAGCCAGCCGCCTTGCCTACAATCTACAAATCCCACATTCGGCCGCGCCTTGAATACAACTCGTATATCTGGGCAGGCGCCCTAAAAACCATCTTGGCTTGTCTCGACAATGTGCAAAATCGTGCCATCAAACTCTTTGGTGGTGGTCCCTTTTGCGCCTCCATAGACGCCTTAAGCCACCGTAGGAATGTAGCAGCCCTCTCTATATTTTATCGCTATTACCACTGCGTCTGTTCCATTGAAATTCAGGACCTCCTGCCTGCACGGCAATATTTATCCCGCAACACAAGACTAGCCCGCTAGAATTTCGTTTATGAATATAACAGCTCGATTGTCGAATAATCTGCCCAACTCGTACAACACCTTAGAGTTCAAAAGTAAGGTTCATCGACATCATTGAACACTCTCCAGGCTTCCTCTAACCTTTCCTATTCTTCAAACTAAGCTTACTACTAGACATTTACCTAGTTTATAGCAGAAAAATTAAATCGATTTAACTCAAAGTTACGTCAAAATTTCGATTTAGCGTATAAACGGGTATTAAATACATTCTTATAACTGTGGCTTAAGCCGAAACATTTCGGTTTAAGCCATAATCCGAATTACCTCGTTTATAGGGTAAAAAGTTTTGGATGATCCATAATTCGAATTATTTTTGGAGTATGTAGCTATAAACTAGGTAATTGCACCATTAACTGAATGACATGACGGATTGGTAGTATAAAGGGTTAAGCTTGGTTTTTTCTTATAAAAAAACAGCTTTATAGGCAGGACATTAATCAAACGATGAAGATTACATTCTTTTAAATTATAAAATATTTTCAAAAGATCAATTTTGCAAATATACAAACTTTCTATTAGCTAACTTTTACTTTTTTTTAGGTGTGTGGATAACATCAAACAGCAATCCAACTATAAGAAAAAATGAAATATATAACGGTCATCAAGGTGGCGTCTATATATTTGGGGAAGGACGTGGATTAATTGAGCATAATAATATTTATGGGAACGCATTAGCGGGTATTCAAATTCGTACAACGAGTGACCCAATTGTAAGACATAATAAAATTCACCATGGGCAACATGGCGGAATATATGTCCATGAAAAAGGCCAAGGTCTTATAGAAGAAAATGAAGTTTATTCGAATACACTAGCTGGTGTTTGGATTACTACCGGAAGCACTCCTGTCCTTAGAAGGAATCGAATACACTCCGGCAAACAAGTAAGGATTTTTATTAATTGATATTTCTTCTAATTTGATGAAACTTTTCATTTTAGGTCGGGGTTTACTTCTATGATAATGGACATGGAAAGCTTGAAGACAACGATATTTTTAATCATTTGTATTCTGGTGTTCAAATAAGAACCGGCAGTAATCCAGTTATTCGTGGTAATAAAATATGGGGTGGACAAAACGGCGGAGTCTTAGTATATAATGGAGGATTGGGATTATTAGAGCAAAATGAAATTTTTGATAATGCAATGGCTGGAGTTTGGATTAAAACTGATTCAAATCCAACACTTAAACGAAATAAAATATATGATGGCCGAGATGGTGGAATATGTATTTTCAACGGTGGAAAGGGAATATTGGAAGAAAATGACATATTTAGAAATACTCAAGCGGGCGTTCTTATTTCAACACAAAGTCATCCCATATTAAGGCGAAATCGTATTTTTGATGGATTAGCAGCAGGAGTTGAAATTACAAATAACGCTACAGCTACCTTGGAGTATAATCAAATTTTCAGTAATAAATTTGGTGGTTTATGTTTAGCCAGTGGTGTCCAGCCAATTGTTAGGGGCAATAAAATTTTCAATAATCAGGATGAAGTAGAAAAGGCTGTATCTGGTGGACAATGTTTATATAAAATAAGTAGTTACACATCATTTCCAATGCATGATTTTTATCGTTGTCAAACATGTAATACAACAGATCGTAATGCAATATGCGTTAACTGTATCAAGAATTGCCACGCTGGACACGATGTGGAATTTATACGTCATGACAGGTATGTTTAAAATTATATATATTTGCTTTTTTATATATAAATATATTTTGTTTTATATTTAATTTATATCGATCTGAAATGTTAAAATTTGCAGATTGTTCATTTTTAAATCCGATGCGCTGCGATTTTTTTTTAATTTTATAAGTAACGCCTATAATTTTTCCATGGAATCTTATATAAAACAGAAAATCTAAGACTAATTGAACTTATTATAACGTTGTTTTTCTTTATTCTTTAAAGAATTGGAGTTTATGTATAATTGAGTGAAAACCACATATAATTATATATGCAGTTCATTATAAGGAAACGGCGTAGAATTAAAAATAAAACTATTGTGCTTTTCAAAGAAATTTTCTTTTACTGAAAGCAATTGGAATGGTTATTTTATACTAACTGGTGTTTCCGCGTAGTGTGGGACTTAGCTCATAGGTGCTTTTTCCTTTTTCCGTATCGAGTCTTATGCATTTTTACGACCTTTTTAATGCCAAGGCAGTACGACCAAACTGCGCGGACAAAAGGCAGTGCTGAAAAAGGTACATGCGGGCGGACTTTCAATTGAAAATGGATTATTTCTCAATGTACATTAATCAATATGGGCCAAAATCGTGTAGGATCTAAGTCCCCGTAGTGAGAACGGACCTTAAGTTTTGTAGTCGCTGGATTTCAATGTGTTAGACAACTCATTTAAATTATCTCGATTGACTTTTGAAAATGCTGAAGTACTAAAATGCGCAAAGCGATATTGGATCTTCAGTTTAGAAACCTCTTTGTAGATTTTTACAAAACCTTACACATCCACTTAATAGCAAATAAGTTTTATATAATATAAACTTACCTATTTAGTTCATTATTTGACCGATTAATTGAAATATGGGCTTTTGAATTTTTGGAATAAACTACAAGTTTTGGTTCCATTTAGTTTAACATGGTTATGGTGCGATCACTGCTTTCGTCTAGTTAGTTAGTTTTTTCTTCATATAACATTTATTGGGGACAATAGAGATGTATAGCCACGGACGACTAATTAGAAACAGTTTTATAAAAATCGCATTTATACTTTTTTTTATGTTTTTATGTAATTAAATAACTCCTACCCCCTGCTCATAATTTTTTCTTAATATATAAAGGTGGGCCTATTAAAGGAAAGCAGTAACAATATCATAACTAGAGAAGACTCGCGGCAGCACGTCCACACGGTTTCACGGTAAAATCAGTATCAGTATTGCAACTACTAATTCGATATCATTTAATTTTTCATACAAATCCATTATTTTGCTAAATATCTAAAAAAAGATGGTAATAATAAAACCCACCCCCTATAACACCCACCAACCATAATTACATTCTCTTTACAAAAAACGCTTCAGGCAGCCCGTACTCGAAAATACAATTCATAAAAATATTCTCTAAAGGGTTCATCATTAAAGAGAATCTTAAAAAATATAATGGAAGCTACAAAGTTATCAGCTTATATTCATTATATGCCACCCCATAATAGATAATTTTTCTTGACTCAATATAAAATAAACGACTAGTTGGGATGTGGGTTCGACCCTTTCGGTCCACACGATCAACTTCCCAGTATGATGGATGTTGAATATTATGATTGGATATTTTAATAATAAATGAACAATAGGCAATATAGAATATATGCATAATACTGAGAATTTGTCACAATTGTTTATCAATATTTTCGCTAAAATGTCAAACTTAATGTGCGCACTTACAAGATTAGGATGACGAAAATGTATATAAAATTGATGTATGAATGTTTTTCGGCACCTCAATGAAGTCGATATAGTTTTTAGTTCGCGCGGTATCGTGCAGGTACAAAAATCACTTAAGTCAGTTAAACCAAAAACGCGCTGGACCGAATATTATAAAAATATTTTCAGATTATGTTGTCGCTAATAAGCTTCGAACGGCACCTCAAGTAAGTCAACATCTTTTGTGGTTCGGGCCATATCGTGCAGGTACAAAAATCACTTACGCCGCTTAAACAAAAAAAACGGCTCGACCGAATTTTATGAAAATCTTTTCAGATCATATTTTGGTTAATACTCTTCGAACGGCACGTCAACTAAGCCGATATCTTTTATAGTTCGCGCGATATCGTGCAGGTACAAAAATCACTTAAGTCATTTAAACCAAAAAACCGCTGGACCGAATATTATAAAAATCTTTTCAGATAATATTGTCGCTAATACGCTTCGAACGGCACCTCAAGTAAGTCAATATCTTTCGTGGTTCGGGCGATATCGTGCAGGTACAAAAATCACTTACGTCGCTCAAACAAAAAAACGGCTGGACCGATTTTCATGAAAATCTTTTCAGATCATATTTCGGTTAATACGCTTCGAACAACACCTCAACGAAGCCGATATCAGTTTTGGTTCGCGCGATATCGTGCAGGAAAAAATGACCACATCCGTACGCACATACACACACACATATACTTCCTCCCAATTTTTTGCTTAAAATGCTCCTGGGACCTTGAAAGATGAAAATACGTTGAAATTTTCGATTTCGATTTTCGGACCGATTACAATAACTTCCTATACTGGGAAGTTAATAAATTCCTAACATGATTGCTACATAAAAATATAAAAAATGCATAAATGCAATTTTTATGAAACTGTCGAATTAGTTGTCCGTGGCTGTATACATCGAATATATAAGAAATTCCACTACAAATATTCTAAAAATTCTGGCCAATTTATTCATTTTTGATTCAACACAAGCGCCATTAATTTCAACACAAGCGTCGTTAAAATTGAAGCAGTTTATCAAATGACACTACAATCGTTTTTGAAGGTAAAATTTTCCAAGGAACTGAATATTTGGGCAAATTCTACAAGAAGGATTACAGTTGCTCATACTCGAATACAGTCTGTGAAAAAAATGGAAGAAGCAAGTTGCGCAAACGATGAAGAGCTCTAGATTTTACTGTCTATTTTATTTGCGTTTGAAGAACTAGGCACTAATAGGCTTGTCATACTGAAAAACAACGACAGATGACCTACGTTAGCGGTTCGGCAAGAAATGGTAACACTTAGTTTGAAAATTATGATGCATTTACCGAATAGCAGTGTTTGAAAGCAAAGTAAATTTAAAGCAAAGCACATATTTTTAAACTTACTTTGCTGTAGCCTGTGAAAGCTGAAAGGAAAATTCTGTTGCTTTCAAATTACTTAAAAATTTCAGGAGCATACTGGTCCGGCTGCAAATGCTTCGGCTTTAAATGACTTTGCTGTGAAATGATTTCTGTTTTCTTACAGTTTTTCAAAGCATTGCTCTCCAAAGGCTGTGCAATACTTTGCATCCTTCCGCTTTTTTTTCATGGGCCAACTTTAAATAGTAAAATGATTGAGAGGAGTGAACATTTTTTGTTTTACATATATAAATACAATATAGACACAATTTTTAACTGTATATTCGGGTTTTGCTTTGATGCTATCTCGTATGCATTTTCCACTGTAAGGTGCGCATTCGGTAGTTGTATACACGATCAAGAGTTCTCAAATTTCCCTTGGATAGTGGCTTTATGACGCAATTTGAAGCAGCAAACGCGCCATCATCGCCTATAGGTCTGTTTAGACTCCTTTATAGGAGTGTGACGGAGTTATATGACGTGCAGTACCGTTACCACATGTACCCTAACGAACAAATATATAAAGTTCAGTAAGTCTATTGAGGTCGAAGCCATATAAACACTCACTCATGTCCGTACGTTGGGGTACGTATGGTTACGGTACGGCACGTCATATTTGGCTTAGGCTTTTGTGGGTAAATGGGGAAGTGGGGTTGATGAGAGGTACCACCTCACTTCTCCCCTAATCCACAAAGTTCGTAAGGAACGCGAACGCGAATTAAATAGCTCCATTTATACATGAGCAAAATTATTGTATAACTTCCAAACTGTTCGCTCTGTTTTTGGTGGCATTTCTTCCTCTCCAAATAAATCCGCTGCTGCATACAATAGCTAGGGATACGGAATTGGTGAACAGTACTCGATCTCATAAGTAAGATTGAAAGGAATGTACTCAATGAGTATTTTTTACTCGTTAAACGTACTCGATCCCTTGAAAATCCATGAGCACTTTTTTTGTCATTTCTGCGAAGTGCCTTAGCAGGTATGCATTACTCGATTCTTGGCTGCGAAACTTATGTAGGGTATGCATGCTCCTGCTACCGTATTCGTAAGCGAATATCCCAAACTCAAATGTCGTTATATCAAGCGGTCCCCCAACTAAGTACTAATAACGTCTAATGCTGCTTAGCCTGCGCAATCGAACAAGAACAAAGTCCACTGAGTTTGCTTAATGTCATATTCTATAGGCGCCAAGATGGATAATACATAGAGGATCGATTGGTTCGTCCGTTTCTTAAAGTTTCAATTTTGCTCCTTTAGTCTAGGTGTGAACGTATCGTGCTTCGTTTGGACTATTTGGTGCGCCTTTTATTCACGACTGTGATAAAGTTGCAGTTAGCTTGGATTCGGACTTGTGGGTCTGTCACAGTCAGTAAATATACTTTCATGAGAGAGAATTTTGGCTCGCTCGTAGCCTATTGTTTGTAACGTGTGACTACCAATGCGAGCGTCCAAAATTCTCCCTCTGCAAAGAAGAGAGCAAATAGCTCGCTGCAAGCGCTTTCCTTGCAACATCTTACAGCACCTTAAAAGTATTCAGTGTATTACTATACAAAAGTAGTATTACATTGACATTCTTCTCTGTTACATAATTTTTCGAGTTGTTCTAGATACTTTTAACCTAATATGCCTCTGATTTTCATGATCATATTGTACCAGCCCCATGTTGTAAGGGCTATATAATGTATATTTATTTAAAAAAAATTAGCTGAAATAAGGCAGACATTTTTCTTAATTTCACTTAATACAGCGAAGAAAATTTTTCGTCTATCAGTTACTTTATTCAGTGATGTCTGCAATGGAATACAATGGGATTTAAAATTGATTTGATAAAAAAATTAAAAGTAGGAATTGTTTTGCTCCCATTATTTTATTAATTTGAATACCCATTTTTATAGTTGATTTAAATTAGGATTTTTTTTATAACTTCTTTTTTAGATTCTTTTGCGACTGCGGTGCTGGCACCTTAACAAACCAATGTCAGTTGCAAGGTGAACCAACACAGGATACAGATACTCTATATGACTCTGCAGCTCCAATGGAATCACACACACTTATGGTGAACTAGGGTCTTGTTAATTTTATAATGCTGTGTTAATAGGTGTTAATGATATATAAATATTAATTTAAACAGAAAAAAAAAACTTTTAAAAAATTTAAAATAATTTCTCTAGTATTATTAATTGTTAAAAATTATAAAACACACACAGATATTCTAAGAAATTCAGATTAACCTTGGATATTTAAATAAGACTTTGTCTAAACAAAAAAAAGTTTGCTTGTAATTTAAAAGAAAAAAAAACATATATAGTTTTCGTGTCATGCATAGTTTTTTATATGATTTAGAAATTCCTTTTCTACATGTGCATATTAATTTTTTTTTGGCATGGGTGATGTGATAATGGTGTGTTTGAATTAATTACATAAAAAAAAAAAACATTTTAAAATAATATTGTGGTCCAATAGATGCATTTATTTATTCTTATTGAATATTATTTGTAAATTTTACAATTCATATTCAAGGGATTAATAATTAATTTTTGTATTTTTTTTACAGTACATTTTTGTTTATAAAATTATAATAATTATACAATATAGATACAGATATTTTTAACAACTCCCAGTGTATAAATGCATCTGCAGGACGAAAAACAAAACAATATAAATAATATCGTTAATGTGTTGTTGTCTGAGTTTCTGTTTTCCTTTGCATTCAGTATATATTTCATAAAGTGTAAATAGTAGCACATTTAAAATGTAAATTCAATACTAAAAATATATATATATATAATGCAAATAAGTTTATAGTATTCATAAGTGCAAATGACTATATAATTCTAATTATTGAAATAATGTAAATGTCCATCGCGCACCCTTATTATGTATTATGGATTCTATGACACATTATAGCAACAAAAAAAATACTAATTTCTAAATACAAAGTTAATCTAAAAATCTCTTTATTATTTTGAGAGAGAAAGAGGTAAAACAAAAAAAAAACAAGTGTATAATTAAGTCTAATCATTTTTTACACAATTCACACATCCACACACACACACATTCGCATTAATATTTTAGGACAACCGTTTATGAATTAGTTATCGGGTTATAGTAACCTTATGTACAAATTTTTATTTATTTTTTTGTTACGTTTTTTAAGTACTTTTGATGAAATTAAAAAAAATCACAATATTATTATTATATTTCTTTTTCTTGACGTACTTGGTACAAATAGTAATATGTTGAATATTAATGACTGAAACAATTTTTATTATATAATTATAGTTTGTAATAAGATAAACAAAAAACAAAACAGTTCTGTTTTCCATAAAATAGTTTTATGTTCGAAGTGATAAAAAGTAGCTGGCCCTACTATGTATTACCTTCCTGGAACATGTCATCTGTTCTTTATGTATGGCTTAAGTTCTAATTATAATTTATATTGTTATTGCTTAACTGATCGTGCAAAAGAAAATGCATTTAAGTTAAAAAAAATTTACTTTATTCTATGTTTTAACACCACTGCCATGTCAATTTGGATCGTGTTACACATATGCGGCTAAAAAGAAAATGTAGAAATAAATATGGAGGGTGTAACTAAATAAGCATTGCGTTTTATCCAACTAAATTTTCTGTATTATTAAAATTGTAATCAAAATGAGGAAAATGCAGTAATAAAATAAAAATTCGGTTGATGCAATACATTTTTGCACTGCCATTTCAAAATCAATCAGAGCAATAATGTTTTGAGATATAGTAACCCGTAAAATATAGATCCCTCTAAAAAACACAAGGCAGAATTTCCACAACAATGTAAATCTCTGTGTGCTCTATGTAACACAATGTAAACAAACAGCACTGTAATATTCATATCTAATAGTTTTGTAATATTGTAATATACAATTGTAATTTTTATTTTCCTTTAAAGCTGTATAACCCATGTTACAATGTTATTACAAATAGTACCTACAGACCTTCTGAGACAAGGTCACTTCAGTAGAGCGTCGATTATTCGTGCTAATTGGGGGACATAGGTATAAGGAAAATCGGTTTATGTGAATAATCGGACTTCAAACTTGAATGTACCAATTTTTCAATAATAGAATATTATTGTGGAATACCCTTTTTATTTAAAATCATTTATTGAAAATTTGTACTCATTTTCGTTTCGACATCTTCCAGTTTAATTTATTGAACCAAACCCAGACCTTGCTTTGCGTCGTAGATATGTTCCCAAAAAAAACGACGCAAAGTTAATAACGATTTTTTAAGGATATCACTTAAAAATCAAAGATAAACTCCAAAATTATTTTTTTCAGATCAAATTTAAAAAAAAACATATTTACATGGCAAAAATTAAACAATAAACTTTATTTACATAAAAAACGAAACTAATTATAGGAATTCAGTTATCATGTAGTGAGAAACAATAAACATTCGTAAATTCCAACGGATAGTGGACGAGTCAACTGGTACCTCTTTTCTAATTTTTACAAATTTGTCTAAAGTCTGCAGACAGCATTTTTTTAATCGAGATAAATTTGTTTGTAGCCGGTCGGCTGCTACCGCACGAAACAGTTTTGAATTTCGTTCATTGTCGGGATCGTGTTTTACAATAATCGCCATAGCTTCATCGATTAGACTCATGGCTTTAAAAAGCTGCTGTGGTGGCTCACTTATTTCTACCGGGCTGTCGTCGTCTTCATCAGCACATTCAACATCCAGTTGAATTAATTCCTCGTTGGACAATTAATATTTATCGCTGGCTAGTAATTCGTTAATGTCAGCCTCATCCATGCCTTCAAAATTGTTTTCTCTTGCCAGGTAACAATCAATTTTTCTGTTATATCAACTAATTTAATTTTTCGACGCCCCTTTGTTATATTGCAACATACTGGCTAATTCGAAATTAAAATACAATAAATTCAAAGCAGACTTTATGCTGTACTTCAAAATACTTTGTACGGATAACTTCTTTATGCAAATCGATTATTTTATTTAAAAAAGAGGGCAAAGTAGGAAATATCATTTTTGAAAAATACAACTTGCTAGGTGGGTTATGCTAATCTTGCAACTATGGGTGCATTACACGAGCAATTGGCTTTGTTTCTTTTGCATACAAGGGAGGCCACGGTAGTCTAGGGAATAAAGCCCCTTGCTACCATCCCAAAAGTCCCGGGTTCGACCGCAATACCTTCGCTTTTCCCGCTTTTCCATTCACATAACTTTCCTCATTTTTTGATCCCTCTTTACATTCCCTATCATAGCCTTTCCTAGCTCTTCCCCGCTCCATCAAGCGCATGTCATCGCTTGGTTGATGAGATTCAACTCATTTCAGGAGGCATAACACTCCAGCGAGTTGTTCCTCGATGCCCCGATGTCAGAGTCGCGATAGTAATGGTTGGGAGTAGGTGGAATAAAATATCGCGGCTTGGTTATGGCAGTTCCTTCCTTCACTTCTCTCTTTCTTCACTATCTTCCGACTAGTGCTGCTATTCGTCATTACACTCTATACAAAAAATAGATTATCGATAGTACAAAAGGGGCTTTCCTGAGCCTCTAGTCTTTCACATTAAAAAAGTTAATAAATCAAACCAAATGTTCGATAATTCAGTGCGTACTTGCAAAGGCCTGCAAACGGTTTAGACACTGTGCGAGAAATACGTACAAAGATAAACCTGAAGGCTGTTCTTCTACAAACTATTTTCAACGGGCAACCAACATTATGTGACGCGATCCGAGAAAAGGGACTTACTGTCCAAAAAATCGATTTTCGGATTATGAGTGATTCTTAAGGTTTTGAATCTCCTCTTTAATTCTGTGCAATCAGAATTAATTTATTCCAATTACTTTCTGAGCAATAAATATTTACAAATGTGTCTTCAAAAGTGTTTAAAGTGGCAGCTTAGCGTTTTCGCTCTCCTCCGTCTTTCTTTCAATCGCTTCTCCTGTAAAGTTTTCTTTTTGGATAGTAGCTCCCTTTTCTCGGATCGCGTCACATATAATTACGAAATTCTAGTCTATAGTTTTTTTTTTGTGGAATTTCTTTAATTGAAATTTTCATATATTTTTTTATTAAATCAGTTTGTGCTATCTTCCTCTAAATTGTAAACAAACATATACCAAATAATTTCGCGCTGCCCAGTTTTATACAAACTTCTTGTAATATTTTATTTCGTTCAAATAATATTCTTCATTTTTTAATTAGCATTTTTAGTACATATTATAGTACAGTAAATAAATAATGAACCTTCGTGGCAAATTTACATAATTTTTCTAAGGTTTAAAAACAGAACTGTGAAATCTCCTCTAAATTCCAAAGGAGTTATATTAATAAATAACGAGAAAATAAATTATAGACAAAAGTACTTCAGCATTTGTTGAAAACAATATAAATATAGAATATGCGACCGCAACAGCTTTGTATGCAACAATCACAACCACTGGAAAAGATTCTAAAGATGGGTTTTATATATTAAATGTAATATTTTTTTATATTGTAGAATGTAGCATTTATTTACGATTACTAATATAAACAAATTGTGTTAGCGATTGCGGTTAATAACATACGTACCATATAATTTATTATTACAGAAACAAGTTAAGCATAGTCAATTCCCAAGTGTGTCATTTTTGATCTGAAATTTACACCAGTCTTTATAATTTCTTTTAAGACACTTTCTTATTCAAGAATCAATGAGATTCTAGATGTAGAATACATTTATTCTTTTATAGCTGGAAAGGTTAAATAAGTTATAGTCTGATAAAAATTGATCCAACGAGTTCTTTAAAATTTGAACCTGGTTTCTTATGCTATATGCGGAATTAGGTTATCGTCGTGCAACAATATAGTCGTTTTAATCGCCAAAAATTTATGTTAGCGATGAATTTTATACAATAAAGTATAAAATATTTGAGGAGCTTTTATGCGAAAGTGAACAAATCCCGTTTGAATAATTTTACACGAAGTGCATTTTTCTCTGCGGATTTATGTTTTGGTTGAAAATACAATTTTAGAAGCATGATTGTTTTCGATTTCCAATATGTAGATCAGCATTAAAACTTTTTTCTTTCAATAAATCCTAGTTTACAACACCTTGTGAGTTCCACCAGCAACACAGCATGAATTTAATGCAAAAGTGGCTAAATTTTCTGATAAGTAACAATCGATGCACTAATGGATATTATATGTCCATAGATTTTTTTCTCTTAATTTCTGTAATACCTAAAGTTCAGTTCAGGTTCGTGCTTGAAATTGTTGTTGCATTTTCGCCAGAAGCCAGAAATGGAAAAGCCCACTGGCCTGGTATTCCACTATTCCAGTTGCTACTCTCTTTTGAGCGAGCTTTTACGTTCAACTTCACTCGAGTCCAGTTGTTTTATATTAAGTTGAATATGTGGAAATTGTATGCGAACTGAGCTTATTTTAAAGTTCAGTTCGCCAATTCGCTCGACTTGTGTAGTTCGGCCGGTGAAGCCGGGGTATTAGAGTCGTTCCACTCAAATATAACTCCTGAGATCGACACATTTGGATTATCGGCAACATTCTCTTACCGCTTTAAGAGGGCATGACACTCTTGCGGCCGTTTTTCGTGTGGTTTTTTGATAATTTTTTTTGAGCAAACGAAGAGACGTAGAGGTATAAGGTTTTCTGCAATTGAAAGTACTCGTATTAATGAACAAAATTATATTTTATTTAACACCCTTCACCCCCGCCCCTCCCCCCCACTGGCCCGTGAAGTTGAGGTGTTCCATTGGACAAGCTTCGCGGTTCCCAGGATTGTGGAGATAGGTTTTATCTGAAAGCAAAAACCAATACGCTATTTTAAACATGACCATTTTTGCTGGTCCTTAACGGATGTTTTTTTTTAATTTCGTGTTTTTGATAAAATGGCGGACATTCAAAGTTTAGGTACTGATTTTGACTGAAAAGTTGTATCTTCAAGTATGTAAAAAATATAGTAAAAATGCAAAAAAAAAAACGTCCGTTAGGGACCACAGAATATTGTTAGCTTCAAGATTAAGAAAAAAAAAAAAACATCGGTTGATTAGTTTCCGAGTAATCGTGGGAACCGACTTTGAAAATGTGGTTTCGAGAAAAACGCGTTTAAAGTTTTATAACATGTTTGCACTGGAATAAATTTTTTTTTCATCATGCCGCTTGCCATTGGCATCATTATGCCGCTTCGTACACACATTCTTGAAGCTTTTATCTAACAAAATATGAAAAAAAAAATAGATTTTTTTGAAGCCGCAAAAGTGTCATGCCCCCTTAACAACTTTAATTGGACCGTCGTGGACCTGGTCGAATGAGATGCTGGCGAGTGCCCACAGACCCGTACTCAAAGAAATTCTTCACCAAACTACGAATTGTGTTGTCGGAAGGCGCCGCATTTTTCTCATATTTTTACGATAAGCGGCACAATTTGAACGATTGTTTTCAATGCTACAATTTCAGCGCGCTTCTTCGATGTGAATAGACTCATAGCTAGAAGACGTTTCAGAATCGGGTCATTTTTCGAAATCGGGTAAAAAATGGCAGAGCTATTCAATGTTGAAATATCGAAGCTCTAGATGGCGATGAGATGTATAATAAAAAAATCACGCTCCAGTTTACGTCATATGCAATTTTCTAATGCAGTTTTATAGAACTTTTTCATCAGACCTAATATTATGTCCATTTCTTGCATCAATACCAATTCATATCGATGGATAGCACTGAAATGTTTAACTTATCTATTGTACGTTGAAAAAATTTATTAATTTTTCAGCATCTTACACGAGTAATCGTTATTTGAGGCTATTTAAAAATACATTCATGATGTAGCGTTTATATATTGACTTTGGCTTAATAAGTTAAAAATATATGATTTTGTTCGATATATTCCTTTTGGTAAATTCAAGCAAAGCCATAAATGTGGTTTGAAATTGTCTAAAAATAACTTATAGAAGGAAAATTTTGCATCAGCATAGTCAGTTTAACTCAACAGATTGATTAAGTGAACTTTTTTAATATAAACGGCAAAAGTGACTTGCCTGACCCCAACATTATTAAATATAAATAAATCTCTTTAATATTCTTGATCAATGCACCCTCGATGTGGTCTAAATCCCGCTTGTTCTTTCGGGCTCGTTTGCTCTTGATGTTAGTGTAGCCTCGATTGTATGATTTTCATAAATACTTTGCCGACGATCGAAAGAAGGCTAATACCGCACTAATCCCATGACGATGCGAATGAAAGCAGGCGTAAGCCGTTGTCGTTAATTACTTCGTGTCCGAATTTTCCCATCGTTTCTTCTCAGCCGGTTCGATCTGCTCCTGAATATGCATTGAAGCCCCCGCGAGTATTATTAATTCGGTTGGAGGTATCATATCCAGCGTCTGTTGAAGCTGATCGTAAAGTTCGTCCTTGTTCGCGTCCGTGCTGGGGCCGTATTTGGTTTCTCGAGTCGACATTGTCGTCTGTCGATAAATTAAAATTGGTATTTGGCGACACGATATCGTCCCTTTAAGTGTCGATAAAGACGTTTGGCGATTATTAAAAAGCTTAATTTATGCATACAATAAACTTATAACAATTTTTATTTTAATTAAATATACGTGGTTTGCTGCCTTGAAGTAATACCACCCAATTTGATGGTTTTGTATGACTGCGCTAAGCTGTTGATTTGGTCGTGAAACCAAATGAGGAGTGGGCGAACAAAACGGCACATGTCCATGGTTGGCCGTTTTCAGTGTTTT
The DNA here is from genome assembly GCA_949987705.1 of Thereva unica. NCBI lineage: Eukaryota > Metazoa > Arthropoda > Insecta > Diptera > Therevidae > Thereva > Thereva unica. The sequence continues at coordinate 121,989,130 of OX465283.1, read as the reverse complement.
GACGGAATCGTGTTCATTACACTAAACTGCAACTAATTTCAATCTCAGACACTTCAAAAATCACTTTCATGTAATATTTTTTTGTTAGCAAAGTAACGGTTTCCCTGCAGAAAGGCACATGTCCTACGAATATTCATATTTTTTAGCCATTCGTTAATGTGGATTTTCAAAAGGGCACGTATTTCATACAAAAAAGTTTTTAATCAACAATGGAAGTTCATTGCACCTCACCTGGGGTTCTAATTACATCGATTTGTATGTGCATCATAAAATGCACTAAAAATGCACTAAAATTGACCTCACTTTTGCCTCCCACGGCCCCAAAACAAGCCCGTAGGGGGCACTATGACCCCTTAAAATAAGGGGGCCAGGGAGCTCCCCAAAAGGCTAAAAACAAAAAAAACATGTCCAGTTGGGTTCCTGCAAAAGGACACATGTCCATTCAAGGGTTTAACAAAACGGGACATGTCCAGTTGTGTCCCTGCAAAAGGGCACATGTCCATTTTTGTTTTAATTTTTTCTCTTAAAGTATTAAACATATTTAAAAAAAAAATTTCCGTCTGAATGAGTTCAAATAGTAGCACAACCTACCATACTCATAAATAGTTAATGTGATCAGTTCAGAGGCAGAAACAGTTTTTTGCGATTTCTGAACAATTTGCAAAACTGGACATGTGCCGTTTTGTTCGCCCACTCCTCAAATATGAAACTTAAAGAAAATCGAGAAGCTTTTTTTGGCGAGTCGATCCATCGACTCGAGAAACCAAATACGGCCCTTGGTCTCGCTTGGCGCATAGACGAATACGATATGGATCTTGATCGTTCCACTGATGGTTATAACCGCCAATGCTCAGATATAGGTTGGAACGCGAAAACTCTGTTGGTAGCCCGCCGATCGACCATAAACCCAATGCCGGCCTCTCGTCTCTCGCCACCGGAATAGTAAAGCATGGGCCGTATTTGGTTTCTCGAGTCGACATTGTCGTCTGTCGATAAATAAAAATTGGCATTTGGCGACACGATATCGTCTCTTTACGTGTCGATAAAGTCGTTTGACGATTATTAAAAAGCTCAATTTATGCATGCAATAAACTTTTAACAATTTCTATTTTAATTAAATATACGTGATTTGCTGCCTTGGAGTAATACCACCCAATTTGATGGTTTTGTATGGCTGCGCTAAGCTGTCGATTTGGTCGTGAAACCAAATATGAAACTTAAAGAAAATCGAGAAGCTTTTTTTGTCGAGTCGATCCATCGACTCGAGAAACCAAATACGGCCCCATCATCGTTCCGTCGATTGATGGCGGGACGATCGTTAATGTCCCGGATCCGGTAAGTCGAAGTTCCGATAGCGATGCAGCTGATATTTTTAATTTCAACAATTCCAGGTACAAGTAATCCTATCCCATATCAAGGCGTGTGATTTGAGTACAATAGAACAAATTGAAATAATTGAATTCTATACCAAATAAAAATTAAATCGCAGATATGAATTTACAGAAAATAGATCTATAAGAAGGGAACATAATAGCTTATTTTTGTGGCGCATTGCTATATGGTTCATATATTTATTTTACCTAAATATTTCCTATACATATAAACTTAAAACTTGAGATTGTGTTGGAGATTTTTTAAATAATATATAAATGAAATGATTTTGTGGCATACTCAATTGTAATTTTTCACTTAAGTTTATAAGTCGCTTATAAAATTAATAAAATAAATTTGAACGAATTTGATATAATTGTAGGCCAGCCTATTTTCACTTACTGCTGTACATATTTTCATTTTGAATAATGAAAATTTAAGAATGAAAAATGTTTAATAAATATGAAAAAAGAAAAAAAGAATATATACTTATTTTTCCAACAAAAGAAAACTGGTTACTGAACCCAATGACTAATAAATTACAACTATATACATATATAAATTTTAATCGGCAGTCAATAATAAGAAAAATTCCAACAAGCTAAACAAGAAATAATAATTTTTAATGTCGTAAAATTAACAAAAAAAAAAAAAAAAAAAAAAACTACAAAAATACTATATTTAAAAAAATAACAAACTATACTTAAGTGTTTGAATGAAAATAAGAAAAAAAAAATAAGAAATGTGTATTAATATATAAGTGCCAATATACAAGAACATTACATTTAAAAAAATAGAAATAAATAGAAACAAGATATTTATTGTAGGAATCTCACACAAAAAAATATATTTATTTATTTGTTTCATTAAAATGCTTTTTTGTAGAGAGAGCTTATTTCATAAGTTGCTTTATATTTTTGCAAGAATTTTCTGAAATAATTGCAAAATGTAATACTATTATGTATTTTTTTTTTGTTTTGTATTACTTTTTTTATTAATTCGATTTTTTGAATTGATTAAAAATCAATGTTTTTAAATTAAATGGATATTTTTGTTTTTATTTTATTTTTATTGTATGAAGTGCAGCATTATGTAAAACTTCCTTTTTCTAGTTGTTGGTAAACTAAATTACGACTTAATTAATTTACCAACAGAGAGTACGGATTGATAATAATATGTGTAAAATATATTTTTTTAAAAACAATAATTTACTTTGCAAAAAAAGTAAATAGGGAAATTTTTAAAACTATATTTAAAATATCAAAATTTATAGATGATATAAAAAAGATTTAAATGAAATCAAAAATAACGTAACTTGTAGGTAGTAGTTATGAAGTACATACATAATACTTGGGTTTAATAATGTTAAGGTGTATTTTTTTGAAAAAAATATGAATCAATACACCACAAGATGAAGAAGTTGATCAATATGTTTTGATTGAAACTGCGGATGAGAGCTTCATTTTTTATCATAAAATTTTCTCGAAAGTCAAAGCAGTATGTTATTCAATTTAATAATTGTTCTTTGCTTTTTTATTATTTCAACATTCCTTTTGTAGAAAAAATGTTCTATATCATGACTCGACAAGACCCTCTATTTATATTAGAGATGCGCCGAATATGGGTTCGACCGAATACGAATATTCGGTCAAAAACGTTCCGAACCGAACATCCGAATTATTCGGTTCAGTAAGCAGGTAGAAATCCGTAGAAGAACCACCTTCACCGATCGAGTAACCGAATGAAATTTATTTCTATGATAAAAAATATGCTAACAAATATGGGTTGCCTAACAAAATATGTACAAGGCTATATTTAATAAGGGGCCGTATTTGGTTTCTCGAGTCGACATTGTCTGTCGATAAATAAAAATTGGCATTTGGCGACACGATATCGTCTCTTTACGTGTTGATAAAGACGTTTGACGATTATTACAAAGCTCAATTTATGCATGCAATAGACTTTTAACAATTTCTATTTTAATTAAATATACGTGGTTTGCTGCCTTGGAGTAATATCACCCAATTTGATGGTTTTGTATGGCTGCGCTTAGCTGTGGATTTGGTCGTGAAACCAAGGCCCCTGTGCTGAATGTCGAGTCGTGATTTGTGACAAGTTTTTTGAGTTGAAGAAAGTGGCGTTTCAGACGAATTGTGACTTTCAGCATAGGGGGCTAAACTCGCACTTAGTACTTCCACTCTAGACCACTATGCTGAAAATCGTAATTCGATTAAAACGTCACTTTCTTCAACTCAAAAAACTTGTCACAAATCACGACTCGACATTCAGCACAGGGGCCCAAATATGAAACTTAAAGAAAATCGAGAAGCTTTTTTTGTCGAGTCGATTTATCGACTCGAGAAACCAAATACGGCCAAAGCGTTTTTTCGTCCTTTTCCGCCTTTTTTTCTATTTTGGGGAGATACTATGCATTTTGATGAAATTAGGGCCTCACCCTACGCACATAGTCGACTGATTTGCAACACTGGGGCCGGTTCACGTAACTCGACAACGAAAATTTTTTTTCGTTTCGCGTTCACGTAGCTCGAAAAAAATACAAATTTTCGTTTGCTGACTCGAAAGCTCTTATGTTATCGAACACTTGTATTATTAAGATTAATTTTCCAATTTAAAAGTAGACTTTTATAAGTTATTACATAATGTAAATTATTTTTAAAAATTTAATTAAGTTGTTGCCAATAAATTGTATAATTTTACAGCGGTTTTTGTAAAGAAAATCGTGTTTCAGTAATGTGGTTTCCTTAAATTTTCTTTCGAGCTACGTGAACGCTCAATTTTTTCGAGACAAATTTTTTCGTTTTCAAATTCGTTTCGAACGATTGTCGTCGTTCGAGTTACGTGAACCGGCCCCTGGTTTCAGCATTATCAAGCTCACAACCAGCTTGCAACCAAAATGAAACCTTTGTCCACATACAAGCGCAACTGATTTTTGATCAATCGGTATTCTGTGCTCACGAAGATTTTGCTGAATAAACTTTGACACGTCCAAATGCAGCCACGCAACTGAAACTGGTAACATTTCCAAGCGTACATGTGTTGCATTCGGTGACTGACAATATAGAAGTCCGACTTGACCGAGTATTCCGTGAATGGAATGCATGCAACGAAAATGTCGGTCTACCCACAAGGAAAAGGAAACATACAATCATGAATGCTGGAAACCTTCCGAGGAAATTTGGAAGCATTCTCTTCCGTGCTCTAGTTCATATTCTTTTTATCCATCCATGTCATTGGATAGAAGACTAAGAATGAAGCTTTTGCGGAAATAAAATTCAAAAAATTCTCTATACCTTCTCTGGGCAACGAACAGGAAGGCTTCCTTTTTCCTACCAATAGGAAGCATTCTCAATTTTCCTTGTGGGTACTTTCAACTTTTTCTATATCTATAGTCGCATGCGTCATAGCACACACAATCATACGCTCCTTACTTAGATTTTTGGGTTATGTTTAAAAGCCGGGACGGAATGCAACTAAGCAATTAGATGTTAGTGGAAAGTCGCTGCTTATCATGGAACCGCTGAATGCAACGCAGGTACGCTTGTCTGTCACCAGCTTGATATTGCTTTCGACCGGCAAGAACAGTCGCACTCAAGCAGTTGCAAACTAGATTCAAACCGGTCTCGTTTCTACCGACTCGTGTGTGGATTCTCAATTTTTTAAATTTTTGATTTTGTGAATAAATATGATTTCACAGAGAAGTGTTTGTTTCATTTACAAATGCTACCTATGTACGGTTCCACAATAGTCTCTTTAAGATATCTAACTCTTAAAATAACACTATTTAAATCTTTGGTAATTATTCGGCAAACTAACCGAATATTCGGCCGAATACAAACCTTAAAAAATACGCCGAATATAACGAATACAAATATTCGGCCGAACATTCGGCGCATCTCTAATTTATATTATTTTCATATTTTTGAAATTGTCATTATTTTAAAATAATTCAATGATATATTCAAAATGATAAAACAATATCCTTCTTAATGTACGATAAGACTTCCTTTAGAGTGTAAGATTCGCTTCTTCACCCGCTACCTGAAATGTCGTTGATTAAAATCATTTTAGCCCATAATAAATGCAGAAAGCTAAATTCGAGCCCGTCCATTTTATTCATCGGGACCTCGATAAGAATTGAATCGTGATTACAATAATAGAACGGGCAAAACCCCAATATTGCTGAATTTATACAGTGCACGTTATTATATGCGAGATACACTGCCTATCTGTAAGTTCATCGCCAAAAGTCATTTGAAACATTATGGGGAACATGAACAGTATTCTTTGTCGAGACGAGTAATCGTGCTTTGATTTATCATGGAAAGGTAATTTTTATAAACCCTACACTCGGCTTCACCTCGAATATAACTCCCTTATTTAGGGTGGTGCTTCGAAAAACTTCTTATCGAGGTTAGATAAAGTGCAAAAGAGGGCCCTCGTGGAATCCCAATCTTCGAGATTTCTGCAAGCTTGCTTAGAAAGGAGGGTTCACCAAATGCGGCCAGTCTCCTGCTTAGGGCTGGGTGACAGAGGAGATGTTGTACACTTTCCTCCTTGTCCTGACTTTTACAGCTTCTACCAAAATCGTAGGTTTCAATATCTAAGCGGGTCGCATGCGTCCCTATCAGACAATGTGTGTGTTTTTGTTTTATTTGTTCAGTTTTGTCCATATTTGCTCCCACGAAAAATGGAGAAATGGGGTCCGCGCGGTAGAGATCCGCACTACCCGGGTAAGGCTAATTAGAACCGGAGATTGCCAGGGCCTGTACTCCCGAAGACGAAACGAAACGAAAACGAAATTGTCAAAATGCTACCTGGGAAGACGATATCATCTTGTTTTCGTCTAAACAAAAAATGACACATTTGTAATCGTCTTCGTTCAGACGTTAGTTCTTGTTGTATGTCAGAGGTTTTGAGATTAAAATTTATGTTGGGATTGTTAATTATTTTGATAGCTTTAATTTATTTTGCATAATAGGTCAAAAATTACAAACGCAAGGTAGTACGAGATTATCGTCTTCAGGAGTAGGAAATACATTTTCGTCTCGTCTCGTTATTTCGTTTCGTTTCTTTATCGTCTCGTCTTCGGGAGTACAGGCCCAGACATCCGAAGCACCGCGTTCCCGACTGAGCTAATTAATAACCTGGGTACCCCCAGCTAAGCTTATTTTCGGCGCGATTGGCTTTTCACCTTGATCCGACTCAGAGGATTGGGGGTGGGAAGCAAAGATTGAAATCAAAGGGTAAACCCGCCTGGTGGACTCGTCACGCATACGTGGAGGTCGTCGTCATCTCACACCCTGGTGTCTATGAAACTGTCAGACAAAATTAATAATTATAAGGAGTTTATTATAAATTTCATAGTAATTTACTACATGACTATAAAATCGAAATCTTTAAAATAGAGGCTACGATGAACTTTTAAATTTCTATAAAACGGGGATAACGGCAGTGTTTTAAAAAACATACAATCCTTAAGAGAAACTTTCAGAAAAGAGGTAAGAAAAGTGACACCTTCTAAAAGGAGTGGGCGACCGATAGATGAAATCTATCTACCAAATTTGTGGTACTACGATTTATTTCTGTTCACTCTAGAACATGAGCTGCCAAGGAATAGTGTCGATAGCATCGATGACGACAGTTCATTGCTATTTGATGAAACTGTACCTAATGACAAGGCGGACCAAGCTGAAAAAGATTCAAATAGAAATAATACTGCAACTACAGTATTTAAATTTTCCGTCAATTTAACGGCAGAGAAATTTTATGAAATACTCGTATAAATTCACTCTCTTTGTACTACTGAGTTTTTGTGATTTATGGCGTGGAACGTTGAAAAAACTTTAATTAATAGTGTATGGACAAAGAGCTTTGTCAAACACGCCACGCAAAGTGGCAGTTTTTTTAAAGTGCCAACCGACAGCTTTTGCGAAAGAAAAAATCTTAGTTTATGGCTTACTAAAGGGGAAAAATGCCGTTCAAAAAAAGCAATGGCTTGAAAGGTGTTATTCGAACTCTGCTTCATCAACACCAATGATTGAGAAGTGGTTTGCCGCATAAACACTGATGATACTGAACGCTCTGGTCGTCCAAATTCGGCAATTGTTTCAAAAAATATAAAAATAGTGCAAAAAATCGTTTTGGAAGACCGTCAAGTTAAATTGTGCGAGTGAGTGACACTTTGAAGCTATCAGAAAGCATAGCATATTCACTATTTTGTACATTTGTCAACACGAAAGCTCTTTCTGTTCGAAGCGAGTACTGAGTTTGCACGTTATTGACAGAAAACAACAACGTTGTAACAGAGCGTTTCCTGGGGCCGTATTTGGTTTCTCGAGTCGATGAATCGACTCGACAAAAAAGCTTCTCGATTTTCTTTAAGTTTCATATTTGGTTTCACGACCAAATCGACAGCTAAGCGCAGCCATACAAAAACATCAAATTGGGTGGTATTACTCCAAGGCAGCAAATCACGTATATTTAATTAAAATAGAAATTGTTAAAAGTCTATTGCATTCATAAATTTAGCTTTTTAATAATCGTCAAGTGTCTTTATCGACACGTAAAGAGACGATATCGTATCGCCTAATGCCAATTTTTATTTATCGACAGACGGCAATGTCGACTCGAGAAACCAAATACGGCCCCTGAAGCTGTTTAGGAGACGAAATCAATATTTTTTTCTTGCAAAATGTGACAATGGATGAAACAAGGGCCCCTGTGCTGAAAGTCGAGTAATATGACAGTCGCATGTAGATGTCGATGTCGTCTCCTTTTTTAGTTGGTGTGCTGAGAGTCGAGTGCCGTGACAAGTCGTTTGAGTTGAAGCAATTGTCGTTTTGGTCAAATTATGACTGTCAGCACAGGGGTCAGAGCGTTTAGGCGCTAGGTTGAATTTTTTGTGTTTCGTGATGAATAAACATTTTTGAGTTTGAATGATAAACATTTTCGAACTTTCCTCCATTTCGATAAAATGTGGCCATGGAAGTCCGAAAACTCTTCCGGGACAGTTTACTGTTCTGTCTAATGACAGTGAACTGGCAACAGATTCCTCAATATGGGATATATATTTTAATTTGTTGGGTCCATCGCCAGTTGCATTAATTTTCCTTTTATTATGGGCTAGCTTTGTTTTCGTTTTCAATTTTAATAACACCAAACCTGTAATAATATTGCAGCCCATACATTTTTTATACATACATATTTACCACATTACCTTTTGCCAACCTGAATAGACCACGTACGGGTGAACCTAAACTATTTAATTTTTAAGTTATTTCTTCCACACATTCGTGTGATTTGTCCCAAAGCAATCTCAGCATATCTCTGCCCTTTAGCCACATCTATTTTTAACTTTTGTTCTGACATTATTAAAAATTTAAAATTAAAAATTCCAAAATAACAAATATGTATTATCTAGTTTAAATGTAACAATTTTACTTACACTTTCAAATTTTCCATCTTCTCAATATCGCAAACAGCCCAACAAAAAGTGGCAACAAAATTACAATAAAAACGACTGCAAGTACACTAAATAAGCTGTCGTTTATGTCAGCAGATTTTATACGACAATAATCGACTATCAGCACACCGCTGTATTAGCTTCACTTCTTATGTCGGCAAATACGACTTTCAGCACAGGGGCCAAGGATCCATCACTACACTCCAGAGGCAAATCGGCAGTCAGAGGACAGTAGCTGAGGTAAGCCGTTTAAAGCTATCAAAGATGCCCAAAGTAGGCTGGGCTGGTTATTGCGTCTACAATATTTCGGGATGGGCATCGATTATTTTGAAAAGGCAAAAAGGTTCAATAATGAACATCACATTGCATAAAGACGAAATCGTGAAATTGCCCCTAAAATGAAGAACAAAAAGTGCCCTTTCACCAAAACAATGCATCGTGCTACAAGTTGATCGCAACAATGGCAAAATTGCACAAGTTTCAATTTGAATTGCTTCCGCATCCACCGTAGTCTCCAGATTTAGCCCCCACCCACTATTGCTTCTTCTCGAACCTCAAAACAAATGGTTTGACAAATCGTTCTGTATCAGCATAGCTATATTTTAGAGAAACCTTGAATGTATCATTCCTGAAGGAGACTTTATGAGAAGTCGAATTTTGCCTAAGGCCCTTTGCCAAAATACCATTTCGAATTTTTCTCATTTCCCAGGACACTTCGATATTCCAAAGTGTGCCAAAATACCAATTCACACATTTCAATGACAGTTAAAAATTTTAAGTAAAAATGGATGAAGAAACAAACATTTGATGAAATTTTTTTTAAATTTTATTGTTAGATTAGATTGTTATGCCTTGTTTTTAACATGTAATAAAAATTCGGTTTTTATATAAACCTAGCCGCAATAAATCCAATACGCATGATCTTAACTTTGGACCGTCGCTTTTACGTTCTCGATTTAAAATATGTATTCAGATTAGGAAATCAACTCGACTACTAACGTCTTGATTAGCTACTTTCAATACGATGAGACTGAGTTTAATGTTACTAAAATTATTGCTTCCTAAGGTCGTAGAATTGCATTGCTAGGTAAATGCTTTAACATTTCTGTATCTATTAGTTTGGTATACTACGGCAGAAGACCAAGCTGAACAAAGGATTTGGGGGCTAGAACGTAAGTGGATTAATAACATTAAAAGAATATAGAGTATCGTATCTATGTAGTTACAGAAAACAACAGGAATGATAATTTGGATGCGCGACCTTTAAATGAAAACTAAAAGATATTCAAATAGCTGCGGAATAATATGGTGTTATTATTTATTTACAAATAGAAAATAATTACTACTACGACTACATTTCTGCAGCATAAATTTACTATGAGTGTATAGCTGTATTAAATTTAGTATGTAATGATATCTATTAAAAATTAACAACTTTAAACTTTAATACAAACTTGTAAAATGGAGGACTGGAAACTACTACTAAAAATATATTTGAAAGTCGGAGAGAGTTCGATATTTGTAATATCGGAATGGCGCCAAAAGAGTTATTATTTTTCTAGATACATAAAGGTATAAATGAGACACATATACTGACGAGCAAAATTATTCGAACATCGCTCTTCAAACTTCTGAGGCAATGTAATAAGCGAATTAACTTAGGGATATTTTTTTAATTGTTTACAATGTTTTTAAAATATTTAATAACGTATGTACAAAACGACAACTTCAAATAAAAAAAACGTAAAATTGGCTTTCGAACCATTTTGCACGTGTGTGCAAATTCAAGTAATTACTAATTCTTACTAAAATTTGGTCCACAACCCTTTAGAGTTTTTAACTGCAAATTCGTTTTGGAACACTCTTATACAAGTTGGCAATAAAATCCTGGGGAATGCTTTGCCAAACGTCATCTACACGACACCATAGATCGTGCATGCATTTTGGCGGTTGAGCGTATTCGGAAAGTTTCCTTTTTAAAAAGGCCCATACATGTTCAATCGGATTAAGGTCCGGACTTTAAGCAGGCCACTTTAGAACGCTGAAGCTTTGCTTTGTGAGCCAATTCTTCAAAAGTTTTGCCGTATGCTTTGGATACCCATCATGTTGAAAAACTAAGTCTTTGGCCCTAACCTTCGACATTCGGATGGCTTTCGGTAAATGTTTTCGCAAAATGGTCAGATAGTTTTCTTTATTCATTCTCCCTTCAATTTTTACAATTGTGACAACCCCATTTTTTGTTATAAATCCCCAAATCATTATAGATCAACCTCCATGTTTAATTGGTTCCTTAACATGGCTTCTAAGAATATTTTCTGAGGACCCACTCCAAGCCCAACATCTCCCGTCCGATTGAACACGATTTATTTTTGTTTCGTCTGACCAAATACCTTTAAAAATGTAATAATTAATCAGTTGCTAAATTTTTTTAATATCACCCACTCTTTCCCAATCGGTTTTCGGTCCAATGCTCATATTTGGCAACGAACTCGTCGTTACGAGATCCGTGAATTTTTCTACTTAGCGCTGTTTTTTTCTTTTCAGTAGCTTGAAAGCCTACTCTCTTCAAAGAGCGCCGCTTCTTAGCAGCTTCTTTTGGGGTTGGGGCATTTCCTTTTAAAAGTTCCCTTCCAATATGTCTTGCTTGCCGGTCAGTAATGCACAGTTTACGCCCAGGGGTTAATGTTTTGTAATCGCGACAAGATTTTTTTTATTTTTCCTAGTGACGATACACTATGACCCCTGTGCTGAAAGTCGAGTCGTGATTCGTGACAAGTCATTTGGGCTGAAGAAAGGGACGTTTCAGTGGAGTTATGACTTTCAGCATAGGAGACTAAACGCAATTTATCACTTCTACTCTAGGCCGCTGTGCTGAAAGTCGTAACTCGAATGAAACGTCACTTTCTTCAGCCCAAACAACACGCCCGACTTTCAGCACTAAGTTTACACACGCGTGCGATTTTTCTTACCAACAATTCTAGCACCATTTTTTTAATATGTTCACTTAAAGATCTCATTTTTAATATGAGATGGGTGGAGATGGATGAATTACAGCAATAGTGAATAGCAACCAGAAAACAACAGAGAAAATTTGAACCCTTCACTTGTCATAAAATATGTCTGATTATAAGGTCCGAAACCATCATGGCATACAAAATAGTACGAATACCATTTCTACGATTTTTTTAAATTTAAAGTTTTTGTTTGCGTTTAATTGAAGTATCTGTTATTAAATATTTTAAAACATTGCAAATAAAAAATAATATGTACAAACTACAAAGTTAATGCGCTTATTACATTGCTTCAGAAGTTTGAAGAGCGATGTTCGAAACATTCGAACAATTATGCTCGCCAGTGTACATAGTAATATACTTGTAAAAGGCAGTGTCAACGGTTTGATTAAAAATCTTTAATTTAGGATAGATATTTTTACAATTAATTTGATCCGCGTTTTACGCTTTGCATTTTCAAACACATATTGTTTTTGTCCATTTAAGAACCCGGTTACCATCCATAAGCTCATTTCTATAAATCGCTCTCAATTCATTAAAAATTAAAAAACCACCGCTAATATCTGAAAATTTAGTTTCAATTAATTTTTTTATTAAACGATTTTATCAAATTTTCTAAGCACTTTTTGAAATTTTACATACATATATCTTTTTATTATTATTCATAAATCGATATATTTTTACAAGATCAAAATATATGTTAACTTTTATTGTTTTTATTATTAAAGAAAGCAACACTGAAAATCATTATGAAAAAATAAAGTTTTGCAAACCTATTTACTATTGGCATTGACAAGAATTAAATAAAAAAAATGAAAACAAATACAAAACTCGAAATTTTCCTCTAAAAGTGCACAAAATTATACTAATAATAAATAAATAAATAAAAACTAATTTGTAACTAATTGTACATTAGAAACTACCATTCTAACTAAGCAGTAGACGTTAATCAATAATAGGCAATACATATGTAGATGCATGTTGTGTGATATAAGCGACGATATTCTTTTGTTTCTCGAAAATAATACACCCATACACTTATAACACTAAAAGAAAAAAAATATAAAAACAAAATAAAATAATTATAAATCGAATAATTGAGTGTAACCTGAGAATTATAAAAAAAGGAATAAATCAAAAAAAAATATTAAAACATAATACAACACTATGTAATTCTAGTTAATGACAAAATGAAATAATGAAATTTTATTAATAAAATAATATTGTGAGTTTATACTTTTTAGATCCTACAAAACTTTCCAATTTGTCCAGCAAGATTTTTGGTTTTTTCAGTTTTTAAAGCCAAAAAGTTAGTTTCAGCCCTTAGCTCATTTATTGTCAGCTTCTACATTATGATAAACTGATGAATTTAAATATGTCTCCGTCGCAATTATAATAGAGAAGGGCAGTGGTCGACCAACTCATTAGTCCCCAGAGCTAAATATCAACAGCACAACGATTGAAATTTATTTTGAGAGCCGAATTTTTAAAACCTTATTTATATAGGTAGGTGCAATCTTATTAACTTAATTAAGGTACTCCTCAGCTGACCTTTGCTAAAAATGTCCTCAATCTAACTGAGGTATGTTCACTGAGGTCGACCTCTTTCAACTGTGCCATTCGCTCTCGTTTTGCATATTTGTTTTGCCTATCTCTTTTCGTTCACCTTCTGTATATGTCCAAACCGCGGTCGGTGTGTGGTTATACTTGTCCTCAAAGCAAGTAACCTTGAAGCTACGGGCTTCCGGCGGCCTGTATGTGAATGGGGGCCTTAACATATTGATAATTTTAATTTAATGCACATTCCGAATTCTTCGTGCCACCAGAGATCTTCCGTGCCACAGGTTGACGACCGCTGCCATCTTTTTATAAAACCCAGGACTAAACTGCCTCCAGGGACCCGCCATCGTCCAAAGATCTGAAGGATATTGCGGGTCATCGTAGGATGTGATGCGAACGCCCGACATATTAATTCGCAGCACGGATCCTACCTTCAACCAGCGAGCAATAATAACATTAATTAAAAACAATAATTATTATTGCTCGCTGCTTCAACTATGGTAGGAGACGTGAGATTATAGACATCACGCTAGCCATTCAACACGTTGCCACTTACGTGACTGTCTGGCGGGTCTCAGATGAGTCAGACCATAGATATATTTACTTTATGGTGGGTGAGTCTTTGGAAAGAGTGATGTAGATGTACAAACTGGACAGCCTTTGGGGCGAGCTCAGTAGCGTATTGAAGGGTTCAAATCTACAATGGATGTAGAACTATCCGCGAACTTCCTTATGGAAACGGTTACTGCTGCTTACAACAATAACTGTCCCGTTCTGATGAGGACGCGTAACAGGGAAACTCCATGGTGAAATTACGAGCTCTCCAAGTTGAGATCCGCTATGAGTAAACTTTTCAACGCAGCCAAGAAGAGCGGCAACTGAGAGAGTAGCTCGTTGACCACCTATTACAGGGCGATCAGACGAGCAAAAAGAATTAGATGGAGGAATTTCTGTAAGATTTTCGAAGACATTCGAGACTCAGCAAAAATCCACAAAGCTTTATTAAAGGGCTTGTCCGGAGATCCGATGGCTCTTTCACACAGTCTAGGGAAGAAACCTTGATATATTGCTGTAGGCACACTTCCCAGGCACAACCATTTATTAAAATGGGAACACAATTTCTGCTGGGTAGCCAGCTGCCTGGACAGAAGCAAACACCGTGTTTAACCACGAAGCTATTAGGAGGCGATTAGATCGTTCAAACCATACAAGCCCCCTGGAACCGACGGAATCTATCCAATTCTTCTACAGGAAGGCTGCGACCTAGTCACTCCTTCCTCATGGTTACATCCCAGCTTCCTTCGCACATGGTTACATCCCATCTGGAGGAACGTCAACATAACATTTATACCTAAGGCGGGGCGTTCGAATTACACATCGGCTAAATCTTTCAGGGCCGACAAGTCTCTGGTCTTCTGCCTTGAGACAATGGAGAAAATTGTCGACCGGGCGATAAGGGAAACTTATCTTCAACGCCAACCACTAAGCTGCTATCAGCATGCGTACCAGACTGGCAAATTCACTGAAACAGCACTGCACAATCTGGTGCTCAGGCTGGAATGCACACCTCTAAATGCAGTTTCTGCAACTGGATTGACTCTATGCTGAGAACTCGCAAACTAATGGTCTCTCATCCAGAGGGGTCTCTGGAGGGCCCTTTAGCAAAAGGCTGCCCACAGGGAGGAGTTTTATCTCCACTTCTCTAGTGCCTTGTTGTAGATGAACTCCTAGAGCTGCACAACGGCCGAAACTTTTTTGCCCAAGGACTAAAAGTCAATCCGGACAAAACGATTCTGATTCCTTTCACCAGGAAACGATCACTACCGGGACTTTTGGAACCTACACTCGCAGGCAGAACTATAGGCTTTTCATAACAAGCCAAATATTTAGAAGTAACGCTAAATGCCAAGCTCAACTGGAAACAGCACATGGACACTCTGACGAGCAGAATGGGCAGATCCCTGTGGGCTTGCGGCAGAGCTTGTGGTTCAACGTGGGGTTTATGTATTGGATAATACCACCATCATTAGGCCCATGGTAACTTATGGAGCTTTAGTTTGGTGGCGCAGAACAACGCTTAAGGGTTTCACAAACCAATACAAGAAATTTCAAAGAATGGCCACTGAGGCCACACTTCCTCGACGGCAGCGCTGGAGACTCTCCTCAATCTGGTACAACCCCCCCCCCCCACCTTGAGATAGAGAAGTCCGCTATAAATGCGGCGCTGCGGCTAAAAGTGAATGGTAACCTAGGCGCTGGTCTTGGCAGAAGACATTCTATAATAATTAACATAATTTCGGAAGCAGGGAAGCATTCGGACTGCATGCCTTTTAGAATTTCAAAATTTGAGCAACCTTCTGTGCACATACAGAATAGACTAACCAATGAGTAGACGGATGGCTCGAAAAAAAGGCAGGTGTGAGCGCCGGACTCTGGAGTGAAAGCCCCAGAACCAGCAGGGTGATAATGATAAGCCTAGGCACCCTAGCAAATGTCTTTCAAGCAGAGGTGTACGCTATTCTGGCATTCAGAATCTAAGAGGGGCCCAGAGCCGGCTTTAGGTATTTTGGCGCCCCGGGCGAGATATTTTTATGCGCCCTTAACTTTTTAGACATTTCTTTTCGGTAGATTACCTATATTATAATGCACAAATTATACAATAACCCGAGTAAAAATAAAAGATGGCATAACAACGACCAAACACTGGCCACTTGGGAGTACATAAGGGTTTGGGACGGCCAAACGTAAGGTTTAAATGGCCGAGGACTGAGCTATTCACACGGGCATACGACGGCAAATTTGAACTAAAAAAGAATATGCACCTAATATATTGTTGAATGTGCTTTTTGTGAGAGGCGTATAGAATTTTTTGTTTAAAGGATTTTTTTTGTTGGGTGAGAAGCATATACAACATTTGATGACGGACTCGTTCTTTGCATATTCTGCCTATGGCATCGAACTTGATTCTATCGGACACGAACAAGCACGAAATAAGCACTTCCCTCCTTTGTGACAGCGGCATTTTCTCGAATCCATTTTCTCGAATCTGTCCATGAAGGTGCTAAAATCGCGCGGGTCGTGTAGGTTTCTCAGAGCGAAGAGGAGAAATTTCTTCTATACTGTTTTCAACCTACCACTACTTACCTGATTGGAGGATGATACAGGTCGCCTGCTGCCATGTTTATACTACATTGTCAACCGCTGCTTCTGAGCTTATAAATGCTAACTTCCTCTCAACTATGATGACTGCTCGTTCATCTAAGCGCTCACAGAGCTCTTTATCGGAGTCAGCCTCTTCGTTAGATGAAGCCGTTTTGGAAACCTTTATCCATGCCTACCTTAGTCCAAAATGGAGTTTATAATCAACTCTTCCGAGCCACTCTAGGCACTCGTTGTTGAGTAGCAGTACCAGTGTTTAATATTTCTTTGGGGTTGCCCTGCATTTAGTAAATTTTAGTTGTCCATTGGGATGTCCCGGTTGTTGGCGTTGAAGCTACTCAGCAATTTGTCTGGCTCTGCTTCCATTTTTGGGAGCCAGATCCTCGCCCTTGGTATTTTGGTAATGTCTCTCCCCTTTCATCCCTCCCTTTTGGTTATATCTCTCCCCCGGAATCAAAAGGGAGCAGCGGCACTTCTGACGACTCTTACCTCATCACGAACTCCATGAATATCCCTGGTATTTTAGAAGGTGGTCCTTCACTACTTCGCTCATTGTCCTGTTACCCGTTGAGCCTGTTTCTTGGATTCCTGCAGTAGAAGCATCCCGAACTATTGTTGGCCTTGAGAGCTTTTTCCTTTTTGGTAATTATTTGAAGGCTCTGAGCTATCTTCACGGGAATGAATGAACGATCGCCCGGGTTCGCCCACCCCTAAAGCCGGTACTGGAGGGGCCTACCAAAATCAATAGATTTTCGTCTTCTCTGATAGTCAAGCGGCAATTAGAACTATAAGATCTCGTAGGACCAAGTCGAAATTAGTTTGGGACTGCCAACGTGTTCTTGATGAGTTGGGCGTTCTCAATCAAGTTACCCTTGGCTGGGTCACGGGGTCACTGGGGCTTCAAAGGCAACGAAAGTGCGGATGCCCTGGCTAAACAGGGCTCTGATATTGCATTCATTGGTCCAGAGCCGGCTGTTGGGCCACCGTCTAGCTTGCTGCAAAGGACCCTGGCCGATCGGACTTTGATGAAACATACTGAACGCCGGTGGTCCGCGCCTGTACTGGCTAACTCGAAGCGATTCCGTCCTGTCCCCTAAAACGACCAAGGAATTGTTAGGGCGCGGTAGGAATGTTGTCAGAACACTTGTTTGTTTGATTACCGGACACTGTGCCCTAAATTACCACTTGTGGAGGATAGGAAGGGCGGAGGACCCCACATGTAGGATTTGCCTGGAAGATGATGAGTCTGTCCTCCACGTTCTCTGTGAGTGCCCCGCAATAGTGAGGAGCAGG
This sequence comes from Thereva unica, assembly GCA_949987705.1. Taxonomy (NCBI): domain Eukaryota; kingdom Metazoa; phylum Arthropoda; class Insecta; order Diptera; family Therevidae; genus Thereva; species Thereva unica. The sequence continues at coordinate 121,971,253 of OX465283.1, read as the reverse complement.
GTTTCTGTGTTCGAGGAGTCCCTGCTTGAAAAGCCACTAGGCAGACTGCAAGCGGTCTGGCCTACAAATATGAGGTATAGGGGTTGTAGTACAATAGGCCAAATGAATGACCGCAGTTCCGTTGGACCCAATACCTCACGCAGGAAAAACAGCCTGAAATTACCACATAAAAAACCCCAGTTTTCGTATCGGCAGCTAAATCTAGGTGAAGTAGTTTTCACACAGGCCGTACGTACACCTACACAGGATGCGGCGTGCTCTCTCTCATAGCTTTATAAAATTCTACCGATGGCCATGCTATGATAGCTGTGGCTAAATTATGAGTTTAGCTATATTCTACAATTCTCAAGGAATCAATAAAATATTTACCATACTAATATAAAATCAAGAATAGCATAAAATATGTTACAGTTGTTAATTACTTTCAAAAAATTTCGCATGTGCAGTTTTAAAACAATTTAAAACGAGATTCCCTAGGTTTCAAAGTTTGCACTGCGATTTAACAATTTAAAAGTTTATTTATTTTATTATTTAACAATAAACTTATGAAGAATCCGAAGGTTAATATTAAATTAAATCAAAAAAGCAAATAAAGTACATAATGTACGTAGCTAAATAAATAACAATTAGCAAGCAAGTTGATTATGATTATGTATTTAAAATTGTAGTAAAATTTTACCCAATTCCCGTGGGATTATTGTGATCATTTGTTATTCAGTTATAAATGCGCCAACAAATCTGCAATAAAAAATTACATATTGAGGTGCGTTCGCTCGTCTTTTTAACAGCCATATTATCATATACACAAACCAAGGAGAAATTGGACAAGAAGGTAGCTGGAAAAATGTCAATCATCTTCCGCCTTTACCAGTTTGCTTTCGTGTCTTTAATACACCTCGCACCAGTTTCGGTAGATCATCGCTTAACATTTCTTGATGGATTTATTCTCCAGCACCTAGTTTTGAAGGAAAGTTAAGGATACAAGAAACAATATTGCAATTGTAATTATAGTTATTCTAGTCGGAGTGATTAAAGTAAGAGAAATATGAGTCGTTTGCTATACGGAATTGGGTTGCGGATAACCAATTTTCTGGTGTTCTTTTTTATAATTGTTCTGTTACCGGGTCTTCCTCCAAAGACACACTTTCCAATAACGAAATTTGAGTAAGTAGTAGTTGTTTAATTTATTATGAAGAGGTTTAATTTTAGTCTCAAAGTAAACATAGATATGATATGTGTTTAATCGTGCTTATGGGCCACTTTCCCAACCTTGAACTTTTAAGGAAAAAGCGACAAAAGAAAGCTGTACCTTTCTATAAGCATGGGCGGTGGGCTGGTGGCTTTCGAGTTGTTTTTCAGGTTTTTTTTATGTGATATGCAAATATTCAATACATTGACTTTTACTTAAAATATGTAGTCGACCGAAATGGTTCGGTATTCTATTTAAATTATGATATGACAAAGTATGTAGTGATAAGCTTAAACAAAATTTACAGGATTACACCACCTCGGGAACTGAATGGTTCTTTGGACCTTAATAATCACTTAGATAACGCAGAGCGGCTGCTTGAGGGAAGAGTGTACGGTCCAGAATGCCTTATATCTAGGAACAATGAAATATTCACTGGTATACACGGTGGAGAAGTTATAAAAATCACTGCAGATCATATTACTCATGTTGCTAAGTTTGGACAACCGTGTGGTAAAATAAATTTTATTAAAATTGAAAACTAACAAAAAAGATTAATTGCATTTGTAGAAGGTGTATACCAGGAAGAGAAATGCGGTCGTCCCCTTGGCATGGCCTTTGACACCATCGATAACAACTTAATTGTCGCGGATGCATACTACGGAATTTGGCAAGTTGACATCTCAAATGGAAAGAAAAAGTTACTTATTTCTCCATATCAAACCTTTGATGGAAAAATTCAACGGAAAGCTGGAACATTTAATTCTGTCGCTGTTGATAAGCGCGGAGATATATACTGGACAGATTCGACATCTGATTTTACTATCGAAGATGTTGCCTACGCTATGCTTTCGAATCCATCAGGAAGGTAAGTTATTCATATTAAAATAAAAACTATTAGCAGTATTGTAATATATAATTATGTTCTAGATTGTTCCATTATGATCGTTCAAAAAATGTTAGCAAACTCCTTATTGATGAGTTATATTTCGCAAACGGCATCGCATTAAGTCCAAACGAAGATTTTCTAATTGTCGCAGAAACCGGCGCTTCGCGTATTCTGAAGTACCATATAAAGGGACCAAATAAAGGAAAATACGAAGTATTTGTGGATGGATTACCAGGTGCACCAGATAATTTAACTCCTGATTCTAATGGAATTTGGGTGCCATTAGTTACTGCATGCGATGCAGAACATCCTTCACTTTTCCACGTTCTTGCACCGTTCCCAATGATTCGTACATTTATAGTTCGTATATTCTCCTTACTGGAAATGCCTTCAAGGTTTATTAATAATGTATTCCCGAACAAATATGCCCAAAATATTCTACATGCAATTGGACATTTTGAAGTAGCTACTGGCCTAATTCCAAAACGAACAACGATCCTCCGCGTTGATTGGAATGGAAATATTATTGGATCATTGCATGGCTTTGACAAATCAGTGCGATTTGTTTCACATGTGCTAGAGCTAGAAGATTCATTGTTGTTAGGTTCTCCCATTAATAAATATTTAGCTAAAGTTAAAAATCCTCGAGGACCGCAGCTTAAGATACGTAATGTTAAATATGAGGCTGCAGATTCAGCTGCAACTGAAAGTTCGAAACAAAAGGCTGCTCCAAAGGCCAAACCTGCACCAACCCCGAAAACTACAGCGCCAACACAGAGAACGACCACCACAACGACAACAACAACACCTAGACCTACTACTACAACACAAAAACCAACACCTACTACTCAAAAGGCAACAACTACAACTCCAAAACCAACAACAACGCCAAAACCTACAACTACTACACCAGCCCCAACAACTAAAAAAACAACTACTACCGCTAGACCTACAACTACAACTCCTCCACCAACTGTTGCTACCACTACAACTCCTAAACCAACTCCTAAGCCTCCAACAAAAGCATCTAAAGCCGAGTCTGCAAAACCTACAACCAAACCTCCATCTCCTACTCCAAGAACTCCACCTAAAGAAGCAACTCCAATAATAGAAAACATTGACGAAAAGCCTCCTGCACAACCCAAATTGAAAGTTATCAAGAAAGGCGGCGAACAGGGCGAACTCTAAAAAGTTGTACCGATAGTTTTAATGATAACATGCACAAGACAATGTATGTAACCCGACACTTTCTTCCTGCATTTATTTCTTTAATTACTCATTTCGTCCGTTTGAGTATGCGTCATTCCAGGCATTCGTGATGACTATAAATATCATTAAATGATTCCGTTGCAATTATTATTTATTTAGCTGTAGGAACAAATTTTTTTAAAATAATTTTCTGTGAAAGAATCATTCCTGTAAAGTCACTCAATAAAGTTTTTTTTTGTAGATATTTTTTTTATAAATTTACGCTGCTTTATGGAGACGAATGTGACCATTAAGGATTATGTATATTTCTTATGGCATAAGCTAACAATCCTTGATAAATTCAATCAGAAAAAATTTCATTCATTTGCAATCCACAGAAAGCAAATCCAAGGTCGACTTACTTAGACCTCTGATCGCCATTGCCATTGCGAGATAGAGTAAGATCGTCGCGGCGAAGTTGGATACACCGAAGTATCTAGTGCGCATTGTGATAAAATTCCTTGTAGGTAGGACCCCATACTACTAGTCAGATGAGTGAGTGAGGGAGCACATAACAACATGTGGAGTCCCTCAAGGCTCCGTCTTTGGTCCCCCTGTGCTTCATCATGTATGATGAAGTAATGGCTCCGGTGCTGAAGTCGTCACAACAGGCCGTTTGAGTTGAAGAAAGTGACGTTTCAGTCGAAACAGGCGAACGACGTTCGTGTATGGCGAACGACGATAATCGTACGAAAAAAAAATTGAAGTCGAAAAAATTTATCGACAAAAATTTTAGCGTTCGCATAGGTCGATAGAAAATTTTTCGTGTCCGATAGAAACCACAATATTGAAATACGAAAAATGTTACAACAACTGCTGTAAAAATATACAACTATTTAATATTTGAAAATTATTAATCAAAATAATGCAAACTGTTGATAACCCAAGACCTTTCGAGTGGCTTTCGGCACTGGAAAGGCCTTGGGCTATCGAGTTTTTGCATTAGGACACGAACAATTTTCTTTCGACCTATGCGAACGACAAAATTTTTCGACTTCAATTTTTTTACGTACGATTATCGTCGTTCGCCATACACGAACCGGCCCCTGTTTCGACTGAAACGTCACTTTCTTCAACTCAAACGGCTTGTTGTGACGACTTCGGCTAAAGCGGGAAAAGTTCTGCTTTAACTAAAAATAATAACAAAGCTCCTGATTTGCCACTGTTCGAGGATCCTGTACAGAGGATCTGGCACGTGTTTGCCCTCTATTGTCGAAGACTTAAGAGTAGCGCAGGGTCCATCGTCAGCGAAGCTGAGAAGGGTGTTGGAGGGGATTGAAATTCCCCTGGGGGAGACCCGCAGAGATGAGGTGTAATTTAGATTTGACGCCATGCAGCACTACCTTGATTGAACATTCGGAAAGGAAACTCTCAATCCTCTTCAGTAGAAATGGGTCGACTCCAATAGCTTTGAGTTTAGCTAACAGGGCTAAGTGCCAAACTCTATCGAAAGCCTTGGAGATATTCCACAGCAACCAGACTAGACTCACCAGATCCAGGCACACTTCATACACTCGCGATTAAACCATCTGTTGGGCCTAAGCTTCACAGATTTGGTAGAATAAGGAATGAACAAATGCATTCCTGCCTGTATGATCCGGCTAGCGGCCTAGTTGACGTTTTTGTTTCGGAAACACAGGTCCCAATCAGTAGATTGGAAATAATAAATAAGCTCCGGCCAATTGGAAATTAGAATGGGAAGCTAGCGCTGAGTGAGCAGTGGTCCGAATTGCCGAGAGGTAAATCAATTTCGACGGAGTAACGTGCTGGATGAGAAGTAAGAAAGAGATCAAGGAGATAGGTCCCTTGATCAGTAACTTCAAGGAGTCTCGTGGAATGATCCACAATTTAATGAAAATTATTGGTGTCTGCAAAGAGCTCGACGTGCTTGCCAGAACCACTGGTACCATTTGAGAAAGTCAGTCAGTTTACGTTGTGAACATTAAAATCACCGCAACGATGATTTCACACTCAGGAATGGACGACAAAAATTCCAAGCTTTGCTTGGCAATAGTATCAAATGATAAAAGTGGAGGCTTGGTTACTTATGTTAGGACTTTAGTATAGGAAGCAAAAGAATATGACGTAGCTTCAGAAGATGATTTTAATACAAAAAGAGTTAAAATCTGAAGACGTGCTTTTATATATTTTGTAATAAACCAAGTCATCCCTAACATAGATGGAAATGCTCCTATGGTGTACCCCGATATCTGGTAATGACCTAAGTCAATACGGGGTAATATTTGGGTTTCTCTAAGTGCAAAAATTGAGGGTTTAAAATTCAATAAGTTGCACTCAACAAACAAGAAATTCGCATGAAGTCTACGAATGTTACAGAAGTCAATAACAAAGCGATCGCCACATTTTCAGGAATATTTCCCAAAATTACATTTGCCGATCAGAATCCGCGTCAAATACCGAGTTTATTGCAGAAAAATTAAATCGACTTAACTCAAAATTACGTCAAAATTTCGAATTAGCGTATAAACGGGTAGAAATACATTCTTATAACTATGGCTTAAGCCGAAAAATTTCGGTTTAAGCCATAATTCGATTTACCTCGTTTATAGGGTAAACAATTTTGGATGATCCATAATTCGAATTATTTTTGGAGTAGCTATAAACTAGGTAAAAGTGTTATGCCTTTTGAGACAGGGCAAATTTCATCGGGCGACAGATTTTGGGCGCGACACCTGCAAGTACGTGATTCGTGTGTGGGCAGGGGGAGCAAGGTTACTTACTTCGGCTGTTCGTCGGTCGCATGTTGTGTCTATTAAAGGTGTTTCAAGCCTTCGTGTTACACTGCGGCGCGTGAATTTCTATTATATGTTGTTTTTTCTATTTTGGATTTTTTTGTTTTCCTGCGTCTTTTAAACAGGATTTTCAGCAATGTCATTCTTTTGATTCAACAGGCAGTTTAAAACTAAGCTAACGCTGCGTAGTAATAATGGGTGAGTTCAAAAATTCAACACTGCCGCAACACTGCAGAATTCAGCTACAGGCTTCTAATTGCTGAATTTTGCAGTGTTGCGGCAGTGTTGAATTTTTGAACTCACCCTAGACAATCGGTACAATAATCAGATCCAATTTATCTATGAAGGAAAATCCAAAACGCTGGAGAAGTATCTCAGTACCTCAACAAATTCTAAGATACAGATTTCAGTCATCGATTTGTCGATTCGACTATAATTAGTGGAGCCTTTGCAGAGCAAAACTACATAGGCTCGATAAAAAGCACAATGTTACTGATGGGCCTCTTTAAACGGTCTTGATGAGATATTTACGTTGTGGGAATTTCGTACAACGTCTAATGCCGTAGCTGGGGAGAGACGAACGAGAAAATCTCAGAATTCAAGGAAATTGTAATTGAATTTGCATATCATATATAATCAGATCATCTTGTATAATTCATTCACTTAACTCCTCTTCATCACTTAAATATGCACTCTTTTTGTATTTTGGTTTAGGCTTAATATAAGTACTTTGATCTTGTAACTCAATGTGTCTAGCTTCGCACTCCTGAAACATACAATATATACTACATAAATGGAATTAAAAATCATTTTACATCATCTGTAAGCGGGTCTCCATCAGCTTGATTAAAATTACGTTTTAAACGTTTAAACTCTTTTTTTGGCGGTGCCCTTTCTCCGAGCACATTCTCCGGACAGTTATAACTAAGATGTCCCATTTCTCCACATTCATAGCAGCGAGTCTTATCAAAATATTTTTTCCTAAAATTAAATAAATGCATTTTTAACAAAACATGTTACTTTAAGCGGGGTTTCCAGCGCTGGTTGTACTGCTAGTGGCTTTTAACCACTGTACAGGTAATGCCGTGAGAGCCAGCTGCCGAAGATACAACCAGCGCTGGTAGCCAGTTAAGTGGAAACCCCGCTTAAAGGAACTAAAAAGAAAAAAGCAAATGCTTTTTTTAAAGAAATGTTAAATTTTTACTTCTTAATAAACTCTGAGTATCTCCCATTATCCTTTGCAATACTGGCTTTTATAGTTCTTCCAAACATCTAGGAAACACTAAGTGCAGTTTTAAATAAAATTTTTCAAATTCAGATTTTTACCGGTATTCCATTAATTGCTTTACTACACTCTTCGGCTTCTTCTACTTTTAAAAATTCTATAAACGCAACACCTCTGGATTTTCGGGTTTGCTTCTCTTTTAATATTGTTATCCTAGAATAACAAAGTTGTTAATAATCTGGCGTTAATTGCTAAAATGGGTTTTGTACTTGACAATTTTCCCATGTTTTTCAAATATTTGATGTAAATCATTATTCGTGAACGAATATGGCAAGTTAGATATATAAACTGTGCTTTTGCTTGGAACTATTTTTTCACTCATTCCAAAATTATTCGGGGATCAATTTATTTATTTATTTTAAACCACCATTGCCACAAATCCTTCCCGTGCACCCATTTGACAGTTCTCTGCCAGTGGGTAAAAACAGCCATCAGTGTGACCAGTGAGTAAGTCCTATTCGTGGTGAGTTATGTCCGTTATTAATTTGTGGCTAGAAAAAGCTAGAAATATGAAACCGAAAAGAAGGCAGAGGAAACGTCAAAATTGAATGAGGTTATGTAACCGTATTGTGCACTGGTCGGTGGAGGCATTTTGTGTGGAAGACGAAATTTTACTCGTAAAAAGAATAAAATAATCTTTATTGTTTTATATTGTCATTTGGTATGGCTAAAATTTTAAGTAGCCGTTCAAATTCTTTACAAGCTATTCTACACAGAAGGTGTATTACGATGTCCGCACGATTGAGATCTGAAAAAGTTCTAGAGGAAATGAAAGAAAAAAATCCCTACTATGAAAAATATGCAAATAAAATTGCCGCTCTACAACAGACTTCACCTGAAGAATTTCTAGAAAGAGTTGAGAAAGCTGTAGAGAAAAAGAAGCCGAAAAAGGAACCAACAAGGTTTGATTTAACTTAATTTAATATAATATTAAATATATCAAAAACCGTAGGGACTATTCAGAGCTTCTGCGACCAAAGGAAGGCGTAGCTGGAGGTTCTAATGCAATATCACAGAAAAGGCTTAGCGATGTCATGAAAGTTGAATTGATTGCGGATAAAACACCAGAAGAAATAAAGCATATTTGGTTGGAATATCATAAAACCAAAGATGTAATTGCAGCTGCGGTTCCCGTGGATCAGTATGAGACTATGATGAAACGAGGAAAAAAATTCCCACTCTTCCTATTTCCTCTACCTAGAAGTGAAGGTTTTGAGTTTATAATGCTCCAATTTGCAGCTAACACAGTTCATTTCACACCATTATTGTGCTATCAGGTATTTACATAAATATTCTTATCTTAATTGATTAAAACATTCTGCTTGTAGGTGCACAAAGAAAATGCTCCTGAATGCCTTAATATAGTCCATTTTGAAGAGACTCGAGATAAAGGTTTCGTTCTTATGAGGGGGGAATATGATCATAATGTTATAAATGGACAAGAAGCTCAGTGCTTAGCAAATCAGCTTCAAATGTACTACTGTAAAGATCATCCATCTAAATTAACATTATTAGAGAAATTCACAAAACAACCTAATAGCTTCAAGCATATGGAACTTTTAAATGAAATGGAAAATATAAAATTAGAATAAATTTTTACTTATGTTTATATATGTTTTTACAGTGCCTAAAATCTCAACAAAAATCGCTACTAAAATATGGAGATTCTGGAATATCTCCTTTTATTGATTGAATTAATTCGCTTGTTTTTGTTTGTAGAGTATCATCTAACAGACCTGCACTGCATAAGCTTCCACTCCAATAGGCGGTATCTTTATTCGTCGATTTCGACATGTTCGTGTTACTCGACTGCTCACTATTTCTGTATTTATATAAATCGCTATTGGTGCCATGGAAGTAAGATTCTAACGTTTTTCGTTGCTTTCGTCGTTTACTTTTTAAAATATCTAGGGAACTACTATCTTCTGGTAATAAACACAATAAATGTTGCGAGCTTTTAAGCAGCGAATTTACATCATCTTCAACCTTATCACTATTATTAAGGTTTTGTGCTGTAGTTAACAAATCCTCATTGGAGCCTTTTGTGGAGCGAGGTAGTTTGTTGAAGGTAAATTCTTTGCTCTGTGGAGATAATAGATTTATTTTACTACAATTCCGTATTTAAATAATAATAATTACCATTTCTTGTTCATTAAAAGGCTGAAAGGCTTTTGGAAAAATATCTGAAAAAATATTATTATTTAACTCCTGCTCGAAAGTATCCTGAAAAATGCTACGGTTTAAGTTATTCTCTTTCGGTTTAGCCTGCTGTATAAGAAAATTCTCAAAATCATTACTTGAATAATGATTTGGTTCTTTAAATAATATCGTTTCGGTATTCAAAACGAAATTATGGTCATTATTCGTATGGAGATATTTAAGCAAAGTATCATTATCTATAAAATCGCCATTTGGATAACGATCCTGTTTGAGGAAATCCAACTGCTTTATTTTATGTTGTTTTGTATGAAATATTTCGCTTAACATTATACCCAAATCACTATCATGGGTATCAATACCGTCTTTTGAATCTTCGGCTTTTTGGGGGTTTTGTTCTGCAAAGTTCCAACTTGCTAATTGATTTTTGGCAAGACTACTCTCAAACGCTAGGTTTACTGCATTTTGGTACTGTTTTCGAAAAGAAATAATGTTTTCATTGCTTTTTAATTTTTGTGCGTTATCTTCTGATAATGAAGTCGAGTTCATAATTGGCTTGAAAGTGGAAATAGAAGAATCTATCAAAATCCTAGGAGAGACCAGCTGTATATTCGGCCATGTTTTCATATATTTTTTACTCTTAGATTTTTCGGGCATGGCTATTTTCTTGTTGTTACCCTTTAGAGAATTTTCATTTATATTTAGCAGGTCTATGGGCGGGTGGCGACAATTTATTATCCAATTTCTGACTTTATTTGAGGCGGTTTCTGTACCTTTAGTTGTTTCTGTTGGATTTTGGCTTTTTGAATAGTTGTTAAATGTTGAGCTCAATTTTTTACAAATTGATTTCTTTTTATTCTTGAAATGGAGGATATTTAAATTGGAACAATTAACCGGTCTACGTAATTCATTTATAACTTGACTATAATTATCCTTGAAATCATTTTTCTTGTTATTTATATTTTGCGTATGATTAGACATTTTGGAAAATAGTAACGGTAAAGGTATTTTTTTATATACATATATCGTCCCTATATTTGGGTACAGTCTGAAAATTACATTTCGCTTATGTTATTTGCATAACGATAGGCGGTATTGATAAATACGAAACGTACAAATTCAAAGAGAACGTTACAAAAATTTTAACTTGAAGGAATTTCTTTATTATAATATTTATAACGTTCATATTAAAAATAAATAAGATTGATATATAAACTAATTAAATTTCGCAATAAATTCAAAGCTCCAATTTTAATTGTAAAGAAAAAATTCCTAGAAATGCACAACAACAGTTATAAAAACTTGATCTGTAGCAATTGCGTTACATTTGGTGCGGGTGGCGGGCGTTGAGGGTAGGGGTTGGAGTTTCGATGTGTGAAGGGTCAAGGGGGGAGGGGGGATTTGGGGTAGCCATTGGCTCGACTACAAGAATAAATTGTATTACATTCAGAAATCAGTTATATTTCCATAGCCCCTTAGGGAGGTTTTTGGAAGTGTAGGAGGGTTGATGAGGCTTTGTGCTCGTTGAGACGGATGATCTAGATGTTGAAAACTAGCAACCTGCAACCTGCAATATTTCAAGAAAATTAGCCAAATGCCATTTCCAAGAAAAAGTGCCCCTACATGTATATGAATCTTGGATTCGTGATCAGCAACCCCGAAAACCCCCTAGAAACGATTTCCGAAGCAAAATAATACATTTTAAATATTTCCTCACACCAAGGGGTGCTTTTAGGGGCTGAAACCACCCCTTCATACAAATGGACCTTGGGTTCGTGTTTAGCGAACCCGTAAACCCCTGAGAGACGATTGCCGAGCGAAGAGGAGAAATTTCTCTTATACTGGTTCTAACCTACCGCTACTTGCTTGAAATATATGGCCCCAGATCGGCTACGTATATTTCAGGATTGGGCAGACGAGCGAACAGAAAAGATTATTTGGGGCCCGAACGTTATCGAATTCTTGCGCTCTTCTCTCAATAAAGCCAAGAAGCTCTGGAAGCAATATTATCGTAGTGCCGATTCTGGCAATATCCTTGCGATGCATCACCTCTGTCTGACCAATTGATCTGCGAGAAGTCGTTGCTCTCGATGTTCTTGTAACCCGGTACTCACTGTAGCCTACCGGTCACTGCCGAAATTTAATTTTGCTACCATGTAGTCGGTAGATCTTGATACCATTTCCTGTGGTAGAGAGGGTAGTATATTACTGTGCCCATAGGTCGTCTCGTCCCAGCAACTCGCTTCACGCAGCCGGAGGGTAGTACAGGCCGCCTGCTGCCAATGTATATACTACATTGGCAACCACTGCATCTGAGCTTATAGATGCTAATTCCCTCTCAACCACGTTGGCTGTTATTTTAAGCACAGAACCGTTTATCGGAGTCATCCTCTTCGTTAGATGAAGCCGTTTTGAAAAACTTTTTCCATAATGGATCTCAGAACCCACACGATACCCTCCAGTGGTTCATCGAATGTAAGAAGAAAGTTCGGAGTTGCCTTCATAGTGAAAAAGAGAATGAAATCACTGATTCTGGTCTTAAATAATAGAATATGTATGTTTCGCATTAAAACAAGACTATATAACGTTAGTCTCATACACTTCCATGCGCCCACAGAAGACAAGACGGATGAGGATAAAGAGGAATTATACCAGGAGCTAACAAACGCAATCAGATTAATACCGTCAAACGATATTAAAATGGTGCTTGACATGAACGCCAAAGTAGGAAATGAAGAGGAATTCCTAGGAGTAAGGAAAGCACAGCCTACATAACGTTACCAATGACAACAGTAGTAGATTGATCGATCTCGCTAGCTCAAACTTAATGGTAGTAAGTTCAACAATGTTCCCATACAGAAATATTCATAACGTGGCAGTCACAACACGAGGTAACAAATAATCAAATTGACTACGTCCTGATTGAGAGAAGAGGGGCCACGAGTATACTGGATGTGAGAACTATGAGAGGAGCGTACTGTGGCTCGGACCACTCTCTTATCAAAGTGAAATTTTCGCTCAAGATAATAGTCCAATAGAACCACCAACACTGGATGAGGTACGGAAGCTGTTAAAGGCAAAAAGCAACAAATTCCCAGGCATCGATGGAATCGCAGCTGAGCTACTAAAGGCAGAAGGACCTCTTAAGAATCTTACACGAACTCATATGCAACATCTGGGAGGAAGAAGTTACACCAGATGACTGGAAGAAAGCAATTATATACCCAATTTACAAGAAAGGAGATAAATTAACCTGTAAAAACTACAGAGGCATCTCCTCAGCACCAGCTACAAAACCTTCACAATCCTTATGAAACAAAAACTAGAAACTATAACGGAAGGCCCTATAGGGGAATATTAAGTTTTTAGGACAAACAGGTCAACATCGGACCAGCTGCCGACCTTAAAACAAATTCTGGGGAAAACCTGCGAAAGGAATATAGATATATACCAGATATTTGTCGACTTTCAACAAGCATATGACTCGATAAGCAGAGAGAGGCTATACAGGATCCCATTGGAATTAGTAGTCTATCCGAAGCTGGTACAACTGTTCAAATGCGCAACAAATAACTCACTAGCGAAAGTAAGGATCCAAAATTCAGAGAGGTCGATTGAAATAAGTTACGTGCTACTACCTCAGAGCTTCTATAGGTTGGATCTGCTGGCCAGTATTTGTCTCAGGTATCTCAGATCAATGGACCATTTCTATTGGAATTATTTCGTCTGCATTCGGGAACTATTTATACTAGTAAAGAATTGCCTCTCAAGAGGTATTTCAAAATTATAGTTATATTGCTTTCCAGCTAGTCCAGTTATGATTAAGTTATGAAAAAATAATTATTTTAAAATTTTATTATCAACAAAATGCTTTTTATAAAAATTTAAACATAGAATGTAAACAAAATCAAGAATATACATTAAAAGGTGCTAGAAAGAGTAAATTGCAATTTATTTATTGTATAAAGCACACATTTAAGTCATCTCTGTTAACTATTAAAAACGAGGAATTTTATATAATTTTCTTTCAAAAAAAATTATTTAAAAGATAAAACGATATAAACATGTTAATAAAAAATAAACAAAATAAAAACTTAACTGAACATTATTTGTTGCCATTTTCTTTATGCTATAAAAATATTTATAATATTAAAAATATAAAATATCTAACTTTAAAAGAATGCTTAAATTTCGATTTATTTATACATATGTATTTCGAGGTAACCTTTTTTGATTATTATATTTATAAAATATTACTTTTTAATGTACAATTTAAAAATTAGATTAATTTCTTTCTTAAAACTCTTTTTAAAAAAACGTTCACTCGATTTCATATTTAAAAAGCTGCTCTATGTATATATATAAAGATTTTTGTCCCTTTTGATTTATGTATATAACAATTGTTATTTAAAATTAAACAAAAACAAAATATTTAGTTTCAGTTATAATATAATGACGATTTTATGAAAAATTGTTCGTGTCAAAAAATTTATAATGTTTAAAATAAAACAATTTTGGAATATTTGTCGTGTAAATATCACAATGAACTAAAGATGCCCACAGCTACCAGTTAACTGCTTGGAATTACGTTTATGATGAAAAAATAAACAAATATGTCATTGTTTGTACTCTTTATTTTTTTATATAAAAAAAATTTACTAAATCGTCATTAGATCGTCACTTTATTTTCAATCTTCTCAGGTATATTATTGTTATTACTTGGGCAACTACTGTTACTATTTTGTTGTTCTAATTTGATGTTATGATTATTATTATTTCGATGATAATCTTTTCTTAAATGTTGACGAATTTCTGTATGACAATGCTCATTATTTGTAACAATAATTTCACCAGTATCTGTGGTTGTAACACGAGCCTTACAATTGAATTTCCTTGATAAATTGCACTGCCAATATTTTTTATCCTTTCTTATATATTGTATGCCGAATGTATAGCCGTCATGCACTAGAAGCGGTTTACCACGTTGACTTAACATAAACTCTAATTTTCCTTGAAACCATCTTTCTCCAGGACCAACTGAATAAATATTGTTATTGGACTATTTTCTTTTACTTTATTTAATAAAATAATTTTATGATGATTTAATGATGAGGTTTATGAATTGGTTTTGAAATTTAAGTTTTGTTTTTTTACAGTTTCCCATTTTCATCTAAATCAATCTTATTATACTCAATCAAATTTAAATAAAAATAAGTATTTTCTTTATAGGTACAATTTCAAGCCTTTAAGATCAGATTTTTATAGAGATACATTTCACTTCGAAGTGTTTACAAGGCAAGATCATTTTTTCCCACAATACATTTTATAGCATAATCCTATTCATTTTATATCGATTCGGTTTTAATAATATTTTTCGCTAGCGCTTTAGTTAAGTGGATGAGTGAGTAACATTATTACTTTATCACTTAAATCCATTGTTAAGCTGTGTCAAGTAATTAATTTTCATTGGTTGAAATAAGCAATTCCCTAAAACATTCAACTTAAAAGTCGTTGTAGTCAACATTTGGAGCTAGAGAAACATGGTGTGTAGTGTGAATAAGTGTGAAAAAATCGGGTTGTTCCAATTATTTCTGCAATATTAAAAAAAAAAAAAACAGCTTAATATTAATCTGTCCACCGCTTTAAGATTAAAAAAAAAAAAAACGAAATAAAATACAATGGATCTTGGGCCCTTCCAATGACATAAAGCTGGGGATAAGACAACTGAACGCCAAAATGGAAAGGAAAAGGTAAATGACGATTGGAAAGAGAAGTCTCCACGAAACATACAATAATGGACAAGGTGTTATGGACAAAATGAGAAAGGATATTGCGGTATACTACACTGGTACTTCTCCAACCGATTCTACGTGATCTAGTGTTATACGGGTATTCATACATCACGAGTAACTTCCTTACATGCAGATAATTAGTTCACATACGAGTAAGTAAACACGAGCACGTACAGCACTTCTTTTTTCTCCTTTCTGTACGTCTCTCCTAAAAAATCGGTTCTGCAAAAGTTGAAGGAGTACCAGTGTGCATAGTACATTAACACACACACACATGACAATCTCCTAGCGAAACACTGCAATCAAATAAGCCATTTGAAACAAAAGGGCAGTTCCCGGTATCATCCAAGTAAGATCTTGTAGAGGTGCGAGCTGTGAATCTGATCACTTCTTAGTAGAAGCTAAATCCAGATGTCGGTTGTCCACAAACTTAAAGAAAACAAAATTCGACGTTGATCGTCTCCAAGAACAGAATAGACGGTATTGGAGAGATATCAGGCAATCCTAGAAGAAAGAATAGATCCAAACAAAATGCAGAAGAGGAAAAATGACAAAAGCTGAAGACGATAGTGACAAAGATCTCGAAGGAAACTGTAGGTTGCAAACACACAGGCAAAGTCAGTGAATGGTACAATGATAACTGTAAAATGAAAATAGAACAATTACCAACTAAGAGCAAGAAATTGAAATACGAGGAAACGCAACGAACAGTAAAAAAACATTTGTAGAAAGAAGAAAAGACAATTCCTTAATAACTATATTCTGAAGACAGAGAAAAACTTTTTAAAAACATACAAGGAAGTAAACTTTTTCAAAAAAGACTTGAGACCCTCTGATATCTGTACATATGCAGATCAAAAGAAGCTCTATAGTCACAGGGAGCGAAGGCGTAAAGAAAATGTGGACGGGTTTTTTTTAGCGAGATGACACAGAAAACAAACATATCAATTCTGGAAGAAGTATAAAGAACTATAGGGTCCTTAAAAAGAAGATCACAGCAGAGTTGATCAAGCAAGGGTGCGACCCTCTATTGGTAATTATACACGACTACTGTGTTGCATATGCAGGAACGAACAAGTGTCTGAAGATTGGAAACAAAGCAAATATTAGGCAGATAATATCCAAGAAAGAGGATAAATTCAACGGTGCAAACTATAGAGGCATATCTCTTTTAAGCACCGTGAAACTAATGATAAACACAATTAAAGACAGACTGGAACCGTATTCAGAAGCAGCAATTAGTAAATACCAAGCTGGAAAAAAATAGGTCAACAATAGACCAACTATTTTCAGTAAGGCAGTAAGTCCTCTGAAAATGCTGGGATTACAACATTAACGTGTATTAACTTTTCATCGATTTCAAACAAGCATCAGCATAAAAAAATGTTATACGACAACGCTAGACCTAAACATCTCTTTAAGACAAGGGGATCAACCTCGCCCTCGCAGAAATTTGAAACAAACAGCTTTCACAGTCTACAGCAAAGTATGTTTAAAAATATGTGCTTTGCTTTAAGTTTACTTTGCTTTCAAACCCTGCTCTGTACAATTACTTGGATATGTAGATGAAGTAAATATCATGGAAAGGTCCAACCCGCCAACGCCAACTCCATTTCGTTATTTTCCTCTGGGATGAGGGCTGATGAAGATGACAGCATGTCAAAATGGAGATAGAAGAGATAACCCACACAATTTTTTCATACTTCATAACCTATGGACTAGGCTGCTTGCATTATACGAGTATATTTCAAAGGTGGTGCGGAAAAGAATGCAGCGCGATGCCCGAGTTTCCCCAGCTCATATCTCAAAAACCATTGGATCTACGTAAATTCCGTATAGGACATTTTTATGCAGATTCATCTTACGAACAATCTTTACTTAGCCAAAAATTGCATAAAACCGATAATTTACGAGATATTTGATAAAAATTGATTTTCGTGACCATTGACCCTCCATAACTCGAGTAGCCCGTCAGTTGGCTTTATGGACTTTTAGGAAATTATTTGTGAGCCCAAAATAAAGAGAACCCCGCTGATAAATCTACAGTTGCATTTTTTCAGAGGTTTGGTCCTTTTTTTGTATAAAGTGACTGGGCTATCATGGCAGCAGACCAGTAGGCAGACCCAGAATGAGATGAATGGACTTTGTAACGACGTACGAAAGAGGCAATGTTCAACATCCGGAACTGGAGACATGTTGCAAGGGACCGTAAAAATTGGAGAAGTGCCCTAGCAGAAGCCAAGGCTCGTTGTTGTGGCAGTAGCGTCATTGGATGGATAGAATTTCTTTATGTGCTCCTCCATTTCTTCGACTTCATGAAATCGCATCTTAATTTTGATTATCTATTTTTTAAGGACAATCTTCTCTTCCTTTAAATCGATGGTCGCAATGTTAGAAGATGCATTTAAAATTGTATCCTTAATAAAGGGGTTCGTGGTTCTTCGTAGTGTACGTACAACAGCTTCATACAACAAATGTGAAAGGTGACCATTTGCCAGAAACTTTGACAAAAGTACTTCATCTTCTATATTAGAATCTGGCACCTTCTGTTTGTCTTTCGCTCATTTAACATATTGGCATACATTAAGTAGGTCACAATTGGCATCATTGAAATTTTCACAACCCACCTTACAAAATTTTAAAGGAAATAATAAAAACTTTGAGCAATTGCTCACGCTGAGCAGGACTGTGGCAAAATATATAATAAAGTCATCTAAAAAAAATATAATAACCCAGAAGATAGTCTTTTTCATATCTTTCTTATATGAGTTAAGGCCATTTTACATGCCAAACGCAAGATGGAAAGGAAACTCTGGAGCTGTTTTATCGCACAGAAATTTATATACTTTTCTCTCTCTCTTACGCGAAAGTTTCCACTTTACGTTTGGGATGTAAACGAGGCTTAATAGGCTCTATGTCAACCGTAACTTCCCAAGTAGGACTGGAGTTCGTATTTCCCTTCTTCAAAAAACCTTTTGTGTACATTTGGTCCGGCCATTGAAGATTGTAGTAGTTTTGTAAGGGCTAGACCTTTTGATGCTTCAATCAAAGAAAGATCTCATCAGGTCAGCTGCAACCCCACGGGCCAGAACTGATGATGTATAATATCTATTGTTTTTAGAATTTCCAGAAAAATTAAAAAGAAGCTCTTTTTGTCCTCTTGTTTAGGCTCCCTACATATAATAAATATAAGCACAATTGAAACAAATATCCTGAAGTTCCTCAAGTAAGCAAGACTAAAATTTATAGTGTATTTGTATGCAGTTTATTTTCAGTCTATTTGAAGCAAACATTAAGGTAACAGCGCAAAACTTGAGAAAAACAAGGCAAAAATGGGAGCCGCTGTCAGAGAGCTTCCACAACATATGAATTGGAAGCGCTGCATTCTTGTTCCTTTTGGAAGCGATTTATTAATTTCCTTCTAGATTATTTTACACAAGCCCTTTACCACAGACATTTAATAATAGAATGAATAAAATTGTATAGTCAAGGAATTTGAAGGAGCATTGTAGGTGCAAATTACAGTGTCCATCACACGATACTCCATCAAAACGGTTTGTGTATGATGCGGGTATTACACTAACATTTTTCTGCCTCTTTTTCGTGTATTTTGATTCTGAATTTATTAGCTGGCCGGTTACTAGCAAAATATTGAGACAATCAAATTAACTGTAGAAATAAGAGAGAATTTTAAAACTGAGTTTAGAAGGTGATGTACTCGGTATCAACAATTCAAATAAAACATATTAAAGACTTTCACAAGAGTCCAAATAATTTCCAACAATTCAAACGCGAGGTTCATCGATATTTCTTTGAGCATCCCCAGACTCTGATCTTTACTATTCTCCTCTATTCTTCAAACCAAGCAATTACTACTAGACTTTGCAAACAACATGGCAGATTGGTAGTACAAAAACATATATAAATCTCCTTTTATTTAAATCTTTAAAGATTGCCACCTTTAAGTAAACCTTGAATTAGTGTTGTTTGTCTATACTAGCACCTAATTCAGCAAAAAAATGGACAATAATCGTAACTACTATGTGAATTCATACAAAATCGATTACATTTGACAAAGCTTTGCATATGATAATGCAAAAAAAATGTTTAAAATAATGATTACACTTCGTTACGTATACTTTTCAATTGTATATCTCATAGTTAATCTAATATATTTAGATGAATCGTATCTTGAAAACTTATTTTTAATAGGACAAGGAACACACAAATACAGTTTTTTTTATTAAGTACAAATATCACTAAATCTAATATACAATCTTACCTTTTAAGAACACCTAAAATGCTAAGAAATGCTTTCATTAAAAACAAATAACATAACTTTTCCACTTTTAAAATTTTCGGAATTTAGTCGAGGTAATCCTTTTTCTCTGAGTACCTCTCAGCTTCATATGCAGTCAAATGAATATTTGGTAAATTCTACATGTGCTCAATTTTAAACGATGGCTGCGTTGGCGAAATCGTAATAGACGATATTATATTAGATTGTGATGCATTATTTGAATCATGTGATGCAGTTTGGCAGCTATCCTCAACAGGTGACGATGCCGAAACAGAAACTATAGAAGATGAAGTTACAGTAGGAATATTTGAACTAGATGCATTTCCATCGTTATTGTTATTTTGAGACGGTGAATGTAGCGATGATGAATGAATAACTGGAGATTCCATTTGATTGTGAGAATGATTTCTACTACTAGGACTTTGCATATTTGGGCTGCTATTTAAAATTGGTGTTATCTGCAAACTTGATGGTGGTTGGATGTTATTTAATTGAGACGCAGCATGCTGAGGTAATGAATTAAGCATCGGTGCCATATTTGTTAAATGCATTAAGTTGTTTTGTGATAAAACATTCTGCATCATATTTTGTAGAACAGCAGCATTATTAGCTGGATGTTGATGATGACCTTGCATACCAGAATGCAATTGGTGATGTACTGACTGTAATTGTTGAGAAACATGATGATGTGGCTGCTGATGTTGCATTTGCTGGTTATTAATATGATGTTGACCTTGTGGCATTCGCATGCTAGATGGGTTGCTTAGACAACCTTGAGAGCCTACTCCCATCATATTATTAGAATTTCCTCCAACTGCTCCGCTTACAGAATTTACTAAAGGATTCATCATATCACCATTTCCGGATGATTTCATATGTGGGGGGTGATTGTGAACACCGGTAGCCGATATTACTCGACCTTGATGTGTAATGCAGCGTGCTCTGCACATTGTAATTCTATAAGATTTGCACAGCCAATATGTTTTCATTCCTTGCTGAGTTGCTACCGTATTGTTTCGGTTAAAAATACAATTTCCATGCAGCAGAGATGTTGATGATAACATTGTTATGCTGGTCCCTAATTATAATTTTTAACTTTTTTAAAGCAAGTTTAATAACAAATTATAAATTATATTTTATTATAACAAAAAGATTCGCTCAAATATTCAGAGAAAAATCTATGTGACTAAATACGAGTATATTGTTTTTTGAAAAGCGAAATTTTTAAATAAATATAATAGTCTAAGATCCGTAGAAGAACGACCTTCAGCGAACGGGTAACAGAAAGAAATCTATCTTCTATGAACAAAAATATGCTAACAAAAATAACGGTGATGGGTTGCCTTACGAAATATGTTCAAGGCTATATTTAATTGAAAATTCAATAATCAATTGAATTACCATACCTTCACCGATCGAGTAACCACACAAATTTAACACTAATCGAAAGTCATAAACCTATAGATTACGCAAAAATAGGATTGTCTACCTTTTTCGTTCAAGGCTATAGGGTTGCCAGGTTAAAATAGGTTAATTGAAAGTACATAGTACCATTACCGATCGAGTAACCACATAAATTATATATTAAAATAAAGACAATTGTATTGCGAAACAATAAGTATAGGGTTGGCTGTGAAAAACCGTTCAAGAGTCAGGGTTGTAAGGCTTTGGAATTTAAAATTTTATGCGTATGAAAATGTACCAGGAAGAGTCTATACGTGTCCAGTGCGATGTAGGAGAACGCAGAGCAGTAGTTCTTTTTTGCGGCCATCCAACTGCCCTCCTGAAGTAATAAATCACTACTGTAGAAAAATATTTCGTTAATAATATTTCTTAAAACAACCGGCTAGTATTCACGGAAAGAATATTTTGTCTTTGCGGTTCATGTCTGTACGTGTTTGCCGGGAAGTATGAACAGAGCATCGGGACCGTGCATTTTTTCTTGGTTACCTTCCACTGAGAGCGATTTCCACTAAAATATTACTAGTGTCTGATACGGCACCCTAGATGTGAATAAACGGCGTCTGTCGGTTTCTAGCGCGGCGCGTGTCTGTTACGCCCGATGTCTGTAGATATAAACGGAGCTTTATGCGCCATTTATTAGAAGTTTGGAAGAACTGCTATTTGTAACCGTTTAGTTGGAATTTGAATTAACTAGTTGTAACTATATGTACACTAAGCTAACATTGGGCCATCTATTAGTTATAATTTAATTATTGCCAAGCAAAATACTTAAAAAAATGGATTACAAATTAGATTAAAAAAATACGTAATACATTAACGTAAAAGGAACATTGTGAGTATTTAAAAATTAATTTAAACTTAAGGAATCAGGGCAGTAGGGAAGTTAGTCTTCTTTTGTAGGACATTTTGTTAATTGACGGAGAGAAACAGGCTGCGTAGGTATTGAAGATAGTGCAACACCTGTTAACTGGCTCGTGTCTAGCATATTCAATGCGATGCGGGTACTCTTTAAGCAATGCCTTGTTTGTCGAGTATGGTTAAATTTGATGGTGTCCGACAAGAACTGCACCTTGAGGTTATTGTGAAGGACATCAAGGGTAAAACAAGAGTATTTGAGGGAGTATTTTCCGCCTAAGGGATAGTGGCAAGAGTTCAAGGATTTGGAGCCTGTCCGTATAGTGAGGAAAGTTGTAAAAATCCGAAGTATTATAGAGATTCCTAAGCACGAAAAGAAGGAATTTCTTTTGGACATATTCTATTCGGTTTACATTAATTTGAAATATGGGATCCCAGATCTGGCACACATATTCAAGAAGAGGACTGAGTAAAACAGGGCTTTAGTATCCCATACATTGTCGAATTCCTTAGCTCTTCTCTTAATAAAGCCCAACAGCTTGTTGGATTTGGCAATAATATCATCATAGTGTACGTTAAAGTTTAACTTGCTGTCGAGGACAATGCCTAAATCAACAATGAGATCGACACGATCCAAGACATTGTCATTGAGATAATAATACTGCAGCTGTCTGATTCTTTTCCCGGAGAATGTAATTACGTGGCACTTATTGGCTTCGACTGTAGAAAGGATACATCAGTTTGAGGCCTTATAGCATTTTAAAATTTTAAATCATTATCAGGCCTATTCTGAACTCCGCCGGAATTGATTCCGCTGGAATTTTTTTACATCGGTAGCATAAATTCCGTTCCGCTCCGCCGGAACGGAGAGAAATTTCGAAATTACAATTCCGCTGGAATTTTGGTATCATGAACTCCAGCGGAATGCTAAAAGTTGGGCATAATCTCTCCGCGAGAAATTGTTGACGGAGGTTCACGGAACGGTGCGGTTTTGTGTTAAATTTTGTTTTTTTTTTGTTTGTTTTGGTGTTTTAAAAAGTGCGTATATTGGAGAGACTATTGGCAGCAGCTTCAGGAATGAATGTTACTGTACAAATTTATTTAATTTTTTTTATTTTAATTTTTCGAATTCCAATATTTACTTTATTTAAGAAAAGTTTGAATTTATTTTAATTTTTTTATGTTATATGAAAAAGGCTGTTATTTTCAATATTAATTTTATTTAAAAAGAGAATTCAACTTTTATTTACATAATTTTGTTTTTTATGATTTATAGAAAAGATTCCATTATATTATTCCGTATATTCGAAGCGTCCCTGCAGAGCCTTAAATTTTCTCCAACACGTACATTTTTCACAACAAAATTTTTAAACACTTCACAAACAAATTTGTGACATTTAACAGCTGCTTTTTGGGTTTTCGAAATTATTTCACATCGGGCACCTCATTTCACTAATTCCGGCGGAGTTCATGATACCTTTAAAAATTCCGCTGGAATTTTCTCTCCGCCGGAATTGCAATTCCAGCGGAGTTCAGAATAGGCCTGTATATCTTCGGCCGATAGAGATATATTGTCTATAAGGCCAGTAGTATCTGAATTCTCTCTTGGGACAGTGTGCGCAGTTGAAGAAATTGGGCAGAAGATTTCATTGAACCTGTCCGCAAACACGTTGGAAATTTCTTGAGGGAGTGACGAGTGTGTGTGTGTGTGTGTGTATTCAGATTTCTGCTCAGCACTAACATTGTTATTTTTCACTACAGACTACAATTTATTTCTCTTATTACGAAGAGACCGAATGTTTTTGTCAAGCCATAGTTCCGTCAATTTATCCCTTTTTTTATTTTGAGTAGGAAACTGCCTATGGTGTTGAATATACCATCATAGAATCTAGTAACTTGTTAATATCATCACTATCAAATATAGATCCTCCCAGTTAAGGTATAATTCAGTGCTAATATTAACATTATCAGCATTCTTAAAATCGGTAGACTACAGAGTTGTTAAAGGAGGCAAAATAATCAATTATTGTAGAACTGATCTCAACGACCCTCGCGGATTGATGAGTAGTATTATTAAATAGATTCTCATCTTCAGAAGCAGGAAGTACGTTAAAATCCTCATAGAGGTTGGTGAAGATTAAATCCAACCATTTACCATTTAAATTTGTTTGACTAATTACCTGTTACATCGTCTTCTGTAAAGATTGCCGATAAACTTTGTATCGCCAGGGTTTGATAGATTAATCGGATGCTTTGCTCTGACATGGGATTCATATGCAGAAAGGTCCTTGCTAACTTGCTGAGGAGAAATTTTGAATTGTTCATGGAAATTTGTAAAGAGTTCAATTTCGAAGCCTTACAACCCTGACTCTTCAACGATTTTCACAGGCAACCCTATATATTTGGTTACTCGATCAGTGAAGGTACCATTTTCGATTCACCTATATAAACCTGGCAACCTTATAGCCCTGAACGGAAAAGATAGGCAACCCTAATCTTTCCGTAATCTATAAGTTTCTTATTTTCGATAGGTGTTAAATTTGTTTGGTTACTCGATCGGTGAAGGTAAGGCAAAAAAATCAATTATTGAATTTTCAATTAAATATAGCCTTGAACATATTTCGTTAAGCAACCCATCACCGTTACTTTTGTTAGCATAGTTTTGTTCATAAAAAATAGATTTCACTCGATCGGTGAAGGTCGTTCTTCTACGGATCCTGTACTGTAAGCAATAAGAAAGTTTTTTTAGTGTTAATTATGTTTTTTGAAGAGTGCATAGCTTTTAATTGTTTGAGAAATATATAATTTTAACAATATTAAATAAATAAAAATTGAAATAATGTAATAATTTACAAAAAGTATTATAAAAAGAAAAAATGTCCATTTCACCAAGGTATAATTACAAAAAATAAACTTTTTACATATTTTTCTACAATTGTGTGCAGGAAGTTAAAAACAGGAATGAGTTAAAATATACAAAAATATAACTAGTAAACCACTACCATTACAAAAAAAAATGTTAAAAAATTCTCAAGTAACAGTTTAATTTCTAACATTTAGAATAAGTACAAAAAAAGTGCAAAAATAGTGGGAAAATTATCAGCAGGTTTGTTACTACGCATAGTGTACTATAGTGAAAAGTATATAGTATAATAAGATTGAAGCTTAAATAATTGTTATAATAACATAGGAAAAAGCAAAAAATATACAAGTTTAGAACAAATTAAAAAATGATGATTATTTGTTTTATAATCAAAAAAAAATGCGAAAAGCGAAATGATAGGTGTGTGCAAAATGAAAAAAAAAATATATATATATATTTACAAAATTTGTACATATATTCTGTAAGGTAAAAATTTAATATTTAATTATATCAAGATTCTCACCTGATGGTATATCCATATGGTTGCCAGCACCTTTAGGAAAGTCATTGGTCATATGCAATTCATTTGGATATTCAATAGAAGGCTTGTTAGCATACATATTGTATTCGAAATTAAATGGTGGCGGCATTGAATTTCTAACACCACCAGGACTTGCTGGATGATCACCAAACTCTCGCTTAACGTTATTTAAATCAAATCTAGATTCAATCATTGATATTTGCGGTATCGGAGGTAAAAATGCATCATCTGAATTCATATTATCCATTGAGTCGCTATTAACATCATGTTCACTCATTTCTGAATTGCGTTTCAATTGCTTTTTAGGATATATTGAAATTGGTTCAGAATGATTAAAGTCACGCTTTAATGAGCTGGCTGATGATGATGAATTTTCAGATAACTGTTTGTTACCTAAATATGCCGATGAATTTATTTTGGTTTCAATAATGTTATTTTGTTGATTATTATCATTATTATTACTACTTCCAGAATTTTTATTACTTGAGCATGAACTTTGGTTTTGACTAGGAGATTTTTGTGTTGATGATGTTGCTAAACCTTTGATTTGTAATGTTTGAGCAATCTTCATAAATGATGAAAGCTCTGTATGCTTAACATTCACAACTCCTTGATACATAAATTGTAATAATTCACACATTACACTATATCCAACATCTTTGAGTATTACTGAAAAGAAAATAAGAAATAAAATTTAATTTTTTTTTGTTAGAGATGAAGTCAAATTATTTTATTAAAAGAGCAACGACAACATAATTTACACAAGGATTCTGAATGTTCTGAATATATTTTTAGCTATAATCGCGCTCAGGAAACAGCTTTTTTACTATCAGTCTGTAATGTAAGCAGTAAGCAGTGCTGCTCGATTCTATGTTGGTTCAAGGGGTCGATGGTGAAGCTAACGGTGTCATGATGGATTAATTTAAGGCCCCTTTTTTGTACTTTAGCTAACCACGCCAACAATAATTAACTGGGCTGTAAACACCTTCCAGCCCTATATATCTCCAGACCTTGATGGCATAGTGCCAGCACAACTGCAGGGTAGCCTTAGGTACATCATGCCCTCGTTGCCGTAAATAGAGGCAACCCGCAAGTACAACCCCGCTCCTACGGATTGAAACTATGAACCAGCTGTTGCGACGCATGTAGGCAGAGGGGCATCACGTCCTGGCGTACGTGGTTGAAGTTGATATCATCACAAGAGGAAAATTATCTCAAATGCTCTGTGATTTCATGGAGGCGGCGTTACAAACCTTCTTAAGCTGGACTGTCACCCGCGGACTCAGCGTTAACCCAGTAAAAACAGAACTGGCTCCCTTCACAAGGAGGTATAAACCACCATCTTTAACACCCTCCCGGCTTAACAATGTTAGGCTCAAATTTAGCAACAGCGTCAAACATTTAGGAGTAGTCCTGGACAAGAAGCTCATTGGAATAAAAACACAGAACAGCGCATTAAGAGAGCGAACATAGGGCTTTTCGCTTGCAAAAAATCCATTGGGAAGAAATGGAGCTTCTCCCCTAACATAGTACGATGGATTCACACAGCTATCGTCCACCCAATACTCTTATACGGGGTCTTAATAAGGTGGCAAACTTTGAGTAAGTCCACTGCGCTAAACAAACTAAAGAAAGTACAAAGATGTGCGGAAAGCCTGTGCTTTTGCACAAACAGCTCTAGAACTACCTCTGAATGTCGCAGATATCTTAACGAGATGGCTCAACAATTCAAGACTCTGCCCGTATGGGTGCCCGGTCACAGAAATATAGGGGGAAATTGTAAAGCTGACGAACTGGCTAGGAAAGGCACGACTGCCACTCTCTTTCCTGGAAAATAAAGGGTTGGTATGAGGCCACTTTTAAACTTCGATGCAAACACCACACAATGCTACAAACGAAAAATCATTGGAAGGATCTTAATAAATGCACCTTGGCCAAATTAACCAGGTACTCTTATGTTTTGAGGCGGACCACTTCACTAGTGATCCGGGGGAGACAAGACCTTTCAGCTTTGGTGGGAGTGCTGACACTATCTGATGAGGACGCATGTGACCCGCCTAGGTCTTGGGACCTACGCTTTATGCAGAAACTGTAAGAATCCGGATGAGGAGGAAAGTGTACTACATCTCTTCTGTCACTGCCCAGCCCTAAGCAGAAGGAGACTAACCACAGTTGGTGAGTGCTTTCTAAGCACGCTTGCAGAAATCTCGAAGATTGGGATCCAGCAAATTAGAAGTTTCATTACTTCATCGAGATCGTTTAGATGATTTAGGTTTTTAGAAGAAACGACCTTTTAGCATCAGGTTTAAAGTGGGATCACTATGGCATCACAATGGGCCTATGCTTTTGGCCTATGTGTGTGAGCTTAAACCAATAGTCCAGCCATACATAATCTAACGACGCCAAAGTGGTTATAGAAGCGTCGCCCAATGAGATGTAGAGAAATTATGTACTATCTGCTGTTCACTGACTCTTAGACTATAACGCAGAGTACCGTCGCCAGCAAAGCTGAGAAGTGGGTTAGGATTAAAAGCAGGCCATTTAAAAAGATCAGAAATACAGCATGTGATAAAACTTACATCTGGATGAACCTGCAGAGATGGGATGAGATTCAGGTTTAACGCTACTGACTCCAATACTTTATCAAATATTTAAAGATATTTAAAGCAATCAGACTAGACTCACCAAATGCATACAAGCTTATGGCTTATGTTATGTAAGGCAAACTAAAAGATTGCAAGTGATCTATTTTCTCGGACTGGGTGTCGTTGGATTGGTTGGATTCTGATATTCCATAAGCCTTTTGTTGATTATAGTCTCTATGTTGTTGGAAAGAATTGAAGTAGCTGCTGGGCGCTAATTGGAGGGATTGCTAGAGTCAACTTTTTCGTTATGGTCTAAACAAGTGCAAGAGTCTAGATAAACTCCAGAGAAGCAAAAAATTCGCACAAAGGTTTAGCGACAGGCGCATTTCTTTAAGTCGATAGGTGGTATACTGTCAGGTCCATTGGATCGAACTTCTTGAGGCACCTAAATATATACCTCGGAGGTCCTAAAGAATACTCTGTCCATTTTGCATGTGGAATGGTTGGGTGCAGGGGCTGATGTTGCAATGGCGGCAAAGAAGAATTTAAGGCCAACAGAGATGCTAATAAATCGGCTTTGCATTTGCTGTCTGTTGTTACCGTCTTGTTGTAGATAAAGGAAGGGGTTGTGGTTGTAGTAAAATTCTTCTTGATAGAACTTACGAAGGACCAAACGCTTCTGTAACCCGAGATTTCATTAAGGAGTTTACTTTAGGAATGTTAGGAATGTTCGCATTCGCTTATGCTAATGTGCAATGCGAATGTGTATAGATCGTGTTGTCTTCTGAAAAACAAAATTAAAATACGACAAATTGACAGATGTCCATATCTGAGCGCTCCACTGAACGGCATTCCGAGTGAGCAAATACATACATATATATGAGCTCCTTAAGACCCCCATTTACATACAGACCGACGGCAGAACACGGAATACATACATATATATATATGAACAATTCTGAGCGGCACCTTAGCGGAGTCTATATCGTTTAAAAAATTATTTATAAAGTTTTAAGAGAATTGGCCGCGCAAAATTTTAAACCAAAGCCTTTTGATAGTTTCAGAAAATATATAGAGATAAGATTCAGAGAAACTGTGACCTTTTAAAAGATTACTTTTCCATAAAAGATGTCCATAAATAATTGGTTTTAACTTATATTATATATTTCCTTGTTGTTTTTGTACATATCCAAAAATAAATTCAAAAATATAATATATATTTTCATTCTTGCGATAAGTTTTGATAAAACTGATAAAATTTTATTTTCCTAAATTTTTTTTAGCCTGATCAAAGTTTGAATTGAAGTAATTTTTTCGGCTATCTATAAGTTAAAAAATAAAAGGTTGAGATAAATTCAAATTAAACACTTGCAAAACAATTTATGAAGTAGTGCTACGATAATAAACAATTTGTTATCCAAAGAAATTGATATATTTTATCTGCAATGTCTTAATAGATGATTAATAATCATTCGATAACAGAAACGGATTAAAAATTTACTGGCCTTATATCGTTAGATTTTATCTACCCCTATGATAGGTATTCTTGAGTGAATAGTCCTCTGTTGTTAATTTATCTTTAAACTATATTAACCAGAAATAGGGCATGACAACGAGAGGGAGATTTGTTTACTTAAAGCTTCTGCTATTATAATGAAATTTCTGTTTCTGTAAAGAAATTCAGTTTAACTTATTCTAAATTATAAATAATTTCTTTTTATTCGCATTTGTTGGAAAAATTCAAACTAAAAGATAAAGTTCATCTCAAAGTAAATAGAAAAAATTTCTCATTAAAGCATCTATTCATTATCAATTTGAAGGCAAACATAGAGCAAAGTTCCAATAACGAAAAATTCCGTATTTTCCTTATATAAATCTTACAAAATTGTTGTGAAGACAAATCAGAAATTTATCTCTGGGGTACCCATAATAACAGAAATAAAATTAAAACAAAAGGGGCAACTGGCACTCAGTGAAGGCATGAAACGTACATCAAGCTTATAAGTAGATAGAAAAAAATATGATCCCCGAGATTCATTTTTTCATAGTCTCAGAGTTTATCAACGATTTAACCTAAAATTTGAGAAGCAATAAATGTGAAATCGAGATTCAAGACGTTGAGAAAAAAGCACCGAGACAAGGTCTTTAGAGAAGTCAGATAAATGATAAACACTAGTAGCATCAGCACTAGATTGGGGTGATAAGGTTAAGCATGTGTATAGAAAAATTATCGGAAGTTCTGAAAGATTTCAAAATAAATGTTTTAATTAGATAGTTAAAAAGAATTATGATTAATGTAATTTAGAAGCAGTGACGATGTGATTATGAGAGTCTTTAGCAATTTAAATTCCTGAAAGATTGATAAAATACAAATATAAAAATCCGTACGTCTTTGTATTTCGGAATTGGTGCAACTTACTAATTGGATGTTTACACGGATTTGATATAAACATCTCCTGAAAATAAGGACTGCATATTGCTAGGACGATTTTATGAGCTTGAAGCAGTTTCCCATCGCAGGCGATTGTTACATCAACTAAATCACCGCGATCGTAAAGATTCTGAAATCCTGTAGCAATATTATCCTGAAAGTTATTCCAGCACAGCGCGAATTCGTCGTCCATTTTTGTGTTAATTGTTTTGTTTTTCACACACTTTTACATTAATATATTCTTTGCACAAAACTAATTCTATTTTTAATTCCCGGTTATTATTTTATTGCGATTTTCTGGAGCGAGCGCCTTCGACACCCAACAATTCTCACCCAAACTCAATCAAATGACAAGTAACACTGCGTTCATAATAAAGTGCCCACTAGACAGAAGCTGTGTTTATTGAGAAGGCTGTAGGCTCATTCAGAACCTCATGCAGCGCTGCAATCACAAGTGTTTCTATTGGCTGAGACTGCTAAAATGACAAGCAAAGCAGCACCAGAGCAGCGTGCTACATGTTCATCTCATGTCCTAATTTGCTGCACGCTGCCAATTTTGAGGTTCTGATACAGCCTTGTATCAGAACCTCAAAATTGGCAGCGTGCAGCAAATTAGGACATGAGATGAACATGTAGCACGCTGCTCTGGTGCTGCTTTGCTTGTCATTTTAGCAGTCTCAGCCAATAGAAACACTTGTGATTGCAGCGCTGCATGAGGTTAGGCTGTATCAGAACCTCAAAATTGGCAGCGTGCAGCAAATTAGGACATGAGATGAACATGTAGCACGCTGCTCTGGTGCTGCTTTGCTTGTCATTTTAGCAGTCTCAGCCAATAGAAACACTTGTGATTGCAGCGCTGCATGAGGTTCAGGCTGTATCAGAACCTCAAAATTGGCAGCGTGCAGCAAATTAGGACATGAGATGAACATGTAGCACGCTGCTCTGGTGCTGCTTTGCTTGTCATTTTAGCAGTCTCAGCCAATAGAAACACTTGTGATTGCAGCGCTGCATGAGGTTCTGAATGAGCCTGTTCTGAATGAGCCTGTTCTGAATGAGCCTAAACGATTGAGACCAGTTACTATGATTACATGCATACTTGAAGTCGGCTTCAAGTAGACTTGAAAATCATGTAACCTCAGATCGACTTCAAATCAAGAGCATTTAACTGTCAGTTCAAGTTCAAGTCAAGTCCTCAGTCCGGCATGTAATCGTAGTAAGTGATTGAGACCGAAAAAAAGGCAGAGCAGCTCGAGGCAGCTCACAGTCTTAGAATACAAAACTACAGGAAGGGCCCTCGCCCAATTAAAACGTAGTGAAATTCGTTTTGTATGAGTGCCCACGCTTTGGTAGTTGTTTGTACACTACAAGCGTAAAAATCGAGTAAAATAGAGGAGGGGCAAGAGCGAGTTAAAATTATGAGTAATCTAAAATAAAATCTTGCCCCCACAAATGAACTTTTTACACGGCGTCACTCCGAAATCTAAACAGCTGATCCCCTTGAATTTTGCGTTGGGTCATTTAAGGTAGGGACACACTGAGCCCACGTACGCAACGTATGCAACGCGTTATTAAATCTAAACGGTTGAATTTGTATGCCTAGAAACACACTTATCATACGCAATACTGTCACACGCGTCCCACGCAACGTTATATCGTGTGTTTCTAGAAATTACGTTCGCAACGCGTCAGAATCGCCAGAAGGGTGCATGCCAAAATCCAGAAAGACAAAATCCAGAAGCGACAAAATCCAGAAAAATTTTAAAAATCCCGAAACGACAAAATCCAGAAATGACAAAATCCAGAAACGACAAAATCCAGAAACGACAAAATCCTGATTTTGCCGAATTAGCAAAACAAACTTATAATTGAAGTTGGTCTAGAAAAGAATGTCTGTTTCGATTTATGTTATTTATTTATGTTATCAACTTTATTATTTATTAAAAATGTTTCGATATTTTTGTTTTTAACACCATTTTTCTGGATTTTTTCTGGATTTTGTCATTTCTGGATTTTGTCGTTTCTGGATTTTGTCGTTTCTGGATTTTGTCATTTCTGGATTTTGTCGTTTCTGGATTTTGTCATTTCTGGATTTTGTCATTCTGGATTTTGTCTTTCTGGATTTTGTCTTTCTGGATTATGACGTACACCCCTTTTCTTGAGATATCTCAAGCTAGCTCAACCTAGAGCAGCTCAATAAACAAAGCTAGATTTTACTGTTGGATTATAAGAAAAAAAAAATGGTTTCTTGGTGGGGTTTTAATATTTGCTCGAATAGTCTAATAAATGTTTTTTTTTTAATTTCCATACCATTAGGTTTTGTTATTATTTATTATTTAAAGGTGTATTTAAAGAAAAATTATTATATTTAATAACTGAATGAATGAATGGAAAGCATTAAAAAATTCTTTAATTTTCTAGGACGTATGCTACATAAACCTTTTATTACAAATTTGCTTTTGAAAGTACCTGTTAGCACAGTCCTAAATTTTAAAAGAATGTTTTACAAGAACGTGCTATGGTTTAGTCGTATTAACTTAATACTTATTAACTTATGTACAACTTGGTCAGATGCCGCAGTTGAGGTGAAATAGGATTGATTTAAGTGTACGCAGGGTTCCCACCTGGATCTAGTCAGCATATCGTTTTATGTAGGTACGTAAGATGAGTTTAGATAGTGGCCTCGGTTCCCAGATCCGGCGGGTCGGAAGTGAGTGCGGATTTGAGACTTTGCGATTCTCAAATCTGCAACCGCGAATCTCTCTTTGACATTTTCCGCGCTTTAAAAGTGTGATCCGCAACAAATTTCCGGTGGATTTGAAAACTCAGTATTCCCGAGCTCCTATAACATCTAAGAGTTCAAATGCAGGGTTCATCATCATCTTCTTCAATACCCCCCCGTACCCTTATAAGCCCCCCCCCCCCTCCACCGTACCAAGCTTACTGCTAGACATTGCACTAAGACCTGACAAACCACATAACGGACTAGTAGTACACTGGGTGATTCCTGAGCTTAGCGTTGCCACATAAAAAAGGCCTTCGAAAAATTGCACAGGTCTATTCCCACACATGCTTCGGTCTACCTGCTCAGGCAGACTTCTCTGGTAGACCATAGCGTGTATGAGGGCCATTAGTAACTCGTTTAATATCGATATTGTATATGGTGGTTGTAATTTCAAGTCATCTTCAACTAGAATTTTCAAATTCCCCCCTATTCTAAACTATGGCCCGTCATAAGGCGATTGGGTTGAGGGTCTCACCAATCCGCTCTCACTAAAACACCATTGCTACGAATCGGCAAACAATGCCTCTGAACCGGATGGACAACATGGCAGGGGCTTTGCTTTTCGAACCAGGAAACGAATCGGATCATGGAATGTAAGCACACTGCTTTCTGATGGACGGCTGGATGAAGTCGTCAACGGGATGAATCGATATAAAATCAATATTAAGAGACTTAGCGAGACCAGATGGCCCGATGCGGGGAACATATCTGCCCAAATAGTGAAGCCTTTTTATATTTTGGCAGGAACAAAACTGAAAGCTGCAGTAGTAGGGAGTAGCGTTGGTGTAATACTTACCAAAGAAGCCAGCTCCACTATAATTAGCTGGTCACCAGTTTCTGAGACAATTATTACCGTGCGCCTGGGTACTACGCTAGTCCAATGTTACGCTCCAACTGAAGACGCAGAAAATGACACCAAAGGCGAGTTTATTATTCGACTGAATGAGGGTTTTCGTTCTATTCCATTATATTAATGGGTGACTTAAACGCACTGATCGG
Organism: Thereva unica; assembly: GCA_949987705.1. NCBI lineage: Eukaryota > Metazoa > Arthropoda > Insecta > Diptera > Therevidae > Thereva > Thereva unica. Next base: position 121,937,120 of record OX465283.1, on the reverse strand, counting down.
CCGTGACAACACCAGCCTTGAACACACAATTGGAAATGAAGGCCTAAGCCAAGTTACCAATAACAATTTCTTACGGTTTCGACAATAAAAGACAAGCACATGCCAGCCCTACCTTCAACATCGTGAACTCATGTCCATCTCTATCAACAGGGACATCAAACACATTCTTGATTGGGGCCGCAAGAATCGTGTTGAGCTCAATCCCTCTAAAACGAAGTACTCTCTCATTACTTACAAAACCTGCACCGACCTTCCTTCTATGTCAGTGGGCAAAACAAATCTTACAGCTAATCCTTTTCTTAACATCTTGGGTATAATTTTATCTGAGGACTTGCGATGGAATGATTACATATTCCAAATCGCTAAAAAAGCATCCTAATGCCTACAATTTCTTAAGAGATGCAAATTTTTTCTCACACCAACAGCCCGAGCTATACATTCGGCCCCGCCTCATTCGTCTGGGCTGGCGCCTCGAAGACCGCCTTAGTGTGGCTGGACAAGGTGCAAAGGCCCCATTCGAATCATCGGATATGACAGCCTTTGCATTCTCCAGAGCCACCATAGGAATGTAGCAGCCCTGTCAAAGTTGTATCGCTATTACCATAGAGACTGTTCTACTGAAATATGCGCCCTCCTGCCTGCATGGCAATACCAGAATAGCCCACTCGGCTCATTCTTAAACCTTGAAATCCCCTTTTTCGCGCACCCTAATGTCTAAAAGTTCGTTTATAAATAGAATAGTTTGGCTGCGGAATAATATCCCACAATCAGTTTTCCTGAACTCATACAACACTTAAGAGTACAACGTAATGTTCATTGCTACCTGCTCCAACATCCCCAGACCCCTCCTGATATATCATTCGCTTTTCTATTTTTCAATCCAAGCTTGGTATTAGACATTGCCAAACTGGTAGTACAAAAAAAATATCAAGGACAACAGAGACAGTAGACGAACGCTTAGAAGACAGCAGGCTGGATTTAGAAAGGGCCGCTCCTGCATAGACCATATTGGCACCTTGCGAATCATAGTTGAGCAGTCTACTGAAATACCATCCCCCTGTACCTTGCCTTCGTAGACTATGAGAAAGCGTTCGACTCGGTCAATAGGAACTTTATATGGCAGGCACTACGGCAACGTGGACTGCTTCATAAAATAATAGAATTGATAAAAGCCCTATACAAAAATTCCAAATGCAGAGTTCTTAACAATGGAAAATTATCCCACAGCTTTGAGGTGAGTTCAGGAGTACGACAAGGATGCCTACTTTCGCCATTACTATTTCTTATAGTAATAAATGACATCCCTGTCGGCGCTCTAGATAGTAGAACAGGTGGCATACAATGGGGTTTGCTAGACCGTCTTAAGGATGATATCTGTTTGCTGACCGCAGTACCTTCTTAATTTGAGAATTATAATGGAATGGGAGAGCTTGTCAAATACCTTACTAAAATCGGTAAAACGCAATCGGTTTGACAACCAGAAACGAAGCCCTCGACAGCATGAGAAGTTAAGTCAAGAAGATTGGCGGTAGAAAACCATGTTGATTCGTTGAGACCAGCCTCTTGCAGATAGGAACGAGTGTAGAATAGATAATTGATTCAAAAGGTTTCGGTATAACAGACCACTTCGCAACTGGTCTATAATTCGATATTTCGTTCTTGCTACCACTTTTGTGAATAGGAAATATGAACGAATTCTTTCTAAGAGTAGAGAAGTACTCTTTTGGTGGTATTCTCGTTGGCGAGTGACGTGACTACGAAAGACGCGATGGAATGAAACTGTCGATACCGACACACGTATCAAGTAAAATGTCACTTCACAAGCCATCTTGCGACGAATTTTGTCGATTTACTTGCCAGAAGTCTGTTACATTGACAATGAGAATACCAATTTAAGGTCGAAGTGACACATTTGTCACGTCACTCGACAACGAGAATAAGGCTGATCCAGGGATTTTTGAAAATTTTCAGTGGAGATTGGAAAACCCTAGTACAACAGGGGCCAAAAGTTATGTCGAATGGGAGTTCGTAATCGGATAAGGTTCAGTATACACTTTATCCCTCGTGCTACTGAAATATTTTCGACACAGACCAAAAGAGAGGGAGCAAAATCGCTTACAGCAATAATTGACAAATGAATTGAGACTCGTGGAGTCCTTTCTCTTTTAATAGGTTTTCCGAACCTATTCTGATTTTTCAAATGCTTGAATTTAGGTGGAGATGAACTGGGCAATTTTTCGGGCTCATAGTACGTCATAAAACCGTGCAACATCGTCATCCAACTCATTTGCGGAAAGCAGCTTGTTGAAATCTATCAAAGCAAGTTTAGATGGCAGCTCACTAAAGTTAGCCCTTTTAGAGTTAAAGGAATGGGTTACCACCTCCGGGCAAGGAGTATTCTCTGAATTGAAGCAATAATTAAGCAGAAGAGGAGGATGGTAAGTGTCAACAGATGTCATGACTATTGGACTGGGTTCAACAGTTATGTTGACTGAGTCAGTAGATAATATAAGATCCAACTGCCTCCCTGATACATTAGTCGCACCGCTCATTTGATTCAAGTCGAGTGAAAATAAGGAGTTAAGAAAACAGGATTCCTTAAAATTAAGGGTGCCTTTAGGAAGGTAGTTATCGTCATCTTCGTTCGATGCCCATTGAATATTGGGTAAATTGAAGTCTCCTAGAAGAAGTAGCTCATCACTAGTGTTCATCATACTTAGGATATGACCCACGCAAGAGATGAGAATATTATATATGTAGGTTTTTACCTCCATCGAGCTAATCATATCCTTTGGGATATAACAGCATAGTAAGAAGAGATTTGTTTTCGAGGAGGAAATTTTGAGAGCGAGTAGCTCAATGTCAAGGTGGATAGAGAAACAATGAAGCGAGATTGAGTTACAAAATAGATGGCTACTACATGCGGGAAGTACGCTACCCCCACGAGCTTCTGAGTCAGTGTAACGATCCCTCCGAAACCGCCAATGCGTGAAGGATGTCGTTAGTTTTTGACCTGGCCCCCCTTACGTTTTGGTAATAGAAGGAAAGCGTCTTGAGTTTTTTGGCATCTGTAGAGCGTTCTACTACACCTTATATTATTCAACTCAGTCCAATGTTCCCGGAGCAATACTATTCTCTTAATCACCTTAAAGTATTTTTTCTGGAATTTTTCAAGAGAAATTTCTCCGATAATAACAATATACAGTAACTTCACCTTGAATACAATTAACTGCTTTATTTGCGCGCTGGGGTCATTAAAGCCGCATTGGTACATCTGACAAGGTACAAAACAAAAATATAGAGACGGTTGGCAGGTAGGGAAACCAATGCAAATTACAATGGGTGGTTTTACACGAGCGTACAACGAACACAGAAAAATGTTTTCGAAATGTCGTTTGTATAGAAGAGGGTGATGGAATTCTACAACCTCTCACCCCCATCTCGACAAACGACGTTTGAAAACATTTTTATGTGTCCTTTGTTCGCTCGTGTAGAATCAACCAATGCGATGTAGTCCTGATTTCTAGTAGTCGGACATTTTAACCCCGAAGGTGACCCAATTTAACTATATCTAAACGTGAATTTCGAAGTCGATTTTACCTACAAATGCAACAAGTGATAGCAACTCTCAAATTGTAAATCATCTCTTTCTAGCAATTAATTTAATTTTAGTCCGTGAGACACTTTTTAAATTCTCTTCTTCGAAATATTTTTTGCATTTGCATTTCAAAAGCGATTATTATCTCGAATGATAAGCACTTGTTCAATCGTAAAAACAATCAGAATGTAAACAAACTTCACATATTGAACTGCGGTTTTTGTGAGGTCACTACACGTCATCATAACACAATTAAGGGGGAAAAACTTAAAACTGCACACGCATCTCAAGGAACAATGAATTTTGACTCTTATATAAATTTATTTTCTGAATTTCATTGAAATGCTGTAAGAAACAACACGTCATCACACATCATACACACCAAAAATTGAAATGGAACTAAGAATTTGTAAATTTTTAGAGTCGTCGAAACTGTCCTTGGCTTGGTTTGCGGTCTGAGAAAAAATTTCTTAAAACTAGAATTTGCCCCACCCCAATAATAAGGACACAACCAGTTTCAAATAATGACCACCACAATACTCGTTCGTTTAGGTCTTCCGCTCGTTTACGTCCTGAAATATAGATTTTTCTTAGGTTAGGTGAAACTAATGCGATCTTGGCATATATACCTTGAGCTTCCCTTAATCTATGATGAGTTTGATAGTCTAGCATTTTGTTAAGACTTTTATGTATCGCTTGGGAAGATGTTTCTAGTTGTGTAAGGACCGTTGCATGATCATCAATGCCTGGTAGTGCCGGTTCTTCGCCAACTTGGAAGTCTACGTAGACTAATTTGTGAGAGAATGATGAAAATTTATTACTGAAACAAGCAGCATATACTCCGGGTATCTATAATGTTGTAAAAAAAATTAATTCACTGAAAATCATTATCAATTTTGTAACAACCTCTGCCACGAATGCGTGACTGTCAAAAGTAGCCCTTTCTTGTTCATATATAACTTGATTTCTAGGATTCCTTAGGGTTACATCAACATCTAGCTGACCTCCAGCAGAAACCTAATATTCCCAGTAAAATTAAAATTATGCTTTACATTATTTATAATCAAAGTCTTACTTGGAATTCCAGGAATGCTGTTGTATTTTTCTTAATTTCTTCATAAAAGCATTCTTCACTATTATCCGGCAAATCAAATGTCAATTCCACACAATTTACAATTTGTGCGAGAAAAACAACAAAATAAAGTGAAAATATGTTGCCTGAATTAATCATTTTTGTTTATGCCTTGACAACATTTATTTACAACCAGGTATTATTACTTAAAAATATTTTAAAACACCCTCTCACAGCACAATTATCTGCATAAGTTATTTGACTCTGACATGTTATGTCAAGAAAGCAAAGGCGCCATCATGGACGTGGCCGGAAGAAACTTGTCTGTCAAATAAACAGGTGTACCAATATCTTTAAAGGAAGTGAAAAATTTGTAGCGAGTTTCCAGTGAAAAATTTAAAAAAATTGTTTGCCAATAATAAATCCAGTAATGCAAGTTTTAGAAGTTCTCTGATGAAGATATTTCTATTTCTTGTTGAGGGGTGCCTTTGTGGGCACTGCGACCTATTTTGTTTGGTCTATTGTGTCATCCCCGTCTTTAAAGGTTAAGGCTTCTATAGCCTAAACTGATTTGGTGTTTCTGTCCCAAATTTCCCTGAGAGTAGGAAAGTTACGATGGAGGAGGAAAATGTGGTCCTTTCCAGCAGCCTTGAAGGGATTGAAGGTGCCAATGGCCCACTCAATCTTACCGGCAGTGAAAATCCGGTTTGCCAGGCCTTTGTTCCTATTGTAGGACCGGTGGGCAAGTGCTACCTCCGATTCAATGTTAGGTTCCAAGGCCAATCTAGGGTTAATTACCTGAGAACCGGGGAAATGAGTGCTCATTAATAGCTCCATGGTAACCCTGGTGTTCTCCGTAAAGAACCCTTCAAAAGTCTTGAGAGAGACAATGCCATTGGAGTGATCCTTAGACAGAACTTTGTGTAACCTCGTGGAGGCTGGAAACTTGTCTATTTCTTCGCAGAAGGCTTTCCATGGCCTTCGTTTGAATCTTTTCAAATTTTTGTTATAATTGGTGAAGGCTTTCTTGTAGAGGTCCAAGTTGCCCGACACATTAGCCCTATTAAATAGTTTTCTGACTTCTCTCCTTTGCCTGCAGAGATCGTTGTCACTGTTGAACAGGTCAGCTACTATCGAAGGCTGCGATGATCATTTCCTGCAGATTGGTAGAGACAAGGTCGATTCCGGCCTCAGTAATGGGACTAGTATCCATATGGTTGATTCCTAACCTGAGGGCTGTGCGATAAGCCTCCCAGTTTGGCTGCCGTGGAGTCCTAAATACTTCCGAGGATATTGCAAAAGCTCTCAAGTTAAACTTTATATGTCTATGATGGTCAGACATTGATGGCTCGTTTGAGACGTGTAGTTCAGTATTCTGGAACTGCCGAAGGTGCTAGTAAGAGTCAAGTCAATTACCTCTTGCCTACCTCACATTAGAAAAGGTAGGTTCGTGCCCCTTATTCCTAACCTGTAAATTGTAGGTAGTAATAAAGTCAAGGAGGAATTCGCCCTTAGAATTAATATTGGTGCTTCCCTACACAAGGTGGTCCGCGTTGGCGTCTTAGCTAATCACTTAAGGTGCCGGCCCATAGAACGCGTTAACGCGAGGCGCGCGCAAGATGCGTGTGACATTTCAGTTGAAGTAAATGGTATTTAATGGAACCAGTCCCAATGACTACCGCGACACACGCAAATAAAGCTCCCAACGCTTGAAGTTGACCAATTTTCAACTTTTCCATGCGATAGGCGCGTTTGACGTTTGTTGTGTACATAATTTGAATTTTCAATCTTTTTTTAATCTAGTGTGCGAAGTTTAAAAACAGTAATTTTTATTAAATATGTTTGTTGTGTTATTAAAAATGGCAAATTTTGACGAAAAATTAGTGTGCGAAGTTCAAAAATATGAATTTTTATTCAATAAAAAATGAAATGTCATACGCGTACAACGCGTTCATTGGGTCTGTCGAATTTTTCGGAAACGGAACTCTCACACGCATCTTGCGCGCGAGTTATGTATAAACCCGACCCTATTAACTTTCAAGAAATTCTAGATAAATATTCGAAAAATAACTCTTAATCTTTGTATGAAGACAAAACAAAAATCTCACATTTCCTTCAATGCAAATGTGACATTTTTGCCTTGCATTATTCTCGGAATTCTTATCGCAATAATTTCACTTCATGACGACCAAGGGTAACCTTAATTCTTAGAAATTTATCGCCTGACAAAATTACTTAAATTACATCAAGGCACAGATCAAGAGTTAGAGAGAATATTCAATTAGTCTTAAGATTCATTTATAACCAACAAGACCCTCAAAAGAGTGGTCCTTAAAAGCACATATAAAAATATTTTTATTTCTTTTAATAAATTTGATTTTTGTTTTAAAACTAATTGAAGTTTATTTTCTTTTAAAAGAATACGGAATAAAAATATAACTGGCGCAGTCGAATACGGATTAAAAACGCAAATCTCAGAAAAAACGCGACGGTAAAGTAGTGAACGAAGTGTTTTTTAAAGTACGGAGAAACAAACTGTGTCGCGACTAAAACGGCGGGAAAATTTGTGTAAAAATATATTAATAATTAAAAGTGTTTTCACTAGTTTCAACGAAAAAATTCCTACACTTTTAATAATTTTAGTTAGAACCAGGAATACAAAAGTTGTGTAGCGAGTTTTATATAAAAGAAGAAATTTTTTAATAACAGTGTTTCGTCAGTTTAAAGGCGAAGAAAATACTTACAGTTCTTTTGTTAAAAATCAGTGGTTTTATTGAAAAGAAAAAAAAACTTTTCTTGTTTATGAGAAACAGCAGAAAACATATTTGTGACGAAAATCGAAGGATGGAGCTAAATGAGCAGGTAAAGAACATCATGGAGCAACAAGAGGCTCAAATCCAGGCTCTTCAGGCCAGGGTGGAACAGCTAATGCAACCAACAATACCAGCAGTCCAGAACAATTTTATTTTAACACCGGAGCAGTTCCTCAACCATATTACTAAATTAAGGTGCTTCAATGGGAAGGACGAATTTACTGTGCAGGAGTTCATAAAAACTGTGGAGCGGACATTGTTACTCTGTCAGGACATACCAGGACTAAGGAACTATGCCATTGCGACGATAATAAACGACAAAATTCAAGGTGAAGCAAAAAGATGCATCCAGCGATTAAATACCAATGCCAGATGGGAAGACGTTGTAGCCGAACTAAAACAGCATTTCAAACCGAGACATGACTACGCTGAATTATTAAACCAATGTAGAACATTAAAAGTAAGTAGTTTAAGAGAGCTTTTCTATTGTATTAAAGAAATCAATTACAAGTTGAATGAATTGTACGATTTTGATGATAAAAAACCACCTACTTATCACCCCAGTAATAATGATAAATATTTAATGGACATAATTAGTAGTAAAGTGCATGATTTTATAAGAGTTACCATTCCTGAGGATTGCACAATCATTCAAGCTTATAATAAATTTGACCAATTAAAATTATTAGACAATGAAGATGCAGTAGATTCTAAGAGTAGAAGGAATAAGTATAAAAACTTTTTCGTCCATAATAAAACTAATAATAAAAATTCTTATGACAAAAATAACTATTACAACAATAATAAATCAGATAGAAATAATAGTGATAATAATAATAAAAACAATTTCAACAGAAATATTTCAAATTTTAATAACAATTACAGAAATAATTATAATAGAAACAGTAATAGTGCTTCCGGGATACAGAGAAGTGATTACAATAGTTTCAATAGGAATTACAATCCCAATTATTCAGTACAGTATCGTAGAGAAAATCAAAACTTTTATCAGCAACCTAGACAAAACTCTGGGCAAGTTAGGAACTATCCTATTCAGGAACCTATGGAAATTAGTAGCTTAAATCAGGCTCAGGATGTAAATTTTCATTATCAGGGTGAAGACGTAAATTTTCATTTACAGCCTCAGAAATCAAAGTCCCCATAATAATAATTACACTAGGCAACCAAAAAATCAAATGTCTTATTGATACCGGATCAGTCACTAGCGTAATCAGTCCAAATATACTTATCGATTTTTCTGAAGAAAAATTAGAAAACCCTCTTTTTTATTCGACCATTAACGGAATAAATAAAGTTACATACCAAATTACAACCCCAATGCCTAAAGAATTCAAATTTTTTGGCACTTTAAATTGGAAAATAATTAACCTTAACGGTAGAAAATATGATGCAATCATGGGTCAGAATTTCTTAGTACCTTTTAAGGCTAAAATCGATTTAGGAAGTAAAGACATAGAAGTGAATAACAATAATATTTTATTTGAAGATAGTTGTTATACTTTTAATATTAGTGAAATATGCACATTAGATGGAATTAAAGACAACTTCTTAGGTAAACTAAACTTAGACCATTTAAACACAGAAGAGGTAGACAAAATAACAAGATTACTTAAACAGCACGAAGATCTATTCTTTAAAGATGGTGAGAAACTGACTTCAACATATGAAATCAAACATGAAATAATTACCACCACCGACAAGCCCATATATTCAAAAATCTATAGGTATCCGCAGATACATGAAAAAGAAATAGAGCGTCAAATACAGGAAATGCTTGAACAAGGTATTAGGTATAACCGAAAGCAATTCCCCTTATAACAGTCCATTATGGATTGTTCCCAAAAAAACAGACAACTCTGGTCAAAGAAAATGGAGAATCGTTATCGACTACAGAAAACTGAATGAAGTTACTGTAGACGATAAATTCCCCATTCCAAATATCGAAAGCATTTTGAACAAACTTGGCAGAGCCCAATACTTTACGACGATTGATCTAGCCAAGGGCTTTCACCAAATTTTAATGAAAGAAACTGATAGGAAAAAAACTGCATTTTCAACCCCATTCGGGCACTACGAATATCTAAGAATGCCATTTGGGTTGAAAAATGCCCCCTCAACCTTTCAAAGGTTAATGAATTCGGTATTACGTGAATACATTAATAAACTATGTATCGTCTATATGGACGACATTCTAATATTTAGCACTTCTTTAGAAGAGCATTTAACAAATATAGCAAAGATTTTTAAGAAATTAAAGCTAGCTGGACTTAAGATACAGGTTGACAAATGCAATTTCCTGAAAAGGGAAACGGAATTTTTGGGTCATATACTGACATCGAAAGGAATTAAACCAAACCCCAGAAAAATAGAAGTAATCCAAAATTTAAATCTCCCGACTACACCGAAGCAAATAAAGTCATTTCTAGGTATTACGGGATATTATAGGAAGTTTGTGAAAGATTACGCAAAAATTGCAACTCCTATGGTTAAATATCTCAAGAAATCCGAAAAAATCAATACAAATGATCCCAGTTACATTACTGCATTTGAAAAGCTCAAAGAAATAATTACTAATCACCCAATTTTAAGATATCCCGATTTCAATAAACGATTCAAGCTCATTACCGATGCTAGTAATTTAGCGATGGGCGCCGTTCTTACACAAGAAGGCCACCCAATCTGCTATGCCTCTAGAACTCTTAACGATCATGAGAAAAATTACTCAACTATCGAGAAAGAATTGTTAGCGATAGTTTGGGGTACTAAATATTTCCGACCGTACTTATTTGGTAAAGAGTTTGACCTTCTTACAGATCACCAACCAATTAAATGGCTTCAATCCAAACATACAGGTAAAGATATTAACCCCCGTTTGCAAAGATGGCTCATACAATTAGGCGAATATGACATAAAAATTGAGCATATTAAAGGAAAAGAGAATAAAGTTGCCGACTTCCTTAGCCGCATCAATTCAGAAACGAATGAAATTAACCATATAGAGGAACATCTTAGTGATGAAACTAATAACGATAATCTAAGCATCACTCCACAGGAATCAATGGAAGTGCAGACACTTCATTCGCAAAGGGAAAATTTTAACGATCACATACCAATACTTGAAACGGTAGTGAACAGATTTAGATTTCAAATTATACTCGTTGATCTAAAACAAAAAGAATATGAACAGGTTTTTAACAATAGTAGAATATTTGTAGATAGAAACGATCTCGAGCAAGAAACAGACATTTTTAGAAGATATATAAAAAAGGGTAAAATAGGTATATATTCAGAACTAGATGATCGAGAATATAATAAGTTGCAAAAGAAATTGATAGAAATGTATCCAAATAGATCAGTTATCAAGTTTATCAGATGTAGTTATTTTGCGAAAGACATAGATGATGTAGAAACATTAAAGAAGCAAATAGCGATATTCCACAAAAAGGAATCAGGACATTGCGGAATTGTAGCGACATATGAAAAACTCAAAAAATCAATTTATCACCCTAAGTTAAAAATAACAATTCACGAAATTCTTAACAACTGCGATATATGCACAGGAGCAAAATATGATAGGAAACCCATTAACAAAACTTTCGAAATAACGGAAACTCCCAAAACAATAAATGAAATAGTACATATAGACATATACACAAATAGTAAACATAATTTTATAAATGTAGTAGATAGATTTTCAAAACATGCAATGTGCTTACATTTAGAAGATAGAAACCACGTTTCGATATTAGAGAAAATAAGGCAAATTATAGCTATAAAAGGAAAAATGAAAAAAATTATTTTTGATAACGAATTTGGTTCAAAACATATAAAAGCTTTCTGCGAAAACGAAGGTATAGAATATCACACAACTAAACCAAATAGCCACACAGGTAATGCTGATGTCGAAAGACTTAACGGTACATTAACCGAAAAAATTAGGGTACTAAATCTAGAAGAAAAATTACCTATACGATTACAGATTCTTAAAGCAATAGAAAAGTATAATAATTCATATCATTCAACAATCAAAACAACACCCTTATCTGTACAGAATAGAGAAGTAAATTTTAATACAATATATGATAGGTTAATCAAATCAAAAGAAAACGTTATTAACAAAAGAAACAAATGTAGAGAAAATTATGAAGAGCATAGGGAAATAGGTTTTATTAAAAATTACAAGTCACTTAGGCACAAAGAAGAACCCAAATTTAGAAAATACAATTTGACCAATATCCATGAAACAAATATTAAGCGACCCTTTAAATTTGCAGGTCAAAACAAACCCAATCAAAATTGTACTGTTTTGGATACTTGTGTTTCTAATACCAACGATGAGTCACCAAACCATGATAATTGAAAAAATCGCTTCTGAGCACGGATATGCCGAAATAAAAATAGGTAATGCCGAAATTATAGATAAATTTGAGATAATCCTACACAGGATATACCCCAACGAAATATTGGACTTGGTATGCAGCTTGGAATCAACGCTGAAAAATTTAAATTTAGAAGACCACAAGGAACTAATGCAAAGCAGAATCGTTAGAATTAAGAATAAAATAAAAACACTGTTACCGTTTAGGCATAAAAGAGGACTCTTAAATCTAGGAGGAACAATAAATAAATGGTTATTCGGGACCATGGACAATGATGACCGAGTTGACATCGAAAATCATCTTAATGCTATTGACCAAAATAACCACAACCTAATCAAAGGTCTAAATCAACAGATTAAAATAAATGAAAATTTCAACAAAACATTCATAAAAATTAAGAATATCATCGAAGCCGACAGAACAAAGATTTTGAGCCGCTTTATGGTGTAAATACAATTGGGGCGACCGGCGAAACTAATTTCGCCGCGACTGTCAAACACGATAAGAATACACTGGTTCATATGAAGTTGCATATAATTCGGACCACAACCTTGGCTACGGCGCAAACCACAGCGATGAAATCAATCTATTTTCTAATTTGTGGTCGCCGCTCCAAGTTGGCCAACTGAGAAAAACACATTTGACACTTTTTCTTGACTGTTGACTGTCGAAGTTTTAAATTTTGTTTACATTTTGTAATAAATTTTAAAATTGGTGTTTTTTTGGTTGTTTTTTTAAATTACATTTTTATTTATATATATAAATAAACCGGCGTTGTTGCATTTAAGTTTTTGTTTATTTTTTTACAAAGTAGCATATTAATATAGAAACATTTATTATTACTTTGTGTATGTTGCTATTTTTATAGAATAATGAGTTTTGATGAACAATTAATAGAGCTGGTGCGCGAAAAAAAAACAATTGTATGATCTCCAAGATTTAGGCTACAAAAACCTCATAAATTAAATGCACCATGTACAAAATTGATAAAATTTTTGGAATACAAATTATTTTTGCACCGCCCTCATGATCTTAAAAAATTACTTTCAAGCAAAAGCAAATTAAAAACGTTTTATACCCGCTTAAAAAACAGAAAAATGTTGACAGGTAATAACACGAACAAAGTTGCTGCACCTGATATCATTTTGCTTCGCTCCAATTGTATTCATACGACGAATTTCGCCGCGAATATCGGTGTGGTTGGGTTCGTCGCTGTAGTTCTCGCCCCAATTGTATTTACACCATTAAGGAACTCAATGACACAGAAACAAGGATACTCTCTGAGAATATCTTTTTAGAGCAAATGTTTAAATTAAACTATATAGAAAACCAAGTCGAACATCTCCAGAATAATATTGCTTCTGCACGATTAGGACTCTTACTTCCAAACATATTGACTGATGAGGAAATAAATGAATACAATATAGACTTTAACAAATTGTCTAATATCCGTCTAGCTGTTGCAAAACACATAGATGACTCAATAATTTTCGCCATTAAAATCCCAACCCATAGTTTCGTAACCAGTAAAAGCTTATTGATACCTATTGTAAATTCTCTAAAGAAGCAAGTAGATTCCGATATTGAATACATAATAAGACACAATGGACAAGTTTTAACTTATTCCGAAGGTAAATCATTAAAAGAGTTAATAAAAAGTAAAAATTGCATTAATCTTAAAAACTGTAAATTTATCGATAAAGTAGAAGAAGAAATAATAACGATAGAAGAAAATATAATAATTATTAATAATTTTAAACAAACTAATTTAAACAGTACTTGTGACGAAAGAATCATTCTACTTAAAGGAAGTTATTTTATAAATTTTAACAACTGCACAATTCAAATTAAGGATAGGATATTTAGTAATAAGTTAAGAATATTTACGGAAAAGTTTGTGATACCAACAAACACCAATGATACATTTAGAAATGACGAATTAACATTTGGAAAAATTTTGCTTGACAAACAAAGTAATATCGAAAAAATAGATGAAATAAAATACCATAAAATTGTAAATTACAGCTTAACAACAATAATTGTTATTATTATATCAGGTTTATTCATAACATATTTGTACTGTAAACGTAAACAGATAAATATTAAAATTACAAAAAGGATCCAGGAGAATCCTAAAACAAGAGAGGGAGGAGTTATGTATAAACCCGACCCTATTAACTTTCAAGAAATTCTAGATAAATATTCGAAAAATAACTCTTAATCTTTGTATGAAGACAAAACAAAAATCTCACATTTCCTTCAATGCAAATGTGACATTTTTGCCTTGCATTATTCTCGGAATTCTTATCGCAATAATTTCACTTCATGACGACCAAGGGTAACCTTAATTCTTAGAAATTTATCGCCTGACAAAATTACTTAAATTACATCAAGGCACAGATCAAGAGTTAGAGAGAATATTCAATTAGTCTTAAGATTCATTTATAACCAACAAGACCCTCAAAAGAGTGGTCCTTAAAAGCACATATAAAAATATTTTTATTTCTTTTAATAAATTTGATTTTTGTTTTAAAACTAATTGAAGTTTATTTTCTTTTAAAAGAATACGGAATAAAAATATAACTCGCGCATCGCGTTAACGCGTTCTATGGGCCGGTACCTTTAGCCTTAGGCCGCTATTACATTAGGATGCCATGGCAGCGTAGCCAGCAACGTAGCCATCTGGAATATGTACATTTGCATTATGAGTATTAGACCTGGCGACGCGACGGCCTGGCCACGTATCCAGAATGGAAGCGTGGCCATAGCGTTCACACATCCCAGATCTATTTGGTTACGTCGCCGGTGAATTTTTTTTACTCCGATTAGCTGTCACTTTCCGTATTTTATTTGTTTTTATTGTTTTGTTGGAATGGAACTTTTCGATACGGAAAGATTTATTTTAAAAGCAGACCGGCGATTTTCCTCAGAGGAATATTCAGATAGGGTAAAAAAGAAATAGGGTGTACCCAATAGCGCCTTTTATTCCTTTTCAAACCTCTGATGCCTTTTTGAACAGCATTTTTTCTTCGATTTCCATTTTAAAAATAACATCTGACATTGGCATCTCACATTGGCCGCTGCATTTGGCAACTTGTAAAATTTGATGTAGCCATAGTTACGTTGCTGGCTACGCTGCCATGGCATCCTAATGTAATAGCGGCCTAACTGAATACTCCTCCTAATGCAGTCCTCCACAAATCTTCTGACATCTGGCGGTGGTGGGGCAGGCTCTTCTGGGCCTGGGCATTCCTACGTCTCCAGGCAGCACTACCTCAGCCCCAACTAGATCTCTGGATACGAACTGCGAAAGAGGAAGTCAGGTTAGTCTATTCCCCATGAGCAATGCTGCTCTAGGGCAGTCAGTCTGCCAGCATTAGTACCGAGGCCACATATTCTCCCTCGGTACACCCATGGCTCTTGAATTAGGGCCACATCTAAATTGCTCGAGATAAACCTTTTTTCAAGTATTGCAGAAGCAGCCTTGGCGTGATGAAGGTTTATCTGGACAAGCTTCATATTGGAAGGAGTACTCATTTCCTGAAGGGGGTTTCCCCTCCCTATGTGACAATAGTCGTCTAGATCTGCTAATTTTGATATTCTGTAAGGCAAGAGTTATTTTAAGTAACGTCATTTCCAAATATTAGAAAGTCTTTAAGTAGGTATGTTTTTATCTTATGTTTATGTGAGCTTGCGACATATGTAGACACTGATCAATTTAGACTTGACGATTTCCTTCGGCTACTGCCTAATAATGTGGAATGACTGACTACTGAGAGAACCTTTTGATTGTCGATTGAGACACCTTGGAGGACAATTCCTGCGCAACTTTGAGCATATGATGCACAATTTGCTCTAGATGAAATCCCTCTAGCATTGGCCTTGCTATATGGGATGACAAACACAGAAAAATCACAGCCATATTATTAGATTATCAACGCTTCTTGGTCTGATATGGCTGAATTTGGTCGAGATCAATAAGGAATCCTTTGGGTGCATTAGCTAGTAATCGGCTAGTAAACTGGAAACAACAAACAAACAAATTTTTTTTAATTCATATAAAATTTATTTGTTCACATATAATTATTTTCCTTTAACTTTTTTTATTGGATGGATTGGATGATTCATGCCGGATAAATCTGGTGGATTTTTCTCAAACTCGGTAATTTCTTTCATACCACCATTGCCGATTTCCCAAAGTTCTGGGTATTCTTGTTTGAAGGTTTGATACCATTTCTTAATCAATGGATAATCATCAAGGCTGAAATTGATTGCTTCCAGGCAAAGTGTAGCAGTTACAAGTGGAAAATCGGCAATTGTGAGGTGATTGCTGGCAGCATACTTAGTTCCTGATCTCTTCAAGTAGGTCTCAAATGTTTGCAATGAAATATGAACCTTTTTCAACCCCAATGGAGTCCTTGGATAGTCGAAAAATATTGGCGCCATGACATGGGCACTAATGTTACTATAGTAGAAGCCCATATTAAAGCAGAGCCTGTGATTGACAATTGCTCTTTCCTTGGGATCCTTTGGATATAATGGACTTTCCGGGCGATATTTATCACACAAGTACTGAAATATTAGCTTGATAATGTCTTTCATAATTTAAAAATGCAAAGCATCCTGTTTACCTGCATTATAGCAATACTTTCTGGAAGATAGAATCCATCATCATCCAGAACTGGTATTTCTTTCTGGGGATTCATCTAAAAATTAAATTTGTTTTAAATCAATTTATATTATTTAATTTACTACCTACCTTCGCATATTCTTCAGTCATATGCTCGCTAGCACAATAATCGACATTTACTAACTCAAAAGGAATGTTCAACGCTTTAAGTGCCATTCGGCAAGCCAAGGATGGTGGTCCATCAGAAACGCTGTAGAGTTTCATAATTGTCTGAAATAAATTTGTGAATATATTTAATTAATTAATTTAAGGAATTAAACGGATGGGCAAAATCTAACCGTCACATCCACTTGGTGCCCGCTGGATACCCACTTAACGACGGTAGAAGGGAATGTGGGACGCTATATTCCAACATACCGGCGACGGGCTGGCAACCCGTGCTGGCATAACCGCATTGCCACGAGACCTACAACATAGCCTCGGATAGTATTGACTACACGAACGAAGACCTGGATATCGTATCTACTAAACGAATTCGATAAATATAAAAGTGATTTAACAGTAGAGTAATATGAGAGGTGGAGTGGAATGGGTATATTGGAGAAAAAGACGCACAATATTTTCTATAGCTGTAACGAGAGAAATCATATTTTTCGGACGGCATTCATTGTAAGAAAACAAATTAAATATCTAGTAATGGGGTTTGCTGATATAGACGAAAGAATATGTAAAATACGTATAAGATGCAGATTCTTTAACTACTCCATAATAAATATACATGCCCCGATTGAAGATGCACTAGAAGAAGTGAAAGATGCATTTTATGAAACTATAGATAGAACGCTAAGGAACTGTCTTAGTCATGACGTAAAAATAGTCATAGGAGATGCAAATGCGAAAATCGGCAATGAAAGGACATACCGACCAACAATTTGAGCATTTAGTCTACATGATGAGACAAATGAAAACGGTATGAGACGATCAGTTTTGCTATGATGAATAATATGGTGATCGCAGACACGAAAGATTTTACGGCAAAGACATACATAAGGTAAACTGGAGATCTCTGGATGGAAGAACCCAAAACTCAATTGATCACATACTCATAGATGCACGAACTGCATTAGATATCAGATCGGCATTAGATGTCAGATCATAACCAGAAGCGGAATAACGTCAGTAAAGGAAAGAAGAAACCACAAAGAAAGAAAATTGAACGTGGTGAAATCGTTAAAAGAAGAAGGAAAACTGTAAATTTTCAAGGATCCCGTCGAGCAGGAAGTCCTAGAACAATGTAGAGGAGAACCCTATTAGCAAAGGCCGCAACAACTGGAAGATCCTGGTCGGAGCTGAGAGCTGTCGCTCAAAACAGAGTCCACTGGAGGGCAATTGTTTCCGCCCTATGTCGCATGAGGGATTAAAGGGGAGTAAGAAGAAGAAGAAATTGAAGAGCGAGAAATGCAAAATAGCACGGTCGAAGGCATAGAAGATAAATGGAATAACTTGAAGACAGTAATAAAGGAATCAGCATCAAACGCTCTAGGATACGACCCCCGTGAACGAAAAAAAGAATGGCTAGCGAAGGATTGTGCACGAGTAGCGCAAGAAAAGCATGTAGCATATCTACATACAGAGAAAAAAGAAGATAAAAGAAAAGAGTGCATAAAGCGAAGAGAAAGTCGTACTGGGACAACGTAATGTTGAAAATAGACGAAGCGAATAATCGTTAAGATATTAGAAAAGTATACAAAAACGTAAATGAGCAACAAGTTGGTTTCAAGTCCAGAATAACAATGTGTAAAAATAAGGACGAGGAGCTTGTGAGCACCAAAGAATTAGTTCTAACTAACAGATGGTGTGAGCATTTCAGAGAACCAGCAGAAAACATGGAACTAACAGAAGAAATAGTCGGAGACGTCACCAACTTGAACAGGAATATTCTCAATTACACCGGGAGGTAAAGAGAAGTGTCCGGCGTGATAAAAGGCAGCAGATAAATGAGCTCGCAGAAAAAGCGGAAAACACGGCAAACACAGGCAACAGCAAAGTGCTGTACCAAATTACTAAACAGATCTCGAGAAAGCACTCTACTAAAAAGCATGCCGTTAAGGGTGCGGATGGAAGGCTGCTGTGCAGCGACGAGGAGCAACTCCAAAGATGGATAGATTACTTTTTCGCTGCCCTGAATGGTTTATTTTCACAGGAACATCAGAAAAATAGCAACATGCTATGGCCAATAGTAAAGCAGCTGGAAAAGATGGCATCCCGGCAGAATTGTTTAGAGCCCATTCAACCCTCATAGCAGATGCACTACAGCCAACCCTGGAAATAGCATGGAACACCTGTATCTTTCCGGAGGATTGGACGGAAGGTTTCATAGTCAAAATACCCAAAAAGGGGACCTAACAATATGCGACAACTGGAGAGGCATCTGTCTATTATCTACTGTGGGCAAAATCCATATATTGCTATCTAGGATAAGTGAGGCAGTAGACCGAACGCTTAGAAGGCAGCAGGGCGGATTGACGAAGGGCCGCTCATGTATAGATCATATTAACAAATTGGGAATCATAGTGGAGCAGTCTACTGAATTACGATCCCTCCTTTTTTTGCCTTCGTAGACTATGAGAAAGCTTTTGACTCGGTTAATAGGAGCTTTATATGGCAGGCACCGCGACGACGTGGACTGTCTGATAAAATAATAGAATTGATAAAAGCCCTATATAACAATTCCAAATGCAGAGTTCTCCATAATGACCATATTACCATATAGGTACGTATCCACCAAGGCAAGCCAACATATGCTCGCGAGCAAAATGACGTCACAATGGCGTAAAAAGCTTTTTGCTCGCCTGCAATTTTAAATGAGTATCCACCGAAAACAAATGATCGTGTGCAAAGCTTTGCACGAAAGAAACATTTTCTTGTGTGGAGTGCTTATTTCGAGTTCTAGTGAGCAAATTTTTGCGTCCCATTGGATTTGGATAACATTTGCACGCAAGCACCTTGTTAGTTTGCACCGCAGATGAGAAATAGAAGCTAGACACTTTAAAATGAACACGTGCAATACCTAGAAGCAAAAGTTTGTACGCATGTTTTACTGCCTAGGAGCAAACATTGTTGATGTGCATAGCTGCGATGAGCTCTTTTTGGTGACGTCATTTTGCCCGCGAGCAAATGTTCGTTTGCCTTGGTGGATACATACCTTATTAATGACTCCATATTAAACGACATCTTTGCCGGCGCTTTAGATAGTAGAACAGGCGGTATACAGTGAGGTTTGCTAGATCGCCTTAAGGATATTGACTACGCAGATGATATCTGTTTGCTGGCCCACAGATACCAGGACCTCAAAAACATGCTAAACAATTTGGCAACAGAAAGTACTCCAGCAGGCTAAATGCTAAATCCGACATAAACCACAGAAATGCGAATAAATACAAACACCCTTGAACGCACAACGCTGAATAACCGCGACGGGGAACTGATAGCTACCTCGGTAGACAGAAGATACCTCGGTATTATTTTTACCGAAAATGGCGGGGCAGAATAAATAAAGCACGAAACCTATACTGTCAACTGGATCTCAACTAACACCAAATTGCGGCTGTTCAATTCCAACGTTAAAGAAGTTCT
The DNA here is from genome assembly GCA_949987705.1 of Thereva unica. Taxonomy (NCBI): domain Eukaryota; kingdom Metazoa; phylum Arthropoda; class Insecta; order Diptera; family Therevidae; genus Thereva; species Thereva unica. Next base: position 121,916,971 of record OX465283.1, on the reverse strand, counting down.
TTTGTACAGTTGCGAAACATGGAAAGTCACACAAGCCTACAGGTTTTCATCAACAGATGTCTGCGTCGTATCCTAAAATCCGCTGACAAGATAAAATTTAAAATGACGAACTCTAGCGCCGTGCCGGCCAAGAAAGAATAGACGACCAAATCAGGCGAAGGGAATGGAATTGGATTTGCCACACCCTTACTAGCAGAGGCCGCAATAACTGGGAGATCCTGGTCAGAGCTGAGAGCCGTCGCGCAAAACAGACTCCGCTCTATGTCCCATGAGGGATTAAAGGAGCATAAGTAAGTAAGTAAGAAGGGATAAAACGAGGGGCGTCTTAGCTCCCATGCTATTGAACTTAAAGCTAGAGTGGATTATAAGAAGAACAAATATGGAAAGGAGTGTAACAAATCAATCCAACTATTAGGATATGCTCAAACTATTAGGATAAGCAGTACAATAATCCTAGGAAGAGCTGTTAAGATCGAGTGGGGAAACAGGACTAAAAATAACTAAGGACAAAACCACAGCTGTTATAGAGTCTCGATCTAAATAACAGGCGTATATAAAAGAATCACAATATCGAGATAGTAGATAAATTGATATATCTAGGATTCATTATTACTGACAAAAATTATAAGAAAAATAGGAAATCCCACCGGCAAATAGAGCCTTTTTTGCCCAGAAAAAGATTATTGCACAGAAAGACAAAATTGTTGCTATATAAACTTATTAGACCTATTATGAGTGTGAAATATGGACGAAGCCACAAGATACGAAAAACGAAATCAACAGTTTTGAGAGAAAAGTCCTAAGATACATATTTGATTCGAAAGTGGATGGAGATGGATAAGTAGATACAATGATGAATTGTATTAAATATATAACGAACCAAAATTAGCTATCTTTTACATTAAGATTAATGCGTTTAGGTATGCAGGACATATTGCAAGAATGAACCTGTCAAGGATACTCAAAAATCTAGTATTTGGCTATCGTTTCTCAATCTTTTTAGTGTCGTGACCCCTATCGTATCTATCTAATCACATCCATGTTGAAAAGTAATGTATTCGGTGATAGACCAGTAGGTAGAGCAAGAGATGGAAGGACGCAGGGGTCATCATAAGGAACTGTAGCTAGACACAAGGATTAGAAATCGTACAAACTGGAGACAATTTTTAGAGGCGGCCAAGGTTCGAATGGGCTGTAGCACCATAGGGAGGAAGTAATAAATGACAAATGCCGAGACTAGCATTTACTGATTTTACATTTGGCGAAAACTACCTTTCCAAAAGCGAGTTCGTTTTGTTTATTAATAAATAAAAATATTGTTATTGGTACAGCAACAGTGATGTGTTGCCACAAATAAGTTTTACACGAGTAGTCCGAATAAATTAGACACGTAGCATTAACTCTTGAAATCATTTTGAAAATTTGTTTTGGGCAAACACTAAAAAAAATTTACGATAATTAATAGTTTTTTTTGATAGTCATAAAAAGTTATAGACAATAAAAGTCGGGAATGGCCAACCTGTTTTTAAGACACCAAAGGCTTGTCCACCTTTTAAAGACGAGACTGTGCTTCTATTAATATATTTACTTATGCGACAATATTAACCGGTTCCGAAGTATGTCACAAAAGTGAGCGGAAAAGATTTATCTGTGACTTGACTTCAAAGGTGCTTGAATTCTTGAGTTATTTTGCACTTCCACCTTAGCTAAAACTAGTTACGCTAAAGTTGCACATTCATTTAAATATAAGATACTTGGAAACTAGCAAAACTAACAAATGAATGCTTTTATAATGTAATGTAACTGTGAAATCTAATCTATCACCTCGGATCGTACTAGTGGATGCGATAACACTTAACAAAACTCATATTAATCTTTTTCACTTTCTTACTTTCTAGAGTATTTTGAACTTACTTTTTATTATAAAAGAATTATAATAATGTTAAAACAAAGAGGTTGTATCCCCAGATAGTAAGTATGTACACCATCAACTTCTGAAGAACTGAAAGTAACTGAAGTGCTTAACCGGCCCGGCCGCAACTTGGCTTAGAGAATGGATTACTTTTGTGTACAACAAGTAGTGGCGGAGCGACAAAAGCTTTTTCTAAAATTATTTCCAGTTAGCTTAGCGGCTTTAGAATAACGATGCATTCAAGGTCGGGTGTTGGTTTTTTCTTAAAGCAGGAAGTACAGTTTGGATAACTAAAAAAGCCCGTGCAGTTTCAGATCATACTAGGCGTAATGTTAAAGAAGATAGTTAATTATTGCTATAATAACTTATCTTATCTTACATGTAAGATATGCAGTATTAGAAATCTAATATAATCTAAAGCTTTATATTAAGTGCTTCTGTCTGACATCTAAAATGCGATCATGTCATACCTCGTAATACCTTTAAGAGTGATCTTACAAATTCATTGTGTACATGATGGGGCCGAGGATTTCAATTATTCCGTTCGTCTCGTAAGTGACTTCGAAACAATTGAGCGTTGTAGTAATGATTGGAATTTGAAGATCATTTTAGCTATTGCGACTCGATGCCTTTCTGAACTCTTCCAAAAAGAGCTTCTTGCATGGTGCAGAGGAACTGGATAACGTCCTGAATTTTGAATGATATTGGGAGAAGTACTGACAAACAAATTGGAAGTAAAATACCTTGGGCTTTGACTGAGATTTTTTTTATGTTAAAGTCTAAGCTAAGGTATCCCCCTTTATATTACTAGTTCGACATGTTTTTGACGTTATGCTGCAATGTCTAGTAGTTACCTTAGGTCGAATAATAGATCTAGTGGGTTGTGCCTAGAGACTAGCCACTAATTACGCTTTTTCATGGTATTCTTTCTGTTGAATAACACTTCAGACTGGATGACAATCGCCTCGATTCCCAGATCCGGCGGCTCGGAAGTGAGAGCGGGTTTCAGACTTTGCGATTCTCAAATCCGAGACCGCGAATCTCGGACATTTTCCGCGCTGTAAAAGTGTGATCTGCAACAAATTTTCTGCGGATTTGAAACGTGAAATGCGCCTAAGATAATTCGACATCGCGTATTTCATTATCGCGTGAGTCTTCACTTCGAATTTTTAATTTAATTGAATCCGCGACTGGGGATTTGAGAATCGCAAAGTGTCAAATCCGCACTCACTTCCGAGCCGCCGGATCTGGGAATCGAGGTCAATATATTAAGTGGAGATTGTGAAGAATCACGAAAACATTCCAAAAAATAACTTGTAAAACTAACGTAGATGCTGCTGAAAGATTTATACAATAATTACCTGCCAAGAATTTGGAAGAATTGATATATTTTAATTGCACATCTATAACAAAGAATAGTGAACACTCCATCTATGGCAATATTACATTCATCATCACCACTGCGCTCCTTTAATCCCTCAGGGCGGAAACAGTTGCCCTCCAGCGGACTCTGTTTTGCGCGAAAGCTCTCAGCTCCGACCAGGATCTCCCAGTTGTTGCGGCTTCTGCTAGTAGGGTTCTCCTCCACGTTGTTCTAGGTCTTCCGACTCGACGGGATCCTTACGGATTCCAGTCAAGGGCCTGTTTGGCTAGATTTTCGTTTTCGCGTCGCAAGGTGTGGCCAACCCAATTCCATTTCCTTCGCCTGATTTGGTCGTCTATCCTTTCTTGGCCGGCACGGCGCCATAGTTCTTCGTTTGAAATTCTATCTTGCCAGCGGATTTTTAGGATACGACGAAGGAATCTGTTGATGAAGACTTGTAGGCGCCCTGTGATGAATTGGGTGACTTTCCATGTTTCGCAACCGTACAAAAGTACTGCCTTCATGTTGGAGTTGAACAGCCGCAATTTGGTGTTAGTTGAGATCTCCGTTGATCTCCATATGCGGAACAGGCATGCATATGCGCCTCGTGCTTTATTTATTCTGGAACTGACATCTTCTTCTGCACCGCCATTTTCGGTAATATAATACTACCGAGGAGAATTTATCGACCAGTTCCACGTCACGGTTATTCAGCGCAGTTCGTTCAATGGTGTTTGCATTTATCCGCATTTCTTTAGTTTTAGTTGGATTTAGCCTTAAGCCTGCTGGACTACTATCTGTTGCCAAATTGTTAATCATGTTTTTGAGGTCCTGGTGTCTGTGGGCCAGCAAACAGATATCATCTGCGTAGTCGAGATCTTTAAGGCGGTCTAACAAACCCCATTGTATGCCGCCTGTTCTACTATCTAGAGCTCCGACAAGGATGTCATTTATTACTATAAGAAATAGTAAAAGCGAGAGTAGGCATCCTTGTCGTACTCCTGAGCTCACCTCGAAGCTGTCGGATAATTTTCCATTATGGAGAACTCTGCATTTGCAATTGTTATATAGGGCTTTTATCAATTCTATTATTTTATCAGGCAGTCCACGTCGCCGTAGTGCCTGCCATATTCAGTAGACTGCTCCACTATTATTTTCAAGGTGTTAATATGATCAATACAGGAGCGGCCTTTCCTGAATCCGGCCTGCTGGCTCCTAAGCGTTCGGTCTACTGCCTCACTTATCCTAGATAGTAATATGGGACAAAATTTTGCCCACAGTAGATAGTAAACAGATGCCTCTCCAGTTGTCGCATATTGTTAGGTCCCCCTTTTTTGCTATTTTGACTATGATACCTTCCGTCCAATCCTACGGAAAGATACAGGTGTTCCATGCTATTTCTAGGATTGGCTGAAGCGCATCTGCTATGAGGCTTGAGTCGGCTTTCAACAATTCTGGCGGGATGCCATCTTTCCCAGCTGCTTTACCATTGGCCATCGCATGAATATTACATTACTCTTCATTTTTCCTGTGATTATCAATTTCCATAAAATATACAAAATACATTTCATAAATAATAGAAAATCTGTTGTCATAAATCAGTTGTTTACTTCCTTCGAAAGTTTATACATATCTAGCATTGGAATGTACCTTTGTAAGAATGAATAAATATGTTTATTGCCACATCCCGTATTGAGATAGCGCTAGGAGAAAGGAGCAGGGTTTAATTCTTGGTGAATTTGAGGTACTCTTTTTTTAAGCTATGATGATTTATTGTAGTGTTTGTTAAATTACTTTGTTAAGTTTTAGATTACGCAAAGCCTAGATAAGCCTTTAACAAAAACTTTGCAAGATTAATTATATATAGCGTTTGTCAGTGTACAGCATTACAGCAGCATTATGACAATAATTAAATCAATGCAAGGTGAAATAAAAGTTATAGTTAAGAACGGATTTGGCTTATTATAGATTGAGTTTTAGCTCACAATTGAATATGTACCAAAAGGTTTTAATTAGTCGCCGCTTCGAGATTTTACCATCAACGCAGGCTTAGTTTATTTTTTTTGTTATTTTGAAGAGATACATACAAATTTAGTTAAAAAAAACTTAAAATTATGCTTTTAGACGAAGGGTTGCAACTTTGCAATTTTTAGATATGGGGCAAATCGTTTTTAAAATTTATGTAAAATATTAAAATTCGGTCTACAGCACCACCTGCATGACTATAAACTAATAAAATGAGCAACATATAAATACTACCGCCGAAGAGCCATAAAAAATCAAGAAAATGATATTTTTTCACTTTTAATTAAGTAAATGTTTATGTTCTCCTGAGTATCATTATTAAATAATATGATTTAGTGATAGAATCCAAACATGTTCCACCGAAGCAAAAAAAATGTATTTCATCATTGCGCTGCCGAGGATTGAACTTAGTTTAATAATATGATTTAGTGATAGAATCCAAACATGTTCCAAGTTCCACCGAAGCAAAAAGAAATGTCGGCCGAGGATTGAACTCCCTCGGGATAGGATTCCAATGCCTTAGCTCTAGGCTATCGATATATGGACTTTATTAGAAATCTCTTTTTTGTTGTTAAATATATTTCCGGTTGAAATTTCCAGACCATTTTCTCAGTTTTAGGTCTTTTGATCAAGAGCTATAATTTGAGATATGGCCCAAGTCTGTAGCGGCAGTACTTTCTGAGGTGAAAGAAGGTCTCAGACGGGCAGACGGACAGAGCCTCTGTATAAGCTTTTTTTTTTGAAAAAGCTAAAAAGGATAGGGAAGATTAGGGGGAATATGGGATATCAATGAGGAGAAGGCGATAAACCTTAGGTTTCAACTTTTAGAGAAGTTCGAGAATAATGACTGTAGAAGGGTATTCCATCCCTTCATTCGTAATGGTGAGGTGATAACAGAAAGCCGTTCCAAGCTCGATCTAATAGTATCTCTGTTCGCCTACTATGTACAAATTTAAATCTGTTTATATGACATCACTTAATTGCTGTCATGGCTGTCGCTGTCAGTTACTCGGTTGAAGCAGTGTGGAAAGCTCCTCTTTGTTGTTGTTAGAATCCAAAATGTTTAACGAAATAAAGTGGAAACTTAATATTATGTATGTATGTACTATGTAAATTTGTTTGTGTTTTGTTGTGTTTAATTTGGTTCAAGATGTTTGTTTTTTCTCTTTATTTTGCAAAGGGGTGAGAATGCAGCTTCCGTTTCATACACTGCCCTTGTTTTCGTTTCTGTTTTCTGAATTCACTCGTACCTGCTCGAATCAATTCAAAATCCCAGGAACGAGAGCAAGGAAGTTTCATCTCAAAAATAATTTTGAACGTAGAGGTTTAATTGCTGCAGCCACTTACTTAAATGTAAAAAGGGGTGGGCCAGGACCGAATCCCGGTTGTAGAGCCGCCAAAGACGAAGAAGATGATCCAATATGACTAAGTCAGTCAGGATGCCTTATAGGAATATTAAAAAAAAGGCCTACATAATTTTTAAACTTTTTATTTTCATTTTTTTTCATTAATTTTTAAAAATAAATAATAAATCTATTTTATCGATATAACGTACAATACAATAATACATTCTTCAATTTTGTATTTTTTTCTTTATTATGATTTTTATTATGCATAACATGATTTCTCCGATTATTTATTTAATTTTTATTCCTCAATCATTTTTACTGTATTTGTTCACTTGTATTTAGTTTGTTTTTTGTTTCTTAATGATTCCTGTTTTACGTTCATGTTGTTCTTTTTTGGTTTTTAATAAATAATAATATTTTTTATATTTGCTTCTATTCATTTTTTATATAAAAAAAATATTAACAGTTTTTTGTTTTTCTTGTTATTTTTGTTGTAGGAGAAATTGATTTTTTTTATATATATATTTATTATAATAAATTTGTTTTGTCTGGAAATGAGTTTTAAATAAATCGGATTTGAACGTTTATACATTAAATTTCATTTCTTTTAAAGGTATTTGAAAGTATATTTTTTTTTAGTATTTTTTAACTAGATTTTATTTTCCTATTTTTTTTTTGTTTTTTGTTTATAACTTTTCTTTCTCTGGTTATTTTTTTTCGTTATTAGTGTTTTATGGTATTTGCTTTTCTTTTTAGTTTGTTCAATTAATCCATATTTAGATTTATGTTTTTGTTTTTAACTTGCTGCTATATTTTACAGAGCCTTTCTTAAATACTTCTTACTTATGTATTGTTTTTTTTTTAGTGGTATAACAAACGGGATTTTATATTAATTATCTATCGCGCGTACTTTCTAAATTTATTATTATTATTATTTTTCATTATTATTATTGTTATTATTAGTTATCATTTTTTTATACCAATTAAACTATTTTTAATTTTGTTTTTAACCTTATTTGTGTATATTACCTATTAACACTTTATTACAAGCAATCTATATTTTACATTACACTTATGCTTTCTCATTTTTGTTTATTTTTTTATTTTATTTTTTTTTCCATAATAATTTCTTTTAATTATTGTTAGTGGAGTACAATTTCTGTTTTTCATTAAGTTTTATTATATTTGTTTCTTGTTTGTTTTTTGCCATATTTTATTCGAGTACTCGTGGTCAGTCGTGCATTATTTTTGTTTATACATTTTCACGCTTTTAAAACGTTTTATTTTATTTTATTGTTTTTTTGATGTTGTTGTTGCCGATAACTAGCACTAAATTTTAACTAAGTTAGTTGCTTATTAACTAAAGGTATTTGCTTTCTAATTTTTTCCTTATATTTATATTTAGTTACTTGAAAATATTATTGCCTTACTTATTTCCTACTATACATTATTCAAATTTTTTATATTAATTTCACACTAGTCATCAGTCCACGGCAAACAAATTATTTTATTTTTTATTTATTTTTGCATTTTGTTTTTGTTTTTTAATTTTTAATTAGAATTTCGGGAAAGTTCGAATTATTTGTTTTTGTATTTGTATTCGGGGTTTGTTGGTTTTTGGTTTTTTCTTTCAAAATGTGCAAAAAGATGAAAAATTGTGCAAAAAATTTTTATTGTTTTTTTCTTGATTTATTAATTAATTTATTTTTTGTTTTTTTTGGAAAAATTTCGTTTTTTGTTAAATGCATTGAAAGATTGTAAATTTTGTTGTTGTTGTTTTTTTGTTGTGAATTTGTTAAAATGAATTAAAGAATTTTGTTTGAATGAAAATTACAAGATTTATTTACTTAGTGATAATAAATTGCGGTTTTTTTTTAATAAGAAAATACACATTTTTGTTGTTTTTTTTGAATAAGGGAACTATAGAAATTTGTAACATTTTATTTATGTAATTTTTTTTAGATAAAGGTTTTTTTTTGAATATGAAAGTTTGTTTTGTTTTTGGGAGAGATATCAGAGAAATTTTTGTTTTTATTATTTTTGCATGTTGTTTGTTTTTTTCTGGCTCTTTTTTGATTATAAATTAAAAGCGTAAAAGCTCAAGCTAATTTGTATTATATTTTTAATTAAACTTAACGTTATAGGTATCATCAGATTTTTCTTTTAAAAAGTTTTGTTTGACAATGTAAAATTAAAGACTATTAGTACCAATAGGTCCCCGATGTTAAAAAATTATTAAGTTTAAACTAGAAAAAAACCTTTTTTTTACATTAAGACCAGTGCCGTCTTTAGGCATAAGCCGACGAAGCCCAGGATCGGGGCCTCCGCCTTGAGGGGGGCCTCTTCATATTCGATTTTTTTTTTCAACAAATTTAAACGCAAAATTCAAATTTTCTTATTAGTTAACCTATTAAAAAAATAAAAAATCTACTATTAGCATAAATAATAAGTTTTAATTTATGATGGGTTTTACGTTTTATAAAATATACAAAAATATTTTTATCCAATCATACTTAAAATAAAATTTGCCAAGTTTATTAATTGATGGGCATCCACACGCCGTATTTTTTTTTATGTGGTAGTCTAAGCTCAGGTGTCACCCGTTGTACTACTAGTACGTCATGTCGTTTAAGTCATGGTGCAATGTCCAGTAGTAAGCTTAGCTCGAAAGATAGAGAGAAAGACATAATAGGTTAGGGGGAGTCAAGGGGGTGTTACAGAAAGTGGCGATGAACCTTGCGTTTGAACTCTTGGATGTTGTATGAGTTCGGGAATACTGTCTTTGGAAGGTTGTTCCACAGACGAGTTGTTTTTGTTATAAACGAATTTCTAGATCGGAGTGTGCGCGAAGATAAGGGCTGTAAACTGTGGGGTGAGCCGAGAGGGCAAGTCTTGTGTTGCGGGAAAAATGTTGCCGTGGAGGCATGAGGTTACTTATTTCAATGGAGCAGTCATTATGAAAAAAGCGATAAAATTTAGCCAGAGCTGCTATATTCCTACGGTGGCTGTCACCAATAAGTTTGAGGGCGCGGTTTTGTATACATCAAAAAACCGAAATAATTAAAACTGCAATATTTAAGGGGAATACCTAATATGAACGCTTGCTCACATTCACAGAATTTATAAAACATATTCTTTCAATTTTTTAATTACATGGTTTACAATAAAGTTTCAGCAAACTAGCATTTAACTAATTTGGGTAACCTACCTTTTCTTTGATTTAAGTGGGTTTTAGTATTTGTCAATTGACTTTTAAGCCTAATGCTTTATGAATATTTTAGGGGGCCTCCATCTGTAGTGGCTTAGGGCCTCGCAATCTATAAAGACGGCACTGATTAAGACTTCGTTTGGTGTCCGTCTGCATATTAAAACTGTGGTCAAATTCGTGGCTGAGACCCAGGCGGTGTTGTTCTGATCATCAGAAGACTCGAGTTTGCCGATGGAAAGGCTAAACGACGTTATCAGTGTGTTGCTGATACTATACCAGTGTCTGAACACAGTTCTACCGTAACCTGACACCTGTCAGACCAACATCTGCAAAATAGTGATCTTAGTTAAATTAATTTAACTGAACTTTAATTTTTTGTCTGAACTCCCATAACTTCTTACATATTGAACCCAGGTAAAATAAAGCCCGAGTGCGCCCACACAAACATGATATCGAGCTTGAAATTCAACGCTCGCTCAAAAGAGAGTGAAGAATTGGAATATTGGAATGTCATTCCAGTGAGCTTTTGCATTTATAACTTCAGTCGAAAAAGCAACAACAATTTCAAGCACGAACTGAACATGACGCCGGTCATGGTACAATAATACAAGGTAGGCTCGCAAGGAAAAGCTCTGTTTCCATCTTGAAAAGCTTCTACCATTTTTATATGAGAAGAGATCTGAGTGACGTCACGAGAGAGCTTTTCTTCTTTGTGAACTAAGATCTGAGTGACGTCACGGGGCCCTTATGAGCTTACCTTGTAATTATTGTACCATGGACGCCGGTAAAGCCACTTAAGTGGATTGACATTAACTTTATTGAACTCAAGCCGGGGTATAGCGCAAGCTTAAAATATTAGAAGTGAAGAGATCGTTGATGATCAAGTTCTTCTGTAAGCAGTATAAGAAGTCGAATCTTCACGTCGTGGATGCTATTTTCACATGGAGAAGAGGTATAACCCCTGTGACTTGCCGATTATTTTGTTGCAGAGCTCTATAGACAGAACGCAGAGGCAAGAAACTCAAGCTGAAAGGAAATAGAGAAAATCAGTGTGAAAGATGCTATCTTTCGAAAGCTATAATTTTGGAAAAATACTCCTGGCCTTCGGTAATGCAATCACGAATACATTTTTGGCTTACACGTCTACGTAACTACCTCGAACTGGTGAAAGTGCAGTTATAACCACCTTGTGGTCGCCACTGGAAGTTGTACTGAAAAGGATGAGCTAATATGATCGCGCCTACCAAGTAAAGATGTAAATTTATCGTGTTGAGGGCTGCATGCCAATCGGTATTTTTTGCACTCAGGTTTCACAATCTTCTCTGAGCACCGGGAACACCTAGCTGTATAATTCCTGAACCTGATATAGAGTCTCTGCCAGAATGGGCCTTCACTTCCTATCATACTCATGGGACTTTTATGGTGCAATTACGATTGAGAGGGCCAATACAAAGAGGGCGGGAGTGGAATTTGGGAGCCGATTCCCGCTTTCGCAAGCTCCTTCCAAAACAGACCGAAGTCAGGAAAGCAGTCAGTAGATAGCCACTGCTCCGTCCAAAGTTTCTGGATGCACCAGAAAATTGGCAGCACCAGTACCCATATCATCAAGGGCAAACAGTCCCATGCTGAGTCAGCAAGCAGACCTAGACAGCCGGAACTCCATTACTCATGAGCCGTTTGCTTTGCACAGATATCTCAGATGATTTAAAATTGATTGATCAGTTGAAGCAGTCAAATTTCAACGAAATATATTCGTTGCCTCAGATTTTCATCTATTCCTTTTGTTAGAGTTGTGAATATTGAAAGAAAAGCTTAATGCTTATATATAGGGTTCAATTTTATTTCACAAACGAAAAATTTTCTCTAAAAGTGACTTTGACGACTCATAACTCTGGAACTTGTGGGTTGGAGGCTTGACTTTTACCGGCGGGAGTATACTGCGTAGATTGCTACTTTATTCAAGAAAATAAACCTCTACCAAAAAACTCAAAAAGTAATGTACGGATCTTGTTGAAATTTTTTGTACATTGCCGGGACTACATAAACACCATATTCAAGATGCAAGCCCTCTACGTGCAGTTGTTTTCGAGTAAACAAAGAGCGCCACTAACGTGATTTGAAAACTTTGAAAGCAATTTGCACGATCGCACTTGCACCTAGCGATTTCTAACAGGGCTTATTTTTTAAAGTATTTCATAACGAATAACTTTCTCCCGGCGTATGTTATACTAGAGTTTAGCAGAAACACATATATTGAAAGATATATAGAAAAAGTGCCCCTTTTTATTCACAATAAGTTAATTGAAAAGTTATGCGGTCAACAAAATTGTGGGCAAACTTAGGGTATTAAACTTCACCCTAAAACGAAGCGATTCCAATAATAATCTCGTCTATGGGCCAAAATTGTCATAAAAATGCCTCGTCGACTAGCCTATTAGGACATAAAGTATTTTGAAGAGAAATTTGGCGCACCTCTAAAATTTCTGCGAACTCTTCGGGGTGCAAATGCGTCTCTTTGCTGAGGAATTCTCAATTAATCATGTAAACAATCATAATTATTCACAACACGCTTTCTGTTGAATTACAAATCCAATGAATTAAAATATTTTTATTGGAATCTATTCCGGGATATTTTTTTAGTTTTCGTATTATTATTGTAAATTTCTTACAAAACGTGATTATATTAATATGGTAATACTAAAACAAACCATAAAAACACTCTTTAATACCTATAGGCATAGTAGTTTTGTAGATTAAATTGGGTCATAGATGGACGGACAGAGCGAAGAAGACTGACGTTGGGTTGAATATGGACAATCCCAGGGTTGACATCAGAGCATGGATTGAACTCCAGGATCGTTACTGTTCTTGATCAATGCTCTATAATGTTAATTTAAAAACATTTTATGGTATATTTTGCTATTGAGAACAAAAAGCTGAAATCAGTAATCAATTTCGCATCAATCTAATATGATTTCGTTTCCTCAAAAGATACCTTAATTAGGCAAATTAAATATCAGTTTCAATATGTTAAAATGTAAAATAAGAACTACCTACGTATTTTTAATATACTATTGTCTGTAAGCTTACACTGTTAATTATTATGCATTTTCTTAATGGCTTTCTTCAATTGCAAGTAATATTCACTCAAAACTTGTTTTTTTAATGAAACAATAATTATATTTATTATAAAACAAATATTCATGCACTCATATAAATCTGAATAAGTTATTTAGAAATAAAGGTTTCATTTTTATTTTTGCTGTGTAATTATTTTGGCAGTATTTTTTTTTATATGAGATGAACAAGTTGTAGGCATATATCGGCATATTGAATGAAGTTTGAAGTGAAAAGTATCTGATGCTTGCTTGGTATAGTTTATAGAAGTTGCCAACATACATATACACCAGACTGTTGAACAATGTGTTGATCAGCAGTCAATTTCTAAGGCGTTGTAAATCGGTGACGGTTTATACAATATAGTAAATAAAAAGGTAAAGGTGACGCCGGCAATCAAATCAACCAAGGTGCATTGAAAGAATGTAAAATAGCTTATTTTTAATTTAATCATATATATCCATATATTTGGGTTATAAATTGATAATTCAAAAGGAAGTTAAGGCATGGTTAAGTCGTTAAGATCAATTTTAGCAAATATAAATGCATCTTTTCGCATTTCCTTTAAGAATAGGTTGGCCCGTCGTACCTATTCTGAGAACTGGAGTAGTATTTGTATTTAAATATGTAGAAATACTGTTTTTATCTTAACGTATGATTAGCCACGAGTCGGACTAGTGTTTGTCATTTATTTGCTGACCCGGTTACCAAAGTTAATTTACAGAGTTCGAATCTAGAGCAAGCTAGATCAAGCAAAATTGCAGATCTATCTTGTCCTCACAGAATTACGTTTGTGTTGCAGAAAAATATTGCCTAGTGGGCACAAACTTGTTAATTTTAAAGAAACAGCCGCTATAACAATCCTACAATACTAAACCTAGGAAGGCCTGAAAAGTGCCATTACCGATTAGTTTGATGGTGCAGTTTTTGAGACGCTAGCTTAGATAAATGCGATGGTGGATGTGAATAAAAAAGCAGGTTCTGAAAAGATCCCCCCTGATCCTCAGAAACTGTTCCAATAACCTCGTTAAACCTCTATGTTTCATTTTTAATTTCTCCCTTAATAGCGGTGAATTTTTGCCCAATATTTAAATCGGCCATTAAATCGTCGGTTTTCAATTTATCTAGGCATTCTTAAATCTAATTGTATTCCCTCGAAAATTATATGATAATCTGGTGAAAGATTTTATTACCCCTGCACAACACGGTCACAAACCTTGTTTGTTTTACACACTTCATCTTTAACTCGTTAGAGTATGGTTCCTGTTATTAGATCGTTCAAACCATACAAGTCCCCTGGAGCAGACGGAATCTATCCCATTCTGCTACAGGAGGGCTGCGACCTAGTCACTCCCTTATTATGCAAATTATTTAGGGCTTCCTTCGCACATGGCTACATCCCATCCGTCTGGAGGAACGTCAACATAACATTTATACCTAAGCCAGGGCGTTCGGATTACACCCTGACTAAATCTTTCAGGCCGATAAGTCTCTCGTCTTTTGCCTTGAAGACAATGGAGAAAATTGTCGACCGGGCGATAAGGGAAACTTATCTTCAAAGCCAACCACTAAGCTCCTATCAGCATGCGTACCAGGCGGGCAAGTCTACTGAGACAGCACTGCACAATCTGGTGCTCAGGCTTGAACATGCAGCTCTAAACAAAGGAGTTGCGCTGACGGCCTTCCTCGATATCGAGGGAGCCTTTGACAACACATCCTTTGATACTATAGCTAGGGCTCTAAGTAGACACAGTCTAAGTAGCACTTTCTGCAACTGGATTGACTCTATGCTGAGAACTCGCAAACTAATTGTTTCTCATGTTGAGGGGTCTCTGGAGGGCACTATAGCAAGAGGCTGCCCGCAGGGAGGAGTTTTATCTCCACTTCTCTGGTGCCTTGTTGTAGATGAACTCCTCGAGCTGCTTAACGGTCGAAACATTTTCGCCCAAGGTTACGCTGACGATGTGGTCATAGTAATTACAGGTGAATCTGAAGACGCCATGTCAAGGCGCCTGCAGCAGGCACTTGATCTGGTCTCTAGCTGGTGCGAGAGCGTAGGTCTAAAAGTCAATCCCGACAAAACGATCCTAGTTCCTTTCACCAGGAAACGATCACTACCGGGAATTTGGGAACCTACATTCGCGGGCAGAACTATAGGCTTTTCACAACAAGCCAAATATTTAGGAGTGACGCTAGATGCCAAGCTCAACTGGAAACAGCACATGGACACTCTGATGTGTAGAACGCGCAGATCCCTGTGGGCTTGCCGTAGAGCTTGTGGTTCCACCTGGGGTTTGCAACCGAAAACCATGTATTGGATATACACCACCATCATAAGACCCATGGTAACTTATGGAGCTTTAGTTTGGTGGCACAGAACGAAGCTTAAGGGTTCCATAACCATTCTAAGCAAAATTCAAAGAATGGCTTGCCTCTCCATCACTGGGGCCATCCGCACTTCCCCAACGGCAGCGCTGGAGACTCTCCTCAATTTGGTACCCCTCCACCTTGAGGTAGAGAAGTCCGCCATAAACGCGGCGCTGCGGCTGGAAGCGAATGGTTACTTGGGCGCTGGTCTTGGGCGAGGACATTCTATAATAATCAACATCATAGAAGAGATTCCGGAAGCGGAGATGCTATCGGACGGCATGCCCTATAAAATCTCAAAATTTAAGCAACCTTCTGTACATATACAGGAAAGGCTTACCTGGACTTTTCCTAAAGTTTTGCCGGGCGGGCTAGTATGGTACACGGATGGCTCTAAAACGGAGAAAGGTGTAGGCGCCGGAATCTGGAGTGAAAGTCCCAGATTCAGCAAGGCTATAAGTCTAGGCACTCTGGCAACTGTCTTTCAAGCAGAGGTGTACGCTATTCTGGCATGCACTCATGAGAACTTAAGAAGGGCCTACCAAAATAAACGGATTTTTATCTTCTCTGATAGCCAAGCGGCAATTAGAGCGATAAGGTCCCGTAGGACCAAGTCGAAATTAGTTTGGGACTGCCAACGTGCTCTTCATGAGTTGGGCGTTCTCAATCAAATTACACTTGTCTGGGTCCCGGGTCACCGGGGCTTCGAAGGCAATGAAAGTGCGGATGCCCTGGCTAAACAGGGCTCTGATTTAGAATTCATTGGTCCAGAGCCGGCTATCGGGGCACCGTCCAGCTTGCTGCAAAGGGCCCTGGCCGATCGGACCTTGATGAAACATATTGAACGCTGGAGGTCCGCGCCTGGACTGGCCAACTCTAAGCGGTTCCTTCCAGTGCCGTCCCCTAAGACGGCCAAGGAATTATTACGGCGCAGTAGGAGTGATGTTAGGACACTTGTTGGCATAATTACCGGACACTGTGCCCTAAATTACCACTTATGGAAGATAGGAAGGGCGGAGGACCCTACATGTAGGCTTTGCCTAGAAGAGGATGAGTCTGCCCTCCATGTTCTCTGTGAGTGCCCTGCAATAGCGAGGAGCAGGGTCTCTTTGTTCGAGAAGTCCCTGCTCGAACACTCAAGTCTAAGAGACAAACCACTAGGCAGACTGCTGAACTTGTTCAGGCGGTCTGGCCTACAAATATGAGGTGTAGGGGTTGTAGTACAATAGGCCAACTATTTATTTACTGGCCGCAGTACCTTTGGACCTAATACCTAACACAGGAAAAAAAAAACAAAAATGGTTCCTGTTATCAGCCTAGATATTATGAAAGCTATTGAAAGAATTGCACATATGTAGCTTGTTAACTTGGTTTTCATTCATCTGTACTTAACTGGATTCAATCACGTACATTCATTACAAGATCCGGGGTACCTCAAGGCAGTTATCTTTGGACCATTGTGGTTTATTGTCTTTATCAATGACATTGTTAAGAGCATCTCCTTTTTAAAATGCTTACTGTATATGGATGATTTAAGGCTATTTCGTGAGGTTGTTAATGCTGTAGACTGTTTATGTATGTAACGAGATTTGAACTCCTTAACCATCTTGTGTTGAGTATTAATAAAGGTAACCGCTTTACTTTTAGCCGTGGTCAAACTCTGTTATGTTCCCTAACTCACTGTATAACCTAAGCTTAGCTCGAATTACGATTCGAAATTAACTTTCAATTCCCAGATCGATTATATTATCTCGAAGCTTTTAGTATGTTCGGTTTTGTTATGAAGCACTCAAATGAGTTTTACGATCCTTATACTATTAAAAGCTTGCAAGTGTCATTAGTAAAGTCTCACCAAAGGAATCGCTCAGAAATGATATCCCCAACAATACCTAGGGGGTGCGCAGACATGAAAATACCTGGAAAATTTGCGGGAGCTTAAAAACTGAAAAATTCCCTGTTTCTTAATCTTGATAAATATCTCTTAAAGAAGGCTTCTAGGCGAAAAGTTTAATGGACATGTTTTGTTCGTTATTGATTTTGCTAAAACTTACCGTCAGGGGGATTTTTTGAAAGTTGAATTTTTGCATTGTAAAATGGCCGAAACCTTCGAAAAAAGTACCACACTTTAAAGCTATCCCAAGAAAAGAAAAGACCATTATTTTTCAATGTAATTCTGGAATTAGATACTTTAAGGCATGTTTAACTTATATCCAAAACCCGTTCAAAAATTCAATACTGCGGCAACTCTGCAGAATTCAGCTACAGACTACTAATTGCTGAATTCTGCAGTGTTGAATTTTTCAATTTATGAATATACATACATTGTGGAGGCATAGGTTTCGTACTTACTCTGAAAGGTTGCGCATTGGGATTAATTTTATTTTTTTCTCCAATATGCTTTTTTTTGTCATTACAAAGGCGTGTCTTATCCAAGACTAGCATCCATAATCCAGTAACAGAAGAGGCAAGGGTATGGAGTGGCCCCAATGTTCATCAATCTCGTCCTAGAATTGATAAGGAAAACCAGTCAAGAAAAGTACGTCAAAGAAGCACACTCTTTGCAATTAGTCCGTTCAAATCTGTTCAAATCGGTTTAAATCGGTTTAAATGGGTTCAGAATGGATCATATTGGTTCGAATCGGTTTCAAATTCGTTCAAATCGGATCAAATTTGTTCAAAGCGGTTGAAATTGGTTCAATCTGGATTTAATCGGTTCAAATCGATTCAAATCGGATCAAATCGGTTGAAATCGGTTCACATAGGTTCAAATTGGATTAAATCGCTTGAAATCGGATTAAATAGGTCCAAATCTTTTCAAATCGGTTGAAATCGGATCAAATTGGATCAAATCGGATAGAATTGGTTCAAATCGGATCGGTCCATCTTCGAAGCAAAAGAAGATTATGTTGAATTAAAAGAGGTGGTAAAAGGTTATATCATCAAAGAAAAAATAAAGATAATGCAACAATCCAGAGCGAAAAAGTGTAGAATGAGAAGGAATATAACTATCGACGAACACAATCCAGCCGTAGATGATGAACAACCAACCTTTTATCTACAATATCAAAATAGAGCCTTTTATGTCTCAAAACAAATGCTGTGCTCAAGATTTGTGCACAGAAAAACGAAACCTATACTTTATAAACCAATCATACGGCCAGTACTGTGCTATGGTAGGTAGTATGATGCCCAGACCATAGAAGAATGAGTCAACAGGTTTTAGAGAATAGTTCTTAGGTGCATAAGAGATCTAACGAGAGAGAATAGAATATGGCGAAGGAGATAAAACAGCGAGTTGTATGAAGTTTTAGATGATTGAGAGCTTAAGTGTTATAAAAATTAACAGACTAAAACTTGCAGGCAATTTAATAGGATAGGAAACAACAGTAATTAAAACGGTTTATAAGAGCAGGACTTTCGGGAAATACGACAGGCAGACCCAAGAAGATTTAGATTGAATGTGTGACGGCTGACACAGCAGCGGCAATGCTAAACAACCAGAACTGGAGACATGCTGAAAGGGACCAAGGATGAATGGGTGGAAACCCGAGGAAAAATAATTAGCGCTTCTGGGATTTTACTGTAGAGATGCCTACACCCTATACTAAAATCCGCTGGCAAAATAGAATCACAAAGATTAACTATGGCGCCATGACCGTCAAGAAAGGATAGACGATCAAACCAGACGGAGGAAATGAAAGTGGATTGGACGCGAAAACGAAAATATAACCAAACAGGCCCTTGACTGGAACCGGCAAGGAACCCCTAGAGCTGATAGACCAAGAACATCGTGGAGGGGAACTCTATTGGCATAGGCCACAACAATTGGGAGATCTTGGGCAGAGCTGACAGCTGCCGCTCAAAACAGAATCCGGTGGAGGGCAACTCTTTCCACCCTATATCCCAAGAAGGTTTAAAGGGGGATATTTTTAGAAGCATATATGCGCTAATAACCAGCCCGCATAGCGAAAAAATGCGTCCGGTACTATTATGACACGATCCCGTTTTGGGTATAAAAATTGAATAAATACGCCTGCCATGCGGAACATGCACGCTACCGCTATAGGCACAAAATCCAAAAATGCTTCCGTTATAGAGGAATATAGACCTCTGTTACAGATAAGGTTGTATTTGTAATCCAATTCACGCTAACTAAGTACAAAACACGTCCAATGCTGTTTGACGAACAGAATCGAACGTGAACCGGTCACCAATGGCACCTTTTATGGTCACCAATGTAAATGCCTATTTTCTTCATTCTCAATAATTTCTTAAGGCTCCAATTTTGCTTCCTTTAGTCTAGACCAGGGATTCTCAACATTTTTGAACCCTCGTTCAAGAACTTTTGTAACAATTATATTCTAGGCTGTATCTAGCGTACCCCTTATATATTTTCGGGTACCGCCAGTTGAGAAACATTGGTCTAGGCACATTTCTTCGTTTGGAGTATTCTGTGTGTCTTTTATTGACACGTGCCTGTAGCGGGTTGCATTTGGAAAAGCAGAATTTTTCCTTAAGTGTACCGTACCTCGTTTTAATTCCGTACCGTCGTATTGTATTCTGTTTTCGAGTAACAACGGGTGAGTCTTATTTTTAATCGGGAAGCTCGACTAAATACCAAGGACCTTATTACTCTAGCTAGTGTTGCCGTATCTTCTTGAAAATATCGAGGGCTTGCAGATAACATCACGAAAGGATTAATTTCAGTTCAGATAAACTCAAGCCTTGGTGCGGATGGAATTGGCTGATATGGATAGAATCGAGGTCAACGATTGGGATCAGAATAGTTCCGATAACCAGGACGTCTCTCAGCTAGGATTGGCTGAAATTTCATATGACACTGAAAATAACGCCTGAAAAACGCGTTTTTCCCAATAATCTATGGATCAACAGGTGGACCTATATTTGAGTTTTCGTTGTAATAACGTAAAATTTACGTAGTCGGTGTATGAATATTGAAACTATATAGAAATTTTCGTCATTACGACGTCCGTGTGTCGAAGGTATTAAACATTTTAAAATATTTCCAGAATATGCCCGAGGAGTTGTAGTAAATATAAAATAACACCCTCAGCTTTTCTTAAGTTCATTCATCTCTTAAAAATTAAATAGTTAATATTAAATATCATCAATTCGCTATCCATTTTGGATGTACAGTATTTAAAAAAAAGTATTTCCATATTTCATCTTTGCTTGTTTTCTGTGTTTATCAAATTTGTTGCCGATATACACGTAGGCAGTAGTAAATCATTGATATGGCAAAAAAATATACAGTGGTCCTTCCAAATATCCTATAGTATGTTTTAATTTATCATAAGGGCGAAAGCACATAAGCTCATGCCTGAATCTCTTCAATTAATAATATAGTAAGAAACATTTTAATTATATTATTTTTTTTTAAGTATTTTTTTATGAGAAGCTTAAACGACATCTTTGTTTACATAATGGCGAAAATGTTTTCATTTTAACGATCTATTCGAGAAAGAAATTCTTTTATCTTTTTATGTAAGATATTGCCTTAGAAAATATTTTGTTTTTTTTTATCAAAAAAAGAATTAAACATAAAAATTGTGAAAAAAGATCGAAAAATTCCTTTTTAATTATCAAAAAATACTGTTCGCTATGATATGTTTTTTTATCAGTTATTTTTTTAAGCTTTTATTTTTGTTTTAAAAGATCTCACTTACAGCTGGATTAAGATTTTTTTTTGTTTAAAGTCTAAAATGCAAAATGTATGAGATGCCGTTTTGTTTATTGTTTTCATTTGTTGTTAAAATTTAACAATTTAAAATTATATTTATTGCGTTTTATTTTGTTTTATAGAGGACAGTAACAACAGTGTCCATTAAATAATATTGTTTAATGTTTTTCGACTTGTGGCTAAAATGAACTAGATTTTTGTTTTTTGTTAAATTAATTATATCTTGTTGTTTAATAATGTACAAAAATTGTGTTCGAAAATTTTTTACTAGTAGTTATAGTATAATGATAAGATTTATTTACAATTTAACTAATTTTAAATAGATTTTATACATTGCCTTGCTTGTTCTTTTTTTTTTGTTGGGTTTTTTCTTTATATTACGATATATAATATATGTATATGTATAATTTTTTTTTTTAGATATTTTCTTATTATTTTATTTACAAAGTTCATTTTTGTTTTTGTTTATTATTTGTGACCTTAGGTGTTGATGTCAAGTCTTACTTTCTGCTATTTGCTTATGTTCTAGGTTGTTTTTTTTTATTTGTGCAAAGTTTTAACACTTGATTTGAGTTTTGTTAATAGTATAGATTATATCAACAAAATATAATATTATAATAAAAATTAAAGTTAAAAAATTCCTTTCAGTTGTAAATTGCATTTAATCGTGAAAATTATAAAAGTTTAAACAATTAAGTAGTAAGGATTTAAACAAAAATAATATTTCGGATTAAGTTTCCGAAACATGTAACAAAATAGGCACCGTTATAAAACAAAAGACAAAACCTCTGTAAAAACGAAACCAAACAGAACAGTAGCGCGCGTCACAGATATAAAAAGTCAGTGCATGCCTGCGGAGGACAGTTATAATCAGATAGTGGAAGCGTTGAGTCGAAAAGTTAAACCAATGGTATACCGAAAACTAAGCGAACCTTGGATAACTAGTCCAGTGGTAAACCGACAGACCAGGAACCGAAAAGCCACGGAGAGTTGATCCGATGGTAAAACCCTGATCTACTCTTCTTTCCTTTTAATGGTATCTATTAAAAACAATAAAAACGGAATTCGAAGTTTTATTTACACCTTGGGCATCTGTAAGAGCTAATCCAATCCCGACGTTAAAAACGGTCCCACGCTTATAGTTATTATTATAAAATTTAATTTTCCGAACATCTGAAAGTTAGCTTTAATTTACCACTCTTTTAATAAAGCCTCGTTGCGAGAACTATATGGGGTATATCACTGCTCTTAATTGAATATGAAATATTCATAGCCATAGAGTAGCCCTAATAAGGTATCTTGCCGACTTAACCGGTTAATAATATGTTGTGAAAGTTCTGCTTAGGTCGGGTCTTTACCTAGAAGATGGTACACGTCTTTATTTTCTTGCTAGTATAGAAATACCGGTGTGAACGGCTTGCAGGCTGGTTAGCGGGGTTCATTTGTTTCAGGAGGCATAACAATCCGACAAGGCTGTCTCCCACTAGCCCAGATGATTTCAACTGTTCAGCTGGTTGCTCTAAAAAGAATGAAACGGTAGCATATCCAAGAGTTTAAACCCGAGTTTCAGCGCCCCCTCCTTATTAATCCCCCAGACTCCCTTTAACCTATCCTATTCTTTTTCTATCCTTTTAGCTAAACTTACTAGTAGACATTGCACCTTGATGTGATCGACATGACCGACTGGTAGTACTTATAAAGGATGACATGTGAGCTTAGGCTTTCATATAAAAGAAAAATTAAGAATCTGATGAAAACTATTTATATAAGAAAGATTACTAGGAGAATACAAACTGACATCCGTGATGAAATTTCAACTACCAACCCAATTCCATAGTAAAACCATTCTTTGAAAAATGACGAAAGAGAAGTGTGAATGTACGTACACCAAATATTTTTATATATAAATGCGAATTTCACTTACAAAGTAAAATATTTATTTCTTCAACTTTTTACAAAAAATTAACAAATGATATTCTCAATTTAAAAAACCAAACATAACAACAAAATATTTCCCCATTTCTCAGAAATTCTAATAAAACATGGTCAAAAAATTCTACGTACACCAAAAAATTGCACGTACGATATAGCCAAATATGGTAAAGAGACAATTCTCCTTTATTTTATTGGGTATTCGAATGCACAGTGGTATATACAGTGAATTTTATACCATTTTAAGTTCATTTTCGAAAAGCTGAAGTGTTAATAAGCGAATTTTAACAATTCAAGATACTTTTTTATACAAAACACAAAAAATGGATAAAGTACACAGTAAAGTACCTATTGGCATTAAAAAGTTAATTGTAAAACTTAAGCAAGATGACAAAAGTTATTTGGAAATATCAGTAATTGTTGGTAGGCCTCGTTCAACTGTGCAAACAGTACTAGCAAATTATAAAAAAATCGTTCTTTTGAAATGGCACCTGGTAGAGGACGCAAGAGAGCGTTTTCGACAAACACACAACGCGCAATTGAAAGAATGGTGAAAGCTGACCCCAAAGTAAGTGCTCCGAAGATAGCAGGAGAGTTACAGAAATCTCAACATTTCGGTAAATTCACAAACGGTTCGAAACTTTCTTCATAAGAAAGGTTATAAAGGTTGGGTATCAGCCAAGAAGTCCTTTATATCTAAAAAAAACGTTAGAAAGCGACTAGCTTACGCTAACGAATTTGTTACTAAGCCGGAAGACTTTTGGAAGACGGTTGTATTTGTGGATGAACCTAAATTTAATATTTTTGGTTCTGATGGGCGAAGATTTGTATGGAGAAAAGAAGGTACCAGGCTCGATAAGAAAGAAGTGACACCAACAGTTAAGCACGGTGGAGGTAGCTTGATGGTATGGGGAGCAATGGGTGCTGGTGGGGTTGGCGATCTAGTATTTATTGAAACAACCATGGATAAGAAAAAATATTTGGACATTTTGAAACATCATTTGAAATCAAGTGCTAAAAAAATTGGAATAGTAAAAGATATAATACTAGTTCAAGCTAACGACCCTAAACCTAACACCAAACTAGTGAGAGAATGGTTGCTATATATTATTAAGTCAACACTGCCACATCCTCCCCAGTCACCAGATCTTAATCCCATCGAGGATCTTTGGGATCTTTTAGAACGGCGGCTTCGTGAGCACAGTATTAGCAGCAAAGAGGTTCTTAAAGCTAAAATTGTCGAAGAATGGAGTAAAATCTCAACCAGTGAAACGCAAAAACTTGTTTTTTCAATGAAAAACCGCCTTAAAGAGGTAATCCAACAAAAAGGAGGTCATACATATGGGTACCCATTATTAATAACATATTCTATTATGTTGAACGTGCAATTTTTTGGTGTACGTAGAATTTTTTGACCATGTTTTATTAGAATTTCTGAGAAATGGGGAAATATTTTGTTGTTATGTTTGTTTTTTTAAATTGAGAATATCATTTGTTAATTTTTTGTAAAAAGTTGAAGAAATAAATATTTTACTTTGTAAGTGAAATTTGCATTTATATATAAAAAAATTTGGTGTACGTACAATTTTTTGATATAAGTAGTAGGTCTATATCAGATCTTTGTGGACTTGAAACATGCATAAGACTCAATCTAAAGAAAGAAGCTATTTCCGCTCCTACTCGAATTAGGTGTGCAAGACAAACTAGTACGTCCGATAAAATGAATTTTCTTAAATATAAATACCCAAGTAAAAGTTAAGAATTCTCTAACAAATGAATTTCAGGTTAATAAAGACTAGCGCTCAGAAACGCAGAAAACGCCAACGCGCGATTTTAGTCTCCTAGTTAATCCAATAGAATACTTTGACAGAAACTGACAAACAGGAAAAATGGCTTCTTCGATTAATATGTTAAGAGGCAATTGCAGGAGAAAAAGGCAAGGTGTTTTTGTAAATAGGGAAGGTGAGAAAGAAGGAAAGTTATCTAGAAGTTATCTCGGAAAAATATAAAGGCAAAGCACTATGTCATGGATTTGAACTATGGACCTATGGGATGGTAGTAGGGCGCTTTAACTACCGAAGCCAGTACGAAATTATTGGAGTGTCAGTGGAGCGAAATTCCTTGTAAACAAGTTTCTGGACGTAGCAATTAGAAATTTTAAACTAATGATAAATACCGAACATAAGTTAGATATAGTTGAACTTTTGTTTTTAGAGTTAAAGCAAATTATATTACTGATTAAGTCATCACTATTACAAAAGCTGCTGTCCATTGGTATTGGTAAAGTTAGACTAACCTTGCTACACATTCATTTCTTTTCTTTAATAACGATTTTAGCGGTAGGTATTTCGACCTCTCTTTAGGAGTAAACAATTTTACGAGTTGGTAACCCTGATTGAGAGTTGTTAGTTGGTAGGGAGAAGTAAAGCTGTAAGGATTGAGTTTTGTAAGAATAAATTAGAGCCTTGGTGTTTAGAACGTTATGAGTTTTATTGAAAAAATATTACTTGACCAAATAAAAGAAGTAGTATATTGTGGAGAAACCTACAAAGAGTCACGTTGATAAGGCCAGGCCGAAGCAATGCCTTTGCGAGTCGTACTTGCCTGGGCTCAAAAGGGTTGGCTACTAAGCTCAGTAGGAATTTGGCACTACAGTCGAGGTGTAGACCGCCAGCTGCGCATCCTTCTGTAGGCATGGAAGCTTTAGATAGGCGATTACACAAACTCCTTGCTGCTAAACTAATAACAGATTCTCACCACTCTTTCGTAAAAACAACCAGGAGCTCTTATAGATCACCTATCAATTCTGAAGAAACTAATCATCATCATCATCAGTAGCACTACAGCCTATTATAGGCCTTGGCTTCCCTTAGCATTTTCCTCCATGGCTACTGTCTTCCAATTACGTAAGCCTAACTTTACTAAATCTTTCTCAACGGAGCCCATGTTTTTTTTATGTGACAGACTAGAGGCTTAGGGAAAGTCCCTTTGTACTGCCGACAATCTATTTTTTCGTATAGAGTGAATGTCGTACAGCAGCTCTAGCCGGAAGATAGAGAGAAGAGAAGGAAGTAACTGTCACAACCTAGCCGCGATATTTTATTCCACCTACTCACAACCATTTCGCGACTCTGACATCGGGGCGTCGAGAACAACTCGCTGGAGTGTTATGCCTCCTGAAACGAGTTGAATCTCATCAACCTACCGATGGCATGCGCTTGGTGGAGCGGGGAAGGACTAGGGAAGGCTATGACAGGGGAATCAGTAATGTAAAGAGGGAAGAAGATCGCTTCTTTGGCCGACCTTAATTTCGCTTTTGCATCAGGGATTCAATTTATCACTAATTTTGCAGGGTCGCTAATGTCAAGCCTTTGTACATGTGCTACCCATCGTAATCTACCTAATTTTATACTTTTGACAATGTCGGGTCCCTGGTACAGTTGGTATAATTCATGATTATATCTTTTTCTCCAATGACCGTTTTCACCGGCACCACCAAATATTGTGCGTAGTTTTCTTTCAAAAGTGCCCAGAAGAGTTTTATCAGCCACTTTCAAAGTCCATGACTCTGATTCAAACATGAGAACGGGCTTGGTTAGCGTGGTATATATTTTACACTTCATTGCTCTAGACAAAATGCGTGATGTTAGATGTTGTCGAAGACCAAAATAGCTTATGTTAGTAATGTTTATTCAACTCATTATCTCCGTTGTCTCGCCACTGTAAGCTTGCAATACTGTTCCAAAATACGTAAATGCTGTAATCGTTTCTTTATTATATGCGTCTGTTGTAATGTTTCGTTTTGGAGTTGTGTATCGTTTTGAAGCACAAAGATACTTCGTTTGTTCTTCGTTAATGAGTAATCCCATTTTTTTCGCAGCTGTTTTCAATTTGCTGAAGGCTTCTTTGGCACTCGCAAAAGACCTACTTATAAGAGCGACGTCTGTGTTGACTTAGTCAAGATGGATCCCATTGTTTCTACCTCAACTTCTCTAACCACCTTCTCCAACATTATGTTAAATAGGAGGCATGACAGCGCGCCACCTTGCCTCAGACCTCTCTGTAATGTGAAACTTTCTGAGAGTTCTCGTTCAACTTTTCCTCGTACTACCACGATTGCAGCTTTTGTGGCGATTAGGTGTTTTGGAAATAGAAAGCACTCCATGTCTTTAAATAACTCCTCACGTTTGACGCTGTATTATGCTTGCTTGAAATCTATAAACAGTAAGTGAATATTTATGTTGAATTCCCATGATTTTTCCAAAAATTCTTCTTAAAGTGGAAATATGGTTTGTAATGGAACTACATGGTCGAAAGCCACATATATAACTTCCTATTATGCCTTCTGCGATGGGTAGAAGTTTTTTGTAAAAAATAGTGGACAGTATTTTATACGCTGAGGTGAAGAGAGTTATACCCTCACATGCGAGTTGATCTCCATTTTTATGCAGGAGGAATTTTATTCAAGTAGAATCATTTTCTGACGCCAGATCGATTCTATAGGCTTGTGTTATCCACTCCGTAATTCTTGGCCCCCATATTTCCACATCTCAATTGCTATGCTATCTTTTCCTGGGGGTTTATAGTTTTTCGTCCATTGTAGGCACCACACTTTCATTTGCTGGTGCTATCACTATCTTTATCGGTTGGTGCGTTTCAATTGGGTTTCACTCTCATTTTCGTTGTTTCTATTTAGTAGCTCATTTGAAGAAGGAATTCAGGAAGGAACTAAGTTTTCATCGTCGAAATACCATTCCTGTCACTCTAAACTTCGACAAACTCTTTAAGACGGCTAGGACTGGGCGTATATCGCCCAAGAAGCAAAATAGCCTTGGCCCTTGGCACTATCCCTATTGTTTTTTAAGCTGAGGTACTCGCTATGGAAGTGAACACAGTGTATTAATAGAACTCCAATTAACTCTAACATCAAGCTGCCCCATTGGACATTGAATCGCACAGGGTGTCATCAAAGTCTGTCCCAGATTGTCTTCTATCTTTGAAATCCCTCAGCAGGATCGCTGATGTGGATCCCGCGTCACGAAGGTTACATTGTTAATGAAATTGCCGAAGGAGCCTTTCTGCAGCTTAGCCAACTGCCAACTAAGATTGGCCATCAGGAATTTAACCGACCAGCTGTTTGCCAAAGCTGGACCCAGGGATAAAATTGAAACTCAAGGCTAAAAGTCAAGTTAAAAGATTTATTCAAATCCATAAAGTTCAAGCGGAAAAACTTTTATGTTTCTTGACGGAACACTGTTCGCTCAATTATTATCTTAACAGAATGGCTGGTAAGTTGATTGTAGCTATCGGCCCTGCGGGGCGGCTGCCGAAACTGCAGAGCACTTCTTGTACGACTATGATGGTACAGCGAGGAGGAGATTGAGCCTCCCCTATCGAGACTTTCCTGCTCTCAGGTAGATTTCGGACGAGTCCTAAGTCAATTTGAGGCTATATCAAAAGCCTTAACCTGGAAGATTTTTAATGATGGGGTTGAAGTGAAAAAAAAAATGAATTCTTTCGTCTCTTCGGCTAACCAAATGCAGTTACAATTTATCTCAAAAATTCTGTCATGCTCCTCGCATTCCTTTCTGCACTCGCTTTGGACGACATGGGGACTTATTCTGAGAGACATGTAACATTGCAAGTGATGTGACACTTAAGCAATGGTATTTCTCGAGTCCACTCAAGAGACATCTCTAATTTAAAATTGCCAACCGTCAGTTTCATGGGGTATTCCCAGAGTGAAATGAATTTAACGGCGTTTAAGTGGAAGTCGTGTGTAATGATTCGATTCTCAGAATAAGCCCCATGGTATTTAGTTATTGTTATGCGCTAACTTATTTTTTTCTGGTTTTCAATTGTAAATTTAATTTTAAAATTGCTCTGAACGGAAAAGGATACATTAAATAATAGAACTGATAGGATACTAAAATGCAACCGTTATTGGGTAAACAACAATTACAATTAAAATTCACAACTGAATGGAATTTTCTATATACATATATAAAAAACATATTTGTAGATTCTAACAATAACAAAACGAGAATACAAATAAAAGCAGTATTTTTGTCGGTTAATAAATTGGCATACAGCACACCCATCCCAAAAAGCTAATAACCATACAGCCATTTGTTTTATACTATTTTTCTGTTAAACCTTATCAACATAAAACATTCTTTCCATTCGGTCTAAATTTACACTTTTTTTTATCTACGTACTTATTTATGAAAAAACGAAACGAAAAATTTCTTCCTTAAAAAATTATTCAGCTAACACTGTTTTTCACTTATTTACTTTTTTTATATTTTGTATTAAAAAATACTTTTAGGGACTAAATTACAGCACCACTTATTAATTTTACAATTTAAATTTGTCCTAATCCGTCTTTAAATATTAGTTATCACTTTCTTATATCAATCTCAGGTAAAAAGATTGATTATTATTTTTCTTTTGACGAATACTAGTTTTTTTCACTTGATTTGTTTTGGTGTAGAAAGATCAGTTCTGGGCGATCTTTTGTTATATTCATGAAGATCGAAATCTATTGCTGATATTTGGTACTTTCAATTTGTTTTTTTTTGTGTTTTTGTTTTTGTTTAAATTGTTTTCTAGTTTTGGATGAGTATTTTAAAAGTGTAACAAAATTTTAAAAGTTTTAACTAGGGCTTACACGTACCACTCTTTGACATCTTTAGAGTCTCGTTTTTTAGGTTTCGGTTGCACTAATCCTGTCACTTGACACTTGTCGCTGCCGTTGATCATTGCGCCATTGACATTCATCGATCCGCCATAGCCACCACCGCTGACAGTACCGGAGGGATTCCCGCTGCCATTTGATAAGTTCTGACGTTGATGATGGTACGAGCTGTTGGTGCTAGTATTGCCAAGGAGTGCAGTATTCGGACCATGTCCGTAGCCGGTGGTCTTTTCAGTTTCAGTCTTATATCCTCGATCGCCGTTCGATTTTAGCCATAGAACTAGGAGTATAACTAGGATAACAGCTATCAGGATGCCAGCGACGATACCAATTATCATCGCGGTACGTTCCTCTTCAATTGAGTTAATACGGCCGCCTTTGCCCTTTGGACGATAGTTATTATTGCTAAAAGGTGGGGGAGGTGGTGGCGGCGGCTGATAGTTGAATGGCGTCTCTGGTTCCGGTTCTGGAATTGGTGCTTCAAATTCCGTTGTTGATGTCTTTTCAGTTTCAGGTGTTCCTGGTGTTTCGTATACAGTAGTCTCATGTTCAGGTATTGTTGTTTGAATTTGCTGTTGAGTTGTTGATGAGAATGATGTTGTTCCAGCTGATGTTGTTGTGCTCATTCCAGATGTTGTCTTTCCAGCTGTTGTCAGTATTGATACGGTGGTTTCGTGCGCGGTACTTGTCGTTTCTGGTTCGGACTTTGTTGTTATTGTTGTTTGTTTTTCCGTTGTTGATGTTGATTCTGTCTTCTTTCCAGCGTCTGCTGTTGTTGATGAAGTTATTTCAACCACTGGTTCTATTAAAAACAACAACAAAAAACAATTCAAAAAACACATTCAAAACACACCAAACGATACTCACCTGTACCCTTAGCTGTTGTCGATGGGAACTGTTCAGTTGTTTCACCATAATCACCAGATCCATGTAAACAGTCCTCATCATCGCAAGTCCTTTCAGTTCCGCCAGTTTCTTTATCACCCTTTTGTGGGGTCGTCGGCTGTTTTGTCGGTGGTACATACACTGGTGTTATTAAATCATCCCCACTACCCGATTCAAATGGCGGTGTACATTCATCTTCATCATCCCCACGACAGCCGGAGCCAGCTCCAGAAAATATTAAGTCGTCCATTACACCTGGATAACCACTAGCCGGTGTCTGAAACAAGTATATGCAAAATATTTTTTAGGCTACCACTAAGTTCATGCAGAATGATTTATTAGCGTTATACATTCATGTGCAGTTATGTTTAAAAAATATTGTGAGTGACAATTATTATTAGTAAAAATTAATTTATGAATGAAAATGCTTTAAAAGAGTAAAAATAAACGGAAAGAATCACTATGTTTTGATGCAAAAAATTATTGATAAACAGAAAATATAAGTTTAGAGTTTAATATGACTTACAATATGCTGTGGATTATAGTGTGGTTAAATTGGAGTAATATTTTTTTTATGACAAGTTTTCCGTGAATTCGTTTAGTCTGTTTTTAATATTTCAAACCAAAAATTCCATCGTTTAAGTATTTATTTAACGTTGCTTAATTCAAATTCTACTATCCGTCTACTATCTCTGCCCGAGTAAAACAAAAAAATGACTTACAACGGGCGATCACCGGCCGCTTGGCTTTCAAGGAGGATATCATGGCGGAGGGATGTTGGGGGGGCGTATGACTAACAAAGACCTCGGTAGGTGATGTCACCCGATTTGTGATATCTATCAAAACACGAGAAAGGTCATTGCAGACGAACACTTAGCAGCTCTGTTAGTAAGTCTTCCGCGATGCCCCCGGGGGTACTTCTTCGGAAGGAGCTAATGCGGGACGGTTGAATAGAGAATTCTCTACGCCATAAAACCGAGTTTTAAGTCTGAGGGTTAGCAACACGCTCCCATAAAAACACCATTGCCTACGAATCGGCAAACAGCGCCTCAAAGCCGGACGACCATTGCTTTTCAAACCAGGGCACAAATGGGATCATGGAATGTGAGAACACTGTTTGCTGACGGCTGAACGAATTCTCTCGTTATAAAACAAAGGCCAAAGGACTCCGGCCGGATGCGAGGGAACATAACTGCCCAAACGGAAAGTCTTTCTTCTATTCTGGCAAAAAAGAAACTGAAAGCCTTGTGAATGGTTTTGGCGTAATACTCACCAAGGAAGCCAGGTTCAGCCTCATTAGCTGGCCACCGGTTTCTGAGAGGGTTATTACCGTACGCCTGCGCACCAAACTAAGAAGTACTAGGGCATTTTCGAGAATTCACCATGGTAGCTACCGGTCGAACCACAAGTTTATCTACCACGTTCAAAAATTGGTTACTTGCTATAAGTCACTACTCACCATGTTCTAACATTCACCGGTAAGGTAACGAGAGTCTCACCACAGGGTAAGGGGTAAGTAATCAATAGTAGATTAATTTCTGGTTTGACTGGTAACTACCTTGGTGAATTCTCGAAAATGCCCCTACTGTAATCCAATGCTATACTCCAACTGAAGACGCAGAAAATGATATCAAAAACGAGCTCTATATGTGACTGAATGATGTTTTTCGCTCTATGGAGACAACATTGATTTGATGAGTGACTTAAAAGCAACAGATCGGCCCCAACAACACCGGCCTTGAGCATTGGAAATCAAGCCCTAAGCTTTTTGAGCTTTTTGTTGACTTCAGTAGTTCCCACCAACACATGGTAGAGGTTCCGCCAAAAGAGCTGATGCCGAGAAAGTCGCGTTTTCCATGCGCAGTAGAATCCCCGCATGCCGTTCCCGTCCCTTAGCCTAGTCGTAACAAATTTCGAAGGGGAAATTTGAAAATACATAAGCGCATTTCTTATCAATATGTGCGCAATTTTTATTTGTGTGCAGCTTTAATTTCCCCAGCTGCGCACTCCGGCATCAACTCTTTTGGCGGAACCTCTAGCTAAAACTTACTTTTGTTATAAAAAGATACACAAGGAGACCTGTGTATAACCTGATGGTAGAATGATCAGATAGATCACGTGGCCATCAGCCGCAGATAGAGAACTATTCTGGTGGATGTCAGGAGCTTTAGAGGAGCAGATACTGGAATCGACCACCATTTGGTAGTAGCAACTATTCGCCTTAAAATCTCCGCAATCAGAAACGTCCAAAGCGATGCTATAAACCGCAGGCGGTTTAACGTAGATCTTCTGTGGGAGACCATTAAAAGGCGAGAATTTGCTGGGAAACTACAACAAACTTTAAGCCAGCAAAGAGTTTCTGACGAAAATAACATTGAAGAGGTCTGGAGTACTACAAAGGGCGCTATTATAACAGCAGCGGAAACAAGCATCGGTTATTTCCAGAAACCAACAACACTCGATCTCGGATACAACTTGGAAAAAAATAGAATGCAAAAGCGCCCTCAAAAATAACGTGAATTCTACAAGCGATCCGGGAAAACGGCATCAACTTGAACGGGAAACTCCCAAGAAGTGTTCGGCGTGATAAAAGGCAACAATAAGGTACTGTACCAAATTACTAAACAGCTCTCAGGAAAGAACTCTACTAAAAAGCATGCCGTAAAGAGTGCGACGCGGAGCAACTCTATGCAACTAGATATGAAGAGATTACTTCTTCGCCGCCCTGAACAGCAACAATTCACAGCCAATAAGAATCATCACTCTTGCCTCATCCAAGACAGAAATAGTAGCCGCAATTTATTCAATGGCCAATGGTAAAGCAGCTGGAAAAGATGGCATCCCGCCAGAATTGTTGAAAGCTATATCATAGTCGAACTACCCAAAAAAGGGGAACTAACAATTTTTGACAATTGGAGGGGCATCTGTTTATTATCTGCTGTGGGCAAAATTTACTATCTAGGATAAGAGAGGGAGTAGACCGAACGCTTAGAAGACAGCAGGCTGGATTCAGGAAGGGCCTGTGTAGATCATATTAACACCTTGAGAATCATAGTGGAGCAGTCTACTGAATTACGATTTCCCCTTTACCTTACTTTCATAGACTTGGCTATTAGGAGATTTATATGGCAGCCACTACGGCAACGAGGATTGCCAGAAAAAATAATAAAATTAATAAAAGCCCTATACAACAATTTCAAATGCAGAGTTCTCTATAATGGAAAATTATCCGACAGTTTTGAGGTGAGTTCAAGAGTACGACAAGGATGCCTACTCGCGCCATTACTATTAATTATTGTAATAAATGACATCCTTGTCAGCGCTCTAAGCGGCATACAATGGGGTTTGCTAGACCGCCTTAAGGATCTCGGCTACGCGGATGAAGTTTGCTGGCCCACAGACACCAGGATCTTAAAAATATGTTGAGAAATTTGGCAATAGAAAGTAGTCCAGCAAGTTTAAGGCTAAAGCCGAATAAAACCAAAAAAATGCGGATAGATGCAAACACCCTTAAACGCACAGCGCTGAATAACCGTGACATGGAGACAAATTCTGGTACCTCGGTAGTATTATTATCGAAAATGTCGGGGCAGAAGAAGACGTCTATTCCAGAATAAATAAAGTACGAAGCGCATATGGATGCCTGTTTTGTTGCAGGCAGTTCTTTTGTACGGTTGCGAAACATGGAATGTCATCCAATTCATCACAAGTTTTCTTCAATTGATGCCTACGTCGTACCATAAGAATTCGCTGGCAAGATAGAATTTCAAATGAAGAACTATGGCGCCATGTCGGCCAAGAAGAAGGAAATGGAATTGGTTTGGCCACTCCTTGCCACGCGGAAACGAAAATCTAGCCGAAGGCCCTTGACGGGAATCCGTCGAGTCCGAAGACCTAGAAGAAGGTGGAGTAGAACCTTACTAGCAGAGGCCGCAACAACTGGAAGGTCCTGGTCAAGGCTGAGAGCTGTCGCGCAAAACAGAGTCCGCTGGAGGGCAACTGTCCTATATCCCATGAGGGATTAAAGGAGTGCTATGTATGTATGTGCCCCTACCATAG
Organism: Thereva unica; assembly: GCA_949987705.1. Classification (NCBI taxonomy): domain Eukaryota; kingdom Metazoa; phylum Arthropoda; class Insecta; order Diptera; family Therevidae; genus Thereva; species Thereva unica. The sequence goes on along the minus strand of OX465283.1, from coordinate 121,882,356 downwards.
AAGAAGCACGCCAAGCATTGCGAACATTAAAAAATAATAAGGCATCAGGATCTGACAACATACCTACTGAACTCATTAAGCAAAGCGGAGAGGAAACTATCCAAAAACTGCATGAAGTAATAGTGGAAATCTGGAGACGGAAAGAAATGCCTGATGAGTGGAACGAGGGCATAGTGTGTCCTCTACACAAAAAAGGAGACCCTCTATCTTGCAGCAACTATAGAGGAATAAAGCTATTGAATACAACATACAAAGTGTTCTCACGTGTACTCTATAATAGACTACAACCATACGTGGAAAGAATACTAGGAGAGTATCAATGCGGGTTTCGTCCTGGAAGATCCACAACAGACCAGTTATTTGTACTCAAAGAAACCCTAGAAAAGGCCGTTGAATTTAACATAAACATCCACATGTTATTCATCGACTACAGATATGCTTACGATAGTGTGAACCGCAAGGAGTTATTTGATGCTATGGAGAACCATTCTGGAGGATGTCAGGAGCTTCAGGGGAGCGGACACTGGAAGCGACCACCATTTGGTAGTAGCAACTATTCGCCTTAGAATCGCTGCAATCAGAAACGTTCAACGCGATGTTATAAACCGTAGACGGTTTAACGTTGACCTTCTGCAGGAGACCGCTAAAAAGCGAGAATTTGCTGGAAACCTGCAGCAAATATTAAACCAGCAAACCGTTTCTGACGACACAAATATTGAAGAGCTGTGGAGTAGAACAAAGGGCGCTATATTGACGGCTGCGGAAACGAGCGTCGGTTATGTCCAGAGAAACATGCAACATTGGATCTCGGACACTACCTGGCAAAAAATAGAACGCAGGAGGGCCCTCAAAAATAACATAAACTCTACAAGCGACCCGGAAAGACGTCACCAACTTGAACGGGAATATTCCCAATTACACCGGGAAGTAAAGAGAAGTGTGCGGCGTGATAAAAGGCAGCAGATAAATGAGCTCGCAGAAAAAGCGGAAAACGCAGCAAACACAGGCAACAGTAAAGTGCTGTACCAAATTACTAAACAGCTCTCGGGAAAGCACTCTACTAAAAAGCATGCCGTAAAGAGTGCGGATGGGAGGCTGCTGTGCAGCGACGAGGAGCAACTCCAAAGATGGAGAGATTACTTCTTCGCCGCCCTGAATGGTTCACTTGCACAGGAACCTCAGGAAAACAGCAACAATGCACAGCCGATAAGAATCAACACCCGGGCCCCATCCAAGACGGAAATAGTAACCGCAATTCATGCGATGGCCAACGGTAAAGCAGCTGGAAAAGATGGCATCCCGGCAGAATTGTTGAAAGCCGATTCAAGCCTCATAGCAGATGCGCTTCAGCCAATCCTGGAAATAGCATGGAACACCTGTACCTTTCCGGAGGATTGGACGGAAGGTATCATAGTCAAAATACCCAAAAAGGGGGACCTAACAATATGCGACAACTGGAGAGGCATCTGTCTATTATCTACTGTGGGTAAAATCTTGTCCCACGTTATATTATCAAGGATAAGAGAGGCAGTAGACCGAACGCTTAGAAAGCAGCAGGCCGGATTCAGGAAGGGCCGCTCATGTATAGACCATATTAACACCTTGAGAATCATAGTGGAGCAGTCTACTGAATTCCGATCCCCCCTTTACCTAGCTTTCGTAGATTATGAGAAAGCGTTCGACTCGGTTAATAGGAGCTTTATATGGCAGGCATTACGGCGACGTGGACTGCCTGATAAAATAATAGAATTGATAAAAGCCCTTTACAACAATTCCAAATGCAGAGTTCTCCATAATGGAAAATTATCCGACAGCTTCGAGGTGAATTCAGGAGTACGACAAGGATGTCTACTTTCGCCATTACTATTTCTTATAGTAATAAATGACATTCTTGTTGGCGCTCTAGATAGTAGAACAGGCGGCATACAGTGGGGTTTGCTAGATCGCCTTAAGGACCTCGACTACGCAGATGATATCTGTTTGCTGGCCCACAGACATCAGGAGCTAAAAAACATGTTAAACAATTTGGCAACAGAAAGTAGTCAAGCAGGCTTAAGGCTGAATCCGAACAAAACCAAAGAAATGCGGATAAATGCAAACACACTTGAACGAACTGCGCTGAATAACCGTGACGTGGAACTGGTAGATAAATTCTGCTACCTCGGTAGCATTATTACCGAAAATGGCGGTACAGAAGAAGACGTCAGTTCCAGAATAAATAAAGCACGAGGCGCATATGCATGCCTGTTCCGCATATGGAGATCAACGGAGATCTCAACTAACACCAAATTGCGGCTGTTCAACTCCAACGTTAAGGCAGTTCTTTTGTACGGTTGCGAAACATGGAAAGTCACCCAATTCATCACAGGGCGCCTACAAGTCTTCATCAACAGATGCCTGCGTCGTATCCTAAAAATCCGCTGGCCAGATAGAATTTCAAATGAAGAGCTATGGCGCCGTGCCGGCCAAGAAAGGATAGACGACCAAATCAGGCGAAGGAAATGGAATTGGGTTGGCCACACCTTGCGACGCGATAACGAAAACCTAGCCAAACAGGCCCTTGACTGGAACCCGCAAGGATCCCGTCGAGTTGGAAGACCTAGAACAACGTGGAGGAGGACCCTACTAGCAGAGGCCGCAACAACTGGGAGATCCTGGTCAGAGCTGAGAGCTGTCGCGCAAAACAGAGTCCGCTGGAGGGCAACTGTTTCCGCCCTATGTCCCATGAGGGATTAAAGGGGCACAAAGAAGAAGAAAAGATGGAGCAGCTCGGAATATCAAAACACCTTGTAGAGCTGACAAAAATCTCGATGAAAGATGCAAGGTGTAAAGTCAGAATTGATGGTGAATTATCCCCACCCCTCAGAACAAATAGAGGATTAAGGCAAGGTGACGCACTCTCCTGCCTGTTATTCAACGGCCCTAGAAAAAGCAGTAAGAGATGCATCGATTAACACATCAGGGTGTATCTTTGACAGGTCAGTGCAAATATGTACTAGCCTTTGCCGACGATATTGCTATCCTTGGAAGATCATTTGAGAGCATGAAGGAGACCTTTGTAGCACTTGAGCAAGCCGCAAAAAAAATCGGGTTGGAAATAAATGAGCACAAAACAAAGTATATGTATGTGCACAAAATCCTTCGTTCGATCTACAAAGGAATACAGGTTGAGGGCGTTTGGAGAAGAAGATACAACTCAGAGTTGTATGAAATCAGCAAGATTCCAAACGTTGTTAAAGTGATCAAAATAAACAGACTACGATGGATTGGTCATGTACAACGAGGTGGAGAACGAAACCCGACAAAGATAGTGCTGGAGAAAGCTCCACCAGGAAAACGGAGACCAGGTCGTCCTAAGAAAAGATACATAGATGACGTCGAGGATGACTTGAGAAAGTTGGGCATAAGAAACTGGAGAAGTCGGGCCAGGGATCGAGAATCATGGAGGCAAATGCTGGAGGAAGCCAAGGCCAACAATAGGCTGTGGAGCTCCTGATGATGATGATGTATGTATGTGTATTTGGAAACCTTTTCTCAAACGATTTGGGATATGTTTCGCATCTCAAAATAGGATATTTTATTCAATACATATGTAAGTATATATTTATAAATATTATGAGCTGGATCTAAAATATCTCCTAGTTTACTGCGTCTTCACGCAAAAGTTTTTCACGAGTACGGCTACAAAATGGAGCAGCAGGAGATACCTGAATAGGGTTTGGATGGGGCGGCCCATTTATATATCTACCATGGTGAAATATGAGTGAGGATGTAAAGATTAGCGAAAAGTTGGCCTAATTCAGAGATATATGAATACTATAGATGTAGTGACTGTGAAAGTTTGCGTCTCATACGTGGAGGTATGAGGGCGTTAATTACAGTGAAACAATAGCAATAGGTAATAGGTGTAACATTTTAAGGCTACTACATTCTTAGCGTGCCTCAAGGAATAAATGGTGTCGCAAAAGGTGCCATCACCGATTAGTATTATGGCGCTGTTTTGTCACTATGTCAATCCACCTTAAGGTGGTTTTTGAAGTACCACCAAGATAACTGAGCTGCACTCGAGGCTGGGCCCGATGTAGGATTGTAGCTTAATCTGTTGGTTGAAGGAGAAATTTGCAGCTCTTACGAAATTCCAGGCATTGAGATGTTTTTAGGAGTAATTTGGAATATGTGATCATTCCATCGCTGATTTTAAGTTGAAGTAATGCCTAATATGTTAAGTGATTTTTCAGTCATTAGATTCACACCGTCCACTGAGATAGGTCAGTACAAGTTTTCTTAGAGATGAGATAGTTCTTCGTTTTGAAGGCGTTCCATTCAACAGAATACTTGCGGCCTCAATCAAGAATGAAATCGATATCCGGGTTGATTGGGCATCAGTTCAAGAGAACGTCTGGCACGCACGTCAGAGTAAGAGCATAAGAGTAGCTTGCATTCGCTAGGGGCATCTAATACCTTTTTTTTTTTTTTTATGTGATAGTCTAAGCTCAGGTGTCACCCTTTGTACTACTAGTACGTCATGTCGGTTAAGTCATGGTGCAGTGTCCAGTAGTAAGCTTAGCTCGAAAGATAGAGAGAAGGACATAATAGGTTAGGGGGAGTCAAGGGGGTGTTGCAGAAAGTGGCGATGAACCTTGCGTTTGAACTCTTGGATGTTGTATGAGTTCGGGAATACTGTCGTTGGAAGGTTGTTCCACAGACGAGTTGTTCTTGTTATAAACGAATTTCTAGATCGGAGTGTGCGCGAAGATAAGGGCTGTAAACTGTGGGGGTGAGCCGAGCGGGCAAGTCTTGTGTTGCGGGAAAAATGTTGCCGTGGAGGCATGAGGTTACTTATTTCAATGGAGCAGTCATTATGAAAAAAACGATAAAATTTTGCCAGAGCTGCTACATTCCTACGGTGGCTTAATGAGTCAATTGAAGAGCAAATGGCGCTGTCACCAATAAGTTTGAGGGCGCGGTTTTGCACCTTGTCCAGCCAAGCTAAGATGGTTCTTGGGGCCCCAGCCCAGATATACGAGTTGTATTCAAGACGGTGACGAATGTAGGACTTGTAGATTATAGCCCTGGCAGACGGCTGAAGGAGAAATTTGCACCTTTTGAGGAATCCTAGACACTGGGATGCTTGTTTAGCACTTTGGAATATGTGGTTATTCCAGCGCAGATCTTCAGCTAATGTTACGCCTAGGATGTTTAGAGAGGGTTCTGCCGTTACGGTTTTGTTGTCCACTGAAATAGAAAGCGGTTCGGTGCAAGTTTTATTGGAAATGAGACAGTACTTGGTTTTTGATGCATTAAATTCGACACGGTTCTTGTGGCCCCAATCAAGAATTCGTTCGATGTCCCTGTTGATTGAATTGGACAACAGTTGGCGATGATGTAGACAAGGTCTGGCACGCGCTTGTGTTACATTATCAAAGCCATAGGAGTAACGTAGTGTACCGTCATCAGCAAAGCTGTGGAGTGAGTTGGTGGGGACTGAGAGCAGGTCATTTATAAAAACTAGGAAGAGAGCTGGTGATAGAATTGAGCCCTGGGGAACACCTGCGGAGATGTGGTGGAGGTCGGATTCGACGCCATCCAATACTACCTTGATTGAAAGGAAGCTCTCAATCCAGTTCTTCAGAACAGAGTCAATACCAATAGCTTGGAGTTTAGCCAACAGAGCGGGATGCCATACTCTGTCAAAAGCCTTGGAGATATCTAGAGCAACCAGACCAGATTCACCAAATCGGTGTATACTTCGGCTGAGATGCTCCGTTAGGCAAACAAGGAGGTCGCCAGTAGATCTTTTCGATCTAAAGCCGTATTGTTTGTCGTTCAATATTTGGTTGTATTCAAGATATTCCATAAGCTTTCTTTTTATTATTGACTCCGAATTCGATGAAAAAGTATCATATCAAGGGATACTTATATTTTTAGTATCTACTACTGTTTTAATGGATTTAGTACATATTGTTCGTTGGATTAATACATTTTAAACTTGCTTGGGTGGCAGTGCTTTGTAGGCCGCCCTCTGCTCCTTCTTTGACGGCGACAAAAAATACATTGTGCCGAGGGAGCGCGTGGTCATCATTACTACATCATTTTTTAGGAAGTTCATATGTTGATACTCTACATAATATGCTCAAACCTAATAGTTATTTCACCCAAAGTTAGGAACACGATTCTATTTCTTGATTAACTATAATGTTAATATTTTGAGTATTTAGGAACCGAGGTGTCACTGTTGGCTCATTGTATTTACTTTACATGTGCTTAATGTGTTCACAATTATAGTGAGCCTTTTTGCGGTTCCTGATTTCCTTTTCGTGGTTCCTGATTGGTCGGCCTTCTCGAAGCGCGGAAATTAGCAATACTCAAATGCACAGCCGTCACAAAAACGGATCTAGATGATTTTTACACATACATAGAATCAAAAGAGGTGCTGGTGCTTTAAAAATTTCATGTACATATTCTTAAATACTTAGATACGAAGACCTTTATTTTCGTAAGTCCATGGGGGGGGGGATTGATCCCCTTGATCCCCCCCTATCTACGCCACTGTTGACTCCATAACTTTGGAGAGAATAGAAGTAATTGCTATTGGGCGGTAGTTAGTAGGGTCACTAGCTTCACCTTTTTTCGGTATAGGCTGAACATGAGCCAGTTTCCAGGAGTCAGGATAAACTCCGGAGAAGTATGAAAGTTGGTTGGTTGAACGAACAGAAAAAAATTCTTAATCGAGTTACTTAGAACTAGGGCTTTACCGTACCAATAGCTTGAAGTTTGGCAACAGGGTAGGGTGCCGCTGTCTGTTGAAAGTCTTGGAGATATCTAAAGCCATCAACCCAGACTCCCCAAAGTATTTAGAATGATTGTTGCTGTTGCGGGACAAAAAGTTTGCGCAAAGGTTAAGCTAAAGGTGAAGCAAGTACCATAAGGGCCAATGGATATATTGATGTCAAGCTTTCTGAAGATTGTTTGGCATAATAATTTTGGGTAACAATGAAGAATTTGAAGCGAACTTTAGTGCCATTAAATTGGTCTTGGATTTGCTTTCCATCAACACCTCCTCCTTATAAATGAAAGAAGGTATTGTGGAAGCTACCAAAGACCAGAAGTCTTTACTGCCTACAGTAGTAATCTTACTTTTCAAATAATTATCGAGTGCTGATTTGACTTTCCTGATGATAAAAGTGCAGGAGTTCTCAACTTAATACACTCATACGAAGTAACTCAATTGAGGAACGTCTGTACGTTCTTTGAGTTCGAGTGAGATAGCTTTTAGTTGAAAATGGTGGGAGGACACCAAAGAACACGGCCTTAAAAATTTGGGTGTTAATGCATCGTTGTTTAAGGGTGTGTTTTCAAACCGCAAATTATCAGACAAAATCGAATGCACTATACAAGTAGACAATATTTGTTATTTCCGTTCGTCGAGACTTAAACGAATTAACTTTGAATTTAGGTTGATATTTTCGAAAATGTTCGAACAAAATTTAGCAGTATAAAAATTATATATAAAAAAATATCACTCTATTTATGTATTTACTTAAAAATAATAATAAGTAAGCAAAATTATTTTGTATTTTGTGTTGTGTGGAAAAAAATCGCTGTTTTCTGTGTTCTTAAAAATTAATAATTATTAAGTCACTTCAAAAGTTTCTAATCGAAATTATAACCACAAAAATAAATAATGAGTACTGACTGATTGCAGCTGGTTCATAAGACCAAAAAAGTTTCTCATTTTAATATTTTCTTGTTTCTCATGCAAAACACGGTTTTTTTATATTGAAATTATTAACAATTGAAAACGAATTTAAATTTTCTGAATTATACAAAATATATGTTAACAATTCAACAAAATTATTGCTCATTTAATATATTCCAAAATGTACGTAACATAAAGTATGTTAATGTTATTTTATATATTCGAAATGTAAATATATTGATAATATATCTTTTATTTGGTTTGTAGACATCTTTGAAAAATAATTTTTACGAAATTATATTTTAAATAAAAATTAACACACAAAATTACTTTTAAATACGATTTTTTGATGGATAAAGTAGATAATATATTATATGAAGAGAGATAGAGAGAGAGACAGAAAAAAGAAAGAATATAGATAGCACGACACAATATTATTGTTTTTTTTTTCTTTTACAAAATACAAAATATTTAATTTTCTATGCGGTTAATGATAGCGTTTACTTTTTATGACAAAAATTATATTTTTGTTTTATCCGGCATTTGAATTAAAAATTAAATAAATCAAAGCAAAATAAATAAAAATAATTTTTGAGGGACCTTTAATAATTTTCTTTTGTTCCTTGATTTGAGTTTACTGAAATTGATTTATTGTAATTGCCAAAATATAAACATTTTATCACTTAAAGTTTACGTTGATAATCACCCAAATGAGATTTAACATTATTATAAAATAAAAATTCAAGACAAGCAGCTTTGGAGAAGTGGTTAGAATTTAGTTGGGGGACTGCTTAGGTAAAGCCACTCTCGGGCTTGGAAAGAAAAGGCATTTGTAAAAGATGAACAAAATAAAAGCATTTCGATACCGGATCACATATCCACAGGCGCCCATGAATATTTCTTTTTGCAATGTTCCATTTGCTGCCTTACTATACCCCTTACAGATGAGTAGTTTTATAAGTACTCTAAGGTAAGTACTAAAGTAAGGCCTTGCCTTCTATGTCATCGTGTGTAAAAATAAGCACTTCTGTAAGGGGTGTGGTAAGGCCTACCCCTTACCAGTAAGTGCTGATTTCAGTACATCTGTAAGCTTACCGATCCTACTGGGTAGGAACTCTAGGATACCGATGGAGCACTGATATAATTAGTCATTCGGTAAGTGGTATCCCTTATTTTCTTGGTGTTAGATAACCCCTTATATAACCCATTACAAGAGAAGGCAGATGGTAAGGTGTAATCCAGAATTAGACCCAAACAAGTGGGAATGACTCATTTGTTTTCGTATCTTTGTAATACCCCAGTAGGACTTGTAAGCTTACAGAAGTACTGAAAAGAGCACTTACTAGTAAGGGGTAGGCCTTACCGTACCCCTTACAGATGAGCAGTTCTGTAAATACTCTAAGATAAGTACTTATGTAACTACTCTCGGGAAAGTAAAAAAGTAAGGCCTTACCTCCTATGACATCGTGTGTAAAAATAAGCACTTCTGACCATTACTAGTAAGTGCTTATTTCAGTACTTCTGTAAGCTTACAGGTCTTACTGGACTGCTGAGCATAACTCAACGCATATATCGTAAACTCGGCGAGACGAAGTCAGATTCTCTCTCTTCGATAAAGTATTCAGCACAGAAAATTGAGAAAATTGAATCAGCTGTTTTTTCGAACAACGAGAAAATATGCACCAACACATCAAGTTTATCCCCATATAAAATCATAAAATCTTCCGCTGAATAGTTGTGTGCGAGCGTGTACAAAAATGGTGCATTCCTTCCCCTGTCTGACATAGTCATTTGAAGAATTTGTGCATATAGCTGTTCGCCTTTCACTCACCTACTTAGTAGGAGGTTCGACGAGAGGTTGATAGCGTCTGCTCGGAAAACAATTCCTGTTATGAAATCAAGAAGTCAGCTTCGGAACAGTTAGAGCACCTAATCAATGTCGTCAAAGAATTACGATATAAAATTTGAAGCGTGTAATGTAGGGATCATATAGACCTGGAGCAATGAAAGGAATGATAGAAGAGCTTAAACGATAGTACCACACCATGATAGAGGGGTGTCTTGATGGATTCTTATCAAATATGAAGAAGTGGGTTATAAGAGCATGTACGGAAGTGAGTTACTACGTCACTCAGATCCTGAGTGGACATGGAAGTTGCATGGCATTCCAGCATTGCTTCAGTTTGAATTATTTACCGTTCTGTTCAGAATGCCCAGACTATACATATATAGAACGCGGAGCCGGGGAGAATGAGAGTTAAGTGGGAGAATAAGAGTTAAGAAAGAGAAGGACCACCTCAGACTGGCCTGGAGACCCGCAGAATTGATTGGCAGGAGCCTCCATCTTCCGACGCACCAATGGGAACTTATGTAGCTAGTGAATTGCATTTCCCGCAAAAAAACAGAGACGGACGGTCGTTGATCCGTAAGCCCCATTCTGGTTGGCTCTGTTTCGGCTTTGGTCAGCACTTTCGAGAGTCATCTTTAAGGTTTCCATTGATGACGCGTGGCCAATGGAATGTTTTTACTGCTCCTACCGGACTCAAAATCATGCAAAGGTTTGGAAAGTTAGTAGAAATCTGATACTACCTGGGTGCGAACACCCAGCGGTTCTCTTGGCTAAGGAATGGGCTTTAGATAGGCGGCCAAACACATTTCCTGCTGCTAGACCGATGCAAAACTCTCGTCATTCCCTCGTAAAAAAGCGACAGTATTAGGCAGACCGCTGAGCCGCTGTATTAGCGGTGTGGTGCAGCAGAACAAGCCAGGTCCCCAGTTCTTCTCCGAAAGAAAGAAGAAGAAAATAAGAAGACCACTTATACCGGAATCCGGTCCCGGCCTCTTGCAACTGCTCTTTCTACCAGTCCCAATACTGAGCCGATGTCATCCAACTTCAAATCCTTAAGCTCTGGTCTACGCCATCCATTTGGTAGAGCTTGGGTGTTCCTCGCTGCTGTACCCTGTAGATCTTACTACAGAATTGACCACGTTCTTATTAAAATAAGGCATGCATTATTTATATGAGGTGAAGCCTGTGGAGAAGGTGGGCAGTGATCACTGCTTAGTGGGAAGATGAACGCCAATAGGTAGAAAAAACAACAATTTGTGATGAAAAATTATAATTTAATTATAAAATTATAAGTTATATGAAGGTTATTGTTTCGGCTGAAACCTTCTTTTAGCAGATTGCACAAAATCAAAAGTCTCCAGAAGGTAATTAAAAATATCTCACAAAAATAAAAGGTGAGCAGAACTAGGCAAAAGAAGCTGTAACGTATAGGGTAACGTTTTCCCATGTTAATTCATAATTTCAGAAATGTTGTTTAGGTCGATAGGCATTCATTTCAATTAAGGGATGGATGAGCAATATTTAAGTTAATTAATAGCCAGATATTGATTTTGTTCGATTTGCGGGCAAAACTAATCAGGCTTAAATCGGAACACGTTTTATTGCATTCACTGAGAGGATGAAGCTGGATGGTTTAGAGGCAAAAATAACTATTTCTATGTACTTGATGAATGATAACCGATAAATGTAGAGGATTCTGGCCGTTGAGCTTCGTTCTGGTGGATAATCGGGTTAAGAGATAGAAATGTATGTTTTTTTTTAAATTGATATGGAAATTTGTTATGGGATAAATGATGTTTGATACTTTTCCTGCCAATTTTTTTTTGATGACATGGTACTTGTTCTGCATGTGATATATTAATGTAGGAAAATTTACAGACAACATTTTAATTTTTAGAAAATTATGGATTCAGAATGTCGGTTTAATTAAAAATATATCTAATACCCCGGCTTCACCGGCCTCAGTTTAATAAAGTTCACTTCAATCGGCATAAGTGGCTTCACCGGCTAGCATGTTCAGTTCGTGCTTGAAATTGTTGTTGCTTTTTCGCCACAAGTTAGAAATGCAAAAGCTCGCATTCCATTATTCCAATTTTTTACTCTCTTTTGAGCGAGCTTTTACTTTGAAACTCAATTTCATGTTCTGTAGGCCCAAAGCAGGCTTTTTTTCCTGACTTTAAAATGTGAAAAATGTATGGGAAATCAGGAAATTTTAAAGTACTGTAGACTAATTTGCTCGAACTTGCGAAATTTTGGCGGTGAAGCCGGGGTATAATATTAGTTAACCCGTCAGTTATTCATTTATAAGCAGCTATTTTTAGAAATCTTTAAATTTCTATTTAGTCTTAATGATTATCAATAACTACTGAAATTGCAGAAATCTGGAGTCAGAGACAATTAAGGATTTCGTTGGTTAAGTATCGTCCATTAAATTGAATGAAAATCAAAAAATGTGCTAGTGGGCTCTTGTGAACGCAGTCCTGTATAAAACATAATAGATCCCTTAATCTGTATTCATTAAAATGAAAAAAATGGCATCTAGTTGAATTCTACTCCGAGTTGTGGCTAACAATGGTGGAACTTATTGTAATCCATATACCCTCTAGAAATAATCAAAAGTGATCACCATCGGAACCAAGGAAATTGCTTTTGAAATCTTCTCAGATATATTTGAATATTCCGACAGTATAGTCGAGAGCTAATTCTGAATAGTCTCGAATGTGCTTGCTGGCAATCAATAATCGAAAGCAATAAGAGTTCCTTTTACGAAGAAGGTTAAAACACATTTGTAGTACGTTTTGCTTCTCATGACTAGTACATACTCAATGCAGCAATTGTTATGCAGACTGTAAATTGTCAAAAGAAAGAGTTTAATTATATGTATGTATATTTAAGATTAAAGATAATTGGGGTTGGCTCTTTACGGAGCCGGACTAAGGAAAAGAAAACTGAGGATGTCAGCTAAAAACTAATCATAGAAGTCATACTTATCCATTTCGACGAAGGAATTTAAAAAATGCAATTAAGCCATATTCTTAACTACTAGGACTATAGTTTAACGCCTAATAGCCATCAAGTCCTGCAAGTATTTTATCAGTTTTAAGTCTCCAGACCGAGACGTAGAAGTTAAGATTTAAATCAGGAGTTGTCCATTTGAGTTGTCGCCATTCATACACGAGGAACAATGCTTGCGGAGTAGCAATAAGTGAAGCACGGCTCGCCTGAACCCAGTCTAACCCAAAAGTTCTGGCACTTCTGATTTTATTGCGGCAACACTTAAATTAAGTGTCGAGCTATTTTCGATTGCGAGCGTTTGTTCGAAAAAGAAAAGAAGCCCGTTAATTCTCTTGTTTATTTCTTTGTTTTATGAAGAACGCAATTCTTTGTTATATATTTGAAATTGGTTTAGTATGTATTTACACTTCATAAGTTAATGTATGCTTAAAATTTTTGTTCATATTTTGTAAAAAATAATTGCTAAGGGGTCGTCCATTAATTACATGAAGCGTTTTGGGCCAGGGGTCGAGCCGAATCTCACTCAATCTCACGTAAGTCAAGTGCAATAATATTCATGGCCTCAACGAAAACTTCAAGGAGCTCCAGACTCACGCCGTGAACACACGCGAAAAAGCGCGAACGCGTATGCGGATGATTTTCTCGCCTAGCTCGCGCCTTGCTTTCCTTTTCAAGGGGATATGGCGTGAATTTGTGCCGTGAATTCACGGCTTGAGAGTGAATAGAAGTATAGATCTTCAGGCACGAACTGACGATAAATGCCCAAACAAATAAAGATTTTTGTCAGTTTTCTTGGACTGCAGGCCCCATACAGTTGGCGGGCGGTGCACGTGTGGTAATATTTGGCCTCAAGGCGAAAACCTTCAGGCGGCCGGCGGCCTATGTGTAAATGGAAGCCTTAAGATATGACTAAATCCTACACAAACTCCAGAAAGTAGTATAGTAGTAGATTGCTAAGCCGCCAACGGCCAGCTAAACGCGCGACTCCGCGAATACTGCAGTGTACGAACCAAGTAGCACTGAATCACGAAAAGGCCTTTAGAATATAGAAATACAGGAAGGCATACGCCAAATTTTAGCGTAACGAAATTCTTGTCGAGTGAGTGATAACTTTCTGGTAGTTGTGTGTCCATTACAAGCGGAAAAGAGAGTGGAACAGAGGATAGGTAAGAAGGACTTAGTCAGGAGTAGTAAGACCTATGAGGTGCGCCAGCGAGGGAGACCCAACCTTCGCTGGAAGGATGGTGTAAACCAGGACGCTCAGAGCTTAGGGATGTCAAACTGGTTGACATCGCCGCAGAATCGGGGCCGGTGCAGAGAACAGTTGCGAGACGCCAGGACCGGAACCCGGCTGTAGAGCCGTTAAAGAAAGAAGAAAAAGACGAAGAAGTCTAAATTATCAGTTATCTCAAATAAAATCTTGCACACGACCAGCCCGATTTCCTGTGGTTATGTAAATACTAGAGATTTTTTAAAATTTGAAAAACCTCACTAGTGATTAGATGGGGGAGGGAGTCGAGCCAAATCTCACGACATCTCACCAGTGGGGGGGGGGGGGTGCTGTCGATAAATTGCAAAAATCACCTAACGTTTTTTTTTGCAAAAAACGCTCGCAATCTAAAATAGCTCGACACATGTTTTTCTTGTTAGTTTTTTCGAGTTTCTGAAAGTTTAATTTAAGTGTTGCCGCAATAAAATCAGAAGTGCCAGAACTTTTGGGTGACACTGAGTTCAGGCGAGCCGTGGAAGAGTTTCGAAAATTCTTCCGATTAAAAATAAAAAAATGGCTTTACGACGGGCGAACATTGGCCACTTGGTTTTTAAGGGGCATATGATGGCAGTAAGGTTTTTAACCATTTTCAATGGGAGCAAAGGTTCACAAACCTCGAAACTTGACCAAAAACATTAAATAGCGAAGAACTGAGCTGTATACACGGGTATTCGAAGCCAAATTTGAGCCAAAAAAAAATTAATGGTCTTGGATGTGAAGTATCACGTCCGTATTTTAACGTGACAACGTCTATTAATTTGAACGTGACGTCTGTTATTACGTTTTGTATTATTTTCTCAATTAATAAATTATATATTTCGAAGCAAATTTTTTTTTGTGTGCGGGACATTTTCACACGCGCGTCCTATCTTAAACCGATTTAATAGACGTTGTCACGTCAATAAGGTGAATGAATGTATTTTTCTCGTGCAGAGGATATAGTCCAGTAAAATGGTGCAGAAAAAAGGCCCAACTGTGCATTTTCTGAAAACAGCAATTTTTTTTTTCATTGTGTAGGGGGGTTGGTTGGGAGTATAAAACCGAGTTTTCGGGATCCGGACACGTGACGTTCGGCCGCCATCTTGTTTTTAGTGTAAAAAATGGTTTGTCTTATATCTCGGAAACCGTGAGACCTACAGAATTTTTGTAAATACAATTTTTTTAGATAATCAAATTATCTACAACTTTTGCAAATAATGTTTTTTCGTAATATTAATAATAAAAAAGATATGGATGAAAAATGACAAAAATTTTGGGGGTGACGAACTTTAAAGCGCTATAACTCTTTTATTATTGATTTTACATAAAAATTGCCTTAGAGCTTTTTTGTAGAGCATTTTATTACGAATAATTTGATGTGGTCATTTATTGAATTTGGGTTGTTCTTATTGATTTTAATGCAGTGCCAAACGAAGGTACGTCCAAGGTAAATGTATTTTTTTATACAATTTTTTTGACGGTATTTTATGGCATTTTTCTGCATACCGTGTTGGAGTAAAAAGTTTTACTCATTTTTAAAATATGAAAATTGAATGAATTGGTTATTTTAGTTGTAAGTAATAAATGGCTAATTTTGAAACAAACAAAATGTATCGTAAGTCGTCCATTCACAGGTATAAAAAAAGTGCTCAGGTATAAAAAAGATGTATTTCTTTATACAAGTTTTGATGACGGTATTTTATGGCATTTTTCTGCATACCGTGTTGGAGTAAAAAGTTTTACTCATTTTTAAATATGAAAATTGAATGAATTGGTCATTTTAGTTGTAAGTAATAAATGACTAATTTTGGAAAAAAAAAAACTGTATCGTAGGTCGCCCATTCATTATTTTATTCAGTTTTTCGAAGTCTTTCGAAGAGATTACAACTTCAAGGAGTTTTGCGATTGTGGAAATTTTGTTTTGGGTTTTCCCGTTGTTTTGGTGTTTTGATTTTTATGTTATATTTTGTTTCAGAAAAAGTAGATTGCTACTAGTTTTTGTGAATGTAAATATTTGTTACTTTATTTTTATTTTGTTTTCTTTCCTTGTTTTTGTTTGGTTTTCTTTTTTTTTTATTGCATAGACTACTACTAGTTTTTGTTATTGTGAGAATGAGTGAGTGTTTCATTTGTAGAAAATCCCTTAGTGAGGGAACCTCTATTAAAGTGAAGACGAAAGGAGTGGAGTCGCTGCTTATTAGGAGTATTGCAAAAGGACAAAAGGAGCATGAGGAATATTTGCGAAAGGTACGTGAATTACAAATCCATTTATACTGTTATAAATATTATTCTGATGCTAGAAATGACGGTGTCACTCGTTCTCGGAGTACTAGGGGTATGCCAATAGCTACAGCGTCATCTTTGCCGTTACCCAATTTTAATTGTGAAAAGGGTTGTTTTATTTGTACAGATTTGATAAATTTGCCTAAAAAACAAAAACAACATTTATCCACGGTATCAAACTCGAGTTTCAAAAATACGGTTTTGAATTTGTTAAGTAATCGTTCCGATGATATTGCGGTACAAATTTATAATCGTATAAAGGATGTTCCAGATTTGATTGTGGCCGGTGACAAATATCACCGATATTGCTTTAGTCAATTATATTTAAAAGGAAAGAGAATTGATTACGTAACTTGTGACAGAATCAATAAAATTAATAGAGCTATGGAATGTATATTCTCTTATCTAGACGAAAATTCAGATGACTGTCAATTTAAGTTATCAGACTTGATAAAGGAAATTGAAGGTGATTACGTTCCAGACAGAAGAACAGTGAAAGATCGATTATTCCAGAAATATGGAAGTGACATTTTGATTTTTGACCAACCTGGGCGGGAGGCAATAATCTGCTTTCGTGGTACGGGTTACGAGGTTTTATCGAAATCTTGGTATCAAAGCAAGAAGTCTGATCTTCGTGAAGAAAGGCTGAGAATAGTTCGTGAAGCTGCCGCAATTATTCTCCAGGATATTCGTTCGGAGGTGTATGACACCGAGCACTATCCACCGTCTGACGACTTCCTTAAAAATATTGAAACCGCAATACCTGAAACTTTAACAACACTCCTTTCCGGCATAATCTGTAAATCGAAACGGAGATTCTCTGAAAAATACCAAAAAAAAAAATGCACATCAATAGCTCATGCAGTTATCGCGGCTGCACGACCTTCCTCATTTATTTCTCCTTTACTGCTTGGGATAGGTACTTACCTTTATAAAAAGTTCGGTTCAAAAAATCTTATATATGTCCTATCTTCGTTAGGGTTTTCTGCTTCGTACGCTTCCGTATCCCAATTTGAAAATTCTTGTGCAATTCGTCCTGCACGAAATATTTTGCCACATGCATTTTGTCAGTTTATATTCGATAATGCTGATTTTAATGTCAATACAATCGATGGGCGAAATACATTCCACGCTATGGGCGGGATTCAGTGTGTCACTCCCTATAGCGGTGTTACGGCAGACACTACATTTGACCGCTGTTTAAAAAAACTACCAGCCTCTGTAAGAGGAAATATTGGTATGGTATCCATTGCATCGCACTGCAAGCGGAAAGGATCTGGTCTGGCCACTATTAAATTCTTAGATATTAATAACATTAGGCCGTTGACGCAAAAGATTGTTCCGACAACTGGCGATTTAATGTGGCTGTACGGTAAATGGTCTTACACTCATGGTATTGGTGGGTGGAACGGTTTTATGACTGAGGTTACAGCTAATAAGAAATATGATAAAAGTAGAATTGTATGTCTTCCCTTTATTAATGCCCCACCAACTGATTACGATACGGTTTTGACGGCGCTTCGCTGCGCTATTGACAGATGTAAAGCTGCCAATCAAAGTATTTGTATAGTTACTTTCGACCAGCCTTTGTATTGGAAAGCTCGCGACATTACTGGGGCTGTTGATCCAGAATCTGATCTTGCACAAGTCGTCGTTCGACTTGGAGGGTTCCATTTACTTATGTCCTTCATAGGTTCGATCGGATATCTCATGTCTGGCAGTGGATTAGAAGAATTGCTAAAATTAATATACGCCGAAAATTGCGTAAACAATATAATATCTGGACATGCGTATGCAAGAGCTGTACGAGCTCACACCTTAGTACACTTATCCTTGGCCAAAAAAATAATGGATTTCGTAGAATTCACGGATGAAGAAAGAGATGCTATGGATGAAATCGTGACGAATGTAGATCGAACAATTGTTATGGAATCAGCGGAAACTGAGATCCTAAAAACAGTAGCAAATAAGTTCGAGAAAGCTATTGAAATATTAGAGAAGAAGAGCCCAACTTCAAAACTCTGGATCCAATATTTTAAAACTGTCACGCTTTTAAAGCATTTTATTGAGGCTGAAAGATCAGGAAATTGGTCGCTTCATTTAGATACGATTCAAAGAATGCTCCCTTTCTTTCACTCCAGCGGACACTTTTTGTATGCGAAGTCTGCTCAACTTTATCTTCAAGATATGCGGGAATTGCACCAAAAAATGCCTCCACAAGAACTTGAGGATTTTACAAATGGTGGTCGCTTTAAAATTAGACGAAGTAATAAGTTTTGGAGCGGAATCATGTCTGATCAAACCATTGAGCAGACACTTATGAGGATGATGAAAACGTCAGGTGGACTAACCCGAGGGCGTGGGATTTCTAGCAGTACACTTGCTTCCTGGACTTTAGGAATGATTTCTTTACAGGATGTCTGCGAGCAGGTAGAAGATTTCTGTGATTTTTCTATGGAAACCTCAGACCAACATGTCGATCACAGAGATTCACGAGTACTTCGGGACAATGAGGACGTAGAAAAATTAGACCATTGGCTTGCATCGCATGAACCATTTTTGGAGAGATCGGAATTAATTTCAATTTTTACCGGTGTCGTTGCTCATGATGGCATTAATTGCTACCGCGCGATCGAGATTGGAGATGCATTAATTTCTCAAAATATTGGAGCAAATTTTCAAGACTTATCATACAAGAGAAAGAACAAAGTACTTCCTTTGAGTGCGCTCTCGAGTTTGATTGAGGTGGAGAAAACTCCCGTCGTTATAAATCCCTTGCTTCTCTTTCAACGAATGTGTGTGTCGAAGGAGTCTATTGGTCAAATCAAGCAATATTTTGAGTATGAACTCGCCCCTTTCCCGTTATCTTTGTTTTCTGAGGAAGGTATGCGAAAGGGCACTAAATCCACGTTGTTTAACGCCTTCGCACCGCTTGATGATCCCGTTGACTTTGGGTCAAATAAACTTTTTGTAATCGATGGCGGATATCTTCTGCACGCTGTTGTATGGGACCGAAATGTATCATTTCAAATAATTTTAGACAAATACGTAAAATACGTTCGAAGTCATTACGATTCTAACGTGATAATTATATTTGACGGTTACTCAGATGATCCAGACATCGCTGGTACTAAGTCATGGGAGCGCCTTAGACGTTCCAAAAAACACATATCTACTGATTTCATTTTTAATCGCAGTAGTGTTCCGACAATTTCACAGGAGAAATTTCTTAGTAACCAAAACAACAAAAAAGCCTTTATCGACTTTTTGAAGATACAGTTATTAGAAACGTGTTATCATATTGATCAAGCAGAAGGAGATGCAGATACACTTATCGTAAATTGTGCCCTTGAAAAATCAGACTTTTTTGATTCCGTGACTATTGTAGCGGAGGATATTGATATCCTTGTTTTGCTCACCGCTCTAGGCCGCGATCACCCGAATGTTTTTTTCTTAAAACCCGCAAAAGGGCGTTCACCGCAAAAAAGGTATTCCCAATCAAGTCTTCGACATGGAGATATAATAGCTAAAAATATATTATTTATTCATGCCTTCTCTGGATGCGACACAACATCGGCAGCTTTCAGTCATGGAAAAATGAAATTTATTCACGCCCTTGAGAAAAACCCAGAGTTAGCTTCGGAAGTTGAGGTTTTTCAAAATGATAAAGCTGATCCCGCTGTACTGAGTATTATCGGAGAACGTTTCTTTATTGCCTTATATGGTGGTGAAAAGCAGGAAACATCATTAAATATACTACGGTATAGGCGATTCACAAAATGTGCAGTTAAAAGCAAATTTAATCTCTCTACCCTCCCTCCTACACAAGATGCAGCTCGTATGCATATATTTAGAGTATATCACCAAGTACAAACGTGGTTAGGACGATATAAAGATCCCGAATGCTGGGGCTGGAGAAAAATGTTGCGAATGTTTGTACCAATTAAATGGACGATGGCGCCGGCGCCTCCGGATCTGTTAAATTAATTTTTTGCAGGTGCAAAACCAAGTGTGGTACAGCCTGCGTTTTAGTTTTAGTTTTTAAAAAGCGTTTATTTGACTTAACAGCTATCCTAATATAAATTTAACTAAACGCTTAAAGTTAATTATTCTAACCTATTCTAATCTATCTAACTTACTGGCCCTCAGCAGGCACTCTAAATTAATCTATGTCTTAATTTAACTTATGCCTTTCGGCTAAAACTTATGTATTTTTTATTTATTTTTATATTATATATTATTTCTAGTCCTAAGAAAAATTTAAAAACTTAGATGCTATATTAATTATTTTGTATAAAACTTAAGCTAACTTAGTCTACTCTACTAACTAACTTAACCCTAAGAAACCTATCTGGGCGGGGGCAGCAGAGACGAATTCTCTCGGGTGACCCCTGTCCAGGCGACGGGCTTCCACGGGCTTGAGCTACAAGAAATAACAATAGCTCGTGGAAGCTCGCACCACTAACCTAGACTTACTTAAATCTACCTTCATTACAAAGTAAAAACTAGAACTAAACCCTATCTAAGTACTAAGCTAATCTTTTAAAACTAACTTACATTAAAAAAAAATATATATTCTATAACTTTATTAGAGAGGGCAAATACCCAACTAAGGGGGGTCCTCCAGCCACCAGTACAAATTACTGGCATTGGAGGCCTCTTTTTTATCTTTTTCTGAGATTCGCGTGCTGAACCTCAGGAGATGCTGTATTTCTCTGCCTTCTTCAATAGCACGCACTCGTTTATCACAGGCATTGCGATACATGTGATATAAGAGGGGCAACCCCGAATCATCCTGAACCAATTTTTTGGAGTCTAGGTAAATAAATGCTTCTGGGGGGATAAACCCACGTTCACAAGCTGCTTTGTGGTATTCAGAATTCGGGTAGAACGCTCCCCGAATAAGAGGATTGTCGCTCTCCGTCGCTCTAGCGACGTGACGTCGAATCAACTTGATTATGAAATTGTCGATCCTGTTAACAGATGCCTTATCATAGAGGATATTGTTGGCGTGATATTTTACGAAGCCCGATTCGGGTGTTCGATACAAGCTTAGGCACGCCCTTAAGCATTGTCTTTCAAATACCCGAAGCTTTTCCATGTAAGAAGGAGATATGTTGAACCATACCGGACAACCATAAGTTAACATTGGTCTGACCAAGGCTTGATAGCAGATCACCTTGACCCGTGGGCTTAGGTGTCTGCTGTAAAAAAGTCTTTTGGTCATATGAAACGCCTTGTTTGCCTTGGTAAGAGCAGCACTTACATTTCTGTTGAAATACAGGTATTGGTCCATCCAAAGCCCAAGGTATTTCACTTCCAATTTTTTTTCTAATGCTTGTCCGGCATTGTTCGAAATTTTGAGTGTTTTCCAGTTCCTCCGCACATCGCGAGAAGCTTTGTTTAGAGGAGTCCGGAAAAGGATCGATTCACATTTGCTAAAATTGATCTTTAACTTCCAATCATCACTATACCGTTCGATTGTTTCGAAGTCACGTTGCAAGAGCGTCTGGATCACTCCAATCTTCGGCCCCGTCCTGTACACGATCAGGTCATCCGCATACGCTAGTGCGTACGGGAGTGAACTTATTAGGTCACTCGTAAAGATATTAAATAAGAGCGGCGAGTTCACTGCACCCTGTTGCAGACCATTTTTGATGTCAAAGACCCTACTTGATGTGAAGTTGCCACTTTTGACGACGAACTTCTTCTTTGAAATCATATTATAAATCATGTATAGCTGAGGTCTCGTCATATCGAGTCTGACCAGTTTGTAGAGAAGACCTTCGATCCATACTGTATCGAATGCCTTCTCAAAATCGATCAGGCATGCTCCTGTACACTGGCCTTTCATGAAGTTCCAGTGTATGTCTGATACCAGTTTGGACGCGGCATGAATGGTGTCATGTCCCGCCCTAAAACCGAACTGGTTATCGGGAATTATCTTTTTTTCCTCAACCCATTTGGCCAATGATCTATTAATGACTGTTTCAAAAACCTTGCTGATATTCGGCAACAGACTTATTGACCGGAGATTGGCAGGGTTAGTTTTGTCTTTACCTTTTTTAGGTATAGGATACACCACCGCCGTTTTCCAGTGACCTGGGAAATGGGCGTTGTTTAATGCATTATTAAACAAAGTGGTGTATATGTCTACAGCCACCAGGGGCAGATGTTTCAGAACTATGTTCGGGATACCATCTACTCCAGCCGATTTCTTATTGTTCAGACGACGGAATGTTAGCAGGAGGTCGATTTTTCCAATGAACGTCGAGTTTACTTGGGCCTCGGGAATATCGTTCGCTGGGCAGTCTTCATTGAATTCGATAATTGCTCGATTCTCAGATTTCCAAGATTCGATTTCATTAGATAATCTCGAGTGGTTCAGTGAGGCCCTACTCTCGAGGTCAGAATTCGTACGAACACAAGTGTTCACCGAATAAATTTCCTGATAGTAGGCCCCCACTAAATCCACCTTCTCCTGCTCGTCCTCTATGCAATAATTATCACCGACATGGCAGGTTTCTTCCGGATCTATGTTCACAGACCTCAGCAGTGCCTGGTTAGTTGAAGTCCTAGGGATACGTAACTTGTCCAGTCGGTTATGTGTTTTACTCCTAAAAATTTTATTTATCTGTGGGAACATGCTCGCGCTATTATTTTGAATAGCGCGAATCTTTCTGTTCCAGTACAGATTCACAGACTGTGAATATTGTTGCCTTAATAGTTGTTGGAGATTTTTCATAACCGATTTAAGAGTTACAATCTCCGGACTTCGTCTATCCCGAAACTGACGGTGTAGGGCTTTTAGTCTTGTTAGTATTCGACTTTTATGTTTTAGTAGTGCGTCGATTGTAGCGTTTCTGTAACAGTCTGTACTGTTTTTTTTCTTCGTCCTGGGTATGGTTTTGTCCATCGTCTGTATAATGAGATTGTCCATATTTTTCAGATATTCGTCAATCTCATTGTTTGTCAAGTTTCTAGTTGTTGGTGGTAAACGTCCTGTGTTCTGTATTGCCCTTTCCATAGCTCTTTCGAATCTTGGCCAGTGCGTCTTTTGGTACACAAAAGGCTGCACTTCGCAATATTCAAGAAGCTCTATGGAGTCGTCAGGGACTTGTATTGTTATCTCGAGTCCGTAATGGTCACTGTCGTATGGTACTGTGGCTAGACAGTTTGTTTCGTTTGTATTTAGTCCTGGTAGACCCATCCGTGAGTCTAGCAAGCACAGATCTAAAAAAGACCCACCGCGTGGATATGATGGTATATCCGTAGCGAGGAGATTAACTTTCCGCTGAATTCTGTTCTGGCCCAACCAGTCATTCAGTTGGTTGCCCCTGGTGTTAGCCGTTTGATTTCCCCATGCCGCATGGCGTGCGTTTAAATCTCCGGCCAACAAGTAAAAATTTCGCTCCGACTCCAGGCGAAGAGTTTGAAAGAGCGAGTTCATTTCCTCTATAAATAATCTTGGTTGAGTTGTTTGGGGTGCGTACGCCGCGATTAAATACAGTCTTCTGCCACTAGACAGGGGAATGTATATAACACACGCTTCCAACACCCGAAACCTTTCTATATCCCTACTATACATGATTTTATGTTTCAGGGAGGTCTTTATTAATATTAATAGGCCTCCGCCTCGTATGGAATTAGGTCGATCGCGCCTAATTACCACATAATCCTTGTAATCCATTTTGTGCCTCTCGTTTAGTTTAGTTTCACTAGCGAAAAGCACATCCGGATTTTGGTTCTGCAAGAGGGTTAGTAGATTCGCCCTTCTCTCATTTCGTATCAACGAGTTGACGTTCACCGAAATGACTTTGATCGTGTCCTCTCCGAATAGTGCCATTAAAGCAATTTACCCGGAAATGGTTTCTGTCGATAACAGAGCATTATATACAAAATCTAGACGAGCTGTTTGCTCGCTTAATTGTTTATGGAGCTGCGCGATCTGCCCTTGTATGGACAAGAGGACCGCCTTCAGGTCACTATCTCCAGAACTCGCTGCCGTGGCAGCTTTTGGAGCTTGTTGTTTTGTAGGCTGGGCTCCCGCTGCCATTTGGGCAAAGGACATTCCAGGCCTTACAAAATTGTTTATCGATTTGCTCTTTTGCGCTTTTTGAGTCTGGATTTCCTCTTTACGCATTTGTATTCTTTTTTTGAACTCTGCATATTTTGGGCATCCTCTATAGTTAGCAGGATGTCCATTTGATCTGCAGAGTACACAGAACAGTTTGCTTTTATCAGCTACTTTTTCTTTACCTAGAGGACATTCACCAGGTTTGTGATTGTTTTCGCACTTCACGCATCTAAATGCCATTTGGCAGTTAGCTGCGGCGTGCCCAAATCTTTGACATCGCAAGCATTGAAGGATGTCTTTTTTGTTTAATTTCTCCCATGACACTACATGAAAGCTTAGATATTTAATCGTTTTTAAATTATCCAGCTTGCTCTCGGGAGTCAATTGGACCAGGAAAATCGGCAGTTGTCTCTCTGAGCTTCGCGAGTGTGCGGTAGTAAACTTCTTTACCGCAGTAAATTTAAGGTCATTGACCTTTAGCGATTCAAGTTCCTCTAGAATCTCCTGAGGATCAAAACCGGGATCAAGTCCCTTAAGTAATACGCTTTGGGTTTTTTCACCCTTAGCGGTAAACGTAAAATATTGGGTATTTGCCCTCTCTAAAAAAGTTTTAATTTTCTTATGATCTAATAGGTTGTTTAAAATTAAAGCATGTTTATTTCCACTAACTCTTCTAATATAAAAATTGGTATTTTTAAGTACCTGTTTTGCTAGTCGAATAGTATCCACCGGTTTCTGGTGGAAAATATTAATGGGAGGTACCTTCTCCTTTTGTTGCTTTTCTGTCCGCTTCTGCTTCTGCTGCTGTTGCTGCTGCTGCTGCTGTTGCTGCTGCTGCCTCTGTTGCTGCTGCTGTTGCTGCTGAGGTTTATTATTAGCTGTTTGTTGTTGTTGCTGCTGCTGCTGTTGTGCCGGCATCGGCTTCGTTGCTTTCGGTGTTGGGAGCTTAGGGAAATTTTTTTCTCTCAGCTCCTCAATCAATTTTTCTAGCCTGGCTTCGTCTGCTTCAGTTTCGGTAGCCAGGATTCCGAAACTGTTCCCCTGGCCTTTATATTTGCCAGAGGCGGAAATATTGCGCGATTCTTCTTCCGAGTCGGCAGTCATCGTTACGGTTGCGGGTGGAACCGTAGATCCAGTTGCTGTCTGTTGGCTTGTGTTTATAATTTTCGCCTTCCTTTGGCCCAGGGCTGGTTGGGCTTTTAATTTTCTGCGGCGTTTGTTGCCACTTCGCCGTTCACTATTATCGTCGCTTATAGACGATAAAGATGTTTCACTTAAGTCACTTGTGATATTATTATTTGCACCGCACTTCTTGGTGTCCGTTTTGTTTTCGGTGTCCGTTTGAGACATGCCACTTATAGTGTGTACATGCTCTGCACCACTGTCTTTTTTTTCTTTTTGGGTTCTAATTGTAATTTATTTTTTATTTTCAAAATTTACAAGTTAGGAATTAAAAAACTTCAAGGTCACGGGATCGCACAGGATTCGCACTTTATTTACTCTATACACGGGTTTTTCGCACGAGCTCTACTCTAGGCGCAAAGTCTGTCTTCTCTTGACAAGAGTTCAAACAAGACTTGGTACAGCCTGCGGGTGCCGGAAGAGTGGCTTAAAATGTTCTGCGATTTGTCAAAATTGCAATGGTGAAACATGTGAGAACGTGGTAGAAGTCTCAAAGTTATTAGACGAGGATGAATTCAACTATGAATGCCCATCAATGTTGCCCCAAGAAGTCGACAACAGTTTTCCCGACGAGGGCACCGAAACTCCCACGGATGATAACTGTGTAATTATTATAGAAGATGAGAACGCTTCAATAAATGACCCACAACCTGGCCCTTCAAAAACAAAGAAATAATAATGTTACCAATGTTAAGTGGATTAGGCCTACAGGGGAACCACATTAAAAAAAACGCGCTGACAACTCTACCTCGCGGGTGGTGTGGAAATGAGTTCAATTTAAAATAATTCGATAAGACATCCTACAATAATATTAAGTATTATGAAATAGAAGCATATGCAGAACTTTTGTTATAACTACTCCGTTTGCATTGATACAAAATCAATAATAACAACAACAATTTAATAAATGACCACATCAAATTATTCGAAATGAAATGCTCTACAAAAAAGCTCTAAGGCATTTTTTATGTAAAATCAATAATAAAAAAGTTATAGCGCTTTAAAGTTCGTCACCCCCAAAATTTTTGTCATTTTTCATCCATATCTTTTTTTTTATTAGTATTACGGCAAAACATTATTAGCCAAAGTTGTAGATAATTTGATTATCTAAAAAAATTGTATTTACAAAAATTCTGTAGGTCTCACGGTTTCCGAGATATAAGACAAACCATTTTACATCACTAAAAACAAGATGGCGGCCGAACGTCACGCCTCCGGATCCCGAAAACTCGGTTTTATACTCCCAACCAACCCCCCTACACAATGAAAAAAAAAAATTGCTGTTTTCAGAAAATGCACAGTGAAAGTACCATTTGACTGGACTAATAAATTAACGAAAATTTTGAGCCATTAACCACCCCCTAACATGTATGGGGGCGGAGATATGATTTTTTTTGTGTGCGGGACATTGTGCGGGACATTTTCACACGCGCGTCCTATCTTAAACCGATTTAATAGACGTTGTCACGTCAAAAGAATCTGCACCAAATGTATTGTGAATGTGCTTTATGGGAAATTGATAATTTTCGTTATGTACAATGGCCCTTCCTCTTTATCTTACATAAAGATAATCGATGCACAAGAGAAGCGAGCTTGCCAATCGTCGGTTTGTGGTACGTGAAGTGTGTGGTGCATGTGGATTTATAGTTTAGTGGGAAATTTTGTTATTTATCCGCTCGAAAAAAAAAACAACTGAAAGAAATAATAAAACATTTAATTGCAGTGTGTTGATAAAAATTACGAAATGTTCGAATTCGAAAATATGAGCACCGGATGTCATGATGTTTTTTCTCAATAGATATGCGGTGAGTTTTGTTGGGGAGCGAAAGTCACCCTTTCCCCCAAAATTATTTGCTTTTTGAGTACCTACTTAAATTGCGCTAATTTAACGTATGATTTCACCTTATATACAAACAACTGGAAAATAGCCCGGTGGTGTGTGTGATGTGCGGTCGTATAGTCATCCAACAATTTTCTAATGCCCGGCACATGGCCAAGGTCTATGTTTCAATCACGGTCAGTGTTCTCCCGTTGCAAGGCCATTTTTTATTTTTACTCTGTAGAGACTTTTGTGCTTCTACTTTTGACTTGCGAGCAGAAATAAGAAATTACGCACAAATAAGAAATTAATGGACAATGAAAAAAACTTCAAAACAGTCGAAAATTGTTGCTCTAAGCAAAGTGAAGATTAAAAATATACAAACAAACATCATGTAGCATTTCAAAAGGCTTCAATCGCTGCTGCTGCTAAACAGCTAAACTTTTGGCTGCTGAAG
The DNA here is from genome assembly GCA_949987705.1 of Thereva unica. Lineage (NCBI taxonomy): Eukaryota > Metazoa > Arthropoda > Insecta > Diptera > Therevidae > Thereva > Thereva unica. The sequence continues at coordinate 121,854,726 of OX465283.1, read as the reverse complement.
CCTCCCGTGTAGGAACGTCCTAAGGGCTAATTTTACCGTGTAAATGCCATACAGAAATATCAGCGCCATTGATGGTTGAAAAATTTCGTGTCGATGATTTTGATCTAAACGGCACAAAGAGTAGTGTATAAACAGTCTTGGTTTTGAGGTGGTGGTTTGCTTTAAGCTGGAACGAAAATAGACGTTAAAGGACATACGGTAATCCCTACGTTTACGTGCTCTAATGAATTATCGGCCATAATAAACGAAGACCACATGTACATATTTTCGTTAAGTTTTCGTTTAATTTAATATAGTGCCGTCTTATGTGATCTGGATCCCATTTGACGGTGTTGTAATCGTTGAAATTGATATATAAAACTAAATTCTACAGTACTATTGGATATGGGTGAAAGTCTAATATTAGACCTACTTGCGTCTTACTCAAAATTTGAAGACGAAATAGTATTCGGTTTCTCATTTCAGTATCTGAAATAGTATTCGGTGTCTCATTATTGCCAGGGTTCTTGTACGCGCATTGATTTTTAGTCCCTTTCTTCCAATTTTTCGAGTATAAGGGGGTATCAGATCTAACTTTTTGAGCAGCGGCAGAAGCAAAATGTATGCCAATAAAAAAATGGTATCAAAATGTTATATTTTTAAATTTTAGTGTTAATTTTTTAATATTTCTAAGTATTTTCCGAATGTATCATATAAATCAATTTTCCGATTTTTCCTATTTTCGATTTGACAACTGTCAAAAGAAAAAGAAGAATTTTGCTGCTCTGTCTACTCCTACAAATTTGGTGGAGGCAGAAAAAGTAAACCCAGAGCATGCTCAAAGATGACAATTGACGGCAGAAAAGGGGTGTGAAAAGTCTAAAGGAACGCTCATTGCTGTTCCAGACTGAGCTGCCCAAGTAACAAAATTCGTCTCATAAGACTCTACTAGTGTCTTATGAGAGGATATTCGACTTTTTTAAGAGAGTATCACTCTCATAACTTACTCTTATAGAACACTACAAGTGCTTTATGAGTGCGTTGTGAGAATTAAATGGCACAATTATGAGAGTTATTTTTGTCTTATAAAAATACCTTAGCTCTCTTTGCAAGGGTAACTATAAGGGCGCTGTAAGGGCTATACTCTCCTTAATAGAACTCTTAGAAAGAGAGCAATATATGGAAAGGCGATGTTGTTTAGAATAAAATAATTTTTATGAGAGTTATTTGCTCTAAATAACTGTCATAAAAATCTATTCGAAAAATATAACACTTAAGAATTTAATATTTATTATGTATGATAATAAACTTTAGAATTCGATTTTTAACGAAAATATTAGTCGCAATTTTATTGCGATTGAAACTTTACCGATAATAACAACCATTCTACCTCGATAAAAATCAAAGCGCCTTAAAAATAATCAAACTTTAACATATTTTTCGAAATTTTATTTCTTAAGAAAAAAATAAAAGCTTTAGTATCGCTCAATAATTTATTTTAAATTGATTTATCATCTGAAAGAAATAACTTTGTATACTTTGCGCATATTCAATTAGGTAAATTAGCTTGATTTGTGGAATTTCGTTTCAGTATAAAATTCTATATTAAACGAAAGTATGGCCGCTCGATGGTTCAAGTTTTTTTATAAGAACAAAATTCTGGTTATGAGATGGTAGTCTTTTTGCACTAATAAAAGTCTTCTTATAAATGTTTTAACATTTTTCGTCTCATAAGAGCATTTATATAAGAAGGGATATACTTGAAGTCTTGTAAGAACTTTCTTATAAGTGTCATAACACTCATAAGGACATTTTTTGACAGTTAAAGCCTTTGAGAGTAAAGCTTTAATAAAAAAGACACAATAAGAATAGAGGTTTTCTTGCACTCAATATAAGAGCATAAACATTATCTCATTATGAGAATGAAAGGCTTAGTAACTCTAGTAGACTTATTATCTCACAATAATACTACTATGAGTGTTAATTTAATTCTTATTACAAGAGCTATCTTCTTGAGGGTATCGAAGAGTGTTAAGAGAGTCTTATGAGATAATTTCACAATTTCCAAGAGTTTTTCTCTGGAGAGTTTGTTAGTTGGGTGGAGCAGTCATCGAATACACCAAGTATATCTCTTGAAACTGGATACTATATTTCACATTGGAAAAGGCCTGCGCGTTCAACCGTCTAATTTAGTGACTAGTTTCTATACATTTATAGCTTTTTCAATCAATATTTGATAAATTTCGTTTGGGATTTCGACAACAAGATCACTTTTAAAAACATTTTCGGAAGAAACCCTATTCATAGTCATTGTCGATGATTCAAAGTAAGACGTTTTCGCGTTAAAATTAGCCGTATTCGCATGATTGCATCCAGTTATTATTGAAAATGGCAACGACTACAAAACTGTTGCAAGTTTGCAAATACGATTATATCTAGGTTCCTCCCCAGCATCGACTTCTTCAAGACCCAGAACACGTCTAAAGTTCATATATTTTTTATTTCAAAACGATGAAGAAGGTCCCATTCCTTGATAATTTAATCAACATCTATATAAATATTTTTGAATGCCGAGGCGAAATCTTTTATGTCGTATTTTATCTGAGCTGAAGGTGTGGGAGTGAAAATGGTGATTTCTTTCTAAACAAAAGCTACTCTTTGGTACCTTCTTTGGAATTTCTTTCTTTAGCTTGATCAAAAAATCTCTACATTGTTGTTTGACTAAAAGCAAAGTATTCGGATCGCAGTTTTTACTAAATTCATTGATATCATATCCATAGTCTATACATTCGACCAGCCACTATGTTGATTGATGCAGATGGTGAGTCAGCTCTCGTAAAAGATCCGTTTTGCCGATCTCTAGTTTATAACGTTTAAACATCAAATACTGCAAGATATGAGAGTTTTTAGGCTTGGTAATTCTTTTCTAATATTTTCGTAAATCATGGGATTTTATATTGCAACTTTTGCCCACGTTTTAGCATGTGGATATCTCAGTGCTATTTTTATTCCAATATTAAGGTCATTCTCAGTGAAAAGCTCACTCAAATATTGTTAAAATGTCTTGAAATGGAAAATAAAAGGTTTCATAGCCATTTCCTTTTAACTTAAAGCAATGCATTTAACAAGGAAGATTATTCATTCGAAATTTCTCGGGTTTCAAAATTTTACACATGGCAAATGTGCTGTAAAGTTACCAAGTTACCCCCAATCGTTGAGCACGATTGTCTCATACTGTTTACTATATGCTCTGAAACTTATATATTTATCAAATCTAATTGTTTTAACCAAGCTATGATGCAACAAATTTTCTTTATGTAAAGCTCTGCTTCTGTTTTTTCACTTAAACCAAGAAATTCACAAATATAAAGATTACGCTAACAGCTGCCCTAGATTAACTTAGGTATATAATTGGGTGATTGTCAACAATATTATAAATAAAAAAAGACCCTCAAATAAAAATAAATAAAAATTAATTTTACTGAGAAAGATGCATAGAGCGAGCGAGCACATTTATATTTTACGTGAAAACAAAAAAAAAACTGATTAGACAAAAACTTAGTTGACACAAAAAATGAATTAAAGATAAAATAACAAAAACAATATAACAAAATTCAATAAGAGAGAAACAAAAATATAAATTGAACAAAAATAATAATAGTAATTAAAAAAACCATTATAATGCTGAGTTTTACTCGTATTTTGATTTAAAATCCCCTAACCTGCTGCATTCTTTGCAGATCATTTCTATCTAATACTCCAGTTACCAATTGCACATCTCCGCGTATATTAACATGCGGATCACGTTCAGCTGCCAAGTCCAGGACTCTTAATCGATTTACAGATAATCCAGCTATAACACCAGCAAATGGCCGTTCAATTCTGTAACGTCCATTACGACTAAATTTTCCACCAACTTGAACATTTGCCATTGTGTTGAATACGGTTGATTGGTGACCTTAAAATATTTGGAAAGATGTGATGTTATATTTTTTTAGATTAATATTTTGTTTAAAAAAGGAATAGTAGTTGAGCTTACCTTGTGGATGGACAGTTTGGACGTTATAGTCATCTACTTGTAAAGTTGCATTTCCTCCAGCTCTACTGAATCGTACAACATGGTAGTTATTGTCGTTCACTTTGACCCCTATTTCCCCTAGTGGTAGATCATGTGATCCTATGTTGTATACCATGAAAATATTGCCTTCGACGATTTCCAGCTCCATATAATCTTGTGTTGTTGAGCTTTCTAGACGTAATAAGACCGCGTCTGATTTTGTTGTGATGAAACCCAATGCGATGTTGTCTTCTTCGGTATCAGGCTGTCGACCAGCAGGGAATGTGTATTGTATAATGCCTTTGTTAGGACCGAACTCGTATGCTATTGATTCTAATTAAAGAAAGAACAAAAATAGTATTTATAGAAAATTATTTTGAGTATAAAATTATTTAGATAAAAAAAGCTTTTTAACATACCACGTTTTTAAAAGGAACTAAAAAGTATAAAATAATTTCTCCTAGCCCCATACAGATGTAGAACCTCATACAAAATTTTTTTTTTTATCTAAATAATTATTTTCTACTTTTCAGTGTGTGAAATTTTGCAATCGATTTTGGACATCTTGATGATATTATGACAGATACACGCGGAAAATTGTGAAGACAATGGTAATTCGCCCTCTTGAGACGGCCGCCATGGATCTAACGGTATGTTGAGTATAATATATTGCTTATTGTATTCTACTTATGATACCCTATCATTTGATACCCATGTCGAGGGGTTTATGAAAGAAATGGCAATCCGCCCTCTTGAGATGGCCGCCATGGATCTTACGGTATATTAAATATACTATATTGCTTATTGTATTCTACTTGTGATGTCTTTTGAATTGATACCCATGTCGAAGGAGTTGTGAAGAAAATGGTAATACGCCTTCTTGAGATGGTCTCCATGGATCTAACGATACAGCCTAATGTATTTTACTTATGATACCCTTTTATTTGATACCCATGTCGCGAGTGTTGTGAAAAAAATGTTAATTCGCCCTCTTGAGATTAACGCCGTGGATCTAACGGTATATTGAATATTCTATTTTGCTAATTGTATTTTAAAATTGTATTCTACTTATCATATCCTTTCAGTTGATACACATGCCGAGAGGGTTGTGAAAAAGATGTTAATCCGCCCTCCTGAGATGCCCGCCGTGGATCTAACGGCATATTGAGTATACCATATTGCTTTGTTAGCATGACAAGATAACCGGAAGTATATGACAAATCGATTGCAAAATTTGTTCCGTGAAGAAAACAGTAATCCGCCCTCTTGAGACGGCCGGCACGGGTCCAACGGTACATTGAGTATACCATATTGCATTGCCATCGGAGCTAAAGCTGCGTGCTAAATTTCAGCATAATCAGATAACCGAAAGTATGTAAAAAATCGATTGCAAAATTCGTACCGGACAAACAGACAGATAAGAAAGCGAGCTAATAAAAATGTTTTAAAAAATAATATTTACCATCGTAGCAAGTAGGGCCGGTGTATGAAGTCATATCGCATTCACAAGCATAAGCATTCCATTGCTGAACACACACTCCGCGATTAGCGCAGGCATTTTGGCTGCATTTAGTTGGGCCTTCACAGCCGGTCACAACCAGTGAGCTAGGGACAACTGCGTCACTAGTAAGTGCTGGAGATGAGTCTCCTAAGTCCAATGAAGCTAAGCAACCTTCAAATCCAGATCGTGATGCAATAGAAGAGGGTAGTTTCGAGTACATATCCTTGAATACACCTCCAATGTACAAAATTCCATTCAGTTCCAAATGCATATTATTTCCAGGTGCATTGAATATCTCTAGAGTATCATCTACTACCAACGTGTGTGTCTTAGGCCCAGGCCTTCGTATACTAACTGAATGCCATCTATTATCGTTCATATGTATCCTAGATTTATCTCTCATCGTGATTGGTCCATCGCCCAGATCAAATGTATAGTGTATGTGACCATTAACAAGCTCAATTGATATATAATCATTTCGACGTCCACCATTGTACAGCAGCAGACCATTAGGCTCTAATGTCTTAAATCTAAAATCAATAGACACTGTTGTGTATGCCTTTAGAACAGGTAACCCCACATAGGAGTGCTTAGATCGAAACGTTGCTGGATAGTAAGGATTGCCTGGCGGCGAATTAACAAAACGTGCAGTGAGCTTAAATGTGGTGGTCGGCAATGCCGATAGTTCAGGTCCCAAATTTTTAACAATATCAATATACCTAAAAAAATAACAGAAATCCACATTAAAAACAATTTAATAACAACCCTCTCTACCTATGGCCGTTATAAACAAATCCCTGCATTTGGCCAACAAAGTTCGGCATTGTCGAAGTCATCTGGATCTCCTCCTCGGCATGGAACAGTCCACCCAGATGTATCGATCTGATCTCCATTGTGCTATGTTGCCGTCCGAGTATTGTTTCCGCTGAAGATAAATATTTAGATATTTTGTTCTACTGTGAAGGTGAACCATTGCTGGTTCTTGGACAAGCATATAGAAACAACGAGTGGGTCAAAAAGGTTTGTTCTTTTGTATAATAATCGAAAATTAACTCAAATAGAATTTAAATAAAGTTAAAGTAGAATTTGTGCTTTGGTTTTGATACTTTTTTTCATTTAAAAAAAAAAAATACTACGAAAGCTGAACCCAAAACTGATTTTCAAATTTTCATAATTAATATTTTTCTGGTAGTTTTTTTGTGCATCAATTTTGAGTTCTTCTTCACTTTTATGCAGAGGAAGTTTGATTTTTTTTGATTATATTTATTATAACTAATTTTGTTGCAGACATATTTTATTTATTTAAGAGTGAGTTGCGTTTTGTGTTCTTGTCGTTAAAGAAAATTATTTTAAACTAAAATCATTAACAAAAAATATAATTTATAGAGGGACACATGCTACATGCTAACAAGCCACAATCAACATCGATCATACTTAATGAAATCTTTAAATGTCAGAGGAAATTTATTTTTTGTTTTGGTATTTAGTTAAGCATAAAAGTTTAGTAGAGTAAAGCAAGCAGAAGAAATTCCCATGTTCACTAGGGGGTTTTAGAGATCTCTTTTGAAACGATAGGATATCAGCACACCATCTCTAAGCAGCACTTGATCCAAACTAAAGCGAGAGAGAGGGTAGAAAAGTACTAATTTGTTTTGATTTTGAATTCGGGTCTTTCAACAACAATTTCAATTTCGCGCCATTTTGGAACTATCAAAAAACAACTGCCATTGCCGTCATATGTTGTGTTGGCCATTATTAACTTCAGAGTTTGTACTTTAGATTAAAATAAAATATCACCAGTTTTTATGAAAATATTGCGCGCTTTTCTGTAGATTTGAAATGACACCTCTTGTTGAAAGACCCTGCATGAAGTGAGGAATATGGCAGATGAAAGCTAATCCGTATATACAAAGTTTTCTATAAAAAAATATTTTTTGGTTGAAATGAGCATGGAAATATGCATGAATATGACAGTGCTAATGTTCAGGCGCAGAAAGATTGCTGTGAGGGGCATGATTTATTTTTATCTAATGTTAGAGGCAAAGCTGGATTTTGTTTCTTATCAGTGATAGTAGTTTACTTCGATTGATATAAAAAACCGTTTTAATATTATATGTAGTGGAATTGTCGTTTAATATTGATTTTAAAATTGTTTAAACAATTTGTCCAAGATGATGTGATTGTTCCTTAGAATAAAAAATTATTTAACCTAAAAAACTTCATTCGTTATTCAATCAAGTAGAAATAACTTCATTCAATGAAAATGGAAGGTAAATTGGGAAATTATCGAAAAACTTTATATGAACTTTCCAATCAAATGTTCAACTGAAATACATAACAGTCAAACTGTCATTCAGATTTTAGAATTTTAAAAAAAAAATAGTATGGTCCATTGTATATAACTATTGTTGGGCCTTAATTAATCATTTTTATTAAATTTAAAAGTACAAATCACTTTGTAATTACTTTCAGTTTATATATTTGGCAGTTTATTTATAGTTGACAGTTCTAATGAACATTGAGAAATGCAGTGTGTCCCAACTAAAACGAATGATCATTGAAAGCCAATGAAGTTAGAAGAATGCTCATTCGATTTTGTTGTGGGTCAAGGATATAACAGTAGTAGAAGCGCGATCATAACTTCCTCATGGTGGCCTAATATGATTGGGCCTGGTAAGCCAAGATGTAAAGTACTCGTTGTCTCCTTGCTAATTTTCTGTAAGAGGTACTGTTTCGGAGGTATAGTGGAAAACCCATTTGCACACCTTTTCCAAGATGGCGGCCAAAGGGGGCCGGGATCCCGAAAACTCAAATTTAAACTTGCACCGACCTCCCCCCCTGCACAACCCAAAAATAAAACCTTGTCCTGCATTTTTTGCAATGTTAAAGTACCAATTCCATGGGCTAGATAGGGGCGGTAAGGGCCCGGGTAGTAATTTCTTCCAGAACTGGAGAAAATCTTTACCCGTGCAATCGGTGCTCTATCTACTGTCTGACCTGAATAAAATAAATCTCCCAGCCTAATATAAGTACGCAAGCAAAGAACTTTCCTGGGGATGTATATGTATAATTTCTATCGGCGTTTCATTCCACACGCAGCAGAAAATCAGTTGGCTGTACAGAAGTTCCTAGGCCGTTCAAAGAAGAATGATAAAACTAAAATCAGCTGGGACGCTGACGCGAATGAAGCGTTCTAGCAAACGTTAATAGTACAGTTTCCAGAGTAAAAAAATCGCTAAAACTGCAAAAAAATTGTAGTTTAATGAAATTTGGAATGGTGGGAGTTTAGCAATTGGAGAAAAGGTAACCGTTGAGTTCCGGGCCGTACTTCGTGAAAATCACGAGAAAATCCGGTTGAAAGAATTTTCCGACGCTTTCCCGACCGTAGCTCGGAAAAACGTCGAAATTGGAAAAATGTTAAGAAGACAAAATTAAAGCTATGAAAATTCTCAACAAAAAAAGTTATATAAGCTTTTCCCGGTGTTAAATATTTAAGCTTAGCCATATGTAGAAATAAATATTCGCACATAAAAATAATTTTATTGCACATATTTTCAATTTGCACATTCTGCACATTTTTGCAATTGCCAATTTTTTACCTGCACGAGCTCGATGTAATATGATCGGGTCAATAATATTTTTATGTATTTTGATGAGTAAACCAATTTTGCCTACTTTTGATTTTATGTAGTTTAATATATCAATAATGTAAGTAGCTTAAGAATTTTTGATATAAATATCGGAATTCATAAATTAAATTTATTCTAGTCAAGAAGCTTGAGCGTTTTACTTCGTTAAAACCATTAACAAACCTTTACTCCTGTTGAATTAGTTTATGTGCTGATTCAACCAACAATTCTGTAGTCACGGTGTAACACCTAGATTACCGATACAGTTAAGGCAAAAGAGCCTTACCTTAAACATTTGGAGGCCCCGGCGAGATTCAAGTGAAACACTTGAAGCCCGTCATTTGCAACTAAATCTTTATAAACATTGCGTGTTTTGATCGTACATAGAAATGCCACTCTCTCTAGACGAGTTGTTTGCAAGGCAGGAAACCAGTGGACAGGCTCTGCAAATCATCATTCGGAACTACAAGAAGGATGGCACGAAGCGGAAGGACCATCTATATTACCAGAGACGATTGAACCAGCTGGAAGAGGAATGGAGCCGCTTCCAAGACACCGATACCACCATTAGGCAGCAACCAGATCTGCCTATGTCGCATAAATATTTCGCGACCAATTATTATGGAACCATAAAAGATGTTTTTCTGAAATACCAGGAATATTTCCGCCAGAAAATTGCCTCTGCTAATGAAGCCGACAATTTCGAAGAAGAAGATGACCACAACTCAGACAACGACGACGTTGTTTCCATTGCCCAGGGGGCCAAACCCAAGCGAATGCCGCCAACCAAAGAAATCAATCCAATACCGCCAAAGGTTCAGACCACCGAGGGTCACAGTTCCAAGTTTGTGGAGCATAAATTACCAGAAATTGCCACCAGTTCCGAGCTAAGCAAGCTGATGCGGAAACAATCCAGCATAATCGAGTCCTTGTGCCGTCATCTGCGCAAGATTGATTATGCTATAACCAACCGACCATACTACGACGTCGCGATGCAAACCATAAATCGCTATTGGTCACAAATCGAGGAACTTCACCATCAACTCTGGGAATCATCTTCCGATCCAACCAGCCAAGGATATGATATCGAAGCCTATATTCAACTAGAAGAACAGGTCCAGGATGCTATGGTTCAGCTTACCACCAAGGGGAAAAAGGAATCGTCCAATCCAGAAGCATCGACAAATTACAACAAATTGAAGCTACCCAAAATTACTATCCCGAAGTTTGATGGAAACTACCTTACCTGGAGACAGTTTTACGACCTCTTCAGCCAAATGGTCGACAAGGAAGAAATGGCACCATGTCAGAAGATGTGGTACTTAAAAACCAATGTGAGTGGCGAGGCCGAGAAGCTCATCAGGCATTTCACAATATCAAACAGAGGTAGAGAAAAGGAAAAACGTTGTGACATTAACAACAACCGAACCAAGGACAAGTGTTGCTAATCTATTTGACAACATTGATCACCGAAATTCCTTCCGGCGACTACAACGCATAGGCGCTTACGTAGTAAAATTTATTAGCTATATACACAATCCGACGGAACATCAGAAAAACCTCACATTAACCACCATGGAGCTAGAAGAATCTCTCCAAATTATCATACGCTCCATGCAAGTAGAAGAATTTAAGGATGAAATTCATCAATTAAGACAACAAAAGGAAATTGCGAAAAACAGCCCTACTGTTGGATTAACACCATTTCTAGATCAAAAGGGTATTCTTCGAGTAGGGGGAAGGTTGGAAGCAGCCACCATACCATACGATGCCAAACATCAGATGCTATTACCTTACTCACACCCATGGACAAAACTTCTGATGACCGAACTCCATCAAGAAAATTTGCACACTGGGCCACAATCCCTACTGGCAATTACTAGACAACGCTTTTGGCCAGTAAAGGGAAAATCAATCGCTCGTTCCGTGATCCAGCACTGTGTATACTGCAATAAGGTTAAAACAAGGTTGTTGGGTCGAAGAATGGGCAACTTGCCCCAAGACAGAATTCAGCCAGCTCGTCCCTTCATTAACACCGGCGTTGATTTTTGTGGACCTATCTGGATTCACTACCGACTCCGCGGAAAACAGCCCCAGAAAAGCTACATCGCAGTATTTTGCTGCTTTGCCACCAAAGCCATCCATCTGGAGGTGGTCAGTGACCTCTCAACCGATGCCTTCATTGGTGCATTAAAGCGATTCATTGGGAGAAGAGGAAACTGCCAGAAGATTTATTGTGACAACACAACCAACTTCGTGGGGGCCCAGGGTAAACTGCAGGAGCTAAAACAAGGCATCTACTCCAAAACTGGAAGCGATCAGACCATTTCAACCTGCCTCAAGAAGGGTATACAATTCAATTTTATACCACCACGATCACCACACTTCGGAGGTCTTTGGGAGGCTGCAGTAAAATCGGCCAAACATCTAATGCAGAAAGGCATCGCATCAGCATCCTTAACCTATGAAGAACTACAAACACTAGTTGTCGAGGTTGAGGCAATCTTGAATTCCAGACCCTTAACTCAACTCTCAGCGGATCCAAATGATTTCAGTGCTCTTACACCTGGGCACTTTCTAATAGGAGAACCAATGACAGCAACCGTGGACCCACACGCAAGTCCAATGAAAGCCAGCCTTCTAACTAGATGGAAATTAGTGTCCCGTATCAAAGAAGAGTTTTGGCAAAGATGGGTGAAAGAGTACTTGAATCAACTGCAACAGCGTTCGAAATGGAAACAGTGCCAAGATAACATTAAAGAAGGTACAATCGTCGTCATTCGGGAGGACAATTTACCAACCATGAAATGGCCATTGGGTCGGATTCTCAAAACCTTCCCAGGCAATGATGGAAACATTAGAGTAGTAGACGTGAAGACAGCATCAGGAGTATATCGGCGACCAATCCACAAGCTAGCACCATTACCATGTAACGAAGACAACGTAAAGCAGTCTATGGAAGGTGAAACTGAAACTCAAGGAACCAATACTACGTTTATAAGCGGAGTTTCACTCCCGGATCTTCAATCCAAAGTAAAACTCCCGATGCGTTTATAAGCAATGGAAGTGTAAATCCAAAATACTTTCTGGTTTGAGATGACAGCTCCAAGCTCAAATTCAAAATCATAGCAAAGACATATATAAACCCAATGTTTAATTTAATTTATTTAAAAATATCAATAAACAAAGAAAAAAACTATTGTAGCAAAATAAAACACCCAGCTTCTTCTTTCTCCCCTTCGGAAAAAATTCTCACTCCCAGTCAGCGTTTATAAGCACAACATAAACCGGGATCGAAGTTTCACTCCAGCTTTTTCTTCGGGAGCGAAAATCCAAGTTGTGGATTTTCACTCCCGGTTTATAAGCGGTGTTTCACTCCGGATCGAAACTTCCATCCGGAGGGAAACTCCGCTTATAAACGTAGTACAAGAGACCAGGAGAAGATCCCACCCACGCACTCTCCACGACTAGAGAACCGGAAGTCCCCAAGAAAAGATCACGACAACCGACTGGCTCATCTTTAATGTCTGTCCTCATGATGTGTTTAGTTTTACCTCTTATACGAGGGCAGCCGGTCAACATCACTTCCTTCAATCCGCAGCCAGGATTGCACTTCGATAGTCTAGGAGTAGTGAACCTGATTTCAACAGAATGGAAAATTATTGTGTACTATGACATGCAACCATATTGGAATGAATTTAGAACTTTGCAACAGGGCATCAAAACATTGCAGCACTTTTGTAAATTAATGGAACCAGACGAGACCTGCCAAGCGGTCATTAGCCACTTCCAACATGTAGCAGATGAGATAAACAATGATAATGTGCTTCTAGAAGAACGGTGGCTCGTAAGATCTAAGCGAGGAGCACTCAATATAGTAGGGAATATAGCAAACTCCCTGTTCGGTGTAGGTACTCGACTCGGAGTACGCAGAAAAGATGGCCTCTACAATACAAACTGTCAAGGGAAATGAACAACACCTAATAGCATTATTGAAGAATCAGACGTCTATTATAGATTCAACAATAAACATCATAAAGAAGGACGAAATCGCACTAAAAAATAAGTTCCAAATGCTGGATGACCAATTCTCCAAGATAGTCAATCAGATCCACGTCACAGAAGAGGAAACGTATAGAACAAAGGTGAGCCAAATCTCCAACACAGTAGCAATACAGCTAACATTAATTTCTGCGAATTTACAACGCATACAAGCTGCAACCCTAGACGTTACTGCAGCTGCACACCAAGGCAGTATTAACCTACTCTTACTGTCTCCAGCCCAACTGAAGAATGAGATCGCAAACATCAGAAATAATCTCCCATCCACACTGAGTCTACCAGCCAACCCAGAAGATTTACGGCTATTGTACAAGTTGATGAAGGTTAAGGCTCAAGTAATAAAAAATTATATGATCTTTCAACTAAAGCTGCCGCTCGTAAACATAGACCAATTTGAGCTATACAAGGTCATCGCAATCCCGGCACTGATCAACAACACATTCTTAGCAATCCAACCAAATTCTACACATCTAGCTATCAGTCGGCATCGTGACAATTATTATCCTATAACCGAACAGGAATTGTCATCATGTACGACTATTAAGGTCGGAAATTATGTGTGCAAGCAATTACACCCAATCTATCATAAGTCAATGAACAGTCAGTCGTGTGAAATAGACTTCCTAAATAATGTCCAAAGTTTGGAAACCTGTAGGCTCCAAGTCATCAACGATAAGCAAGTATGGGTACAACTAGCTCAAGGCAACGAGTGGATCTTCGCGGTAAGGAAACCCTCCCCCGTGAACATAGTCTGTGAAGAAGAGACGTATTCCACCATTCTACAAGGATCCGGAACCTTAAAGATGGAGTCACCATGCACTCTCAAACACGATCTAGTTACCATACGAGGCCATCAGCTGTATACTAGCAACGTTAGAACATCCTACACCAGTTTTATAAACAACCAGGTTAACCTCTCAATCCCAAATAATCCTCAATGGACTCTGCGAAATAACACAGAATATCAACCACAGTTAGAGGTACTGGAAAGGCTACAAGACAACCTTAATTCCCAGTTATTCACGGAATTTTCATCTAGAATTGAAGAGAACAAGGTTCATCATATGGCCGTAGGATATTCCGGACTTCTCCTGATTGGAATAATCATCATCATCGCGGGCATCATGATTTACAAATTCCAAAACAGACCGCAACCTAAACCTATACCGGCACCAAGACGCAGACAAAGTTTGGTCTTCGATGTAGACCCCAGTATTTGTTGAACAATGTTCAACGCGGGGAGAATGTTAAATATTTAAGCTTAGCCATATGTAGAAATAAATATTCGCACATAAAAATAATTTTATTGCACATATTTTCAATTTGCACATTCTGCACATTTTTGCAATTGCCAATTTTTTACCTGCACGAGCTCGATGTAATATGATCGGGTCAATAATATTTTTATGTATTTTGATGAGTAAACCAATTTTGCCTACTTTTGATTTTATGTAGTTTAATATATCAATAATGTAAGTAGCTTAAGAATTTTTGATATAAATATCGGAATTCATAAATTAAATTTATTCTAGTCAAGAAGCTTGAGCGTTTTACTTCGTTAAAACCATTAACAAACCTTTACTCCTGTTGAATTAGTTTATGTGCTGATTCAACCAACAATTCTGTAGTCACGGTGTAACACCTAGATTACCGATACAGTTAAGGCAAAAGAGCCTTACCTTAAACACCCGGAAAACCTCACGTTTGGTCGGAAAATGGAGGTTAAAAAAAAAAAATATGAAAAATTATTTTGTTTTTATATTGTTTTCTTTATGCAGGGTGTCCCACCTCAAGTTACAAAGTGGCGGGCTGTAGATAGGCTTTGGATAGACGAACAAAAAATCATATGGGAGGGGGCAGAAATCGTAACGGTTTGGTCACTAGGGCGCTTTGAAATTTTTTTGATAGAGGTTTACATATCACCCTGTATTTTGGTAACCCGATGACCTACTTCCATGAATTAGGTAGCAGTATACGCATAATACTCCCACCTATCTAAACTGTAAAAGCGAAGGTTCTACACCACCAACTTCCAGAGTTATGAGTCTTGATCTATCTCCAGTTATTTCCGAAGAACTTTGTCAATTTTTCTAATATACTAATGTATAGAAAATATAGTTATAGAAAATAGTTTTTCTGTGAAAAAAATGATATTTTGACTCATAACTCTGGAAGTTGGTGGTCCCATATGATTTTTTGTTCGTCTATCCAAAGCCTATCTACAGCCCGCCACTTTGTAACTTGAGGTGGGACACCCTGCATAAAGAAAACAATATAAAAACAAAATAATTTTTCATATTTTTTTTCTTTAACCTCCTTTTCCCGACCAAACGTGAGGTTTTCCGGGAAAAGCTTATATAACTTTTTTTGTTGAGAATTTTCATAGCTTTAATTTTGTCTTCTTAACATTTTTCCAATTTCGACGTTTTTCAGAGCTATGGTCGGGAAAGCGACGGAAAATTCTTTCAATCGGATTTTCTCGTGATTTTCACGAAGTACGGCCCGGAACTCAACGGTTACCTTTTCTCCAATTGCTAAACTCCCACCATTCCAAATTTCATTAAACTACAATTTTTTTTGCAGAAGAAATCTCTAGGAGCTGTACTAAGCAGTCTGGTGGAAACAACAGTGTTAGCTTTTTCTACGCATGGCGCCCCAATCTCGATAGTTAACGACTCGTCAGATACAGCATTAGGTGCCGCATTACAACAGTCGGTTAACGGAGAGGAACACTAGCTGAGAAACGGTTTAGCACGTTAAGGAATTACTGGCGATATTCGTAGGGAAAAAATATTTCCGACATTTCTTATAGGGAACTAATTTTACCATCGTAGCAGACAACAAACCGCTGTGCAGATTGTCGCTTACAAGAAATGGCTAAGAAGCAAGAGTCAGCAGACCCCGCTAAGTTGTTAAACGATAGAACTAAGACAATAAAATTGAAACGATGCTTTGCTCCCAACAGCAAATGCGAATTGTATTGCAACATGGGTAAAAATAAGTATGACCCTACGTACCAGAGAAATTACGGAGAAAGTATGGGAGAACTTATATGGATTGGCGCACCAAGGCTTACGCGTATCAAGGAAATTGCTTACCAGACGTTAGGTGTGGCCTAAGATGAATAATTATATTAACAGATTTGTAAAAACGTTGTATGTCAAAAAGGTCAAATTAATAAAGACACAAGAAGTCCGTTAGCCCAGTTCAACACCGCTATATAGCACCTTTTCGACTACCAGAAAGGAAAAGAAGGCAGAAACTGTATCCGTTACATTTTATTCTAGATGGATAAGCCAATTTGGATTTCTACTAAGGGTATCAACAGATTAGGGGAGACAATTTGTACGCAGCCTTTTTTACACAGTTGACGAGGCTCTAAAGGTATTCATACGACACCATACCATACCTCAAACCAACGGCATAATAGAAGGTTGTGAAAGGGCCTTAAAAGCTATGCTTAGAGGACTAAACAAAAGGATGCTGCGATTAAGCTAGCCAGGGTACAAAGATTGGTTGGTCTTGGTATCACTCGAGTTAAAAGCACCTGTCCCGCTGCGGCTTCGGAGGTCCTACTGTACCTTTCTCCGCTACATTTAGTAGTAATAGAGGAGGCTCTGACGAGGGCGTCTACGGGAGATATTCTCCTTTCTAACGCTGATGTGGATTTCGGGCCACGAAGGTCACATTGGATTTTCATTATTTACAATTTACAATTACAATTAAGAAGATTAGCAAGCTGCCACGTAAGAACGGCCATCAAACATTGGGTCGACCAGCTGTTTCTTAATAGTTGGACAAGGACACAGGATGCTCAACAAGCTAAAAGATTCATCCAAATCGATAAAGCTAAAGCGGGAAAACTTTTGAATTTCAGAAGGTGGGAGCTAAAAATAATAACAGTGCTGCTGACAGGCCAATGTTCGCTAAATTGCCCTCTAAATAAAATATGTAGGACTAGATTCTAGCTGTCGGTTCTGCGGGGCAGCTCCCGAAACTGCGGAGCACTTGCTGTGCAACTGTGACGCTACAACGAGGACTAAATTGAGCGAATTCTCAACTCCCAGGGAAATTTGGGACAGGAACCCTAAATCAGTTTTAGACTATATTAAAAGCTTTAACCTAGATCAGGGATTCTCAACCTTTTTGAACCCACGTACCCCTTTTTGTGTATCATTAACTATGCGTACCCCAAGTTTCCCGATAGCCCAGCGCTGCTCTCCCTGTCTGTGACTCACAAGGGAAGTCTCTTTGGTGTCAAACGCGCAGAGCTGGGTTACATTTTTTTTCTGGTTCTTCTTATCAAAACAAAGCTAAAAATGTATATCACAACCCCTATCTTTTTGATATTTTGTTTATACCGATTTTTCTGTTTTCGGCTAATATCTCTTAAACGGAAAGTCCTACCATAAAATATTATTTACAAAGTTTGTAGATCATGCGATTATCTACAAAAAATGATACCATACATTTTCCCGTACGAATTGCCGTTCAAGAGATATCGCCGTTTTAAAGATTTAAAATATTCATATCCCCCTAATTCGCAACTTGTATAGGTCATCAGACGTTACTTTACGACAATTAAAAAATCGGTATAAAAAAAATATCAAAAAGATAGGGGTTGTGATATACATTTTTAGCTTTGTTTTGATAAGAAGAACCAGAAAAAAAATGTAACCCAGCTCTGCGCGTTTGACACCAAAGAGACTTCCCTTGTCAGTGTTCCATATTTGGACACTAGTGTTCCAAAATACCTACTACAGTCACAAATGCAGTAGTAACTAGCGTCGTGTTTGCTGGCTGCAAATTTCAAATCACTATTCCAGAACTTTTGGAACAATTATATTATAGCATACCACCAGTTGAGAAATGCTGACCTAGGTGGCTTTTAAAGAATGGGATGGAACAATGGGCCAAATAAAATAGGTCGAAGTGCCCGCCAAGGCGCCCCTCAACAAGAAATGGAAATAGAAGGATGGGAAAACACTGTCGAAGTCTTTTCCAATTTTTTCGGACCACTTGTTAGGAATTAAGTAGGGAGGTAGGGGAAGAGCATTACAGTGATCTAACCTCCAGTCTGGAGAACTCTTTTAAGTCTTCCAAAAATTAACTACCTAGTCTGCGGTGTTTGGCGTTAGCTAAAGCCGGGCATTTACACAAATGACATTTTTGACTCCGCCTATTGGGATGCCGGCCTTCTTGTTCTCCCCACTTGTTTCTATGATCGGGAACTCAGACAAGAGTCACGTTGCGCTTTCTAATAAGCCTCTCTAGCTTGGCTCTACATCGCTTCACTAGCTTCGAGTGTATCATTACTGAATCCAGAGCTTTTATAGAGGCTTAGCTGTCTATGAAAATAGCAGTACTGCATCCTTGTGTAGGCTCTAAGGTCATTGTCTGGCAGACCTACAGGATCGCCAGCATTTCAACTTAAAAGATACTAGCATACACCGTGAGCTGCCGGGATAGTGAACTATTAGTGGTGTCTAGATAAACCCCTGATCCGACGCCCTCTGCGTCTATTCGAACATCGAACTTTCGCAGGTCGTCTCCGTTTCTCCACTCTCTTCTTGAGGGTATACTGCAAATCCCAGAGTATTTTTTTCGTGTGAATTTAACACACTACACACTTCATAAGCGTGTAAATTCAGTTAATCGTGTTAAAATATTGCATTTTAGGAAAACCTTGTTAAAATAATGCGGGTAAAAGAAAGAAGGTTGTCTGTGATTGTAGCGACTATACACCATAAATCATTACGGAACCCCAGTCTGATCTTGCGATTTAAGCAAATGCTTTTGTCCTAGCAAAGGCACGAACTAACTGATAAATCTATGCAGAGGCTTCCACCTTCTTATACCACAGCTATTATGAAAAATTACTTCATCACCGGATGATTTCGTAATGTTATGAAACACCGTAAGAAATGTTTCAGAAACCCCACAGTAATACTAGTCGAATTAAAAATCATTAATCGGTTGGTCAATCCAAGGCAAAGGCCTCCCAAGACGGTCAAACGGTTTGACTCAACCCACATCTGTCTGAGTCAATTTAATCGTGTACGCGGTTGGTTTGTCAGGCTTGCAAAATTGTACCTGCAAAAAATTAAGTTACATTTTACAACGAACATTTCATTTGTTACTTCAAATATAATTGTTATCGTTGTTTTTTAGTGGTTTCTTTTGCAAAATTTATTTATTAATATTATGTTTAGCCCTATATTTTTAATAACCATCGAATTGAATTATTGATAAAACGTTCTGAAAATAAGAAAAAATATATTCGTACAGAAAAGGTCATTTTACAGGTTTATGACAAGAATTAATAAAATATTTACATCTGACATTTAAAAATTTCCAAAACAAAAATGAAAGCAAAGTCAAAAGTGCCTTAAGCAGGGTTTAATATCTAGCAGCTAATACACACATTTAAACATTATATCCAAAAGCATCCTTGCCTATATATATTTCCTAAAAAAGTTTATTAATTATTAATATTAAAGTCAGATTATGAGTAAAAATATTCATACACAAAATGTTAGCAAAGATGCCTTTAAATATAACGAAAAATCGAAGAATTCGTATCGATGATACCAAAATGCAATCATTATTTCTTTTAAAAAAACCTAAAAAAATGAGCTAAGACATTTCCGTTCAAAAATATTACAAATGTCCAATCTCAAACGCATTTTTGCAATTCGAATCTGTGTTAAAATAAAATGTTATTAAAAAAGGAATTTCATTGATATTTTTTACGTTAAAAATCGGCTGTTTAGCAAAATTCAAATTCAAAATCAACACAGTAACGAATTACAAAAATTTGTATTTATTCAACTATTTTCTTTCCAATCTTAAAAACAACAGGCAGAAAATTAAAATAAATTAAATAAAAAAATAAAACAAATTTTTTGTGCAATAAAATAGCGCCCTGACGCTCGCAATGTTGCCGGTTTTAGTATTTCTTCAAATTTTGAGGCGATTGAATTCTTCTATTTTTTTTTAATTGTAAAAATCGCGCCCGATTTTCTTATAATTGAATTATTTATATTTATTTCAAATAAAATTTGTTGTTACCTTCACCTAATGTTCGAATTATATAAGTTTTTTTATCCAATTGTCCATGGGAAATTTTACTTTTTTTTATATAAAAAATAATTTCTTTTTTGAAAATGAAAATTTTGAAAAACTTTTTTTTTTCATTATTTTTTATAATTGATGCCAATGATTTCTACTATTTTTTTTAAAGGGAACAAACTTTCATTTGAAATTCGTTAAAAAATTTCTTTAACATTGATATTTTTTTTACTCTGTCGTTTTATAAATGTTTAGTTAATTTTTTTAATTGATTTTTTTAAAAAATAAATTAAATAATACAAAATAAATGAAATGAATTGTTTTTAAAATGGTATTTCGTTTTTTTTGTATGATTAATGAATTGTAGCCAATTTTCCTTTACTAATAATAATATATGTTCACGACTAGAGTAATAAATTAAATAGGAGGAAATATAATATTTCGATAGTATTTTTTGGAAAGATAGTTCCAAGGACAGAGAGATAGAGAAAAAACACATAAAGCGCAAAATACTGATAGAGAACCTAGCATAATTTTTTTTTGGTTAATATATATATTTTTTTTGAACAAAAAAATAGAGGTTACAAGATTTTTTTATTGGTTTAAATAGGGTATACTTTGTCAAACTTGATACAAGTGTATGGGGATGGTGATGTGAATTTTGTGATAAACTTTTTCATTTTTGTATTATGCAAGCAAATTTTTGTCTGATTTTTTGATTATATTTCAGGCGAGAAATTCTTAGGTGTATTTTTGTTGTTGTTGATATGTTTATGGGTAATTCTTGAAAAGAAAACCTAATTTGATCCTAATCCATACTCAGCACTTCATAAGTAAGTAAAACATTTTAATGAGTCTCGGCTTTTGTGTAGTATAAAGAAAATCACATCTAAAACTCTTACTCAAATAACACTTCATTGAATCCCCTCTAGATTTACGGCGGAAATAATCCCCCTCAATATATTTTGAACTTTGAAATGGTAAAATTGTTTGAAATAATTATTGAAGTCGTGCTTTTTTAATTGCTTCTGTTTATTTTTTGGAGTTTACAAAGTGTGATTTTGCAGGGAAAATTGTTGAATTTAAGCAGGAACATTATTTTAACCGGAAAATTGCGAACAAAATTGGTCAAGATCATAAGACAATCAACACTTTTCTAAAACAACCAGAAAATTATAGCAAAAACCTCAAAGGGCGCACAGCAAGAGCAACAATAAAACGAGAGCTTCGGTTAATTTTACGTGAAGAGTCGAATTCCACTCGCAAAATAAAGGATAAAATTGCAACTTTAGCCAGATCGTTAAACCTGTGGTCACTTATGCCGCTATAGTCTGGTGGGGCAAGACTTAACAAGTTACGTCGATCGTCAAGTGCAGCAAACTGCAACGGCTTGCTTGCCTCTTCATTTCCGGAGCTGTGATGGATTGTCCCCATTGTAGATCTTCATATGGAAATCCGCCGCCATAAGTGCCTTGAGACTTCAGGGGTGGAAGCACGTAAGTTGTTTCAATCGACCTCTTCATACAAAAATTCAAGTGTTACAAAAATATTTGTATGGAGAGGTCGATTGAAACAACTTACGTGCTTCCACCCCAGATCTCATCCAACTGGCCCTTTACAGTCAAAGGACACAGGGACATTCTTAACAACATCCCAAACATTCCCGTTTGCCACGTATCCGACCATATGGTATATGAACTCCAAAAGAAATTCAGGGGGATTATTCCGGATCGTTCTGAGTGGGAAGAAATTATTCTTTCTGGGGATCGAAAACATCTCCACTGGTTGACCGATGGGTCAAAGATGGAACATGGCACAGGGGCTGGTGTTACAAGACCCAACTCCAAGGTCTCGATTGCAATGGGTAAGCGGCCTTCTGTTTTCCAGACTGAAATACATTCCATTGCAACTTGCGTTAGGCTCAACCTTGAGAAATGTCTGAAAGGCGCCAACATTAAAATCTTTTCTGATAGCCAAGCTGCCATTAAGGCACTCTCAACGTGGAAGTTTTTTTCCAAAATAGTTGTAGGGCCTGACCAAAAGAAATGAGGTCTCGCTCTGCTGGGTCTCTGGACACCGGGGTATCGAAGGCAATGAGGCTGCAGACAGAGGGGTCTGAGACGATGGTCCAGGGCCCAGAACCCTTCTGTGCCATCTCTTGGTCCACCTACAAGTCCCTGATAGAGGAGCGGATTAGGCGAGTAAACCTAGCCTATTGGGAATCAGTCCCAGGTTTTAGACAGGCTAAAGATCTTATAAGATCCTTGGCCTTAAGGGGCACTATCACTTTAAACAGAACGGATTATCTGGCTGACCATGTAGAACTGTGGTCTCAAGAGACAGAATGTCGACTCTTCATGGAAGGCGACGAGACTTCCACACATGTCCTGCTCTGATCTGTCTTAGAAGAAGAACGTTTATCAGAGAGTGAGACCTGCTCAAGTCCGCTCTTCGTCAATTAAAGACCTTCTTGCCTTCATTCGGAAGGCTGATAGTCTTTTCTGCTAGTGGGGTACACACAATAGGTCTAACTTGGCCGCAGTGTTTACCATGTGGGTTGCCCCCTAACTCCTTAAAAAAAATAAAAAAAAACTTCAGCCAGTATCTGGACAATACGTAGAGTAATTAAACAGAGTCCGCATCTGAAGCGGGAAAAACATATGGAAAAGCCACAATTACTTCCACGCCATAAAAATTCTAGGTTCGAGTATTACCGAACTCATTTAAACTGGAAGTAACCTTTTCTAATGAGTTTAATTAGGAATTAAATTTAGATGGACCCGATGGCTTTCGCTATACCATGATTTCAGGAAATCTAATCTGTTTCTGTCTCGCCGTCATAGCGCTGCTGGTTCCGGCATGGTATGGGCTGCAATTTCATTCTATGGTGGCATTGATTTGGTTATTTTGGAAGGTTGGCAGACCTCAGAAGATTACATTGACCTACTAGAAGTCCTAAAAATTAATTTCCACGCAATCTTCAATGGCCAACGATGGATTCTTCAACAGGATAATGCGCCCATTCATACAGCCAGGCATGTTAAACAATGGTTTGCGTAGAACAATATTGAGTTTCTGGATTGGCCAGCTGTATATCCCGACCTGACAATTGAGAACTTATGGAGATGGTTATCGCGAGCAATTTATGCAGATGGTAGGCAATTTCAAAATTATAGAAGGTTTTATTACAGCAATGGAAGATGCTTTTGAGCAAATTCCATTCAATTATCTACGAAGTCTCACATGGTGCGTCATATTTTCTTTGGAGCACGTATGCCAGCGTAGATGCAGCTGCACCAGCCCATGTTGTGGGGTACCCTCTACGCCAACAGGATCGCTCACTACACCTGCGTACGTACTCCTATGAAAATGAAACGCACCTATAGACCCCTAGTATGAAATACGATTCGTCAATCGAAAGGTGATTCGATTGTAAATTGTGATTAGTAGTGCGTAACACAGTTGAACCAAACAAAAAATGGCGCCATTGTAACTGATTATTTTCCGTCGTTTTGATGAATCGACTCTATAATCGAGAATCGGACTATTACTTTTTCCATTTGATAGTCGATTTGACATCGAATGTTTGACGAGAATCGGACTAGGGGTCTAGTCTCTTTTGCAAGCTATGGCGAAGCCAAAAGAACATTAAAATCGCTTATAACTTCAAAAGTAAAGGCCATAGCATAAAAATTGTCCAGACATTATTCATAGAAAATTGTCCAAGCTTTCCAATTTTGGGGAAAAAAATATTAGTTAACTACGTATTTTTTTTGAGGAAAAGGTGGTTGAGTTGAAATTTGTGTGAAGAAAAACGACGCTGGGCTGGGATAGCTGGGAGTATTCTGCGTATAAAACTAGGCCTACAAAAAAAAAGGGTGATATGTAAACCTCAACAAAAAAAATTAGTGACTAGTGACTAAACCGTTACGATGTTCATCAATCCCAGGCCTATCGACAGCCGGCCGCTTTGTAAACTTAACGGATACACCCGGTATGTATACATATGTAGTTAGCGCTTCACTTTTATAGAGCCGGAACCCAGTATCATTTTAGTTACTTCTAGAAGAATGAAAACAATTGTAACTATTACGAAATGTGAGACAAAGAGGCTATCAAAAGGAGATGACATATATGTACATGATACTTAGATTTGTATCCATAAGTGGTAATTTGCGTCCCTGTGTTCGATAAATAGGGCAACTAATGTCTTAATAGCTTTCCTGTTGCGCCTTAGTAAATCTCTGGCAGTATTGCAAGACAAATAAAGTGTTTATAGCGAAAGTTATAAATGCAGAAAATATACAAAAACCCGATTTATATCTGAGCACAATGATGTATTGTTGCACATATTTAGAATTAATACTATGTAAAAGCAAAACCCTTGCCTCAAAGACCCCACACAAATGCTATATTTGACAATAGCATGGGTTTTAAGGTATTTATAAGTGACCATTCTTAAAAGATGAAGAACCTGATATTATTTGAAATCGAAAAGGTTTCTCAATGATATTATTATATGCAAAGTACAAAGTAAACGAGTTTTCTGTGAAGTAAACGTGTATTTAAAAAACGACCAGCCTCTAACTTTCACAACATGAATAAGCTCAGCAGGCATACAAAATATTGCGAAGCTATATTGAACAATAATGACTATTCATAGATGAAGCACTTGGTCTTACGATTTCAAGATATATAGTCCAGGAGTTTTAACCTGACACTAAAACCAATAGAAATGA
Source organism: Thereva unica (assembly GCA_949987705.1). Classification (NCBI taxonomy): domain Eukaryota; kingdom Metazoa; phylum Arthropoda; class Insecta; order Diptera; family Therevidae; genus Thereva; species Thereva unica. The sequence continues at coordinate 121,829,688 of OX465283.1, read as the reverse complement.
TTTTTGGCACACGAGCAGTTTTTGAAGAGTGCTTTAAGAAAAAAATTGTTCTGCACGCGAACAGCTAGGAAAAGTGGGGAAAATTCACGCGAAAACTCGGAAAATAGATATTCCATCAATAAAGTGGAGGTGGTTGAAAATTTCGACATAATATATAGAAACAATGTAGAGCGTGGAAATCTACACAAAAAAACGTCTTTACATATTTTTTCGAAAATTGCTTCCTCTGGGAGATAGTGAGCTATAATTGATATATCCAGATTTCCGTGCGAATAACTCGGGATATCATAAAATTTACATTGACGCTCAATTAAAATCTTTATAACTCCATTGTTCTTGGTCGAAAATTCATAAACTAAACGGTCAAAGATTCAGTAAGTCACATTTGAACAAATCAGATATAACATTCATTCCCAATTTAGGGTTACAAAAATACAGGGTAATATGTAAACCTCTACCAAAAAAATTTCAGAACGTCCTAGCGGCTAAACCGTTACGCCCCCACCCATACGATTTTTTTTCGTCTATCCAAGACCTATCCAAAGCCAGGCGTTTCGACATTTTCACTGATACACCCTGTATGGTCAATAGCTGGAGGGTCCTAGATACAATATCCTTCTCATGCCACATAAATTCTTCATAACTTTTCGCGGGACGTAAGCCAGAGCCTAATGCATATTTCACAACGCAAGATGCAACTTCTATAAAAAAGGGGTTAGTTGAAAGCTTATCTATGTGTAAATGTCTTATAGACTTCGAGACCGCTTATTCGATTAGCAACAAATTTTGTATATGGGGGTCTTCGGGTACGACGAGTATTCCTACACGGTCTTTTTTGCTCCAGCCAGTAAAATCCTAAGCTTTAGTATGAAAAATATACGATTGTTAAAGTTTCGAATCGATCGGAGGGCAGTCGCCGTATAATTTTGTTGAAAAAAAAAAAAAAGATTTTTCGCGTAATGTGTTTCCACAACAAAATGCTTGGTCAGCTTAGGCTACCTGCACCGGCACGTGGAAGAAACGCTGTTCAGTATAGAGAGAGGCATATTACGGGAAAACTGACTTTGAAGAGTTGCGAAAAAAGATTCTGATAATCGAAAACTCGCGTACGACACAGCTAGACAACATGGATCAAACGGAAACGCAGTACTCATTTTCCTTGGTGCACCAGGAGGCACTGGAAAAAACGTTTCTTCTCAATTTGATACTGGCCGAAATTCGCAAGCAGAATAATATTGCACCAGCTGTGGCATGAACACGAATCGCATGAACGCTGCTCGATTCAGGACGCACAGCACATCCAGCTCTAAAGCTGCCGATCAATTTGCAACATGCCGAAGCTTCTACTTTCAACATCGGTAAAAGATCAGGCATGGCGACAGTGCTGAAAACATTGCAACTCATTATTTGGGATGAATGCGCCATGACACATAAGAGAGCACTCGAAGCACTCCATTGTACTTTGCGTGATCTCCGAGCAAATCATCGACTACTGGGTGGAGCTCATACTGCTAGCGGGCGATTTTCGTGAAACTCTGCCAGTCATTCACAGATCGCCAGTCGCTGATGAGTTCAATACTTGCCTGAAAGCGTCACATCTTTGGCGACATGTGAAAATATCACACTAGCGACGAACACGCATGTACATTTATTCTAAGACGATTCTACATTTGCCAGGCAGCTTTTGAACATGGGTGACGGCAAGTTTCCGATTGATTCTACAACAAGTGAAATATCATTTCCATCAAACTTTTGTCAAATGCAGTCATCAATTTAAGGTTTGGCTCTGTAATCGGGCAATTCTAGCACCGAAGAATGACCACGACAACAGGATGAATTATCGTATTTAGCTGCTCCTGGTCAACCAACCATATACAAGTCGGTCGATACAGTTACAGATGAGGATCAATCCGTGAATTTTTCGATTGAGTTCCTCAATTCATCTGAAAGTTGGATCACCGATAATGCTCCTTCGGAATTTAGATCCGCCGAAGCTGTTCAAAGGAACGAGACTTGCCGTCACAAAGTTCATGCCAAATGTGATCAAGGCAACAATCATAAACGGGAAAAGTAAAGAAGATGTGCTGATTCCGCGAACCGGAATTGTATTTGTACCAAATGAAAAAACGAAAAGTATTGTATACCCTCTTGCATTACAATAAAAACAATAACGCAGAATACATAGGTAATTTTAGTCATACTTCAAATACATGCTTTTTGAATCTAATGACTCCAACTTTTTTTTTTTGAATAGTTGGTTTTTCGTTAATGGTTAAAAAGAGTTTAATTTTGAAGGTTTGGATTAATTTTAAATGTTTTAACGTTGGGTGCAACGGGCCCCGGCGAGGTGCAACGGGCCCCGGCTAGTAATACTATCTTGAAAAATAATAGTATATTTGTCCGACTTCTCAGACTACTACTTTCTTATCGACTATTAATAATCAAATGATTCAATCAACGTAAACAAAATATTTTCGAGTTAAAAACGTTTAAAATTAGACAAAGGTTATGATGCTTTACTGGCACCGTGTTATCATACCCCTATTTTTTACAAGTAAGTTTCTCGCCTGAAATAATGCTATATTTTTCCTAATTGTTATAAATAATGCATTTTTATGATATAAACACAAAATAAATAAATAAACGAATCTAGCAATCATGGATAGATAAATTTCTGTAACGTTTGTACATAATATCAAAAAATTGAAATATAGATTCAAAAAATTTTTGACTTTCTTTTACAAATCCTCTTCACCCAAAAAAATATCAGGCACATACAAACGCTTCAAAATAAGTTCTGCCTTCAATGACTAGAAAATATTAAAAACAAACAAAATAAGAAAAATAATTAAAATTAAAAATCCAAATATAATTTAATAAAATAAAAACTCCAAAAATTAAAAAATAAACTCAAAGCCAAACTTTCCAATTTCTATTAATTTTCTTGAAACTCCAATCGTACTATTATAACGTTCCAAAGAAAATTTCTGTTATTTAGTTTTTAAGTAAAATATAAAATAAATTAAAACCAATTTTGATTATTAATCAACACATAAGTAATTAATTAACTAAAATCAAAATCAAATCTAGAAGTGAAATAAAACACACTTCTTTGACGACATTCCTAGAACAATCTTCAGTATTTTCTGGTTGCAATTGTTCTAATGTCTGTAGGTTAAAAAAGGTATATATATATAGAAAGTGTTACTTTGTCCGAAATTGGTAACTATATATATAGTAATGTGAAGAATGCGTATAATAGTAATACTATTTAAGAGTGTTAACAGTTATTTGTTTTTCTGGTAGCGTTTTTATAATAATATAAAAATCACGACAATTAGATGGTTTTTCTTAAAAAATTCTTTAAACAAAACATAAACAAAACAGAAAGAGGCTCGTCCAAATCAATCAATTTGGACCAAATAAAAACCGGATTCTTGTCTTATGTAATTGAATACTGTTAAATTCCAAGTAGAATATAGATTTCTTTTTTTCATATATAAATATAAAAATAAAATATTAGTAACTAAATAAAACATAAATGTATAACAGTAAAATGAATTTAACAACTTTACAATTTTACATATATAAACAATGTCTAAAAAGAGTCTTGTAAAAATATCTCTTGTATCATAAGTTTTAATGTTGTTTCTTTTGTTTTAAAAAAAATTTTTGTAAAAACTTTTATATTTTAGTTAAAGCTGATTATATTTTTGGTCAATTATATATTTTGGAAATTTTTGTATTTTCTTGATAATAAATTTTTTTTGTAACTTTTTTTTGATTAATATGAGTTAAACGACACGTCACGACACGTATTAGGGCAAATAAGTGCTGTTGATACATACATAACATACCCCTGACGGGGGGAGCCCCGTCAACTTGTAGGCGCAAATTGGATGCTCTTCTTGAAAAGCGGATTGTATGCCAGTTATTGTCGTTTAGTACTGTCTGCCCGGCCAGGAGATTCTGAAAAATATAAATGTTTTTTTATATTAACTTATTTTATTTAAGTTAAAATGGTTTTGCAAATACGAAAAAATATCAACAATAAAAATTAACAATATTAGGCTTCAAGCGAATTTCCATTCCATGATGTGTCATCTTTATAAATATTCTCTCTTAATTTTACTTAAAGAGGACTTATACCATTATCAGGTATTAGGTGCACAATCAGATATGAATGTATTGGTAATCGAACATTCCAAACGCGAGTGCCGTTTTACGAAATGGTCCCCCCACCAAGTACTAACCATGTCCAATGTTGCTTGACCAGTGCAATCGAAAGAGAAACGGTCTATTGAGTATGCCTCACTCAAATAGTTGCCCTTTAGTCTAAAAAGTGTACTTCGTTTAGACTATTCCGTTCTTGCCCATATCGGACTGTATTTGGAAAACTATAATTTTTACTCAGGTATACCGTGCCTGTTTCCTGCTAAATGCAGGCGAGCCTGATTTTTACTTGGGATGAGATTTTAATCCAAACCTATAAAACCCCTTATACATCCTAAACCACCAATTGGAGATTTTTTATAGCACACAAAATTTGTAAGGATTTCCCTCTATGTGGATGTAGAAGGGCTTTAAACGTTCCTAAAATCTTCTTAATTGAGGCAGAAAAATTCATATAGGTGTAAAGCGTTGACGGTTGAGGTAAGCTTGGGTTCGGCCTTGAATGCAAATTGTACTCAGTACTCGATTCTACCCTATAAGTAATGATATTAGTAAATACTCATATGGGTAAAGAATCGAGCACCGATTCCGTAAACCTTAATATTAGTAATAAAGCCTCCGCATTAGTATTCGATGCTATCCCTCAACTGACTTACATAATTCATAAGCTTCCACCGGGAGTGTGAAATTATTGCTGCGGGAGATTTCAAAGTTTACAATGTAAATTGGCTGAATTACTCTAATGGCATAAGTTATTCTAACGCTGAGGTCTTTGCAGAGACTAATGCCTAATCTCCAATGGAAAAACCAACCACGAACCAACCAACCAAAGTGCTGCTTCCTATTCCTTCTCATTGTAAATTGAATTATTCGTCTCGCTCGTGTTTTGGTCGACATGGGTAATTTTCCGTATGTGTTAGTTAAACCATTTGAGTTGCCACATGAAATTCAGCGGGCAATTTATTACAAAAAAATGTCAAAAATCAAGGCATAAATGACGTTAATGGGTTTTTGCAATATCCCGCCAAAAAATTTGTCAACAGAAAAGTCTAATCTAGTAATAATAATAACAAAACAGACATTTCTGACAATTCACATCTACAGTGATAGAAATGTGTGTTAACACATTTTGTCAGCTAATTCAGCCTACTGGTACGTGGTTGGTTCGTGGTTGGTTTTCTCATTGGAGATTAGGCATAATTATCCGCAGAAAATTTATGATCATACTACGGGAGTCTCTGGCACTCCAGATCAAGAGATCCGACGGAGGATCTTTTCTTCGTCATATCCAGGCCCACCATCCCTCCTTTTCCTCATCACATCCGAGGCCCGGGGCTAAAATATAATTGGGAGCTCTCTTTAAGGATATTGAAATTCTAAAAAATATTTGACTAAAAAACACACAGTGCGGTCAGGGGACCCCCGTCAGGAACAAAGTTCCTTACTCTTTTTCCTCAGCTGCGAATGCAATTCGAAATAAAATCTGCATATCAATGATTCTTTCGAAATCAAGCTAAGAATAAAATTTATGAAGTTATTCGTAAAAATTATTATAAATATAACTATGACATCAGATCAGAAGTATATGTAAAACAAGGTGGGGCCATTTTCACCCACATTCTTAATTTATTAATACTGGAACTCTACGTTAAAGCCCCATGCTTTTTCATATTTAAGTAAGTTATATTTCTAAATTTTACCAATAACTTCATCAATTCCATTCTTAGCTTGATTTCGAAAGGCAAGTTGCTCCCATATACTGGCTGGAGCAATGAAAACTTTACATTCAAAATAATTTTTTGCTTATTAGTTTATTTTAAAATAAAAGCATATTTTTTAGTTTTTATAAACTATTGTGTTTATTTTCTAATTTTTAGTATATTATATGTTTTCCGCCATTTTGTGCTTGGCCGCCATATTAGATATTCAGAATGACGTCACACAGACTACTGTATTATAATCGGCATACCCTTTCACTTGATACCCATATTGAGGGGGTTGTAAATAAAAATGTAATCCCCCATTTTCAATTTGAAATGACCCCCCACAACTAATTGTATTGTACCTGTCATGCCCTTCCATTTTACACTGGGTCGAGGAACACAATTGCAAAAATCCGGCACCATTTTGAAGCCCTCATCTTGATTTTGTACAAAATGGTCGGATTGCATTGTCAAGCATACTACGCATGTGTGGAAAATTTGAAGTTGATCAAAATCAAGTTTTACAAGTAATTTCAAGCATTTTTTATGCGTATGTAGGTTCTATTAGAACTAAATAATCGTTAAATACTAGAGGCCTTTACTTACTCTATTCTATATAGAATTCTATGCTTTTGGCATTATTATTATGTGATTATGGGGGCCACCCATATTGTGAGCCAAGTTAGGCCTATTAGGTAAATCATACCTCAATAACGGAAAAGACCGTCAGCCCTTCGGATGAAGGGAAAAAGTTACTTAATTGAAGAACGACAGACTTGAGCGGGGCTCAGACGCTCACTTATATTATTTAATTTATTGTAAGCGGGATCAGCTCAATTAAAAATAATTTAGCCTATAATTTTATTTCTAGAATGCACGCGTCCGCAGCTAGCACGCAAAGCGAACAAATAGGCATACCACAAAAGTACGGAAGTTCCCGCCACAGGCATAAACTCTCCCGCCACAAACATGGAAATCGAAAAATTGAGGCATGAAAGTTTATAAACGCATCCGTATCGGCCTAGACCATTCCAAACGCGAGAGTTGTTTTACCAAGCAGCCCCCAGCTAAACACTGACCATGTCCAATGCTGCTTGACCTAATGTAATCGAAGGAGAACCGTTTTTTTTCTTTCGGTTTAAATTTGAGTGTGGAAAAGATCGTTTGACACTGTTCGTGCATGCCACCTGCATGCTAGCTGTGGGCGAGCAGAACAGTCATAAGACAATGTGTTGTTGTCCTTCCGTACATCGTTGGCATACTGTATCCTGAGACCATGAGATGTAGTGAAGAGTTCGCGAGCTTGGATCTACCTCTTCAACCCCTCCCTCGCGAGCTTGCCTGTAGCCTCGTTACCCTCGATACCTCGGTGTTCGGAACCCAGCAGAGCTACACCCTATTTTTTCCTGGCGAGGCTTTGGAGGCACCCTGCAACTATTTTGGAAGAAAACTTTTAAGTTGAGTGTGACTTGATGGCAGCTTCACTCTTCGAAAATGTTCTGATGTCGGCCCTTTCCAAACCTTTCTCAAGGTTGAGCGCAGCATAACTTCCAATGACAAATATTTTAGTCTGGAAAACAGATCGCGTTCTACCCATTACAATTGAAACCTTTGAGTAGGGTCATGCGCCACCAGCCCCTGAAGTTCCATGTTCCATCTTTGACCCGTAGGTAACTAGTAGAGAATTCTTGAGTTCTTTCCAATCAGAGCGATTCGGAATATTCGTCATGTTTTTTTTGGACTGGCAGCTCCCCAACATTTTGGTCGGATACGCGGCAAATTAAAGTCTTTGGGATACCATTGAGGACATATATACAGATCAGAAGTATCAAGGTACTTATGGCAGAGGATTTCCATATTGACATCTTTTAGCCTTGGACTAGCAGGCTATATTCACAAGACTTTTACAGGCTCATATAGCCCTAGTGGCTTTTTTGATTGCGAAGTCCAGTTGAGCGTTCCAGTTCCGTCTCTTTTCTAGCATTACTCCCAGATATTTGACTGAGTCTGAGAACTAAACTATAGTTACCCTAGTTACAAATAGCATCTATTTGTAACGTTTGGAAAAAGGGACCAGGACGCGCTTATTTGGGTTGATCGATAGGCCTTCCGATGTACATATATACAATATATACCTCTTTAAATTTCTCGTAGTATTACTGAAGAGCATAAATTACGAAATAATAGCTTAATTTTTACAGTATAAACGTTCTCCTACCATTTATTATTGTAATATTTTCCTTTTATAAACTAAATAAACTTATTTCCCGCATTTTAAAAATTTTGAACTCCAATTCAACTTGAGAGTATTCATAAGTGTAGGTCGTTTTCTTAAGTCGGATTTAACTCTGCTTGGCAGAGTCTCAACTCAAACGTCCTTGGTGCAAACGGTCCTTAAACATATCTCAAGATATTCAGGTAAAAAAAGGGATTATTACTTTAAAAAATATTGTGGGTAATATTATTATCAGATTGAAGGTATTATCAGATTAACATTCTCAGAAAAATAACCTCTTGTGATAAAAATATCAACTATAAAAGTTTCATTTTTCAAAAATTTGCGTGTGCGTTAACTCGATAACCACCTACTGCGTATTCCTATGAAAAGAGTGTCGTATGCAAAAAAACAACTCAGTTATGAAAGAAAGGAATAAGTTATATCTATAAAAATATTCGCCAAGATTGGCTTAGTTCCATAACAAAAAGTTGTCACACTATTATATATGAACCACAAAATTCGGTAGGAAAAAGGACGAACTTTCCAAAATGAATAATTATCATTATCGGTTTTATTTTCTTAACTTTATCAACAATGAAAAATAAATATGACAGCTCTCTTACCTTTTCTCTGTCTCCTAATCGCACACTGGCACGAATCCGTCCCGCAACAAGAGCAATTTCCAGGCGATCTGGTGAATTTGATTCCGCACTGGTGAGAAGTAATAGCCCCACAGGTCGTCCGGTCTTAAATCTTAAAACCAGCTCTTCCGTTTGAGTTTTTGTTCCCTGTCCATTACCCAGCCAAATTGTCATATGTTGGCTGCCATTGAAAGCAAGAGTTGCCGATTCTCTACCACACGTCGGTCCTGTATACAAGGTGGCAGAGCAGTCACATATAGGACGATTCCATCCTTCTGTGCACGTTCCACCATTCATGCATGGTGATGGAGATCCAGTGCACACATTTGACTGTACATGACACGAAGGCTTAACAGAAGCTGAAATATTTACATCGGGATTAAATCAATTATTTTGTGCAAATCTGAAGATATTACCTGAATCCTGTTGTCTTGCGAATGCTGCAATATCTATTGGCTTACCGCTGAGCACTAAATCCCGTAGGCATCCCACATAACCCTGCCGTAAAGTGGCTGTCCAAATGGCAGGAGGCCAATTAACACTTTCGTATGGTGCACCAGTGCCACCCACATAAATCTGTCCGTCTAGCTCAAGAATGGTCGAGTCACCAGGTGTTCGAAAGTCGTTCCATTGGCCATCGACACCCACTTTTCCGTCTCGTCCGTTACGCCTCAGGACCAAATCATGCCAATCCCCATCGTCCACTCGACGCCTAGAAGCACGCACTTTAACAGCACCCGATCCTAGATCCAAGTGGATGTAGATGTGCCCATTCAACAATTCCACAGCGAACAGGACCGACTGAAAGAAATGTCCTTAATAAGTCCTTAATGTTACCAAAAAATGATTTTATTTTTTCGACAATCTGTCAGCGAGGCGCCAGCAGTCGCTCATTAGCGCCCCCGGGGGTAGTTTTTACTTACGTTTTTCGCCCTTGGGGGTCGAGTCCCGGTCGTAAGAAGGATCAGGCCGTTGGGCTCCTTTGTGCGGAACTTAAATGCAATAGAACTTTGCTTTCCTGTTTCCCACGGTGGCAGGATCTGATTTTGAAAATTATGGAATAGTTTTCTCGGTTAAGCTTGGGAAGTTGCTACTGGGGAAATTGTTTATCGTTTTCGCCCAGCTGAGAGATGGATGGAAATTGAAGTTTTTTAATTTAATTTGTTGGATTTTCTGTGAAGTTGTTTAACCAACTTTTTTAATTTTGATGTTAAATTTCAACGGTGTTTAGTTTGGAAGTAGCGTTTAAAGTAAGAATTTTAAAGTTAAATTCGAGTGTTTTGCAAATGGAGGTTTGGATGTACAAACAACGTTTTGAAGTATGTCAATAAGTGTGCGGAAAGTGTATAGCTTCGTCCAGCATTTATGCAGGTCATCTTAAAGTTTTTTGATTTTTGTGTAGTCCTATTCTAGAAAGTTGCGAAAACTATTCTCACATTACATAGTTTTCGAGTGTTGTGATGTTTATAATGAAAATCGTGAGCATATCATATTACTATCCTTTTCAAGAAAATTTTAAGTTTTTACAACTTTTGATTTTCAATAAATTTTTTAGTAACAGCCTTATCGATGGGTGGTGGTCTGGCGAGCTTGACACACACAAGAGAGTAGAAAGGAATGTAATTAAGCTGCTATAAGTCGAAGCTGAATAGATATAAAATCGCAATAAAGAAATCCAAATGTATCTCCTTATGCAGCAGTATAGAGTCCACGCCGAAAGCCTCAATGCTACGTAAAATATTAACCAAGGCGCAAACAATGCTTCATTATTTACGCAAAGAAAAAGGCGATTGGACTGAGAACCCCAGACATTACTTATGCACTTCCCGAGTAGTACTGCAGCTGAGACACCTACCACGAGAAACTGCTCAGCCTCACCATAGTTGGTAAAATCTATCATAAGTAGAGCAAGAATTGAATGGGCTGTAAACACCTTCAAGCCCTATAAATCACCAGGCCCTGACGACATGTACTCTGTTTATGATTAGGTTCAACCCAGGTTCAACGCAGTCATAAACGGGGGTTGAGTTGAAACTGGGTCCACTCAACCCAACTCAGCTCTCCTAAGTGTGTCGAGTTTATATTTTGCGCAAATACTCGGATTGAGTTGTAATAGGATTGAAGTGACATTAGTTTTGTTGGTTTATTATCCGTGTAGTCCGCTTTCGCTTTTATGTTCGGTGCTTTTGCTTGCATAGGTTGAAAAAAATATTTCGTTCTGAATTTTTACGTATCTATAAATGATAATTTCACACAAAAATTTAAGGTTATGTTTTGATTTCAATTCAAATATATTTCAACCCAAAGTGAACTCAACTCGACATCATATACGGTGGTCGAAAATACAACTCAACCTAGACTCAATTTTTCAAGCTAGTCATAAACGGGGTAATAGTGCCGGCATAACTGCAGCGCACCCTTAGTTACATCATGCCCTGGTTTCAGGCTATGTTTACTGGGTGCCTTCAAAATGCTGCAAACTGCATCCTCTCTAGTTGCAAAAAGGTTATCATCACTAAACAAAAATTTCCTGAATTCCTTTGTGACCTCTTGGAGGCGGCGTTACAAACACTTTTAAGCTGGACTGCTACACGCGGTCTTAGCGTTAACCCAGTAAAAACGGAACTGGTCCTCTTCAGCTTTGAAAACCCTGCGCTCTTGCCAAACAGCTCTAGAACTACCTCTGAATGTCGCAGATCTCTTAACGAGACAGCTCAGCAGTCAGGACTCTCCTCGTATGGGTGCCCGGTCAAAGAAATATACATAGTGGGAAATTTTATAGCTGAAGAACTGGCTAGGAAAGGCACGACTGCTATTCTCCTTCGTGGGAAGAAAAGATTTGCCTTGGGCCACTTTTAAAATCCGATGCAAATAGCAAACAATACAGCAAGCAAAGAAGGATATGGGGGGAACTTAATAAACGCACCTTGGCCAAAACAACCAGGTCTTCTTATGATCTCAGGCGGACCACTTCCCTACTAAGCCTCTGGATACAAGACTTCTCAGTTACAGTGGGAGTGCTGACCGGACACTGTCAGATATGGACGCATGCGACCCGCTTAAGTCTTGAGACCTACGGTTTTTGCAGGAGCTGTAAAAGACGAGTCCGCAACTTAGAAGATTCTTCCCGTCCTCGAGATGGTTCAGCAAAGAAACGACACTTTAATATGAGGTTTAAAGTGGGATCACTATAACATCGCAATGAGTCTATCCTCAATGTTTGAGCTTAACACCAACGGCTCAGACATTCCTAACCTCACCTAATCTAACCTTATTGATGCGAACTATTAACATTTCGTTTGCCAAAGTGTGCGCTAAGTTTCAGAAATGGCTCGGTTAGTGCTATAAAATATTCGGTTCACCAGAATCAGAAAATGGTAAAAACTTAATAATGGATTAAGGTTGTTAGTTTAGGTTATATGTAGGGCTGCCTTTAGTGCGACCGGGGGTTGGCAGCTGTCTAAGGCCATCCTGTGGAATTTAGAAACGTTATCAGGATCCCAACCTAGAGATCTCTTCCAGCTTAGTGTGCGTTGCTGGGCTTAAGCTAAAGCCGGACATTCACACAGGAAGTGAACAGGTGTTTCCCTCTCGTTCGTCTCCTCGCAGCTACGGCAACAGACGTTTCCGGCGCTGATGAGCACTTTGGAGGTGTCCCTTTTCAAGCGTCACGCTGATAACGCCAGACTGAAGTAACTCCGATGTGGACTTGAACGACATGCAAAAGCATTAGTGAGTTTTGGCATTAGGAGTATGACACTACCGCCTCCTATAAGGCATAGAAGCCGTATTGAGGCGGTCGCATACATTCCCTGGTGCTAGACCGATGTAAGATTCTCACCACTCCTCGTGAAAATAAAACGGCAACAGACTTTGTACGGGATGCTAATCTTGGCAGCGTGGTATCTTAAGGGCCAATGTCTTGTGATAATTGCCTTGATTCTGGGGTGTCGTCGAGGTCTGCTTAGGTTGTCATTACTGAATTAAGAACTTAGAACTTAATTCCAATGCTACATCTTTGTGTAGATTCAACGTTCATTGTCTGGAAAGCTTTCAGGTACCGCTTGAAAGATACTAGCGTGCACCGATAAGTGGGGGAGACGTCAAGGGCAAGAGCGTTCTAGAGGAATCTTCTCTGGACCCTTCCCAACTTTATGGCATTATAGGTCCTGCTCAGCGCTGGCCACCATCGGCTGTGTACATTCACTGGACCATCTTTGGGTTAAGACCCATCTCTTACCGAAAGTCTTTTTACAGGCGTGAAAGACATATGTATATAGCTAAATTTATTTCATCATACATTTTTTAACATCGTTTCGTCCGACGCCTAGCCAAGCGAAAATCAATGGCAAAGTTTAGTAATCAGGACCGGCGAAGGTAGCAGTTGCGAGTGGCCATGAAAGAATCCTGGTTTTAGACCTTAGTGGAAAAACAACCAAGCAAATCCCACGAGATCGGGTAGCAAAAGCCTCAGTAATGCTCCTAAAAAAGAAATTCCTTTTGGTTTCGAAAAGCCCCACATTAAAATGTTTGAAGACGTCTCTGAAACTAATTATAAAAATGTTCGAAGTGATTGTTAAATATTTGAAAAAGAACGACAAAAATTGACACGACGCAAAATTGATAACGCAAATTTCGTACAGTATCATTACACATTGAAAATCGTGTTAGAGTCTCCAACAAATCACTCCATAAATCACTCAATAACGCAACCCCCTATGGCACACATATCATAAATATTAATTTATCCTGCTGTTAAATTTTATCTTTAATATTCGCCTAAACTCCCTAGCTACCCCCACACCGCAGTCCTGGAGGCTGGGATTAGTTAAATCGAACCAACAACTCCATTTGACTCTTCGGTGGTGCCATGCATGAATGCAGAGCGGGCGCACAAGGATGAAGAGGAGGTTAAGATTTTAATCAGATTGGATACATGCTAAGGAGCCAGCAAGGGTGGAGGCTACACCCCGCAGGCTAATGCTATATTTCAGGAGTTTTCCAACTCCCCCGCACACACGGGGAGCAGAACAATTTTTTCATATTCTAATCTCGTTTCAGCTGACGGTAAAATAGATAAGCTTCGATTATCCTCGGTTGCTTTAAGGATAATAACGAAGGTTGAACTTAAAATGCGAGTGGAGAAAAGCTTGTATTTTTTCAGGATAATTGAATAAAGGGATGATAAAGGGTCCTTGGTAAATTGGATTGGATGTCAAATTTCTCTGAAAGCCGGGGCTACTGCTGCATACGTCCCGAAATGCCATCAAGTTAAAAATCAATTTCCACGCATCTCTCCTGGGGGGATGTTTGGGCCGTCGAAGGATGATTTATCGGAATCTGTGCCTACCAAATGGGAGTCACGTGTGGTGAAAGTCACTGGGTCCTGTGGATCGCCCGATGGGCATTGATACTCCATCCGTCCCGCAATTTGAATCAGTTTCGAGCCGCTCCGTGCCAAATCGATGAGATTCAGTCGCAGGGTATCCGCGGAAAATTCCACCTGAAACGAGAAAAAACAAAACATTTTTGCGAGCAAGGTATAAGGACATGCTCTGGGCACGTAGCAGGTAGCATGTTTTTTGGCAAACACCACGGCATGCACGTTATATTAACAATTACAAACCTTCCGCAAACATCCAACGAAATTGTTGTGTACACGGGCTCCCAGCAGGGCGCGTGGATTGACGGCTCCGCCAACATAAACCCGGGATGATGAAAGCATCGTGAATTTTCCAGCGATGTGGGAATGGTCCGTGTAAACATCATCTACCACCGTTACCAACTGAGATTTAAAGTTATAAAAGTTATGATTAGACGTGAAACGTTATCGTGTGGGTGGGATTAAATCTTAATTAGATACCGCGGGGCAAAATCCTTTTGTTCTCCTGCTAACTTTTCCCCACTGCAGGACTCATTCGTCTTACATGAAAAAATGATATCTTGGAATATACACGTTAAGGGCTGCTCCGTGCGAATCCTGCTCTCCTGCTTTTTTAACTTTCGTGTGTTTGGAGCAGACTGAAACTTTTCAATTTGTGAATAATGAAATTTAACAAAGTCTTGAAATTAAAAGAGTTTCATTTTCATAAATTAAAATAAAAGTTAAATCAATATTAGGCGGTATTTATTGCTTTGCTGTTGCACGGATAATTTGTTGGTGATGGGAAAGTTCTTGGTCTTGTTGTATTTGTACACGATCTCCAAATTTGCAATTTGCCAGACTTTGGCGTGGGTGCTGATGAAGAAGTTTGTGCTTTATTTTTATCGAACTCTAAACGGAGTGAGAAATAATTTTTTGATTGAAGTCATGAATACGTTTTGCATAAATTTAATGTTTCAATTTGGGAGATATGTGGGGTGCTCGGTACTGGAAAGTTCCCCTTAGTTTTAATTTGGAAGCTGCGACACACAAATTTTGTCTTTCTGCATATGTGCTGCGGTGTAGTATAAGTAGAAAGTAGGTACGTCCAACCTTTTTGACCGTTTTGTAACCGCCTCTAGCAATGGTCTTCAAGGACATCGTGAAAAGGTCGTGTGATTTATGTTTGCTCTAGTCACGCCATAACCTTCTTGTTTTGGTGAATGATGTTCAACTCCTTCGCCCGAGGCTTCTAATTCGTCTTATTGAGAACCTCGGTGATCAATCGTAACTAAACTCAGATGAAGACCCAATAGTCCTCCCAAAATTCGCGTTTGGGTCTCGAAACATAACACCGTTAAGAAAATCAAACCCAATATGCTGATCACAAAAATTGGTGTCCCGCGGCCCTAAAATATGGGCGTTATCCTTAAAAATGTAAAAAACATCCCATTTTAAGGGGTTTCGAGATATTTTCAGTAGATCTACTGGCGACCGCCTTGTATGCCTAACTGAGCACCTTTAACAAAGCATTCATCGTTTTGGTGAATCTGGCCTGGTTGCTCTCGATATCTCCAAGGCCTTTGATAGAGTACGGCACCCGCTCTATTGACTAAACTCCAAGTTATTGGTATTGACTTTCTTCTAAAAATTTGGATAGTGAGTTTCCTTTCTGAGCATTCAAACAAGGTAGTATTGGACGGCGTCGAATCTAATCCCCACACCATCTCTGCAGGTGCTCTCCAGGGCTCAATTCTATCACCAGCTCGCTTCCAAGTTTCTATAAATGACCTGCTCTCAATCCAATCCAACTAACTTCACAGCTTTGCTGATCGACAGTATTCTGTGTTACTAGTATAGCTTCGATAAAGCCAGACAAGCACGTGGCAGAGATTGTCTGCTTGATCGTGAACTTATGTCCATTTCAATAAACAGGGATATATAACCTGATTCTAGATTGGGGCCTGAAGAATCGTGTCGAACGCACGGAAAACGAGATACTGTCTCTTTTCTAAGAAAACGCGCTCCTCGAATCCACCCATTTTAGTGGACAGTCTAGAACTGAAGGCAGAACCATCTCCCAATGTTCTAGGCATAACATTAACCGACGATCTGCGTTGGAGTAAGCACATATTCCAAATCGCTAAACAAGCATCAAAATGCTTGGGATTTCTTAAAAGATGCAATTTCCTCCTTCAGCCGTCGGCCAGGGCTATAATCTACAAATCCTACATTTGGCCCGCCTCGGATTCAAGTCGTATCTCTGGGCAGGGGCCCCGAGTACCACCTTAGCATGACTGGCCAAGGTGCAAAACTGCGCTCTCCAACTCATTGGCGACGGCACCATTTGCTCCACAATTGATTCATTAAGCCACCGCAGGAATATAGCGGCTCTGGTAAAACTCTACAGCATCTACCACAACGACTGTTGCAACGAAATATATAACCTCCTGCCTCTATGGAAAAGTTTTTTCCGCAACACAAGACTAGCCCTCTCGGCTCATCCTCACTGTCTACAGCCCTTATTTTCACGCACACATCAGTTTAGAAATTCGTTCTTGACTGTGGAATTTCAACCTTCAGCGGGGGTGTCTGGCAATAATTTATATACGTTTCAAATGGTATTCTGGCCAAGAATTTCTCTTAGGTCTTTTTGTACCTTTGGGATCTAATATCTACAAAATGGCCCACTGCCGGGCTAGCGAGTATGCATGCGTTCTTGACTGCGTATCCAACTATGTTTATATATACGAAAAATCAGCTTTAAGAGAATGACGTAGGTCTGGCGGACCCAGGCTCTTGAACTATAACAACTTTCCCTAAAAAGGAAAGAAGGTAGGTCACTTCATTGTGAATTGGAAGATGGACCGACGGTGTACAGAGTAACATGCGGTGTCCTGGAACCTCTCCTGTGGATCACAAAGTATAATGATGTGTTGAGGTTACGCTTCGAATTATGAGCGAATGAAACTATTTTCGTTTCGCCTAGCCTGAAAGCGCTGCTTTGCTGTATGCTGAACACAAAGCTGTAACTGCGCTGATCAGGGACCGGGGAAAACAAGTATCCATAAGAATCAAGGCATG
This sequence comes from Thereva unica, assembly GCA_949987705.1. Classification (NCBI taxonomy): domain Eukaryota; kingdom Metazoa; phylum Arthropoda; class Insecta; order Diptera; family Therevidae; genus Thereva; species Thereva unica. Next base: position 121,812,507 of record OX465283.1, on the reverse strand, counting down.
GGAACAAACCATTCTCACACAGCTCGCCTTAAGGTACCTGGGAGTGATGATAGACCGTAGGCCTAATTTTAAAATACAATTGGAGGGCATGGCGGATAAAGCTTCCGCTATTTGTGCAGCATTTTCGAGAATGTCGCAACTCCTGTTGGCGAGGGTGGTTAGCTCAGTCTAGCTTTACACAGTGCCAGTATGGGCAGCAGCAAGAAAGACGGCTAACAGTGGAAACTGGAGTAGCGGGCTTGGGTTCCGTCTAGTACAAATGACCAAAAAATCTAAGCGACGAGTGCATGTGTCTATTGTGTGTGCTTGTTTTTTCGTATTTGAGACCATGGTGAAAGCGGCAATGAGGAAAGTTGGAAGTAGACCAACTTTTGCGTTGCGTGCTTAAGCGTCCTTCGCGCGTGACCATATCCATATAGAGCGCGAGAGAAGGCATGCGTCTCTATGATCTAAAATATATTAGGGAGGATACAAAGTCAGTGCAACGGCGAGTCTGTAAAGGCCCCCATACACGGTCAAATTGGATGTACATCGAAGGGCTGATGTACAACCAAAACTATCGATTGTGGGCCGGTCGGCCGATCAAAACTCATTGCGCTTATGGGTTTGATGAGATTCTGGATGTACATCCAATTTGACCGTGTATGGCGGCCATAACTTAATGGCAAGGTAAGTGAGACAAGTTTGTTAAAAGTCAGTGAACCCTCAGGGAAGTTACAAAGTCACGCTGGTCTTGAGTGGATATGGAGAATATAGCAAATACCTCCATCTTTTTGAGCACGATAGTTCAGCGCAGTGGCGACTGGTATAACTAGGTATCCAGGATAATGCAGAGTACGTTTTCTTTTATTGCGTGAGATTCGGCGAATATGGGCCGGTCTTCATGTCACATGTTTATTTATTCTCAAATTCTGGGTGGGTATCACACTATATTTTATTATTAATAGGTTCGTGTTTTAGTGGGGTGCGACAGCGAGCGAAACCCAATCCTCGCTGGGAGGATGGCATAGAACAAGACGCTCAGAGCTTAGGGATGCGAAACTGGATGACAACGGCTCAGAATCGGCACCGGCGGAGAGAACAGTTGCGAAAGCTCAAGACCGGATCCCGGTTGAAGAACCGCCAAAGAACACTTTTCTAAGCTGTCTAGTTTGCTTTGTTTCTACTTTTGAATGAGCTACAATGCGATATCATCTGTGCATTCGAGATCTTCTAGCCGTGTTATGCTGGTGTTATTCATTATTTCATTAAGTACTGTTATGAAGAATACTAGACCACTTACTAGACCATTATGAAGGATTCTTAGTTCTGCTACTTCATATACCATCCTGATCCTGGATTAATTTTGTTGGTACTTTCTTCTTTTTTAAAGCTCCCCTAATGGCTCTCCCATGGATAGTGTCCACTTCTCCCTCGAAATCTACAATGGTAATGTATAATGGTGACTTTCCTTCTGTAGATTGTTGTACATCCGTGACCTCTCCTTAAACTTATTTGTTATTCTTTTAGCTATTTTTAGTATTCACATTTAATTCTACAAAAAAATATGGAGGCCAGTTTTATTCTACCAAGTTTTGTATGGTAATACCTCTCCAATTTCCGAATTCTTTTAGATCTCTTTGTTTTTGTCAGTCTAATAATTATTACTTCTTTCCCTTTATTTAGCAATATCTCTTCGTTCCATATCTGCTTTAATATAGGATCTAATATTTCTGATATTGCTTCAATGTTGGCGTACCGGTTTGGCCCGAAAGCCGTTGAAATGTTTGTGGTAGTGTTTTACATGTCATTTTGCATTTTTTTACCGCATACCGCATACAGAATCATTAAAAACTACTAATTGGTAAAATAATTACCAATGAACCACTTACCCCAACTTAAATAGAGAAATTGTTTAGAAGCAGATTTAAAAGCAATAGGAGTTAGCAATTGAGAACAGAAAGTAACTTTAGCCCAACCGATGCCTGTCGATAATGAAGCTATTTCACTCATTTAGATAAACACCTTTAAATCTTTGATGAATCATGCCGACGTCAATTTGTTCGACTTATTTTCGGCAGTTTCATTCGAGTCTTTATTGTCTGTATTTGTTTCCGAAAACAAAAATATTTACCATGATTCACTTTGGAATAGTTATAGAGTAGGAGTCTTTTTAGTTAAACTGGCTGTAAAATACATAACCTGTTTTCTTTTAACTATTTGGAGGAAGAGAAATTGAAACAGATATCAAAAAAATTCCAAAACCCAATTTCTAACTAATTAATTGCGACAATATTGCTCATAACATTAATCAAATTTAATTCACAAAACTTTTCGAATTCCATTTCTAAAACTTCCTAGGAATTCATTAATAGATAAAGCCCAGTTCTCTGAAAAGCAATCCAAAAAAAACAACCTCTCATAGAATGATGGAATATATGAAACCGAAAAAAACTTCCTCTTCTTTAATGGTCCTTAAATCCGGTCTGTAGCATCTTCCGTTGTATATTGTTGTACGAGTATAACATACCTTAATTTTGTATCAGAACAACAAAAGAATGTTTTCTCTTTCAAAAAGGACGAATTCTTCCTCTTAATAAAGCTTAATTTGTCAAGCATATCCTTCCTGGCCTCCCTAGCACTTAACTAAGGAGTAATAAAATTCCATTTTTTTAAATATTGTCCAAGGAGACGTCATAAAAATGATATCGTCGTAAACTGATACCTGATGTCATATTTTCCTGACGGTTGTGTTTTTTTTAAATAAAGTAAAAAGCTTTAAGTAACGAAAAAATTCTAAGAGTAATTGCATTTTCTGAAATTTCATCTTCAGGACGAGCTCCTTTATCATAGCAGTCAACTGGAATTTACCCCGCGGTTATTATCTCCCCCACGCACACTTGTCTATGGCATAAGAGAGTGTATACTCACCCTGCAGAAACTAGTGATTGATGATATCTTTGCAGAGCGCGTAAAAAAGTACAAAAAGAAAGTAGAAAGGAAAAAATTTTAATGAAGTAGAAGAGGAGAAGTTAATAATTATCCTAGACAAAATTCTGAGACGGTTAATTACCTCCACTTGTGCGGGGATACTTACTTCCTGTATCCTGCGGTGAACCGTGACCTTGTGCCATTGATGATCGTCAAACCGTACTCGAGAGGGCTTGATATGCATTTCTTGCTTGCCATTTGCTAGGCCCATCGTTAGCGATACTCCGCCGTCCCTGAGGGCTAGGTTGAGGTAATCTGTTCCGTGCCCTGAAAGGAAATATCGATTTTCCTGTAATTACACATTTAGGTAGAATTCGTAATAATAGGGGAGGGGGAAGCGGATGAATGTTTTTCACTATTGTTCGGGATTGCTGAAGACTTTTCGGCTATGTGGTCAAGTAAAGAGGGATTTTCGAAAAGGAATCGCTGCTCCACATCTAAACCTCTATTGATTAATGGAAACACACAATTCAGTACGGTGAATTTTTAATTAAATCTACCAGTAAATTGTTCAATTACACCGTCATTAAAAAGGCATTCGCTATTCGCTTTTAATTAATTTAGAGGAGTACATTTACCTTGGTTGTTTCGGAGCTGGAGTACTTCAGCATTAGTGAACCCCAGACTTAGTCTCCAGTGGCATTGTGAACTGGTATTTCCCTTTCGTGGTGGTGTTTGACTCCACTGTTAAGTAAGTATAGCGGTTGGAGTTTTTAGGTAACAATAACTTAGTTTGACGGTTCTTACTACACCAAATTAGAATATTGTAAGCCTCATAAGTTACAATATATTGAGTACTAGCTACACCCATCGCAACAAAATAAAGGGACAATTGCCCTACAATTTGACCCCTGGGGTCTCATCTGCAATGTCACTGACCCAGGTTTAATTTGTTTACCCGGATTCCAGCCTCTTCCCATATTGCCGAATCCAAGACTTATACCTAAAATTTCATTGGTGGAGAGTTTGTTTAATTCTTATGCATTGTATATAAATCTAACATTTGCGATTCACATATTTTGCATAATTCGTCCACCATTTTGTGATTTGTGAATTTATAAGTTTTGATCATAAATTCGTTTTTTGCTGCGTTAAAAACTCCCATATACCGATTTTCATTGGAATCAGAGTACAATTGGTGCGGCCATTTTGAATTTAAGTTTTGATCATAAATTCGTTATTTACTAGAGAAGCGCCGAATGTTCGGCCGAATATTCGTATTCGGTATATTCGGCGTATTTTTTAATGTTCGTATTCGGCCGAATATTCGGTTAGTTTGCCGAATAATTACGGAATATTTGAATAGTATCATTTTAAGAGTTACATATGAGCCGTTCAGTGCACACATCGATTAACTCCACTTTTTGAAAAATTTCATATTTAAGTGTCAAAGCACATGGTATACTCATAACTTCTTATATTTATAATAACTTTCGGAATAATAAAGATTAACACCATTCAAAGGCAAATTTTTTTTGACCATTGAATAATATTGACCATTGAATAATAAGGGAATATTAAAAAACAAGGTACATTATTTCGGCGCATTTCTCTACTTTTTGTTTTATGGAGTTAATCAATTTGTGCACTGAGCGGCTCATATGTTAAAATGGCTTTATTCTAGAACCGTAGATAGGTAGTATTTGTAAATGAAGCAAACACTTCTTTATGTAACCATATTTATTCACAAAATCAAAAATTACACAAAATAAAATAATTGAGAGTCGACACACGAGTCGACAGAAACGAAACCGATTTGAAACTTGTTTGCAACTGCTTGTGTTCTTGCCGGTCGGAAGAAATATCAAACTGTGGTGACAGACAAGCGTACCTGTGTTGCATTCAACGGTTCCATAATATGCGGCGAGCTTCCACCAACATCTAATTGCGTAGTTACCCAAAAATCTAAGTAACGAGTGTATGATTGTGTGTGTGCTATGTCGAATGCGGCAATACAGAAAAAGTGCAAAGTAGACCGACATTTGCGTTGCAGTTGCATGCATTCGAATACACACTTTTATATTGTCTGTTACCTAATGCAACGCTTGTACGCTTGGAAATATCACCAGTTTCAGTTGCGTGATTGTATTTGTACGTGTAAAAGTTTATTCATCAAAATCTTCGTGAGCACAGACCACCGATTGATCAAAAATCAGTTGCGCTTGTGTGTGGACAGGAATTGGGTTGGCCACACCTTGCGACGCGAAAACGAAAATCTTGCCAAACAGGCCCTTGACTGGAACCCGCAAGGATTCCGTCGAGTCGGAAGACCTAGAACAACGTGGAGGAGAACCCACTAGTAGAAGCCGCAACAACTGGGAGATCCTGGTCGGAGCTGAGAGCTGTCGGGCAAAACAGAGTCCGCTGGAGTGCAACTGTTTCCGCCCTATGTCCCATGAGGGAAAAAGGAGCGTAAAGAAAAAGAAGAAGAAGACCAACAGAGAATTTATTGAACGTCTCTCACTCCCCTCATCTCATGAATGGCAGTTCGTACGGCAATATGTATAATATCATTTTTTGTAGATAATTGCATAATCTACAAACTAACAAACATTATTAAGACTTACTGTTTAAGAGATATTAGCCAAAAACGGAATTTTCTGTAATTAGGAGGTGGTTTCTAGGGGTGGCGTTTTGATTTTTGTGGGCTACCTGCAAAATTCCTCTTTTCCTAGAATCCTCATAAGCGACTTTTAACTTTTTCGTTAATGACGGTACTCTACGTAGCATTTATGCATTCGACAATCTGATTCAATCAAAAATCTCAATCAACTTGAGGCATTTGACATTGGTTCATTTGAATAAGCATTCGCACTATTTTATAATGAGTGTCTCCTTCTGGCTTTGCTTTTAGTTTTGGATAGTGTGAAATCTAAATCCCACACCATCTCTGCCGGTGCACCCCAGAGTAATTTTAGCCCAAGCTCTTTTCCTTATCTTTATAAATGACCTACTCTCAGACCCTTCTAAAGAACTTCCCAACTTTGCTGATGACTATACTTTGCGTTATTCTTACGTCTCATAGCCCTGCCTAGTGCCGGACTTTTCCACAGATTCATTGGTGATGTATGCTCTCCTATGGGCCAGTGTCCAGTATCCACAGCTATGTATAGCTCTGGCTAGGTTAGTGCGAGATAGCTTTGGGAGTTATCAGTTTTGTTTTGTTGTCAGCTGCATATTCGTAATCCTTGCCATCTAGCATTAGCCAAGGACAGGAAGTATAAGTAAATATGTCTTTTTATCACATTGTTAGAGACCTCTTCCACTGAATAGGAACCCCTACAACATTACGTCTATCGATTTTTCAAGGACGTACGCGACAATGCTGGACCTAAACACCCCACGAAGATGGGTCGGAACATATAGGGCTGCAGATAATGCAAAGTTGGTGCAAATAAGAAGAAACCACCTGGGCGGAATATAGCTGCGAACTGCTAAACCAATTTAACTACCTGGGGTCCACATTTAGCAAAGACCACGATGAAATAGCACCAGTATAAAGGTCCAGTGGAAGAAGGCAGAGAGACCCTAGGGGTTGTGCAGAATGCTCCTCTGGGGTATATGAATGCCACTGTCTGGACCCTGCCTAGATTGGTAGAGTTGAACTCCTTTCTTAATGCTGGCCAAAATACTATTGATCCATTACCGTGTTTTCATGCAGAGTTTACCCTGGGTTTACTCAGAGTAAGCACCCACGGAAACGGGGGTTGATTAAAGTTTCGTTAAATCCAAGTAAAGTCAACGAAACCAGTCCGGTTAAGCCGGGGTTTGCATACATACGGCCATGTTCTAGAAAACGCGCGGATTCAAATCGCAAGTGAATTCAAAAACGCAATTATTTAAAATTGGTGTTCCACAATTCGTACGTTTTTGCTAGTTTCGAAAGTGAATTCAATTCACTTCGAAATCATATGTGACAGCCAACACACTTAAAAAAGTTGGCTTTGAAATATGTTTACTTTGAATTTTGTTCAATAAAAAATTTGTGTTAATTAATAATTAATAAAATGGATTCATTAATACTTTATTTAATAAATAATCGCCCACTACTGTTCATTTGGTCCGCCAGTTTTTGCCACAAAATATCTAATTCCATTTTGGTTTTACCTCTAACGTCCCCCCTGGCAAGATTTGGATTAATTTCCATGAAATCGAGCAAAATTTTATCTTGTTCTCTGTTCCTATGCTTGCCCCTAAAAATTAGTACATTGGCTTTTAAAATTAAATGAATTAATTATAAAAATTCTACTTACATTATCACTTTATCTAAAAAAACACCTTTTCTGTTAAAAAATAAGTATCCACTTTCTATTTCGTTAGATTTTTAGTTGCGAATTGAAAACGTCAAAAGTTTGCGAAAAGCGAATTGTGGAACACCATATGTTTCAATTTCGAAATTGCATTTCACTTTCGAAAACGCAAAGTGAATTTGAGAACACCAAAATTCTGTTTTGCGAAATGAAATCGTAAAATTTTAGTGAAAGTGAATTCTGGAACAGGGGCGATAATGTGTGTTTGAGTATCGTTTACTGCCAACGGCGACGCAATGTAAAATTATTTATCTATCACTTTAATCCAGAGCCGTCTTGGAAACAGCATCGAGTTAACTTGAGGGAAAAGCTTTCCCATCGAACTGAGGTTAATTCAAGACATAGCATAATAACGTCACCAACGGCATGACAGACTTGTAGCACAACGGGTAATTCATGAGGTTAGAACTGTCACAAAAAACAGCATTTAAAAAATTTAGATGGCCTACTAAGTCAGAATTTTTTTCGATTAATTAAATATTTAGCAACTCTCTGTATGTGTACTATCTCCAGTACAAGATAAGTTGGTGAATAAAAATATGTTAATTACTCGTATACATATGTGAGTACTTATAGCTTGATGAATTAACATCAATGACAGCAATGAACTTTTTCCTTCTTACTGATGAACTTTTGATTACAACACAATGTCCCTAGAGCTATGTGCCATCTCACCCAACCTCATCAATGAAGGCTTAATTACTTGCACACCATTAATGAATCCTTAACCTGCCAAGTAATTTGCTTTCACTATAATTTTGATATCACGTCCAGCGCCATTATCGCATTGCCCGATCAGTTTTCCCTGTTGAGCAGCCGTTCGTGTCAAATCGAACAAAGCTCTCATACTGAAGAGATTTGCCTAGGACAGATGTCCTGAGCTGATTTTAATGTCCATCTCGCGTTTCCTTCTTGCCTTCGGACGAGGACTGCCGTTACAAGGCACTTCTTTCTTGGTATCCACATCTGTCCCAACTGCTCCCCACACTCAAATAATTACTTTCACTCAATCGTCCTTTCACTTCGGTATTGACTAGTATGAAAATCGGAAATTACCAGCGGATGAGGAATTAGCAGCCACCCCCACGTCCACCACAGGCTCAGGGCTATCCAAATGTCATTAACTGAAGTCGAAGGATAAATAGAAAAGTTTCCAATTCGACTCTGCTCCCGAACTGAAGGGGATCCTGCATGGGGCCGGGGTGGCTATTTCCATTTCTTGTAGTATTTACATTGCCACTGCTTTGACGACTGAGGGCTCAGGCGTGTAATTAAAATGAGTTCGGATTTACACAAGAGGCTTGAAGAACGCCATATTCGAAATCAATTGGAAACATTCGAAATAGATTGCGGTGGCGGATTCGACGAGTATTGTCTGTTCATCGGGGAGTATGGATGTAAATATTTAGTATTCCGATATTATCAACTGCGCTGACATCTTTCGGGACCTTCATGGCCATGCAGAAAATCGATAAAGATGGAGAATTTATTTGAATTAACATTTTGAGAAAGTTATTAAAAGTTTAATACAAAACAAGATTAGCTTTATCTGAAAATTTCCCCAAAATATTTTGTATTTATTTTGTTGAGTTATTCAAAGATGGTGGAGGGCATTCCTGGGATTTCCTTTTTAAATACTTCGTTTTTTTTTTGTATTATTCTGAACGCACGTTTTGTACAAAAGTGGGCCGTTAAAAGTTACAACAAAAGAAATTCTTTTGCAAATTGTATTCTTGAAATTTTAGGTGGGATTTGAATGAAAGGTAATAAATAATTGAGTTTTGATATTTTACCAAAAAAATGTTTCATTCTCAAATTTTTGTATTGAATTGACCTTCGCTGTTTCCAGCTCTTTGACGATTATTTTTGTTTTCTTTTAAAATTGTTTGCTAACAATGAAATGGAAATTGATTTAATTTCTTATACAAAATTAAATCAATTACAAACAAAATTTGATCTCTAATTAGATACAAAATGTGGCTTCCTGGAAGATTTTAATTAATCATCCTTACTAATATTATAAATGCGAAAGTCTGTCTGTCTTTCTGTCTGTCTGTCTCTTTGTTACTCTTTCACGTCTAAACCACTGAGCCGATCTTGATGAAATTTGATACAGAGATAGATTAGACCTTGGAGACGGACATTGGCTATAGGATATAGGTTTGAAGGAGTTGAAATAGGGGATGAGACAGGAAATAGGTTTGAAGGAGTTGAAATAGACGATTTTTCGAAATTTCTCCCCTAAGGCGCGAAATGGGGTTAACCCATCCCTATAATTACATGGACATCCACTAAAGGCGATTTTTCGAAATTCATCCCCTAAGAGGGTGAAATGGGGTTAACCAAAACCGCTGTAGCTAAAGAGCTGATGCTGATGTGTTTGAGAAGTTATTTCTTTCAACAGATTTTCTTCGAACTTGGTATCATAAAAACCATACAGCATAAATAATGAAACAATTTGTGAAACTCCAAATAGACTTTATTTAGGATTCGTCTATGGTTGCTTCATAATTTCTTGCATCCAAGAATGTTCGTCAAATCCTAAAATGTCACTTCTCTTGATTATATATCGTATAAATGCCAGAATCTCTGCTTCAAAACTTGCAGATTTGTTGAGCATCAATTGTTTACCATATTTAATAAAAAAAAATACAATATATTAAATCTTTTTGTGGGATAATAACAGCTGACTGTTTTGTTAGTTTGTTTTTTAAAGAAAAAAAAAAAACGCAGTGTCTAAATTTTTGCAGATTTGTCTTTTTTTAATTATATCTTTTTCGTTCCACGGACAGTGCATATATAAACTTTTTTTTATTTAAAGGCGTTGCAAGGCACGTGGGTTTTATGCTAACTTACTATATTGTTGTAAATTAGAGTTTTCTCTTGAAAACACAATTTTATCTTAAAACCAACAAGCTTATTAATATGTTGCACTGATAAGAGATTGATAGAGCTCTCACTTTTCATTGGGCTTAATAGATACCTAAATAAACTAAACCTAACCTCTAAACCTCTTCAAAAATGTTTTGCTCTGTCATGCTTCTCCAGAGTTCATCTGGGCACGAGGAAACCCACGCGAAATCCCATCCCATTCCGAAAAAAGGTATTCTAAAAGCCCCTCTAACTTACTTCTATTCTGTCCAAAGTCATGGCATGCCAATCATGAGCAAAAAGCTCATAGAATGAATATCTGGAATCCAACCAAATTCTACAGGACTAACAGTACGTTTGAAAATCGCAATGATCTATTGGCGATCCGATTGTGTGTTTAATAGAGCACCTCAACCAAACCATCCATCTCCAGAAATCTCCAAAGTATTTGGTCGAATATGGCACTATGCTCTGTTGACCATACTCCATGCTATTGTTATCGACTTTGTCTTTAAGAACTGGATTCATAATAGTCTTCCTTCTGGCCAATCAATGGGCCATGTTACACGGGAAGACAGAAAGCAGCCGAAACCCGGGTTTATAAAAAATGTAAAAAGACGCACATGACGAAACAAAAATATATAGGACGAAAATTAACACACTTACACGTTTCTTTCCTGTTTGTTATCTTTCGTGTATAAAAAGAGACCATACATATATGTTAAAGACTTATTCTAAGAAAGCTCCCATATTGCAGCATTTAGTAACAACGGGAAAACTTGTTTAAAAACAACTTTTCGTAGCATTGGCATCGGACCTAAACCCCGCACTATCTTGGCCGGTGTTCTTCAGGGGTCAATTCTATCACCCACTTTTTTCCGAATCTGCTGTCAATTCCCAGCAAGCGAATTCCCAACCTTGCTGATGATGGTACTCTGCGTTTCCCACGGGTCGTAAAAATCTGTAATTCAACACAAAGTACTGTTTTATCTCAAATAAAACCTGCACCAAACATCCTTCTGTCTCAGTGGATGGAGTGACTCTAACGACTGGCCCATATCATAACATCTTGGGTATAACTTTTTTTATTTTTTAAGCTAGCCACATCCGTGTGGAGTAACTAGGTCGCCCTAGTTACTAGGATAGGGGAATGCCTCTAAGATATTAGTGGTATCGGGGAAATCAATTACCCGAGCAAACCAAAACCTAGTTTCAATCCACCAGAGTAAAACAATATAAATGTCACGGAAGATTCAGAAGAACCTCGGATAATCAGGCCTGGACATAATGGTAGTAGACCCTCGCGGGAAAGGCAGTAACAGGTTTCACACCAATCAATGACAGAATATGCACTATAAGACAAAAAGGAACAATCACTAACATAACTCTGATATCAGCGTATGCTCCTACAGAAGACTCAGAGGAACTTATAAAGGATATATTCTATAATGATATGGAAGAAGTGTGCGACAAAATAAGTACGCATGACACTGTGTTAATATTAGGCGATTTTAAAGCCAGAACTGGCAAGGAAGAATTGATCATGCTGGGGAGAACTTGCACAAAGAAATATCCACAAATGGAAAAAGACTAGCCCAACTTGCAGAGCACTCAAATATGTATATAGCAAGCACGCATTTTCTCCTCGAAAGTTCCAGGATACGACATTGCAAATCAAATAGACCATGTATTAATCTCAATACGGTGGCTATCATCTATATTAGAAATGAGAGCTTGTCGCAGTGCCAATTGCCATAGTGATCACTATCTCATAAATATAAAAATGAAGCAAAGGATATCTATAATGGGAAAGCAAAGAGGAATATAGATAAACTAAAAGACGAGAATATTAAGAGAATATTCCATGAAAAAGACCAACAAATGCAACAGACACCACGAAATGGAACAATAGATGCAAACTGGGAAGCAATTGAAACAGCTATAAACTCAGCAGCAGCATTGAAACAGCTATAAACTCAGTAGAAGAAGTGAATACAGATTTGTCCCGGAATGCATGAATGCTATTGGAACAAAATAAGTGTTTCCGAGCGACACCTACTCATGCACCCTCCAGATCCCTAACCTATCCTTTCTATTCTATCCTTCAGATCAAGCTTTCTACTATACATTGCACCATGACTCGAACGACATGACGGACTAGTAGGACAAAGGGTGACTCCTAAGCTTTATCGTATCACAAAAAAAAAAAAAAAATACTTGGCTAGGATGAAAACATTATGAAGACATACGAGAAGAAATAGAGAATATTAAATAACAAAAAGAAGAGAAGCTAATAGGCTATGCAGGCGAAAGAAACGCACCTATTTATAAAACTGTGGTAGAAGCAATAAATAAAATATATATATGTGGAAAAAGATATTAGAAGATATCATAGCGTTAATGTGCAAAGGAAAGGATTCCAGTTCAAACTAATCAATGTAGTGGTGAGAATGGAGAGTAGTAATTAGCAGATAAAGAACGAGTGCAAATGCAGAGTTCCCCATAATGGAAAATTATCCGACAGCTTTGAGGTGAGTTCAGGAGTACGACAAGGATGCCTACTTTCGCCTTTACTATTCTTATAGTAATAAATGAAATCTTTGTCGACGCTCTAGATAGTAGAACAGGCGGCATACAATGGGGTTTGCTAGACCGCCTTGAGGATCTCGACTACGCGGATGATATCTGTTTGCTGGCCCACAGACATCAGGACCTGAAAAACATGTTAAGCAATTTGGCAACAGAAAGTAGTCCAGCAGGTTTGAGGCTAAATCCGACTAAAACTAAAGTAATGCGGATAAATTCAAACACCATTGAACGGACAGCGCTGAATAACTGTGACATGGAACTGTTAGATAAATTCTGCTACCTCAGTGGAGGAGAGCCCTACTAGGAGAAGCCGCAACAACTGGGAGATCCTGGTCAGAGCTGATAGCTGTCGCACAAAACAGGGTCCGCTGGAGGGCAACTGTTTCCGCCCTATGTCCCATGAGGGATTAAAGGAGCATAAAGAAAGAAAGAAAAATGAACGCCGAAACAATCATTGATGAATACCAATGTGGGTTTAAAGTAATCAGATCAACTATTGACAAGATCTTTATGTTACGGCAAAACATGGGAAAATATGCGGAATATAACATGGATCTACATATGCTTCTAATTGATTTTAAACAAGCATTTGACAATGACAATAAGGAGAGTATGCACCAAGTGCTGAGGGAATTAGGACTATCAACAAAACTAACCAGACTCATCATGAAACTAAACGAAACAAAAGGTACAGTAATGGATCAGATTAAGATATTAAGGTCATTCCCCATACGAGCAGGTGTGAAACAAGGAGATGTGTTGTCCATGGTAATATTCAACTTGAGCTACACTACGCAATAAAAGATGTTTATACCATCGGTACCAAGATAATGAGAAAAATATATGGACCCATGCGAAATGAAAATGGACAATATGTTAACAGATCTAACAGAGAACTGAATGATCTTATAAAAGGCGAAACCATAACTTAATTTGTTAAAACACAACGTATAAGATGGTCATGACATGTAGCTAGGATGTCACCAGGACGAGCGCCGAAACAAATATCAGAGGCTAATCCTATAGGATCATGAAAGAGGGGAAGACCAAGGACTAGATGGCATGACTGCGTAGAAAGGAAAGGATTTCTGAGGATACTAGGCGTAAGAAGATGGATGGAAGTTGCATTGGACAGGAACGACTGGAAGAAGCTAACGAATCAGGCCAAAGCTCACCCCGAATTGTAGAGCCAAATGATGATGAAGCTAGATTTCACCGAGTTCATAGCGTGGGAATGTGCCACAGTTATTGGTGTTAACGGGAAGCAGATTACTAGTTTTAGGTAACGGTCTCCCATCAAAGTACCTACCATTGGAAACAGTTCCACTAGATAACGATAAGGAAGGAATTAAATCTTTCATTCAGATTCTTTCATATCGAAAAACGTTTATTATTTATTTTTAATTCTTCAAACTGCCTGTAAAATAATAGCTCGATGTAATTAATAACTATTGAAATTACAAATTTGATTAAATATACGCCCGTGAATAAGAAATAGATGTATACATAGTATTGCGGTGGTATGATTTGTACAGCAGTTATACAGCTCGTAATTTAATTTGAAATATTCAAATCCTAAATTACGCCTTTATTATGTCCTTTGTTAATATTACACCAACCAAGCTGCACTCTATCGTTTCCCCAGCTTCGTCCTTCCTGCTAAAATCCTGATAAACTGTCAGAATAAATCTTTAAAAAAGCCAACGATTTGCATACACGAGGAAGCAGTTTCGGAATTTTGTGGATATGGAGGCGTGTCGGGAGGCAATAAAATGTTTCCATAAAATCCACACACAGCAAGCCACGCCGAGTTGCCTCAAAATAACTATAATAACTGCATCCACATTTGTGGACCATAACCGTAATAGTGGAACTAGATGGGAAAGACAAGAAATGAAGAAGAATAAGGATAAGAAAAAAAATTTTCCCTCTCGAATGAATGTCGGAATTTCACTATGGCATCAAAAACGTAGAAGAAATCTTCTCGCTGCATAAAAGCTTACATTGAAAACAAAGGACCTTCGTCTATTTCTAGACTATTACGTGCTATATTTCAAGAGAGCTATTCCACCGTCAACTGTCCTTTGACAAGGAAGAGCGCTTCCTTTCTGTGTGTCTAAGAATGTATGTGTACAACTTCCAAAACGTCCAGGGAATGCGGATGGAACGTTTTCGTTCTTATTGCACTTTTCGTCAAAAGAAGATGACTGAAATTCAGAAAAAGAGAATAGTTTCAAGGATTTATTTTAATAAATAAGAAAAAGAAAACCATTCGTCTTGGGATGTTGACTCAACGAGCTGCTGACTTATGCAAGAGGAGAACTCCGGGTTTGTGTTGGCGGGCTTACTACTTTATGTCTTTTATTCAAAGCTATTGAAAGTCATATTTAATATCTTTTGAGAATTTAAACTTAGTTGGAATAACTTTAAAATATTCACTCGAATATTTCTTACAAAAAGAGGGTTTTCCCTCTGAATGCACTTGACTTGATAATACGGGATTCTCTATATGATGGGGATGGCATGCTTAGGTTATTCCTTTCCTGGATTATTATAAGAGTTTGTCATAAAAACGTCCTGTGTAGGTCGATAATGTCGTTTTCAGTGTTTAGACAATCGTTTACAGGATGTTGTGTATTTGGAAAGTTTGTCGTCAAATTGATGCCCTCGAGTTATTAATAATATAAAATACATATACTTTGGCTTTTCAGAAATTAGATCAGCATACGTCAAAAATGAATTAATAATACAAAACAATAATAAGTTTTATTAAAAAAAGTTCACGGGTTTCCATTTTTCAATTCGATTTTTTCATCTTTTACAAGCTTAAAAAGTGTTTTTGCCATCATAAAATAAAATGCATAAAAGAAACTACATAAGAAAGATCCTTATTGGCCAAGTAATCTTCAAATTTGTAGTAAATTTTTGGGACATGTATTAGATATTTTAACTTAACCAGTTATAAAGAATAATTTCTGCGAATTCCATATAATTTTACTTGAAACATCCGAAGTTATAACCAAAAAATCAAAAATTTAGCAGTTTTTCTCAGTTTTTTGGAGGTTATGTGTGCAGATAAAAATATCATATTGTAACCGCTGGTAGCCAATATTATAAGGAGCAGCCTCAATTTTTTTTCGCTTCTCGCCTTACATATACCGAGATATACTCATCAATATTTAAAAAGAACGACCAAAATGGCAGATTGGTGGTTGCTAGAGATAGAAAATCTCTGTTATATTATTTGAGGTAACTAACATGTTAAAAAACTTTTGAGACTAGAAACTCTTTTAGATTTTGAGTCTAAGTTATGCATTTCTATGAAAAATTAAATGGGATCAAAGTAGTAGTTGAAGTTTTTCAGAACAAAATCTAAAGGCTCATGTAAATTTTTTTGTGGACCCAAAGATGAACTGGAGATCCACTCGCAAGGCCAGTTTAGCCATTTAGTAAGCAGACCTTATACATACAAGGCTAGTGCTGCCACACGGCATTGCTGGCGCTTTGCGAAATAGTAGAACAAATTCATAAAAGGCCGAGTCCAAAGTGTCTCAGAGTAAAGGGAGCTCTAGGTGTAACCGTGCTGAACTTAATAATTCTCGAACTGCTTTCACCTCATCCATGCATCAGACATAGACAGACAGCCTGCACGGCCCTAAGGTTACGAGAAGTGGGCTACTAGGTAGAGAAGACGTATGGTCATAGCGGTATACAGCACATTTTACCACTGGGAAATGTAGGTCAACCACCTAATTACATGACATCGAAAGGCAACTTCAACTCAGGTTTCAACAAGCAATGGTTGGGAGTTGATGGAATAAAAATATCGCGGCTAGGTTGTGGCAGTTCCTTCCTTCCCGACGAGAGCTGCTGTTCAGCATTGCACTCTTTACGCAAAAAATCGGTTGTCGATAGTATAAAGGGCTTTTCCTGAGTCTCTAGTCTTCCACATAAGAAAAAGTCTTGATCTCCACCAGAGAGGACTGGGCTCTCTAGGAGAAGAATTTGTGGCTCTGAAATTCTTCGCAAATTTTTTTATTCATGATGCCAAATTTTGTAAAGACGCCATTGGATCGAGTCAAAGACGGACAAGTACAACTTTTTTTTCCTTCCCTCACTCTCAGATCGGCTGGGCCGGCGTCACAGACATAATCAGTCGGTTGACGACACTCGCCTTGTTTTAATAGGAAAAACACTCCAACAAGATGACTTCCGTTAGCTCCTATGACTTGGTTAAGCTATGGTTTCCTACGAAGCGGCACCGTCATGTAGCGGCCGTATTATCAGCGAGCAATAATAACAAGAGTGATTAGGTGGAGCTCAAGGACAAGTAAAAGAGTTAAACATATGAAAGAAGAGATTAGAACTACCATTATTCAAAAAGTCCAAAAAAATATTAACAAATGCGCGTTAGATATACATTTTATACAAAAAACACAAGAGTATGAATGAAACAGAACATGTTGCTTGCTTCCCCTATTGGAATGTTTACATTCAAATGGAAGTCGAATTGGAACAGAGCACATGTAGCCGACTCTAATATGTGTATATGTATGCGTGGGCAAATTCTTGTTGGTACACATTACGACTCTAAAACTTGGCTTTGTGTTGTACATTAAAAACGCGGGAGTTTTGCAATTCTTCCAGTGTTGAGCTAAATTGACAGTTCTCAAATTAATGGTATCAAAGTCGGACTTTGAAAGCCATTGCGGTTTTTATTTAAAAAATAAACGCGTTCGGATTTGTAAAAATATCAATTTACGCGTGCGCTGCGTTAATTATCTAATTAATATTCAGTTAATAAAAAGAGTTTTGGCCGATCAAGTGGGAGTGCTCGACAGAGACCGGCTCTGTGTAGTGCATTGTTATGATATACAGTGAAACCTGGTTAAGTGCGACCTGGATATATTAATTCTTAATTATTCAGGCTAACGAGTTACAAAGTCCCAATTATAGAATTTTAGTTCGGTTAAGTTACTTAAAATTTTCAGTGCAACAATTTCTCTACAAGTGCTAGTTCATGAGTTATTTTTTTAGTGTTTTCTATGTGCAGAATTCAAACTAGAAATTTGAATTTATTATTTGAAGTTGAAATTTGTCATTCATTATTTTATAAACGCTTAATGGTATTTCTTGTATTTTGCCTAAAAATTATTGGTAAATGTCTGGGCGAAAAAGGCGGTGGTAACAAATTGAATGTTTATCATTGATGGTATTTTTTGTATTGTTGCATAAAAATTACTGATAAATGTCCAGGCGCACGCCGGTGGTAACAAATTGAATGTTTGTCAATGATAGGTCGCACTTAACCAGGTTTCACTGTATATCATAACAATGCACTACACAGAGCCGGTCTCTGTCGAGCACTCCCACTTGATCGGCCAAAACTCTTTTTATTAACTGAATATTAATTAGATAATTAACGCAGCGCACGCGTAAATTGATATTTTTACAAATCCGAACGCGTTTATTTTTTAAATAAAAACCGCAATGGCTTTCAAAGTCCGACTTTGATACCATTAAATTGAGAACTGTCAAAATTTTTCCAATGCACATTCCAGCCACTTCCCCTTCATTTTTTATCTTTCTTTCACATACTCTGCGTTTAGTGGCTAAGTAATTCTGCCTTCTTTTATCATAGATATTACTTCTTTGTTCATTTTGACTTTTTCACTCCTATTGAAATTTGTATCAGCTGATTTCAAGGGCAATGAAACATTTTTAAAAATTTGTTCTAGCTCATCACTCTTGTTATTAGTGCTCGCTGGTATTATTACGGTGAGTGACGTCACAAAAAATTGTTCTGTGGAATATCGCGGTAGTGGTTTCTAAGATAGCGTTACTGCAGATCGTCACGTAAGATAGCGTTGCCGTCACATTTGTAGCGGTAGCGCTTTACGGTGTAGAACTGTTTGTCAACGTTTTTGTAGTTTAGCGGTGGAGACGTGTTTAATTTTTGTACACGTTTAGAAATAAAAAAAGGTTTTTTTTTATTTTGCACAATTTTTTGCATACAATTATATTTTCTATAATTTATTGATATTTACAGTGCAACAATGTGTTTGAAAAATCAGGGGCCGGTTCGTGTATGTCTAAAACGAAAAATTTTTTTCGGCTCGGGTTCGAGTAGGTCGAAAAATTGAAAATTTTCGTCTGAAGCCGACGAAAGGCACTCGAAAGGTCGTGGGCTATCGAGATTTTGCCTTATTAAGTATATTTTTACAGCAGTTGTAACATTTTCCGTGTTCCAATATTGTGGTTTCTATCAGGGACACGAAAAAATTTCTTTCGACCTATGCGAACGCTAAAATTTTCGTCGACAAAATTTTTCGACTTCAATTTCTTTTCGTTCGATTATCGTCGTTCGCCATACACGAACCGGCCCCAGGCTTTGCAATGGTCAAGTGAACAAAGAGACACAATTTGTGCTCTGGTGACAATGGATTCTGCACTCTATTTGATGGCTTTATATAACTTAACACATAATCGAACAACACAGGAGTCAGGCGAAAGTATTCCCTGAATTTATTTTCATTATTATGCAGATGACGAAACACTAAAATACATATTATAGGCACCTTCTTCTGTTCGACTTTTAAATAATTTGGATTCGCTGTCTCTTTGAAACTCTTCTTCATCTTCTAAGAAAATTGGTACTGCGACCTCAAGACCATCCATTTTTACCGATTGAATTACTCAAAATGACTGTGAAATCTAGCATTGGTTTTCTACGAAGCGGTACCGTCATGTAGCGGCCGTATTGCTTTACAACTATTGTCGCCGTATTTGTCGCCGTATTTTTGTACACCGTTTTGCTTACGTCACTCACCGTAGTAATACGGCCGCTACATGACGGTACCGCTTCGTAGGAAACCATAGCTTTACCGACATTGCCGCTGTTGCTGAGGTCATCAATCATAAGTAAACAAACCCCTGATAAGGGAATTTCTGTAAGTTCGCGCTCCCCATATTTTTGCACTGAGTGAAACCCAAGTCTTATCTGATATCGTTTTCAGGTGGCAGGGTATAGCTTAGTGCACAACTTTTCTTCCCAAAGGGGAGTAGCTATTTTTATTAGGAATGACGTGGCATTCCAGAGGGTGTACAATAGTAGGTACATCTCCAGATTTCAATTATATCTGGATTAAATTAATTCTTCATAGCCAAGTTATACTCTTCTGTTTTCTATACGAAAGTCCTAATATTAGTAATGAAGCCTCCCATTTTGCATTCGGCGCTATTTCTGTGGCTTGATAAAATACAAGGCCGCGCCATCCAAATCATGGAGATAACAGCCGTATCATCTTCATTGATTCCCTGAGCCACCGTACGAATGTAATAGCCCTGTCAAAGTTTTATCGTTATTGCCATATCGACTGTTCCATAGAAATTTCCGCCCTCCTACCTGCACGGCAATATTTCTACCGCAACACAAGACTAGCCCACTCGGCCCACTCTCATATCCTGCAATCCCATTTTTCGCGCACACTAACGGCTAAAAGTGCGATTATAAAGAGAACTATTTGGTTGTGGAATAATCCCCCACAATTAGTTTTTCCGAGCTCGTACAACACCCAAAAGTTCAAAAGTAAGGTTCATCGCCACCTGCTCCAACATCATCCAGACCTCTTCTGATCTATCACATTCTCTTCTACCTTTCAAACCAAGCTTGCTACCACACATTGCACCAAGACCTGAACGACATTGGGTTAATTAATTATGTTTCCTTTTT
Organism: Thereva unica; assembly: GCA_949987705.1. Lineage (NCBI taxonomy): Eukaryota > Metazoa > Arthropoda > Insecta > Diptera > Therevidae > Thereva > Thereva unica. The sequence continues at coordinate 121,792,035 of OX465283.1, read as the reverse complement.
TACTCTCGAATTCCTCGCAAATTTTTTTAATCATGGCAAATTATGGGAAGACGCCATTGGGTCTAGTCAGAGACAGCGTACTTTTTTAGGGCCATCAAAGATAAATTCCAATTCTTATAAAAGGTGTGTCATCAGTGCAATGTTGCTTACGAGAACACCTTCCAATTATTTATGAAAAACGATTTCATTTATATGGCTGCCACGGCTGGCTTAGCATTTGTAGTACATTGTCAGTTGTTGTAGCCCTATTTCGCGAATAGCTTGATGGATGTTTCACTTAAGTGCGTCAATCGTCTGTGCATCTTTGGACTTCCCAGCGGGGAACCGAAGCGCTTTTGAACAGATTCTGAGGCGCTGAAAAGGTCTGCCAATGCGCTTTTTATTCATATCCCAACTCCTTTTCTTTTAACACAGGCATGTCATTAGAGCGAAGCGCTTCTATTTTGTTGTTAAAGAAGCGCAAGTGAAGCTAGGAAATTGAAGCCTTTGGAAAGCTTAGAAAGCTTTCATGACTCATAGAAATTTTGCTGAAATCCAGCACTCAATGATTTTTCTGTTTAAACAATTAATTTAATTAATAGCTTAAATACATTTATTATTATAATTAATTTCACTTACTTAAGGAAAATTTCACTTACTTATTGTTTTCACCATAAAATGTATTATACAACTGACGCGATTGTAAAAACCAAAAATTTCCCAATTAAAATAGAAAACTTGAGAGAAATAAAGCCAAAAATGCAAGTACATATATAGTACGTGTTTCCAAAGAGCTTCCGTAACATATGAATGGGAAGCACTACAATCTGGCTTCTTTTTGGCAGCGCTTGATTAATTTCGCGCTAGGCTACAACGGCTACATTTCCCCATAAAAATAATACGCACTAGATGGAGAATGCCAAAACAAAGCTTGGCTTGGCGGTGCATACGAAAATGGGAGTGAAAGTGACGAGTAAAGAAGAAAGTAGTGAGGCACACACGAATATTGCTACAAATATTGTCAAGTCAGCTTTTTGGAGAAAGGACTACAGGGGAAACGAGGGAGGTATTATAAAATTTTTAATTTAAAACTTTGGCCTGATAATGAAACGTAGTTCTTCTTACTCTTTGCAACTTTTCTTTTTTACGCCCATACAAATTGATAACTCTTAGTTAAGACAATAAAGTTACTCGTAGTGAAGGAATATCCGTATGTGCCAGGATTATGTTGTAAAACCAGTTCAACAAGACTTTAAGGAATAATAATGTGTGCCTCTCAATTGAGGTTAACAGTGATACTAGTCAGTATGCCTTCGATTTGCTTCAGTTACTACCAGGGACGGCGCGTGGTTGTTTTGCGCCCGGTGCAGTAGCAAATTTGCGCCCCATCAGCTAAAAATTTAATAAAAAGATTCTTTCATCTGGATCGCAAGGACGGGAAATACACATGGCACTTCTAATTTGGTAACAATATATTTCTTTTTTTTTTCAATAAATTCCTGAAAAGGAACAACATATCGTAAATCTCTCAAAAATCCTTTTGTGCTAGCCTTAAAATCTCTGACCACTGCTGAGCTTCCTCAGACATTTCTTTTTGCAACGTAGAATCTACTGTTTTATTCACCCTGAATGTTAATTTTATTTCTTTCCGACATTTAAAATTTTCCATATTGGTAAAACTTTGCCACCTTTTTTTACTAGTCTTCCCAATCAGTATATCCCGAACAGCAAAGTGAACTTTAGTTTCCTTTAGTTTTGAAAAAGATTACAAAAAAGCAAAAACAAAAGATTGAGTTTTTTTTAAATTTAATAAACCAACCAAAATCTATTAACTAATTTACCACTATTATTTACAATTACTGTAATACCTTGGATCTATCGTAGCAGGGAAAAATTTTGAGTATTTACCTAACTTTCTTAAACTACATCAGACTACTTTTTATTAAAATTATCTAAAAACTTTCGTAACTCACACCTTGAATATAAGCACAGAAAAATATTTTAAGTTTCTTAAAAATACAAAAAAAAAAAAAACAATAAGCAAATTAATTCTAATAACATTATAAATATAAATAATACATTTTAAAAATGCATTACTTATTTAATAATTATCATTAATTTTAATTAATTAATCACTTGTATCACTCAAAGTTAGAAATCAAATAAAAATATTTCACTCATATATTCTTCATTATATTCCTACAGGGGCACTAAATTTAAAATTGCACCTTAATAACTCGTTAGGATTCTCGCCACAAGATATTTTGCTCTCATTTCGTTCATTTACCTCTTTTACGAAACTTGGAACAAAATTTAAAAGTGCTCCAACAGTGCCCTGCAGTTTATATCAATCACAGTAAACAACAATACGCAACACAGAGGCATCGGAACAATTTTTTTTCTTTGTGTGAGTTCACATGGTGCATTTTACAAAATTTTCAAAAAGTACTCCAGCGTCGTGAAAATGAAATTATTTTGTGTTTCGTCTCGCTCATACTGCTCAATTCTATATTTACTTCTCATGTTCAAATTTGAGAGCCACAGTTGAATGAGAGATTTTCTCTCACTTGGTGGATTTTTCTTCTGAAATTTTTACTTTTGCTTCTCTTGTTTCACTTTTTGAGCAGAAATTATATGAAAATATCGAAGCAAAAATCTCGTGTAACTTCCTGAACGGGGGGAGTAAATTTTCGCCGCTTTTTATCGCGTGAGATAGTACTGAGACAGAAATTGTGTAACTTCTTGAAAATTTGTGTAAGTTCATGTAATTTCATTTTTTCCAATTATTTATTTTTTTTTTAAATCTTCTGAACTAGCGGCCTCGTACAATGGCGCCCGGTGCGAATGCTCCATTCGCACCTATGAAAGCGCCGCCCATGGCTACTACCATCCCCAAGTAAATTAAAGAGTTAAAGTTGTTCTTGGAGGAAGACACCAAGAGCCACAAGATATTTCTACAAGTACTACGTTTATAAGCGGAGTTTCACTCCCGGATCTTCAATCCAAAGTAAAACTCCCGATGCGTTTATAAGCAATGGGAGTGTAAATCCAAAATACTTTCTGGTTTGAGATGACAGCTCCAAGCTCAAATTCAAAATCATAGCAAAGACATATATAAACCCAATGATTAATTTAATTTATTTAAAAATATCAATAAACAAAGAAAAAAACTATTGTAGCAAAATAAAACACCCAGCTTCTTCTTTACAAAGTTTTTTCCCTTCGGGAAAAATTCTCACTCCCAGTCAGCGTTTATAAGCACAACATAAACCGGGATCGAAGTTTCACTCCAGCTTTTTCTTCAGGAGCGAAAATCCAAGTTCTGGATTTTCACTCCCGGTTTATAAGCGGTGTTTCACTCCGGATCGAAACTTCCATCCGGAGGGAAACTCCGCTTATAAACGTAGTAAAGCAAATGCATAAGAAAATTTATTGTCAAAAGTTTTATTACCAAATTAGAATCCTCGTAGAAGTAGCACTCAACGAATAATATTAAAAGGCATGAATCTGAGTTATTTTTCAGAGTACCTACGAGAGCAACTTTAAAAAGGCTCTTCATGATTTCGATTTCAAAGTTATGAGTTTTGTGCCTAGAAATGTAGACTCGAATAATAGGCGAAGAGCCGACCGCTGAAAATGGCACCTGATCGGTTAAAGAATATATATTATTGGAAAAGGTAGTATTCAAATAGATCAACACAATGATATAGGACCCATAGTCTCCAATAAGTCGCATGACTAGGCAACCATTTTTTGATAGTATAGATTTTGGTATAGTTGCCTAGCTCATTAGTTAAAGCATGATTTTGCTATTAAATAAAAGCTTGAACTTTCTAGTTTCAGAAAAAAAATGGTTGCCAAACCTCTGACAGTTCAAAATTTTGGCAGCCCGCTTTGAAAACGGGCAACCCGAGTGTGCCAACATATTTTTTATTTTTTTAATATTTTTTTTTTTTCAATTATCATGTGCATAATTAAAACATAGGAAATAGATTATAGGAAATATTATTAAAACATAGGAAATAAATTGAAGAAAAATATATTTTTAAAATAACTATCCCCTGAAACTTCAACTTATTCAAATACAGGTAAGCGCGTAAACTATAGAGCCAAATTACACGGCCTATCACTTTCCAAGACTCACTTTCCAATCACTTCCAATAAACCGGTTTTTTAGACAAGGGGGCGCAGGGAAGTGTATGTGTTGGTCTCACTTGTGAATCCAAAAATATTTACGGTCTCACAGCAAATTACACTAACACAAGCATAACTTAGTTCTCTGGGGTTCACGAAAATTTACATTCACATTTGCATTTACTATCTCGTTACTGGGAAAAGCAGCAGAATTTTAGGTGCATCGTGTAATCATACACAAGCCGGTTTAACGTGAGTTTAACGTAATTTTACTCAAAAAGAGATCGAAAGCGACAGCTGCTCCTCCGTTTAAATTTTGTATAACTTGGTCATTCTTGCTTGGCAGTCCTTACAGCAAAGATATACTGTGATTTTTGGAGTATAAGTTGTGTTGTGGAAATAATTTCACTATGAAGGTGTGTTTTCTGTGCAGTGAATCTCAAGGGTTTGTTAATATTTTCGATCCAGAAACTTTAGAAAAATGCACTCGTATGAGTCATTTCCGAAAACTGTTATAAGAAGTTCACCGTCTTAAAAGCAGAATTTGATGGTTTATTGGAAGTGATTGGAAAGTGAGTTTTGGAAAGTGATAGGCCGTGTAATTTGGCTCTATAGTTTACGCGCTTACCTGTATTTGAATAAGTTGAAGTCTCAGGGGATAGTTATTTTAAAAATATATTTTTCTTCAATTTATTTCCTATGTTTTAATAATATTTCCTATAATTTATTTCCTATGTTTTAATTATGCACATGATATGTAATTGAAAAAAAAAAAAAAAAAAATATTAAAAAAATAAAAAATATGTTGGCACACTCGGGTTGCCCATTTTCAAAGCGGGCTGCCAAAATTTTGAACTGTCAGAGGTGTGGCAACCATTTTTTTTCTGAAACTAGAAACTTCAAGCTTTCATTTAATAGCAAAATCATGCTTTAACTAATGAGCTAGGCAACTATACCAAAATCTATACTATCAAAAAATGGTTGCCTAGTCATGCGACTTATTGGAGACTATGGGTCCTATATCATTGTGTTGATCTATTTGAATACTACCTCTTCCAATAATATATATTCTTTAACCAATCAGGTGCCATTTTCAGCGGTCGGCTCTCGGACTATAACCTTTTCCCTTTATTAAAAGAAACATTTACCGCCAGGTTTAACTTAATATTTTTTAAACACTACGAATTCGTGCAAAGATTTTTAAATTCTCTCGAGTTATGGCATGAAACATGCTACTCTTGAACAAAAAATCTATGGGCATACATTCCCTTTGGTAATATACTGTAAACCATGAAGGTAGTAAGGAATTTTACCTTCAATATTAATATGCAAAATGTTTTATTTAAAAAAAATTTGAAACTAAATCCATGTTTGTGTTATGGCCTTTCTCCCGTATACCATAAATTTATAAAACACGGCAATTTTTTAAGAGCATGTTTCAGAAGTTGCTTGAGTTTCGTTTGTGGCCTAGTTATCAAACGTCATAAGATTTCGAAAGTCACACGACAAAAATTGAATTCCGTTTTTCATCAGTATTTTGTTCCATTTATTATAAAAACGAACAGGCAAGCGCTTGAAACGTAACAAAATTCAAACTAAACTAAAGCAATAAATCAACAAATTGTAATTCGTCTTGAATAGAAGGGCTTTCTCGAAAATTACACCTTTAAGAATTTAGAAAATACAGAAAAGTTTCGTTATGGCACTTTTGTACAAAAGCAAATTTTTCAAATCAGGCCAATTTAAGGAAGGCTCACAAATTGTTTCCATTATGCCGAATACAATAAATAATATTCCACTCCCCCACCCAAATTCATAAATCAATAACATGCAGCCCGGAATAACATTCATTGAAATTAAGAACGTGCAAAATCTAAGAAACTCGAGAGAACAATGAGAAATAATTTTCATCGTCTTGACATAAATTTCTCAAGTTTTTGGAAACAACGTTACGCTAATGGTTGGCAATTTTGCAGCTGAATGAATTCCGTCATTCCATCCAGGACAAGCCGTTCACCCCAGTTCTATTCCAAGTTCGCAAGTGCTTACACATAGCACTTTAGTCCCCAGGTAAGTAACTTGAACTACTCCAAATTGCACACAACTTTACCTGAGAATACATAACAACCAAATGTACATAGCAGCTTGAAACATCGTTAGATCTTGCGTCCCGCATTACGTATTCCGGTACATTTTGAGTGACGTTTTTGTGACAGCAAACTTCCGTCTGTCGATGGTGAATTGAGCTCCAACGTTCACATTTATTTTGGGGTAGAATAGCCAGGATCCTGGACTGGGGGTGTAATGAAATTTTAAGAACATAGAGCAGTCTGCAGCTAGAAGGAAGGTCCGCATCGTCGAAGGGTTGATGCTTATAAATAGCTCGGGTACATTTCTCTCCAGTAGAATTAATCGGCGTAAAACGAGCAGCTTAAATGCCTCTATGATCTCGCAAAAGGACTTCATGGAAAACGGAAATTAAACCATCAAACAAATAGCAATGAATCCCAGACACAGACGGAGGCACTTGTCCAGGTGCTGAATCCGGCCTGAAGGACCGTAGCAGCTACAATGAAAATCAGAAAATTGAATTTCAGTATGGTATAGGGTACGGCAATTGCCTCTAGCAGGAAGCACTAAAAGAGGTCATTTGAGATACTAGCTGGAAGCTATACGAAAAATGCGACCTCACCCCTTAAGCAATGAAAATTTCACAATCACTAAAAGTAAGAAAATGGAAGACGGGTGCCGAAAGCAGCCCGTCAATGTTTTCCTTGTGCAAGTCCCCCTTCAAGAAATGACGTCAATCCGAAACTTGATTAGAATTTCTCTCTGTGCTGCTGTTGTTTGTTCGATATCGTCTTCACCCATTTCTTTTGCCTCGCTTTGATTTCGTTTCGATGAAACTGACACGCTGTAATCGAACTGCTCAATTTAGACTAAGCAAACTTTATCAACACTAAAGGACGAAGCCCTACGGCCAAACTCCATACCAAATCTAGGAAAAGAATTTATTTAATCCTTTTTATTAACAGTGCTCCTTGTTGACGTCTTAAGTGGGTGAATAACGACTAAAATTGAGACATAATGCAGAGGTTTCTCAGGTCTCAGCATGGACAAGTTTGCCAACTTGTATGGCTACTTAATCGTAATTCTATATATAATCCGGTACTTTCTCCACAGGGATAAGATGGCTTCCGGAAAGTTTCTCTTACCTGTGTAAAACAATAATCCATTTGGCTGCCTTGTCCGAAAATATAGGGTAATCGCATCTTGGGCGCTTACTATTGGCTCGGCTCCTGTCTGACCCAAGTCATATGAGAGAAATTCAGTACCACGAAATGTGGCTTCTGATGGTGCTTTATCTGTAACAGAAATAAAATAAAAGTTTAGGAGTTATCTTCAAGAACAAAAGTGCTGAAATAAAAGTATTCACTTAATTGCTTCTAGGGGGATTGTTTTGGGAAAAGGAATTTAAGAATGAAGTTATTTTGCAGAAATTTTAAGGCGTCTGTCTTGTTGTTTGAAGATTAAAAGCATAGTTTATAAAAATTCTGGAACTTCAAATTCAACTTTTAATAGTGTAAAAAAACAAGCTTAGTCTAGTCCATCTTATAGTAATTTACATAGATGGATTGAAGAGGATAGTACAGAATAGAGGTATGAGAGGCGCTCCTAGCAGAAGATGATAGCCTTGAAGTACTCTAACGTTCTTTAGGATATGAAAAAAGTTCGGAAATACTGAGTGCAGAACACTTTTTATAGTCGAGTTGATTTCAGTGAAGCAGTCGCTATGGTAATACTCATAGCCCGATAGAAGTAAATGTGCTGACGCTTAGATCATCTCAATTTACTACCCGAAATTAATTTCCAAAAGGAGTTAATTGGAATCTTTTAAAAACAACAGATTGAGATGAAATAAAGTAGAATCAATAAGGATAAGGACATTATTAAAAAAAAATAGAATACTGATTGTTAATATGAAAAATTATTGCAAAAGGATTTATAGCTCCATTTTTGACTTAAAGACAACAAGCAAAAATAAGTATTAGTACTAAGAAAGAAGATGCGTTTCAGTAAGAAAGAAGATACGTTTTCCAATCGATTCCCGTAGTCTAAGCTATAAGAGGTTATAGATAAATGTATTACCTTTAAAATAAAAAGAGATTCACCTGCCACAAACTGTCCTTTAATGACTTATGATTTTTTTTTTGTTTTTATAGCATGTTAGTATGAAAATGGCATATATCTTGATTATGTTAGAAAAAGCATGATATTTTACATAAAGGGGTGTTAAATAAGAGATGAAGGGGTGTACTTTTTAAAAATTTGACATGAAATTTGTAATCAGCGACCCCAAAAACCACCGAATACGGATTTTTGGACCAATTACTTGATTTTCTGACTTTTGGCAAGCTTTTTCTAAATTGGCCCCACTGTGATACGGCCTCTCTGCCATATTATACCGGTGACTTTTTGGACCGACTCTAACACCACGAAAAACTATCCTTCATGGCCTGTAGTTGAGAGGGTCTTGACTTAGCTTATCTAGCTCAGCTCTACATGGCTCCACTAACTTCTGGCGCATCAATACTGAATCCAAAGGTTTTAAAGAGTCTTGGCTGAAATTCCAATACTAAATCCTTGTGTAAGTTCCAAGTTCATTGTATGGTACGTCTTTAGGTTCGCCAGCATGTCAGCTTGAAAGACATATGTGTACACTCTGGGAGGTATCATGACAGTGAACTGTTAGTGGTCTCTGGATAAAGCCCCGGCTTGAAGCCGTCGGAGAATATTCGTACATCGAACTTTCGCAGGACACCTCCGTTTCTCTCTTCTTGACGGTAGTTCAACGGAGAAGTCTTTCCTAAAGGTCAATCTAGGGGCAAGGTAGTCTGTGGTTGTAGCGTCGATAGGTTCAGGTAGCAGGTTCAGAACATTGATATGTCCGTAGGGTTCTAGAGACTCCGTCTGAGGGCACTACAAGAGGCTAGATGTTTGATGTGAAGGTCGGAGGAGTAGGTGCAAGAGAATGTCGAGAGCTTACATGGTGCATGTTCTCATGGCCCCTGCTGCTCCTCTGTTGCCTTCCTCTGGACCCTTCCCAACTTATAGGTCCATCTGTGTTCCACAGGACCATCTTGGGCTTAAGACCCCATCTTTTGCCACAAGTCTAAGAGTACAGGCATAAATTTTTTGGTAACTACTCTGGGATGAACCTCAATGTCCAGAATGTGCAGGAACTGGATTAAAATTCCCTGTCAAAAAAGTGATGATCTAAGGTTTGAAAAACTCGTGAAGTTTGTAAAGGGTAACGTAATTTTTTCACGGTTTTAAAAGAGTGCTCGGATTTTGACAAGTGACGTCTTGTTGGAATGCTGAATCCAGAAAAGATAACTTCATTTAGAACGGGTTTCATTCCAACTAGTTTATAGTCTAAGAGCCGGCCGTATAAAAACTAAGCAATAAAAAATCCTAACATTGTTTTCATGAGGAAGGAGTACTGCCACAGACCTAAAGGGAGCCACCTTTTCTATAACCTAATTTTGCCCGTGTCACCGAGATTTGACGTCACTTCCTGTTACTATTTTTAGTGTTGCTGACGTCATAAAGCGCAGGTGGTTGATTTATACTAAATCAAGTCAAATTTATCATAAGGGATAATTCTAAAGGGTGAAAACCAATTCTAAATCGATTAAAAGTAAAAAAAATGTTTTCCCAACTTTGTTTCAAATTGGATTGAATTTGTATTATCATGTCAGGAAATAATAAATTTGTGTTAACCCTTATAAAAGATGGCTGCCGTTAGGTGTGTGGCAGTACTGCTCCCTCACAAAAATTTGTTAAGACGTTTTATTCCTTCATTTTTATACGGCCGGCTCTTCGAGTATTATTAGATATTAGCAAAACCTATCACTTTACGGTCCTTGTGACCAGTCGACATCTTTTCATTTAAACAGAAAAAGGGCTTGATCGGTTTTTCGCTAATATTCTTTGATCGGCATCTCAAAGAAGTCAATATCGTTTTTAGTTTGCGCGATATTGCGCAGGTATAAAAATCCCAGAGAAAACCGGCTAGACCGATTGTTTTGAAAATCTTTTCAGGTCCTATTTCCATTAATACGCTTCGAACGACTCCTCAACAAAGTCGATAACTTTTCTGGTTTACGTGATATCGTGCAGGATAAACTGACCACATACGTACGCACACATGCATACACATCCTTGAAAAATGAAAATGCGTTGAAAATTACGATTTCGATTTTCGGACCGATTGCAGTAACTTCCTTATAAACGGGGAAGTTAATAAAGTTTTCTTTAATATTTGTTTTTGGACTGCCCAGTTTGAACTCGGTAGTTATAAGGTAGAGAAATCAAACAGACATTTGCAATGAATTATAAAGATAATGTCATGTTCTTCATACAGATTTGTACAATATACTAGAGGTATCTTTATAACAAGTATTGATTCCAAGAGGAATTCCAATAATAAAACTTTTTTATTATTTTACTTTTTGTTACTTAGTATAAAAGTATCTTAGCATTTTGCACTTTACTATCCATTAACATGTCAAAACTTTCCAAGTAACTTTCTATAAAATCCGAATTGATTTGAACTTTCTATCCCAAACGAATAAAAAAAATAGTCGTTTTAAAATGTCGATTGCTTTCAAACATCAGATACTTGTATGTACGTATGTAATTTTAATAATCGTCAACTATTTGCCGAAATGTTGGGCTGTAAGCAAACTAAATGAGCCTATCGGGCTAATGTGCTGATGGATGTATAAGATTACCCTGCGGTGGTAGGAGAGTGTTTTTGATGGTGGATTAATCGCTATGATAGTAGGAACAAGAATCAGTCAGGGCAACCACTTACGTACGATGGCTCAGGGGGTCGATGGTAGAAGAAAGGGAATCGTTTCAGATGAGTTTGAGAATCTTTTTGTACTTTCACTAACCATGCTAGGGAAATTTTCGAAGACCTGCCCCAAATATAAGAGTTGTAATAGAAATTTCCGTCTCTTAAGAAATCCCAAACTCTTTTGGATATTTGAAATACGTGGGTATTCCACTGCAGATCCTTGCTAATGGCACGCCTAGGATGTGAAGGAATTGGTCAGGTATTTTGTTAACAGAAGATGGATAGGAACGTGATCCTGCTTTTGCTGGAAAATAACACCGTGCTTTGTTTTGGAAGCATTGAATTCGACACAATTCTTGCAGCCCCAATTAAAAATGACTTCAATGTCCGTGGTGATTGAGTCAGACAGAAGTCTACGATTGTAAAGACAGGATCTGTCAGGTGCTTTCTTGCATTATCGAAGGCGTAAGAGTCATTCGGTCATATAAGGTTGAGCCATCCGAATACAATTTCAGAGGTGCGTGGTTCGAATTCACTTCGCGGCATGGTCCTTCGTCTTTCCGTCTCTCCCACTTAGATAAACTTTCATTCTTTGTTATCCGTTATTCCCTGTACTTCTCTTGCTATCGCCTATAAGCATAATAAGCGTGGAAGCTATCTCCTACTTCCATTACCAAAGTCAGCGATTTATCGCAGGAGAATTGGATGGGAGTCGGTGGAACTAAATCATATGTTGGTGTTGTCTTTAACTCTTCTTTCAACAATGTTTCCACTAGAGATTGTTGTGCTGATATGATATACCCGTCGGCTGTACAAAAGGACTTTTCCTGTAGGCGTTACGTCTTTTACGCAAAAAGAAAAAAGGCAAAGCTACGAGTATGAAGTAAGTTTTGATGGATTGAAAGTAGGTAATTTATTAAGATTAAAAATAAAGCAGGTAAGAAAATTGACACCTGGGGTACTCCAGCAGTGATGAAGTGGGATTTAGATATGAACCCTTTCACTATTAGTTTACTTAAACTGCAAGAAAGGAAACTCTCAATCCAGTTCTTAGAATTGAGTCCATACCAATAGCTTTCACGGTTAGCTAACAGAGCTGAGTGCCATAATATCAACACCTTTGGATATATCTAGTCTAGGGCAACTACACACCGCTTGTCAAATTGATGCAAACTTTGGCTTAGACTTACTAAAAGATCGTGGGCCTTTTTATATATGAAGCTTTGTACGATTTTTGAAAAGGTTTTTTTGTGGCTTTCGTTTTGTGACCAATAATAACCATGTCATCCGTGAAGGCTAGTATCTATGTAAATGTTTCTTCTGAAAATACTACTTCTTTCCCTGGGCATGGGGCGTTATGGATGTTATCTAATGACCAGCCACTGAACAGTTAGGTACAATGGTGCAGGCTTGATTGGAGATTAGACCATACTTTGTTTTAGATAGATTAATTTTAAAACGATTCTTGCTGACCCAATCAAGAAAAACTACGATAACCCTGTTGATTGAGTTGGTTATGAGATGTCGACCATGAAGAAACTGAACGGTTTGCGCTTTGTAAGGAATCTGGTGTTTTACCAAAATTCGAAGCAACGAACGTCTGCTGCTGTCGAATTGTTTGCATCGTTGTCTCGTCGATGTTTATCGACTATCTCGGATATCCTCCACCACAGCAGCGATATTCTGGGTCGAACGAGCAATACGAGGCCGGGCACTCCATCTCTAGTGGACCCAGTTTGTACGACACGTTCAACTAAACGCTTAATGGTTCGGCCACGTGGAAAACGGCGAAACTCACGCTAAAATAACAGCCTGGAAATCGGTTAAATAAGCAGTGAGAATAATTTCGCGTTCTTCAGATGTGTTTCGCTCCATTTATTGTTGTCAACTGATTCTTTATCTGGCTACAACATAAATATCAAACATGACATTTGACATTTGACGCCATTTGCAAAAAATTATCGCACATTGCCAATATGACATTACTTTTGCCCCATCTTGTAGCTTGTGGAAGCTAAGAGGTTCTTCAATTTATTACTCGTTATTATCAATCAGAAAGCAGACACACATTGTATAACATTGTATCTATAAAGATCAAGCACCGTCCATCAACTGGACATGCAGACAACGCTTGATGCATTTGTTCTTTTTCCTTAATGTTGCTGACCTTTTTCGTGTGTTGTACAACAGAACTCGAAGTCATCGTAAAAGAAGTTCGCACAACACAAGACCTTCTAAAAAATATTGATAACCATCCCATTATTTCGTGTTAAAATAAGATGCCAGTAATTTTATGTGTGTCGCAAAAGTAACTCGAAACGAAAAAAGGACCAATTCGTTAAATAATGAAGGAATGAAAATTAATGAAGAGCTGTCAACAGCTTCCTTCCAGCTCATTTTGTGTCCCTTCATGCACGTACAATACACAGTTGTTCCATTCATCTTGTCATGAAGTCATAAACGCCATGAATCTGCAGGAGGATAGTGTTTCTATCCTTGCACGAAAGAAGTGGATACTTCTTACCCCATTCGCCATTCGAGCTCCGGGCGAGGTGTCAAGCATGTATCCAGGGCCGTATCCTTGCCACTGCTGACTTCCCTTTTAAAAAGGCTTTGAATCACCGTGACGAGCAGAAACGTTAAAATGCTAAAAGCCAGGAAGAACCGAAACTACGCTCCTCGCGAGTGCAAAGCAAAATTATACACAACAGAATTGAGGAAACGCCAAGAAAATGTTGCCGAGGTCCTTTGGGGATCCTGGCGCTTTGTACGTGAATAATTTTACGAAAAACCTATAGACCACGTAAAGGAGCCCAAAATCCGGTTTTCGTGTCGGTTTGAATTTTTTTACGTCTCTGTATTTTTTTGCCTGCTTTTTTTCTGGCTTACTTGATAAAGGAGCTTGAGCAAGTAGTTGAAAAGTTGAAGGTTAAAGTGTGCACTTGGGACTCGAATGGAAGAAATTCGAACCTTAAAGGAGCAGGGAAAATTGACGAAGAGCGGATTTCTTGTTTTAGGGCTATATATATGCACGGATCAGAGGTAAAATTAGCAAAAATAATGTATTTGGGGCTTATCAATAATTCAATGCTGAATTTCCGAACTTGCTGGAAGGTTTACGGGTTATTGTTGCTCCGAGGAGCTGCAACCTAAACCCGGATAATAAGGGTTCTCGGGGCAATGTTGTAAACAAATTTTTTTATGTGAATATTAAAAAATATTTGATTAAATTTGATTAAATTCCCCTTATCCACGTAATTGAATTCATTATGGAAGGGTAAACTCGGCAAGATCTATCTGAGGGAGTTATTTTTAGAGATTCGTTGATGCATGAAAATTACGCAAATTCACTTTTAAAAAGTACGAGCTTCTTTTGATTTAATTAATTAGAATTTTAAAAAGTTTCGATGTAGCTATTGTAAGCGTTACCGGGACTGACTTGAATCAATTTTTGCACTTGAACAGTGGAATTTCACAGCTGAATTTTAAGAAATACCCTAAAAATGTTTGCTATTCCTAAGAATTTTAGTAGTGTTTATTTTTCTGGGATCCTGCAGTAAAATGCACCACTGATGTCTAAATGCGGGGAAATCTAATATCATACTGCGAATGCTTTTTTTTAAATCGAAGAGCATTACAATATCGTAACCATGATTATAGGTAGACTACACAAGTGCGTAGAGATGGAATGTTTGGTGAAAATCATTTCTCTAAAGCAGTGTACTAAAATTATTTGCAAAGTTTTTGCTTTTTCTGGTTATCCTGAGAATGTTCCAACTAACGAGATTTCTACCAAAAGTGAACATTGTTATATTAACAAGAAAAACGAGATGCGAAAAGTGTCAAATATATCCTTGTAATTCTGTTATCTATATAATAAAAATGAATGGCTAAACGTGATGCACAAAACTCGAGAACGGCTGGACCAATTCGGCAATTTTTTCAAATATTTGTTGAAGTACGAGGAAGGTTCTTATGACTAGAAAAATTGGAAAATTTAAAATGGTTGCGCCAATATGGCCGAATTTGCATATTGTATTCCGATTACAATGAAAGTGGGTGGCCGCAAATAACGAATTTATTAAGTATTGCAGCTACATTGTTGGAAGGCGGCCGAACAGCATATTCAAGGCTAAAATTGTCGTTGAATATACAAAGCAACGAAATTCCGATCGGCGATATTTCGAAGAACTCCTTGAAACGGTAACGTGAACCTTGGGTTGGTTGCCCGAAGAAGCTAACCTCTGATCCACATACAAAAAAAACTAGTTGGGGTGTGGGTTTGACCCCTTCGGTCCACACGATTAGCTTTCCAGTATGATGAACGTCGATGGAATAAACTGTCTTTTTACAAAATAGTAATACTTTTAGCACTAGTGGGATGTTGACTAGTATCAGAACTTGTGACAAAGTAACGCTGAGAGAAGCTAGTTCAAATAATATAATAGGGCGATTCCATTATCGCGGGTGCAACAGTTAGACGCATGTAAATCTTCTTAATAATAAAATAAAAAACATTTTTAATGAAATTATCCTTGGAAGAACAACATTTTAACATGTTCACTTTTTATTCATTTATAAGAATTTTAAAGAAATATTTAAATAGTCAGGAGGGAGGTTCAGAGTGCTATCGCGGGTGCAACAAACTTTGAAAATATATGTAAAATCACGTTTTTTCGTTTAAAATTTTACATATATTTTCATAGCTATTACAAATTCACAATCACAAATTTTCAGGACTATCTGTATGGTGTTAGAAATATGTTTGAGGTTCTAAATCTGTATGGGGCTAGTGCCATTATTTTATACTTTTTAGTTCGTTATAAAAACGTGTTATATTAAAAAGTTTTTTTTATCTAATAATTATTTAATTACTGGTAATGCGGAAAGAATCAAACATGATTTCCTGTGTTTCTGAAAGATTAAAATGCAACGTAAAACCATGACTCATCAGCTTTTCTATAACAAAAAACAACAACAAAATAAAACGTAAAAACATGACTCATCATCTAATCCTTTTGTTAAACGTCTTGTTCGATTTTCGAAGCACATATTTCGGTGATTTCCCTGAATTAACAATTTTGTGGCAATAGCCGTTTGCAGCTTATTAGATTGAAAGCGTTTCGGTTATAAAATTTGAAATAGATTTTTGATTTTTGTGAAAAAGCAAGTATAAAGTGCGTTTAAAAAATTAATTAATAATTAAAATAATTAACTTCGAAATTAACCCCAATAAAAAAAAAATATAAAGTGCTTTAACATCAATAAAAAAAATTTGTGTAAAAAATAATTAAACGGAAAGTTATTGGAAAATAGTTAAGGTTAAAATTTTAATTCTTATATTCAAGCATTACTTAAAATTTGTAAAATATTTTTTCAACCATTCGATGTCTTTGTAGGTGACTGTCATAAAAAGAATATTATATCCATATGGGCTGGAAAAGAGCATTAATAACTTATTTGCAGAAGATTGTATTAACTTATACAATTATGATGGAGGTCATGGAAAGCTTCCCTTTAAAAATTTGACAGAAATTAACAAAGTACTTGCAAGTAAGACATGTTTTTTTTTTGGAAATTTTAACAGTAATTTCAACATTGTATTTTTTTCAGAAGTACATGGAAATCCGGACTATATAAAAACAATAAGGAAAGCATTCCATGCGGTAAAGGGGAGAATCTATAAACGCGCATTTACGGAACGCAGAAAATTAAATTAGAATTGAATTTACTTTTTTTTTCTTTGTTTTTTTTGAATTGTTGAATTTACAAAAAAATTTAATTTTATTATGAATATATGTTATTTTTGATTTTCATGTAAAATTTTGTTTTTTCATTATTGATGTGTCCAAATTTTCATTGATACAGAACCACTTTTGCTCCATTGATTCAGAATCAGTAATTATTCCTTGATTCAGAATTAGTACATATTCCTTGATTCAGAATCAATACTTACTCCTTGATTCAGAATCAGTACTTATTCCTTGATTCAGAATCAATACTTACTCCTTGATTCAGAATCAGTACTTATTCCTTGATTGAGAATCAATACTTACTCCTTGATTCAGAATCAGCTCTTCGTAATCGCTTTCGAATTGATTACAAGTTATGCAGGGGGTAATCAATTTATTACCGCCTATGACATGCCCGTGTAAAAGTAATTCATTCTTTACATGTACGGTAATCCGAAGTGGAATCAATTCAGAATCGATATAACTAATTCGGAATTAATCTTGCATCAATTCCAGTTACAACTAGGATCCATCCCTCAATACTCACACCAAAAGGATTTGTGAAGGTGGGTATCACGACTAAGCATTCATTTTTCTGCCTCTTTTTCGTGTCAAGATTGTGATGCCTTTGTAGTTGTGCAATAAACGCGAATGAGAAGAGGGAGCTTCTCACAGTTTTCGTAGACCCCGAATGCGATGTTATATTTGTGGTAGTGTAATAGATGGGTGAGTCTGACAAATTTTCTGAGGCAAAAGTGAGAAGACATATGACGCATGACATATACTTCCCTGTGACCCCTTGCCTAAAAATCTGGTTTGTGCATGGGATTACCCCCGAAATGATGGATAGTGCATAACTTCCATCTTGCCCATGAGTTTTCTCACCACCAAAACGCGTTCCGCTACATGGTTTCGTTTGCTTCAGATTTCGAAGCATGATCACTATCGAGCGAACCTTTAGTTGTAAATTATGCGGTGGCAAGCCAGGCTAATCCAATGAGTTTAAAAATTCAGTTGGAGAGTTGGTTGCTTAATTTTCGTTTGTTACATAGTCGATAGATTTTAAGGAATGCTGTGGACCAACGATTTGATTTTGAATTGTGAAGTTCCTTGTAGTATGAATTGCTCGTTCACTCAACCAATTGTGATTTTTGTGGATAGCAATAATGTTCGGGAACACTTTGTTGATGAGCTCGTCCTTCGTAGAGAAGAAATTGCAAAAATACGACGGAAACGAAATCAATACGCTCGATTCGTCGACAGGAACACGACCATTACCGATAGTCAGCAATTGGAAATGGTAGGCAGATGGATCGTTTAGGAAGGAACTCGCATGTTTGTCATAAGCTGAAGTTTCTTCACATAGTGCCACAGAGTCGCTGATTTGTGGCAAGTATTCATTTCATCGGCAGAGGTTGTTCTTGGAGTGTTTCGCAATGTTGAATGTGGGTTTTTCAGTCGTTTGATGGTTTAACGGCACTTTCAACGCTGAATGAGCTGTTTCCCATCCTTCTAGCAAAGTGGGCGCTATCCCTGACAAAGCAGCTGCTGCAGCAATTTCGAATTTCTCACGAACAGTGACCAAAATCAATGACATGAGGAATGCCTTTCCAGTTCCACTGAGCGCATTGAGGAAAATAGCATCATTTCCATAATCGCTTTCATTAAAGTATCGTACACTTCCTTTTTTTGGGGGTTCAACAGTTGTACATTCGCGCCAGATGCATCACGATGTATTCACGCATGTAGAAATAATGATAGCAAATAATGTGCAGAAACAATTGCGAGATGCAGAAACCAGTTGCTTCAGCGACTGTCATTCACCAATGAGTATTGTTTTCAAGCAAATTGAGCTGCTGACATGCAGTACAATATGTTGGGCACACCAAACCATTCACCAGCAACAATCGCAAGTAGAAGCATTCGAGATATTAATAGCTAGACCTTGGGTTTTCTCTATGGTAGTGTTCTCGTGTACTGTCATAGGGCTGTACATCTTGTCAACTACGGCACTGCGTTTATGTTTTCCCGATCTAACTATACATCTTAGGTTCTATAGATTAAGTAGAATGTGGAACAAAAAAACTGTGTAATCCTAATCATAGTTACGTGTGCAGAGGTCCAAGTCAGCTCCAGATAATTATTCTTGCAGGAGCTGGTTTGGATTGGGGCAGTTAGCTCTGACTGATTGTATTAGTGGTAGGAGTTGTTTAGAGGGAAATAGACTACAATAGTGTGCCTCATTAATTGAGAAATATGAAAATATAAAACAAGACGATGGTTACGTTGGCCAGTAATGGTCAAGGACTCGGATAGGATGGACAACAATTTGGGGTAGATTACTGTCACGTAGTAATTAAAAACTCTAACTTCTATTTAAATGGTTTTAATTGATGAATGTAGGATCCACAAATGAGAGTTATTTATAATAAATAAACTAGCCGCATGTCCATTTCAGTAAATTGAAGTGATTTTCCTTGAAGTCCTTCCATACACTGCGAACAGGTAGATCTATATTATTAATGAAGCCAGCACCTTCAACTAAAATATAGAACAACCAATGGGTATTTTACCATCATACTTTGACTTCCAAAAACAACGTTCCGAATACCAAAAAAACCATTCCCATATTTTTTTATGTATATTCCTTTCAACCACTCTAAATACAGGCCCGAGCGACATAATTAATAGGTGCGTGCTAAATATAAATATAAAAAAGGAACTTTATCAGACGCTCTCTCACCACAAATAAAGTTTCATTGTCGCGCACTCCCCCACACACAAGTCACAATACAATCGAAATTGGTGGCATATAATAATGAATGGATGAGAAGAGCTCCTTTTAATTTCACTGTGTGAACAAGGGCACAGTTTATCGAATGAAGATAATTGAGGCTAATAACTTTCGGATATTAAATGCGAGGCTTTTATCAAATCTCCATTAAAGCTTTATTAGGACTAAAAGCTCAGGAACCATAAATATCCGATGTAAATGGTTTAACCAATAATCCCTATACCGATATCTGTAAATAGTTGGAGAATTGAATACAAAGGGAGCATTTATCAGCCGCCAAAGCATTTATTTTCCCTCGCACGGGGACGGCCGGGGGTGGGGCGGCATTGTATTTACGCAAGTTATATTTCTCAAGACAATTTATGTATTGTACTTCCTTCAAATAAATTCCGTTCGTTGCTCCCACGTAGATTGCCCTTATGTAATTGAAAGCCTTTTTAAAGAGTAAATGTCCCATAAAAACCTCGGTCGTGATAGATTGTATCTGTGTTAAGGAGGAATCTGCTATCGCGCTGCCTAACTTCTCCTTTAGCCTCGAGCAATGAAACCTTTCGAGTATTTATCCTCTTGAGAAATGTCGTCCATTTCCTAATAGAAAAGCGTGGCAATTTCCTCGGAACATTTCTCTCTTGAAACTGTACAGATTCGCTTCTGGCCGCAGAACTTGAAGCTGTGATGCCCCTTCAGTCAATCGAATTATTTCCACAAAACAGCCTGAAACTAAACCGGCATTCACCAAATTGTTCATCCGAAAATTTTATTTAACCAAAAGGATATCACACATAAAGGATTCAGATAGGGAAAAGGGACGGCCTATAGAATGGCATCAGCTCTGGAAATAAATAAAATTTCATGAGTCTTCGCTGCTCTACTAGGACTGATTCTGGGATCCCCGAGAGTGTAAACCCTATCCGATGGGCAACCCCAAAATACCCAAAAACTCAGGTCCCGGGATGCTAGACTTTATA
Source organism: Thereva unica (assembly GCA_949987705.1). NCBI lineage: Eukaryota > Metazoa > Arthropoda > Insecta > Diptera > Therevidae > Thereva > Thereva unica. The sequence goes on along the minus strand of OX465283.1, from coordinate 121,771,563 downwards.
ACTGGCCCAACTTAGCATGAGCTGGCGCCATAAGGATCCGGGGGTGGCTGTGCTCCGCATGAAATTTAATTTCACCCATAAATTCAGGGTATGAAAAACACTCGCCACTCGACATTTCAAAGGTTCCAAGTCATAAGTCAATATGTGAGCTGCTTCGCATGTGACGCAGTCAAATGAGGTCTCAACTCCCGAGGGGATCCACGAGTCATTCAATATGTGACACGAAATGCTCTCCTGTTCAAGATGAATAACGCCCATAACTCGAAGGTATTTTCTCTACAGTAGGAATATTAGACGAGACGAATTGGATTTGAATTTTAAATGTTGTTAGTCATTACCGAAAGTGACAAAGTCATTTCGTTCATTTCGCATTCGCTCGAGCGTTATTTAGTCGATGACTTTAATTGCAGGGGCGGATCTGGAAACAATTCTTGGAGGAGGAAATGGAAGTTTGCTGGAGATAATGTTATCTGAAATAGTACTAGGTGTACAGTTAAAAATGATAGTAAAAAAATTTACCTCCTAAGAATAAAATAATTCCCGCAGATGCCTTTTTTTCTTGTGTGAGGTATTGGGTCCAAAGGTACTTACTAGGGTGCCTAGGCTTATCAGCCGCAGCGCCTCGTTTATGGCGGACTTCTCTACCTCAAAGTGGAGGGGTACCAGATGAAGGAGAGTCTCCAAGTGATGGAGAGGCAGGCCATTCTTTGAATTTTGCTTAAATTGAAATCCTTAAGCATCGTTCCACCACCACACGTGGAACCACAAGTTCTGCGGCAAGCCCACAGGGATCTGCGGGTTCTGCTCACAGTGTTCATGTGTTGGTTCCAGTTGAGCTTGGCATCTAGCGTTACTCCTAAATATTTAGCTTGTTGTGAAAAGCCTATAGTTCTGCCTGCGAGCGTAGGTTCCTCAAGTCCCAGTAGTGATTGTTTCTTGGTGAAAGGAACCAGAATCGTTTTGTCGGCATTGACTTTTAGTCCTACGCTCCCGCACCAGCTTTAGCTAGAGACCAGAATTAGTGCCTGCTGCAGGCGCCTTGACGTGACTCCTTCAATTTCACCTAAACTACTATGACGATATCGTCAACGTTACCTTGGGCGAAAAAGTTTCGGCCGTTGAGAAGCTCTAGGAGTCCATCAATATCACATTGGTGCAGTTTTTTTTTTGCCCTTTGCAGATCTATTCTGTTCAATGTGAACTTAGTAGTGGAAGCATTTCGAATTTTTCAAGCATTTACCTTTTTTATATTAAACTAATCTATCATAGAAGATGACAATTTATTTGAAAAGGCTGTATTATTTGTCACAAATTTTCTTCTTCCTCATTCAAAACTAATGCGATCATTGCTAACTTACAATTTAAATTAGCAAGACGGAATAAGATAATACTCTTTCAAATTCTTCTTAGAGCAACGGCAAAATTCACGTAACGTTGACGTGACTTTTAAGTGTGAATCGACAGCAAAATTCACGTGCCGTTGCCGTTCCGTGACGTTGACAATCCGTATAGTGCGAATCGACCTATATTGTCCCAACATTACACGTTAGAAATTTCCGCCTTATCACTACCTCGGAGGCCCCTATGACCAAAGACAGGAAGACATTTTTTCGAGTATCTTGAATGTGCCTATTAGATATTTCTCTTTTCCGTTTTCTGTAGACTTTATCGGTATTTGGCTTTTTATTCTGTGTGTGTAGTTTCAATTTTGTTGATTTCGACAAGAATTCGCGTAACCTTGAATTTCTCTACAGCTATAGTACAGTACAGCTATCCTGCTATCTGGATCAACCCAATCATTTACCGTCGTATGCGCATGTGTACAGCACAGTACTTGGCCATTTAATTCTTTTGGACAAGTTTGGACGTCGTGGGCCTGTATGTGCTCCCGTTAAAATAGTTAAAAGCTCTACGACCATCATATACCTCTCAAAAGCTGTGAGGTCATCTTTTATTTTCAGTCATTTTCAACATCGCAAATCGCAGAATGCTTAAAAAACCAAGGTATATTAGGATTTTACTCATATTTTGAATCTGCGAGTTATCTTCTAAATGGAGTCAAAGCTTCTGTTAGTACGTATACATGATGAGTTGAACTCAGGTTGAACCCAAGCCCAACTACATGTAGACGTGAATCAAGTTGAATTAGGATCGACTGAACTCGACTCAACTCTGCTACCTGGCTTGAGGTGAAGTTATGCATATAAACGTAAGCTTGTAACAGCATAATGGCGCGACTATATCTTGGGCGCCACTTATGCGAGGTATTGCCCCCTAGCCAGAAGCCCGGAAAAGCATGACCAAGGAGTCAATACCATACATAAGAAAAAAAAATTTTTTCCGGAACTCATATCCTCCCCAACCGCCGATACTAATGTTAGGGGGATATGCTATCGGCCACACGGAGTTCACTAGCTCGCCGGAGGGGTCGTGGGGTGTGTGGCCGGACCGAAACCTTCATAGTTCACAACTTATGTACCTCTATGTCAGTGCCAGTCCTCTTCAGGTCATTCCAGGTTAACGTTCGCTCAGCCTAGAGCGCCACCGTTGGTTTTCTGGGAAAGAGAGTGAACCTGCCACAAACACAAAAAATCAAAGAATGAGAGCCCCGGAGAGAAACCCGCCAACCATCCTGGAAAAACTTAGCAATTTAGGCTATCATGCCTATTCGAAAAACTGGGAACAAAACTAGGATAAATCAATTTATATTTATTAATCACCAACAACAAGAGTTTTCAACAACTACGAAAATGTGTAATCATACAGTTAAGTGTGAAGAAAAAAAAACGGAATAAAATGAATTCAGTGATAGTTCGAAATTCTACCACGAAGCAAACTCTCACAAAAAAATTGTCTTTTTACACGTTGTCTTTTTACCATTTTAATACAATACTTAACGTAGTTTTTATTGTTATCAAAGTAGACGTGCAAGTTCCAAACAACAAGAAAAAAAAATAAAATGTGTTAAAGTACTTCATATGTGGCTAAAATTATTATTGTTGTTCAGTACTATTAGAGTATAATAAAAAGTGATAAATATTAAATAATAACAAAAGGAGTAAAAGTGTAAAAGGACCGTGTGAGAAGGCTCAATAAAATACGGTTGTAAACTCCTGTTAACTTATAAAGTACTATGTGCAAAAACAATAGACTATAACAAAGTATCACAAAAAAATCAATAGAAATGGTAATAATAATATGGTAATATAAAACAAAACGCAAATTAATAACGCTCAAGTATACTGAAATATATTATTATTCAATAAGGTTTTTATCTTCCTCCCTGATTTATCTTCCAGTTTGTTTTTTTTTCTTTAACCCTGGAGTTCTTCTTTACTGGTCATGTAGCCCCGAAGGAGCCCAGCAGGAGCAATAACGAACGAAGTTGTACCCTGAACATGAACAAAAATGGGTATCGTATGTTTGAGACCTTCGTTACAGTGAAATGAACAAAAAGGACAATGATGAGATGACAAATTAAGGAAATATTTCATAAATCACCCTTCGTTATCTTCTTACTAGGCGATAATAAGAGTTGCTTCCTTGGGAATCCTAGTCTCCTAGAGCCGTGCAAGAGCCAGTAGACCAAGATGCTAGCTCAAACCTCTTGTGACTGGGTGTACTTGTTTGAGTATTTCTTGTCTCAGTCACGCCGCTCTCCATCAAAGTAGCCATTAAAAAGGTGGATTTTTTCGCCCTACCACATTGGGGTTGGGGCTCCCACGGGTTTGTTTCGGGGCCTCTGGTCACCGCTCTTCAAACTACTAACTACAATAACTTTTACCTTTGTTATTTTTTTTTTGCTTGGCAGGAACCTCTATCTCTACAGTCGAGCTTATATACCATTGGGTAGCACCATCACTTCCGTCTTCCTCTTGAGGGGGTTCTTTCCCGGTTATTCTGGGGGTTGGCACCACAATATCTTCCTCTTCGGAACTGCCTCCAGCACATGCGATTTGTAACTCGTAGCGGCATACCAACTCTCTGAATCAAACCAGTTGGCACCTTAAAACCATAAAAATCCTCGCCAAATTTGCTAGTACGCCAAAATTTTTTCCTTCTGATCCTTTTCTAGCCGGCCCGACACTACTCTCGACCCCTTCGGGTTGGTTTGTGGAAGATTCAGATTGGAAGATCACTCAAAAAAAAAAAAACTCTAGGAGCTGACTCCACAAACTGACTGCCCAAAAAAAAACTGACTCGCCAATTTTTCTTTTCTGCATTTTTGTTTTTCTTTTCGCCGCCAACTTTTTGGTTCCGCACAACTTATCAATTTCATTCCCGACAGTGATTTTGAGTCAAGTAATTAATTCAGGATTTTCGAGCAAAAATGACCGTTACAAGCTCAGTAATTGAGTAGTTGAATTTAGTTGACAGCAGTATCTCTATGTTTTGTTTGTGATTTGTTTATGCCAGCAAGACCATTAACGAACTCAAAGCTAACATACATATCTGCCGAAGCAGCTGCTATAACACCCGAAAACAGCTGCGGTTTGCGTATTGAATGGAGATCATAAAATCGACATAAATGGTACAGAATAAATAAATAAATCTTGTTCATTTGTCGAAATCGGCTGAAAAATGTCGGAGTTATTTAATGTTGAAATACCGAAGGTCTAGATGGCGCACCCAATTCAGCATGAAAATTTACATATTTTATTGGGGGGTGCCAAGGGATTTTTATGTAACATGGGGCCGCAGTATCATTAAGTTTGGAAGCCACTGTCTTTCGGTATGAAATACTTATGTTAATTAAACCTCATAGAGCTATTGTAACTATTTAATATGTAGGTTCTAAAACGAGTTTTCTATTAAGTCGCGTTTTTTAAAGTTCAACAATTTCAGATACAGACCTATTTTGATTAAATAACATTTCAAACTAAGCACGCAGATACTATTTAAAAATTTTTTCAAGTTTTTTTTTTTTTTTCGTTAAAAATAAAGACAGTAATATTTATGATTATATAGAATAGTCCATTTGTTAGGGCTTTTGACCTCTAACAAAATGTTAACTCTCAAATTTTTTTTGTAAATAATAGTTTTTAGTGAGTAGAATATGTTAAAAAAAGTTTCGGAAAATTGGTTGTACGCTACCCCCAAAAATAACCCCCTAAAAACAGGAAAATCAGTTTTTTACTAATATCTCTTAAACAGTAAGTCTTATCATAAAACAGTGTTTACGAAGTTTGTAGGTTAAGCGATTATCTACAAAAAATGATATTATACATTTTTTCGTACGAAGTGCCGTTCATGAGATATCGCCATTTTAAAGATTTAAAATATTCACATCCCCTAATTCGCAACTTGTATAGGTCATCAGACGTTCCATAAATTCTCTGTTGGACTACTTGGCTAATATTTTCAGGGGTGATTCCAGGATGATTTTGGAGAGAAAAATTGTTCTAGAGAGGGGGCTATCCCCACTATCCCCTAAGATACAGGGTGTTTACGAAAGAAGAAAATGTTTTTTTTTTAAATTTACTCAAATTTGAATAACTTCTATACTAATTATCGCATAGCAACCTTATTAGGCTCATCTTTTAGCTAAATGTGTGCTCTTTTATTTCGTGTAAAGATGAAAAGGTTAAGTGACATCATTTAGAAGATATGTGGGTATTTTACTCGACACGTCGACACGTTTATTAAAACTGAAATAATCCAAACGCATAGAGCTCTTGCGAGGGGGTGCCCCCTATTTCGCCCCCTCTCCCTTGAATCCCCCACTGTTAATTGGCACAACGATCCTCGGCAGTAATAAAGTGCTCAAGGGGGAAGCGCTCCTAAACAAATCGGAATTTTTCCTGCCACGCAGGAAGAGAATAGTTTTCCATCACTTCCTGCAGTATTCTGAAAATTCCCGGACCAACGAAAAAAAAAAGGGTTAAAGAATGGAATTTCGGTTTGTTTCAACCAATGTAAAAGCTGTACCAAAACATCGGTGGGGGGCTTTCAAAGAGCACCACAAAAAACTGCCAGCGGCTATGAAGGATTCCAACAGGATTAAAGGCCAGGAAATGCTGAATGTAGAAAGTTCAGTCTGAATACATCCCGATTTGCACATTGTCTAGACGCAAAATAAACCACTCGAAAAAAGGGACGATTTATGAAAATCACGCTCTCAGCGGAATGAAACTGACGGCGGATTAGTTACTTTTAATTGAGTTTTCTTCATGATTTATTTTCTATGCGTTATAATTGCGGAGTACTGCTCCTCGAGAGATAGATTGATTCAGTTTTTTCCAACTTGATAAAGTCAATGGGAGGATCTTTAAAGTCTTTAAAGTTTTAGCACTTTTGTACATGATGGTGCTGTTTCAAAAGGAAAACACAAAGTCATCCAACAGCGCTACTTGTAGAAGATAGTTGATAAAAAGTCTTGTGGTACAATGAGGGACAAACGGGACGATTTTTGGAGGGATTTAAAGTTTTTCTAGTAGAGTTTTGCAGAATACCCTATCATTTATGTAAGCGCCACTTTGTGTTCACAAACTTAAACTTATTCCCATACTTAGTTCGTATCCTTTCATGCAAGCGTGAGTTTGCATCGTGTGGAAGCAAACTTTTATGTGTTTGGACTATGCTTATGTGGAGAATGTTAAATTAAATTTTATTACACACAAGCGAGAGCCAGCGTGCGTTGGCAACGCCTTTAAATAAAATAAAAAAAGTTTTTGTGTGCATCGCTCGTCGTAGGAATAAGGTATAACGACAAAAAACAACAAATCTAAAAAAGAAATTAATTTGCAGTTACATATAACAGATATATTGTAATATTTCTTCTCGAGCATTCTCAGATTCGTTAGGGAGTAATTGGAGCACGAAAAGTTAATTTAATAAAAAATGAAAATTCATTTTAGAATAATTCAATTTGTTTCTTTTATTTTAACAAGGTTAATTTCAAAACAAAACTAATTTTTTTCTTTTTTTTATGCGAAAGACTATAGTCTCAGGAAAAGCCCTTTATACTGTCGACAATCTATTTTCTTCGTATAGATGACATACGCTTTGGTGCAGAGGGGAAGGGCTAAGGGAGGCTATGACAGGAGGAATCAGGAGTGTAAAGGGGGAAGAAGAAATAAGGAAAGTTATGTAGGTGGGAAATTCGAAAAATCGAAGGACCGTGGGCCTGGTTTCCGACCCGGGACCTCTGTAATGGTAGCCAAACGCCTTATTCCCTAGGCTACCGAGACACACGCACGACCTCCTCCTTCCTCTTTTTCTTCATCTTTTCTTCCTCTTCACAATTTTCTCGGTCATTCAATTATAATAACCGTTTTAATTGAGATATGACATTGCGTTATGTATTATTAAAGTAGATGTAATCTGTGCTTTCTCCTTTCGGTTAGCCTTTACACTGCCACCTCCTTAACTCGTGTTTATCCCAAACATAGCCCCGGATCCGGCTTTTCATAGCGACACAACCCACCTATCAAAAACTGTAAAGTCAAGGTCCCTACCCACTAATTTCCAGAGTTCAAATGCAACCACCTTTTTCTCCAAATATATGTTAGTTAATCAATATTTTTTTTTTTTACAAAATTGGAAAGCTTGGACAGTTTCCTATGAATTATATCAGGACAACATTTATGCTACGGCCTCAAGTTTTTATGTTATAAGCAAATTTAATGCTAAAGTGGGAGTAGTCCGTGTAGACTGCTATCTTATTCATGAAAATATCTCATAGGGTTAGAAAAGTACAGGGTGATATGTATATAAACTTCTACCGAATTTCAAAACGCGCTACATTTTTTTCGTCTATACAAAACCTAAGGGCCACTCTGTTACTTTCAGCAATACACCCTGTACAGCCAGACTGGCCAAGACTAGAATAGAAACTTTTAAAGCAAAACGACGATATGCAGGAAAGGAAAGGTTAAGAGGGGTTAAGGAAAAAGAAGAGGAAACATCAAAAAGCGAGAATCCTGCAAGCTAGCTTAAATTTTCGTAACAAAAACATTAGGCAAGATATAAGGTCCATTACTGTGAAATTTAATCCGTGAACTAGTATGTGCAGGCCGACAATGGCGGTATTATTAGTAAGCCAACGAAAGTTCAAAATAAATGGAACTTTGAAAACCTGCTTAACCAAAATGCTCCAACATCAACAAGAAGAGACATAGCAGAGGACCGTGTATTAATAACGAGCCGAACCCTAGAAGAGGTTAAAAAGCCATAAATAAGCTCAAAAACAATAAAGCCGCTGGAGGAGAACTAAGCACTGCTACAACAAAGTCGCAGAATGTCTACTTAGGCTAATATGTAGGATATGGGATGAAGAATCGCTAAAACAAGACGGGAATCGCTAAGATAAGACAGACCAACTATTTTACCTTAAACAGCTTTTGAAGAAGTGCTGGGAGCAAAATGTAAACTTGTGTCAGATCTTCGTAGATTTAAAAGAGGGAAAACTCATTGACAACCTTACAAACCTTAGAACACATGCAAAAGTAGTGAGGCTACTAAATGTAACCATAAAGCCGCGTTTACATCCCAAAGTCAACGCGAAAGTGCACTTTGAAACTCTTTCATCGCACAGCAATTTGTATGATTTTTTCTCTGTTGTACGAAAGTTTCAAAATTTTGGTCAAGGTCAAGTCAAGAGCTTATTATGCGCTTTTGAGAGAAAAATCTTAAGACCAATTATTATTGGCCCTTGAAAAGTAAACGGTATTTGGAGAATCGTATACGATCACGAACTGTACCAAATCTATAAATAGATGAACATCGTCAATTATATCAAAATAAATAGACTACGATGGGCAGGACATGTAGAGCGAATGTCGGGAAACAGAGCAGTGATTACTCTTCACAAGCTCCTAAAATGTTACAAAGGCTTCTATTGAGCTGACAAAATTCTCTACTGCCATCATAAGGGATTCGTTCTTTCTTCCATGTTGCTCGATTTCTAAGATGCTCCCTTGTAAAATTCTGTGAATCTACTTCTAGTTATTCAGATTGAGGCAAATTACACGGCATAACATTTCTTCCATCAACACTTCCAATAATTCCAATAAACCGGTTTTATAGGCAAGGGGTCGCGGGGAAGTTTGTTTCTTGTGCATCCCAAAAAATTCTCGACTGCACAGAGCAACACACTAACACAATCATAATATCATTCTCGGGGCCTACGAAAATGACTTAGCTTAATTGACAGTTTGTACACAGCTACATAGACAATAGAATTGTTACACGAGAAAATGCAGAACAGTCAGTTTATCGTGTAATTCGTATAACACGTACAAACCGGTTTGTTACAGCAGAAAGTGTTATGCCGTGTAACTCGCCTCATTCGGTATCAATTCCAGTCTCGTAGTCTTCACTGTCCTTTCACAGTTTTTTCATTAATTTTTCTGCGTTTCTATAAAAGCCATAGCGACAATATCCAAGTATTGCTGTTTAGTGAATGACTCAGCAAAAGGTCCGCATATATCGGTAGACATCAACTCCCCGGATTTAGCTGTGTCTGCACTCCCATAATAAATAGCCCAGTCATATTATATACATGAACCTCTGAAAAAATGCAATTGGAGATTTATCCCCAAAGTTCATAAAGCCAACTGACCGGCTACTCGAGCTATCGATGGTCAAAGGTCACGAAAATCTCGTAAATTACCGGTTTTATGCGATTTTTGGCTAAGTAAAGATTGTTCGTAAGATGAATCGGCATAAAAATGTTCTATACGAAATTTACGTAGAACCAATGGTTTTTGAGAAATGGGGCTGGGAAAACTCGGGCTGCATTATTTTCTGCACCACCTTTGAAGTATAATGTAAGTATCGTTTTCACATGGTATTAGTGATGAGCAAAAATGGTCTTGTTCTTGCAGTCTTGTCTTGTTCTTGCACATTTAGCAAGAACAAGAGATTTAGTTATGCGTGCAAAAACAAGAACAAGACTAACTGTTCAAGAACAAGACCCAGAGCAAGACTTCTTGCATGATTCTTGCAAAATTTTCACTTAAATTCATTCTTTTAAAAACAAAAAATATAAAACTTATTTTTATGTTCAAGTAATTATGATATAGGAGTATATAGATACATGTGTATTTATTAAGTATGATAATTGTGAAAGCATTTGTACACCAACAAGAGTCAAAATTTGCCGAAATGATTTAGGTAGATGTTTCACACTGTCTAGTAGTGATGAGCGAAAATGGTCTTGTACTTGCAGTCTGGTCTTGTTCTTGCACATTTAGCAAGAACAAGAATAAGAACAAGACTTAGTTATGCCTGCAAGAACAAGACAGACTGAACAAGAACAAGACTAGATCAGTCTTGTCTTGTTCTTGCGTTTGCTCATCACTACATGGTATTCCCAGTAGTCCTAGTCCATATGTTATAAGGTATGAAATAATTTTTTTGGATTTGTATGATTTTTTCTCTGTTGTACGAAAGTTTCAAAATTTTGGTCAAGGTCAAGTCAAGAGCTTATTATGCGCTTTTGAGAGAAAAATCTTAAGACCAATTATTATTGGCCCTTGAAAAGTAAACGGTATTTGGAGAATCGTATACGATCACGAACTGTACCAAATCTATAAATAGATGAACATCGTCAATTATATCAAAATAAATAGACTACGATGGGCAGGACATGTAGAGCGAATGTCGGGAAACAGAGCAGTGATTACTCTTCACAAGCTCCTAAAATGTTACAAAGGCTTCTATTGAGCTGACAAAATTCTCTACTGCCATCATAAGGGATTCGTTCTTTCTTCCATGTTGCTCGATTTCTAAGATGCTCCCTTGTAAAATTCTGTGAATCTACTTCTAGTTATTCAGATTGAGGCAAATTACACGGCATAACATTTCTTCCATCAACACTTCCAATAATTCCAATAAACCGGTTTTATAGGCAAGGGGTCGCGGGGAAGTTTGTTTCTTGTGCATCCCAAAAAATTCTCGACTGCACAGAGCAACACACTAACACAATCATAATATCATTCTCGGGGCCTACGAAAATGACTTAGCTTAATTGACAGTTTGTACACAGCTACATAGACAATAGAATTGTTACACGAGAAAATGCAGAACAGTCAGTTTATCGTGTAATTCGTATAACACGTACAAACCGGTTTGTTACAGCAGAAAGTGTTATGCCGTGTAACTCGCCTCATTCGGTATCAATTCCAGTCTCGTAGTCTTCACTGTCCTTTCACAGTTTTTTCATTAATTTTTCTGCGTTTCTATAAAAGCCATAGCGACAATATCCAAGTATTGCTGTTTAGTGAATGACTCAGCAAAAGGTCCGCATATATCGGTAGACATCAACTCCCCGGATTTAGCTGTGTCTGCACTCCCATAATAAATAGCCCAGTCATATTATATACATGAACCTCTGAAAAAATGCAATTGGAGATTTATCCCCAAAGTTCATAAAGCCAACTGACCGGCTACTCGAGCTATCGATGGTCAAAGGTCACGAAAATCTCGTAAATTACCGGTTTTATGCGATTTTTGGCTAAGTAAAGATTGTTCGTAAGATGAATCGGCATAAAAATGTTCTATACGAAATTTACGTAGAACCAATGGTTTTTGAGAAATGGGGCTGGGAAAACTCGGGCTGCATTATTTTCTGCACCACCTTTGAAGTATAATGTAAGTATCGTTTTCACATGGTATTAGTGATGAGCAAAAATGGTCTTGTTCTTGCAGTCTTGTCTTGTTCTTGCACATTTAGCAAGAACAAGAGATTTAGTTATGCGTGCAAAAACAAGAACAAGACTAACTGTTCAAGAACAAGACCCAGAGCAAGACTTCTTGCATGATTCTTGCAAAATTTTCACTTAAATTCATTCTTTTAAAAACAAAAAATATAAAACTTATTTTTATGTTCAAGTAATTATGATATAGGAGTATATAGATACATGTGTATTTATTAAGTATGATAATTGTGAAAGCATTTGTACACCAACAAGAGTCAAAATTTGCCGAAATGATTTAGGTAGATGTTTCACACTGTCTAGTAGTGATGAGCGAAAATGGTCTTGTACTTGCAGTCTGGTCTTGTTCTTGCACATTTAGCAAGAACAAGAATAAGAACAAGACTTAGTTATGCCTGCAAGAACAAGACAGACTGAACAAGAACAAGACTAGATCAGTCTTGTCTTGTTCTTGCGTTTGCTCATCACTACATGGTATTCCCAGTAGTCCTAGTCCATATGTTATAAGGTATGAAATAATTTTTTTGGATTATCTCTCTTTCTCTTCTATCTCCACTTCTTTCATGCTGTCATCTTCATCAACACTCATCCCAGAGGAAAATAACGAAATGTGGTCGGCGCTATCACCATCTAGCTCAGGTGCCATGGTTGTATCGTCGGACATCGAATTGTGACGCGGCGGGCCCCGACAAGCTCCATAAGCAAGGGAATATGGTAATGCCTTAAACGACATGACGGACTAGTGGTTACAGGGTTGATCCCTGAGCTTGACCATGCCAAAGGAAAAAATATATACATATGTAGAAACATTTTTGAGTTGAGTACCGTGTGATAGATAGTGTAAATCACCACATTAAAACTATCTCACATCAAATTTAGACTAAAAAATTACAGGTCACAAGAAGGTGTCAATCAACTACTGCGGCCCGCGGAAAAAAGTAGTTTCTTTTGGCTAGTGGTGGGCAAAATGGCTCTTTTCAATGGACTGGTTCTTTTGATTCCGCTCACTAAAAAGAACCATTCAAAAGATCCGATCATTCGGTTCATTTGGTTCATTGGCCTTAAATATGGTGAAAACTTCAAAACTGGAGTGCGTTAAAACACAACTATGAACAAACACATACATTTCAATAAAATACTAAACACAATTTTTGTTACAATGAGAATCAATGAATGAAAATTAAAATTTCAGTTGGAACTCATTAACTTACCTTAAGATATCCTATATGTTATTCAAATTAAATTAAAACAATGCTATTTCCGTTTCCACTTTTCGTTAAAGTTTATATAATCTTCCTACCCTCGAATAATAATTGAAATTTAAATTATAGTACAGTCAAATTAAGCCGAAAAAAGCGATATAGCGGAAATGGTCGGGTACAGGCTGAAAATTGGCACAGAGCTTCCTTTTAGGGTTCTTAATAAGGGGTTATAAAGTCTACCGATTTTCTACCCCGGGAACCTTTCTTTTTAGGGGGTTTTAGGGTCAAAATATCTGTTTTTTGCAAATGCATCTGAAACCGTAAGTCCTATCATAAAAAAATGTTCACAAAGTTTGTAGCTCATACGATTTTCTACAAAAAATGTTATTATACATTTTCCCGTACGTATTGCCATTCATGAGATATCACCGTTTTAAAGATTTAAAATATTCATATGAACTCATTCACGACTTGTATAGGTTTTCCGACGTTCAAGTTGTACTACTTTTCTAATTTTTTCAGGGGTCATTCCTGGATGTTTTTGGAGGAAAAGTGTGTTCTAGATAGGGGGCTAACCACTAAGATACAGGGTGTTCGCGAAAAAACAATGTCTTTTTTTGTCATTTATTTAGAGTTGAATAACTCCTAGACCAATTATCGTAAACCAATATACTTAGACTCATCTTTTAGGTCAAAGTGTATTCTTTTATTTGATATAAAGATCAGGAACTTGAGTTGGTCCGTTTAGAAGATATGTAGGTTCAAAGCATGAGCGAAATGTTTAAAAGCCTAATGATATTTTTTATTCAATTTCTGTTTTTTTTTTTACCAAATGGTCCAAATTGGAACAATAATACAAAATTACATCTTAATTATGTCAGATAGTAGACAAAACATGATCAACAAAAAACACAAGGTCGATTATACTTTATTGTTTTTTATATAAAGTTGTTTTTATTATAGTAGGGGTAGTTTTAACCCCTTAAGGGTTGAAAATAATTTATTTTTGCCTGACAGTACGCCCACAATCGAATTTGAAGCATAAACTTGAAAAAAAAAAAAATTGTTTTTACAATTTTTGCCATTTTTCGCCAATTTAGGGGTAGTTTCAACCTTTTAGGACTACCCCTTATCATAAAGTTCGCCTTAATTTAGTACAAATCAACCACCTTCGCAAATAAATATTAAAAAAAGTGCATTTCATCGCATTAGTTTTCATTATTACTGAAATAATCGGGAAAACCCCCTAAAAAGGGGCGTTTTTTGCATTTTTAGGGGGACCGCGGGACCTCGATTTTCGTGATCAGCGACCCCAAAAACGTTTAGGGTTAGATTTTCTTAACGGTGTTATTTTGGAACACCATAACGCGCGTTTTGAATGGACTAAATTTGGTTCTTTTCGTTCATGGCTTATAACACAGTTCAGTACCACTGAACCAGTGCAGTACCATTGAACGAAAGAACGGAACATGTACGACTTAAGCCTCAATTATATCTACTTGACGCAACGGAAAGCAAAGGAATGGAGAGTTAACGGAATGGAATTGTGCTGGTTATACTGACGGAATCGAACGTATTCAATGTCAGTAATTTTTTGCCAAATTTTGCACTTATGCTTAAAATTATCATATCCGTGCAATTTTTTATTATAAAGAATTTCATTATCTTTCATTTCATTTATAAAGTCAACAAACTCTGAATACATTTTGGGCTAAATAATAAATGACAAAATCAGCTGTTTTTAATGTTGCTTTTGACACTTCAATCCGTCAGTTCCTCCAAGTTCAAAAGTTTTGAATCTTTGATCCGGTCCGTTCCCTAGCGTTGCGTCCAGTATAACCACTTCAATACAATTTCTGTGTAATCAAACCACGGTCGTATACACAGGTCTGACAACTCGTTGCTCAAACCTGTGACTGATACGCGTATCGCTACTGCAGCTTCTTGATTTAGACTGCTGATGGCGTATTTGTCGAAGTTCGCGTACACCCGGTCGAAATTTGGTACTTCGACTACTGCGCCTCCAGTGATCCATTCAAGAACTACTTCAAAGTCAAACGATATCGATCACACTTCACTCTATGGGATGGTATATGAAGTTAACAGACCTGTGTATACGACCGGAAACTCTTTTTGACATTTCAATCCCGTCCGTTGCGTTCAGTATAATTGAGGCTTTAGTGAACCAGTTCATTTGGCTCAGTACGCTGTTCCGTTCAGAACGAACGGATCATTCGCGAACGACACAGCACTACTTTTGGGCCATGTTAGAAAAAGGTTGCCCATCCTTGGACTAGACAGTGGTCCGAGCCGCAGCGTGTGGCCCTTCTTCTCTCAATTAGGACGAGTTCAATTTGATTTCTTGTTACCTCGTCTGTTGACTGCCACGTCATCTTCGCAATTTTTTTCTGTTTCTTGCAAAAGAAACCTAGTTATATATATGTATGTTCCTAGACCTCCTTCTCCCCACGAGAGATTGAATGAAATTCGATTGGACCCCTTCCTACTTACGTGAGAATTAATGGGCGACCCCTAACTAGGCTGCACTAAAATGATTCCCAACAATTTAAGTATAAAGATCTCATAATTTTTAGGTCAATGTTTACGGGCTTTTCGACAATTTAGCGATAATTCTTTTATGTGGAAATAGTGAAAATAAAGATAGAAATGTCTAGTGTTTCCTAATTGCGATTAGAATAGAAAACTTTTCAAATTAAGAATGCGGAGGAACAGCTTCGGTGCATAAGGAAACCCTATAACAAAGTTTCAAATTGATTACAAGACTCCTTTACGCCTTCCGACCTTCATCGCAATTTGTGATTACCTCAACTCTTTTAGACTTGTTACTTTCAGACCCTTCTTCGATACCACCTGCCCTCCCCTTCTACAGTTCGGCAATCTACCCAATTGAATACAAAACCCTGCAGTAGTGGTAATAATTAGCTTCGTGTTTTCATTTTGACCCACAAAATGTGTTCCCGATTGTGTTAGTGCTGACTCGGTGCGATGTTTAATTTGCAGAAAACATAGAAAGGGCTACGTTGATGCGGAGCAGGAAAAAGGAGAGCCAAGCACTTCATTTTCGTGCATGTTGATGCACTCCGATCTCGGTCCAGGGAATGCAAATAATTCTTGTACTTTTTTAATCACTTCCGAGAATTAAATGGACCATCCCTGTTCAAAAGGCGCGGTTATATGCGATTTGAAACATGTGCTGTCATGTGTCTGTTCAACTGGCCACGGTTTATCCATTAGTAGTAGACGAATCCTCGCATGGCAATTTCCTCGGTGATGCTACAGCTAAGAGGATCCGACGGAAAGCACTCATGCTAATGAGCTGCTCGGGGGTGTTAAAGTTTAATGGCGCTAAAGTAGCCCCTCGGAAGAAGTGTGAATTTAAAATTAGCCTGATTGACAATTTCCATTAGACTTTAAGTAAATACTTGAAGAAGAAAAAAAAACATTTTTTTTTGTATTTTCTCGGATACTACCCCCGGACATAATCGCTGGAACGAGTGGAGGGGGTTGATAAGAACTTTCGCAATCCCCAAAGAAACAGCAGAAAGGTCTGATCATTAGATGATTGCCTGGATGCTTTGTTAAGAGCTCTGCAGCCGCTGGGCTCGTTGACACTGTTAAGCACCTAGAAGCCTACTTTCGCCTGGAATTCTTATAACCGAGGCCTGATTAATTTTAATTAGCGATGGGCTTATGAATGATTAAGTGAAATTGCGACAAACCGGGATTGAGAGAGAGGGGGATCTAATTAACTCTACGCAGTTTAGCGATACTGGAACGTGTACTATCTTAAGATTCCGAAAGCAGTTGAGGCGCAAGGTATTAATCACTACTCAAGTTTTTACTAAAGAAAAGGCTCATCCATGGGCCTCAGACTACTGCTCTCCGGAGAGCCTATTAATGCAAATGGGTCACTAAAGGAGAACGTTGGGCCTTTGTATACTATAGAATAGTGTTGGCGAACTCTCTGTTGATACAAGATTTTAGCGGTAGTTTATTCAGAGCTGATTTATCTGCTTATGAATATTTTGCGGAGATAAATAACACAAACGATAGTTTGGGGGTGTTTTCTGTCTTAACTTTTATGTGAAAGACATAATTTTTTTTTCAAGTGTCTACTTATCAGTGTTGTACTTCTTTTGAGGTTTTTAGAACGTGAGGCTTTTGAAGGATGTCTAGAGGGTAAGAATATTTAGAGGCGTGACTAATTATACGATTTTTAACACGAAAATGTTTGCTTTTTGTTCAGTTTCACTATTAAAAATATATTATTTTTTCGGTAATTTTGATTCAGAGGCACCGAGGATGTCGTTAAGAAAATATTCAATAAATTTGGAAATTACAAGGATGTTTTTCGTGTGATGCCATTTCTTGAAAGGATGCTTATGTTAGCTTAATTGAAATTGAATGAGTACAAATGAGGAAATTTTGAATTTCAACAATCTAAGACCTTGGAACTTTGCAATTTAGAGTTTTTCAAATTAATTTTTTTTATTGGACCATAATTCTTTTTAAAAATGAACAAAAAACACCCGAAAGTTATTCCAGTGGTCGACCAGAATGGCAGTGCGACAGGCCCACTGACATATATTCCTATATGTCAGTGGACAGGCCCCTCTTTAACGACAACATGGCCACGGCTGTCAGCGACGGTGACCTCGAAGAATGCTTGACCAGTCCATCACGCGGGTTCACTCTGGGCAATGCGTTCTGGAACGTAACAGGCTGTTATCCTTCTACTCTCTAGTCTTTCTTTGGGTGGGTAGACGTTCGACATCCCAAACTAAATATAATGAGCACAAATAAAGAAAATAAAGCCGTGGTAGGAATATGTCGGCGGAAACATATTTCAAGGCGCAAGAGGAGAGGAAAAGGACACAGAACGTGGCGGAACAGCTACACAAACGGAGCCCGCTGAGCACACCGATAAGAGAGAGTCCAGCCTGGGAGAAGAGCGCTTCCACACGGCAGTTGATGCGCTTGTTTGAAAGTATGGAGTGTTTGCCTGTTCCATTCCATTTCATTGCATCATCATTGAACATAAAAAATTCAGATAAATAACATAACAAATCCACTCCTTCACCAATCACTGGAATCAAAGCAAATCCACAGCGAATTGTCGTATCTACAAAGAACAAAGAGAATTCGCAGGTTACACCAAATCGCCTTCCGATTCGTAACACTCGGCGCATCCATAAAGCTTCCAGTAGAAGCAATTGCTTTATTTCTCGCTGGTATCTTACGGCCCCAGAGGCGGTCAAATTGAATGTAAATCTATGCTGTACAATGTCATATCCAACAGCTGTGCTTTTTGGTTGTAGAGCGGTCGCGTAAGTGTTAAGGCTGCGATGTACTGCTACATGTCAGTCAATCAAACCCAGTTTGGTTTTATCAAACCGATGTGTGCACCGATTTTTGATAGGCCGGTCGTATGCACTTCATGCACGCTTCGATGTACATTTAATTTGACAGTGAACTGCGGGAGCTTTAGAAAGGAAGCTACGGCTTCTGTATCGATCTGAACTCAAACGACATGCAAAAGAGTTGTTGGAATTAGTCAGTAGGAGTCCGACACCAAACTGCTGCTAAACATATGTAAGTTTATCTCTACTCCCTCTTAAAAACTCCTTTTTATTATTAGGACATTTACAAAACCAATTATTGTGAAGGCCTGAGCCTATGTGGCCCAAGGTGCAAAATATCCATGGCCATTGGCACTATCGCCACCGTTTTCAAATTGTGGTGCTCGCCATTCAGGTATGACCAGACTTGTACTACATGTACATGATGAGTTGAATATTTGAGTGTAATTTTCGAATCTCGGCACAACTTGCAAAAAAACACAGAGATGCAACTGTCAACTAAATACGTGCATAGTTTCAATTCCACTCTGGTAGCAGAGCTGAGTCGAGCTCAGTCGATACTAACTCAACTCAAATCGCATCTACATGTAGTTGGATTCGGGTTGAACTCATCAGTTCAACTCATCATGTATACGTACTATTGAATATACATATTAGTAAAGCTCCAAATAGCTCTAAATCGTAATTTTCTCGGATAATTAGCTGTTGGCTATTTAATCCCACAGGGGGTGGTCAAGGACTGCAATAGATTATCTTCTATCTCTTAAATCCCTCAGCAAGAACAGCAATGTTACGCTGATGTAGAATTCAGGCCCACGAACGCCACAACAATGAAATTGCTGACGGCCTGGGAAAAGTATGGGCAAACTCATCACTTGTTGAACCTTGGAATCTTTCTGTAGCTTATGCAGCTGCAATATTTGATTCGCCATCAACAATTTGGGCGACTGGCTATTCCTTCATAGCTAAAGAAGCTAAGCTAAAGATTCATTCAAATCAACAACGCCAAACCTGCTGGGAGTTGCTTAGGTCTCCTTCAGCGCGGCTTTCCTGGTACCAGGGAGATTTTTGGGATATGGATCCTAAATCAATTTTAGACTTTTTTAAAAGCATCAACATAGAAGGTTTTTAAGGAAATGGTTGCCACAAGAGACCAAATTGTTTTCAGTGCCAGTGCAGAAGAAGTAAGTAACTACTCTGACCCCAAAATTACCTTTTGACCAATCCCTATCCAAATCCTATCTACTTATTTGACGTTTTTACTCTGGTAGTTAGTTAGTTAGTACTTTGTGTTAATTCTGGGTTTTCAAACTGGACGCAAGATTAGGCGCATTCCATTTGCATTGGAGTCCGTAACCCGGCGTAGTTGTGGTTGTTGGTAAATGGAATAGACATTTGACGTACTTTATAACCGGCATTCCAAATTAAAATGGGTATCAAAAGAAAGTGGATGATTAGTATAGAGTATAGAAAAGCTTTGCATGTGCGCGGGGCTTCGCTCACAGTCATTCATCGCCAGCGACCGAGTAGCCCCCAACGTTTTGGTTTATCAGTTGCACTTGAAATATTTAGGGTCTGGATTTCCCACCCTAAGCGAAAGTGCCTGTGCACTATTCCTTCTATCTCTAAACCCTCCGGCGTCCATGACTTCAGTATTATAATCTCAACGACAAGGTGTTTCCATATATTGGCTAGAGCAATAAAAAATTTGCATTCAAAATTATTTTTAGTTTTTAAATTCAATTTTCTATTTTCTACTTTTTAGTCTATTATAAATCTTCCGCCACTTTGTGGTGACCGTCATATTAGATTTGAAATGAAGTCACACAGCTTACCTTATCATAAAGTTCGCCTTCATTTAGTACAAATCAACCACCTTCGCAAATAAATATTTAAAAAAAGTGTATTTCATTGCATTAGTTTTCATTATTATTAAAATAATCGCGAAAACCCCCCAAAAAGGGGTGTTTTTTGCATTTTTAAGGGTGACGCCCATGTTTTAGAACCGCGGGACCCCGAGTTTCGTGATCAGCGACCCCAAAAACCTTTAGGGTTAGATTTTCTTAACGGTGTTATTTTGGAACACCCAAACCCGCGTTTTGAATGGACTATGAGGTCGGTGAAGCCGGGGCACTTAGCTTTAGTTAAATTCAAACAAAGCTTTAGTTTTCGTTGTTGAATTGCTTTAAATTTCAGGCAATCATGTTGGTGACCGTGAAGGGTTTTGGTTCTATTACAGAAGTTAAGCAGCATTGAACGTAACTAGGACGCGTTTTAAAATTTTAAATTTTCGACACTGGCGCAGTTATTACTCTCATCTACTCCGCAATTCTCGGCCTCATTTTTCCACTTGGAATCGATTTTTCCTAAAGGGGGCCATTCCTTATGACGAAGTGCGAATGAGGCAAAGGCTTAGATCCTTCGTGTGGGCCTTGTAGGGCAATGCACACCTGGTCCACATGGTGCAACTTAACAGACAGCTGGTAACTTAATTAACCGATTAACTTTTTACATTTTAACCTGTTACCTGTTCGCGTGTTGGGTGGGGACCCACAATGATTTGGCTCCGCCGCCCCTGCTGAAGCTGTGCATTATTTTTATGATAAAAGGTATTTGTTTGACATTTGCTGGTACTATGACGAAATTTATTGGTGATGCAGTGTGGAACCTTATGACACCATGTATTTTGAGGTCGTCTGTGTAAAAGAGATTCGGGGCATTTTGTAATTTATCAGAGAGATGGAGATTGGAAGAGGAATAGAAGAGGGCCAAGACAACTACCCTGTGGAACACCGGTAGTAACTTCGGTTGCATTTTAAAGGAAGCCATGGAATCTTATAACCTGTGCTCTTCCATAGACATATCTGCCGTGCAAAGGACAAAAGACCTAAATGCAAAAAGCTCGATTTGAGTAAAACGCGTTTCAAGTGTTTTTTTGTTACTTTCTGTAAAATAAGAAAATGAAAATGAAGTTTATTCAAATTATCTAAACTTAGATAATTTGAATAAACTTCATTTGCATTTTCTTATTTTACGGAAAGTAACAAAAAAACAACTTGAAACGCGTTTTACTCGAATCGAGCTTTTTGCATTTAGGTCTTTTGTCCTTTGCACGGCAGATATGTTTTTATCCATTCAAGAGCAGAACCTGACATTCCACAATTTAAGAGTCTAGTAGTTCTACTTTATCAAAGACCTTGCGCATCAGTTTGGTCAGCCGAATTGCACTATACTACTACAGTGCATTAAAGAGTCGACATACTACAAAGAGATTTCGTAGCACTTAGCAGTTATTGAAAAAGCGTTCCTTTGAAAATTACGAAATGACAGAAAGCTTTCATCATGAGTTTAATAGAGATAAAAGATTGGCCATAATAAGAGCCATCTCCCAGCTTTGGATCATATTTATACAAAAGAAAAACCCTGTGTGTACAAATGTCTAGAAATTTTAGGGAAACTTTTCGTCTAAATCCATAAAAGTTACTTTGACAATTTCCAAGAATTTATAATGATAATTGGCAGTCATTGGGGTTCATGGCATTCAATCGACCTTTAGGAATTAACATTGTTGTTGCGTTGCTCCTTTTTTCTGGTTTTGTTGCCACCAGCAATTGAAGGATGCTAATTAAGATTCTGAAGTTTTGTTGTCATCGAAATTTGTATTTGTTTCTGATTACTCCTTCGCGGTCTTATGTTTTTTTCTTCTAAATATTTGCACTCAAACGACCCCAGTGGCATTAATGATGGAACTTCTTGAAATGAAAAACGAGAGCAAATACCAACACGACCAGCAATAGGAGAGAAAGAAGTAAAATGAATGAAAATCATCAACAAGGGTTAAAAGTTTCGCCTGCAGAAAGGTTTAAATAATTTCCAAAAATATGGAGTATAAAACTATAGAAGTAAAATATTTGAATTATTCATGAAAACATCCAGAAAGACTTTGGAAGTGTACACCGGGTAGATATATACATATGTATATACTTTCTGCAATGCACCATTTTCGTACAACTTAAATTTGTGCCGGGGAAGAAAAGTCTTATCTTACTAGAGTGACCCTATTTCCCAAGTTTTTCCCTCCTTTTATATATAAAGTTAAACTTGAAAAGTAAAATGGAAGCTGGATATACAATAATTTATTGATTTTAAATGTCCTGCTTAATTCAGGACAAAAGTTCAAATTTCTTTCTTGTTATACTTTTTGTTGTTGCTGTTGCTCGTCTTTGTTTTTATTTTATCTCAAGGACATCAGCTATTAAGGGAAAATATACAGCACAACAAGAAAAAAAAAACTTTATTTTTTTATCCTTGATATAAGAAAACAATGAACCGAGCTATGTTTGAGCATGATGTGAAACAACGCGAGAAAAAGGGTAAAAATGATGCTCTCGGAAAATTTAAGAGAAAAAGAAATAAACGGCGGCATATTAAACCTAAATCCATTTCCGTTGAACCCCCGACCATTAA
The DNA here is from genome assembly GCA_949987705.1 of Thereva unica. Classification (NCBI taxonomy): domain Eukaryota; kingdom Metazoa; phylum Arthropoda; class Insecta; order Diptera; family Therevidae; genus Thereva; species Thereva unica. The sequence goes on along the minus strand of OX465283.1, from coordinate 121,748,853 downwards.
GACTTTGAGGAAACAAAAGGAATTTTTATATTACCAGAAAAATGAGTTTTGTCCTTTTCATATATACATATATACAGGGTAGAATCCTTCCACAGCAGACGATCAACTCTACTTGAAGCAGCGTTGTGCTCTTTTCTCAGAGTCACACAGGACAAAAGGAAATCCATAGAAATTTCAACATGACAAAAACAACACAAGAAAAAAATTTCTAGAAAGAAATCAACCAAACTGCATTAAGGACTCATATCTGTGCACTCAACTGTGTATTTGCTTGTTGGCAAAGGGTATAGAAATCAGTATGACAATTTTCTTTGTTTGTGGGCGGAATTAATGTTAGAAAATAGAAATCATGCCGCGCCCGATTGCTGCCAAAAAGCGCAAAAATTTCGATGATAAATAGTTTCGAACGGGTTAAGCTACTTTATCAATGTCCTAGATCGCATTGAAAGAGCATTAAATTATTTGCTGGGTGACATCAATTCTTATCAGCCTACACACACACCCACATATGAATATGTACATTATAGTACATTAGCCCCCAGTAATGGTTGCAGGATGTTCGCAAGGCAAAAATTCACAACACTACTGCAGCACAGCGTGGGCGGATCTACGGGGGTTTCAAGGGAGGGAGCAAGTAAGTACACACACTATCCGCCAGAAATTCCCATATTAAACCTTCCAAGGATGTAATCACGGGAGAGTGTAGCTTCATTTTCCGGATTTGGCATGCTGCCCAAACGGTTTTGTGCTTTTGGATTTTCAAAAGATTTTCCACCAAAATCGCTCCTGCGGTACAACGGTGCCGTCTCCTTGTACATACAATATATACAACACCCCCGGATTCATCCAAGCCCCGGGAAGGATTCTCGTAAAATATGTAGATCTCTTGTGGATCCTCCTCATACGGCACACTATAGAGAGTTTTGTACGAACTTGACTAAGACACCTTTCACCTAAATCGTTTAATTGAGTTTAGACTATATACAACCCAAGCAGCTCCATCTCTAGACACAAGGATACTTACACATAGGTTACCAGGGACCATGATGTTGCTTGATATTGGGGTACCTCGAGCTAGGTCGGTGTAAGTATGTAAATATCTCCTTCAAAATGTCATTATACAAAACGGATATATTTAGTCCCTAGTAAATCGAATCATTTATCTCTACCGTTGCCTCTCAGAATCCAGTGTTCTTAAAAGCAGGTGCGGATATAAGAATATGGTGACGTCAGCGTGTCTAAACTGACAGGAGAAAGTTTTATGGGACGAGAGTAAAGGTCCTTTCAGGGATTTTATCAGATATATCTTAAGAGGAAAGCTAAGATGTATATACAAACATATGTATTTTAAGTTATTTCTTACCTTTACCGGTACACACTCAAGGCAATAAACTAAAATCTTTTCTTGAAATTTATTTATTTATGTATTTGTTTAGGCTGGTATAGGTTTGATTTTATAGTGTAAATTCGGGGAGACGGGAATTATTAGGGTTGATTAGGGTTTTGCCTAGAAATTTTTTATTTCTTGTTACCTTGTGATAAGTAATTTATGGGTTTCTTTTTGGAAGCAATCGAGGTGAGGTCTTTGGTAATTTTGTAGTAATAAAAGGACTTTTCATTTCATCTTCAAAGGAGGGGCAAGGGTCTTGCTCGAATAGATATCGATGAATCTTACCTTTGAACTCTAAGATGTAAGACTATTACTTCGGAAATTCTGATTACCGAAGATTATTTTGACAGTGAAGTTGTAATATTTACGACCAGAGGAGGATAACATTTTGCCGTACACCCACGATAGTGTTTATTTTAGTGGAATAGTTGATACGGTACAGATGGGCACACGAAAATAAATACATAGAGCTCAAAAATGAAGAAAAAAGCAAAATATCGTTAGAACAGTGTAGAGAGCGATGGCTGCACCAGCTGCTAGAGTTTTACCGAAGAGTTCGGGGTATGACGCGATTCACACTGCGTTGCACATACTGCACGGACAAAGACGGGTCTGATAACTGATCCTAATGGCAATTAGGGGCGATAGCAAGAGCACTTTCAAGCATTGCAGAAGGCCGAGGTCCAATGAGAGCACCTAGCACCGATTATTGCACGATACCGAAATCCGATGATGACAAGTGCCCTGGGTGCTGGCACCCGGTGCCGGTTCATTTCCAATTACAGCACTGAATGAGTGGCAAAATAAAATTTAAAGCAAGTAATTTTTTCTGGCTTTTGTTGGAAATTAGGTATCTATATTATCAACCAAAAATAAATTATTTTCAGCCCTTAAAGGGGTGGGTGATACTACCCGTAGATTAAAGTAAATTTTGAAAGAGATTGAAAATTATTTTTTCATTTCAATTTTATATTTGATGAAATATTGATTAAAAATTTTAGGAAGTTTATTCGAACCGTTTTTTAAGGGGTTAAACTACCCCTAAACCAAATTTCTATTATTGCCCTGAGTACCTGAGTACATTCAAAAAAAAAATGTTTCAATTTGAATCTACGAAAAGATTGTATTTCAATGTTTTTTTTTATTCTGTTTCGATTTAGGGGTGGTTTAACCCTTAAGGACTATCCATTATCATAAAATTTGGCTTGATTTGGTATTCCGCTTTAGTAAATAAATATTGAAAAAAGTGTATTCCATTGGATTATTATTGATTATTCGAATTATCGCGAAACCCAAAAAACATAGATGGAAGAACCCACCAGTTTTGGATACTGGCAAAGAGTATTGTATTCCCTATGTTCAAAATCTCTCTACTCTTGCACTAGTTCTTTAGAATTAAGTCGATACCAATAGCTTAGAGTTTAGTCAACAGAACAAGATGGCATAATCTGTCAATAGCCTAGGAACAGGCTAGACTAACCAAATCTATAAATGCATGGCCATCAGATCTTTTTGATCTAAATACTCACGTTCGACATTTAAAAAATTCGAAATTTAACGTTCGACAAACAAAATATGGTTCACGGGAATTCAATATACTCCATCCCCACCCATACAATTCCTCCCCCTACCCATACAATTTTTTGTTGGTCTATCCAAGACCTATCCATAGCCAGGCGTTCCGACATACTCGTTAATACACCCTGTATAATTAGAAATATAAAATGACTAACATATGCATACAATCTCTATATTCGCGTATCGTATTTTCTTTCTTTTATTCGTGAGATTCCCTTTATTATGCCGATGAATGCTATAAACCCTCCATTGATCCGATAACAAGAACGAAGTATCTTTTCTTTTTATAACCCTATTGATGTAATAAAAGTCTCAGCAAGTGAACCACGGCATCACTAACCCAGGTAATCCCAAAGTCAACCCATTCTAAGCCATTATAATTTTACGTTCCCAACCTAAAAAGTAAAAAGACGCAAGTCTAGAAGTGTGTGTGTTTCAAAAATACTAAAAATGTTACATCCTAGAAATAGAAACCGACAAATATAAACTTTTACGAAATTCTAAAACCAACCCCCACCGAAACCTTAATGAAATCTCACCTTTTGCCGTCTTAAAATTATATTTTGAGTTATATTTTTAAGGAGCCGCCCTCAAGCCATGTTAAATGTCAGTCATAAAAATTTTCCAGATCCTTTCTTGAGGCATCATTTTGACGAAATTAAATTTTTCATCATTCAATGAACGTGAAAGGTTCAAGTCGATAATTTAAGCAAAATTCGTGCAGAGGTGTGGAAAGATTGCTCGAAGTACCACATAGAGCGTGGGAGCTGTGCTAGAGAACGATAAATCGAGTGGTGAGAAGGAGGCTTGCGTAAAGCCTTCACGTGTCATATTTAAGGGTTGAACGACCGCCTCGCACATGCACATAAGACTTTCTGGATAGGATACCGCCGCCCGTCGCGTATTCTAGGCATAAAGACAGTACCAGTACATACCGTCACACCTGAAGTTCATTATCGAGTAACCCTTGTATCACGTATGTATCTTCAATGGGACCTGGCGGGTTATGGGTGGCATAGACATTTGCTGTAGCCATCAGCGACATTCTAGCAACCCCCAGCACAATCCCTATTAGTAGTATGCATGTGTCGAGTTGTTTGAATTGCCCAGATTCCTATCATTGACGCTCTGTATTATGGCTTCGAATTAAAGTTACATGCCAGCTACTGCTGTAAATGTGTCGTAATGATCAGTCGATTATTACGGAGCCATCCTATGGGGACTCCTCGAACGACACAGGTGTGCTTCATGTAATTATTGAAATTTGATATTCTGCCGTTTATTAAGGAATTATGTAATCCTGGGGGCTTATGTCGTAAGCTCTTCGTACTAAGTGATAAAAGCATCATAAACATTTTAGACCACATTTTGATGGGGAATGATGTATTATGTCGGGCCTGCTCCTATGCATGTTACTGAGGATGCTTTAATGTACGAGCTTACCTATGTTCCCTCCTGTTTTTTTCCGAGATTTTTTCTAAATTTACATACTATAAGAAATATGAATGCTTGCCAGTGATTAATGGAAGTTGTGTTATGGTTGTCTGAAATTTAAAGTGGTTTTGCCATCTGTCATATTCTATTCATATTGCAGTGAGTGAATGAACCGTGGAATTATTAAAACTAATAATTCAAAGTGCCACCACCAGGATATCCTGCAAATAGCAAGGAAGGCTAGACAACCCACGACCCTTATTCGGGGAACGGCTCTCCAGAGGGAACTGGACAAGCTCTCTTCGGAAAACTATTCTTGTTATGCATTCAAGAAGGCAGACTCGATACAAATAGGATTCACGTCAAGGTTAACGTCCGATGACCAATAATTTAAGGAAATAAAGTATAAAATTTGCCATATACAATGTCAAAGTATTATAAAGAAGTGGAACAGTTGACGTGAAGCTAGAATGGGCTAACAGTAGGTGAGATTAAGAAGAGAGCAGTTGATAAATTTGACACCTATAATTGGACAATGGTGGGGATGGTGGGAGTTTAAATGGGTTCGAGTTTCGCTAACAACGCAGGGTCCATACTCTATCAACATTCCTGGAGATTTCTGAAACACCCAGATGAGACTCACCAAATCCATGCTGGACTTCATGCATACTTTAGTTGAGGAACCCACAGTAGCTTCGTCTTCACATTTAAACTTATGCTCATCGAGCGTTTAAGCTCATCTGAACGTTTCTTGACTAGTTTTGATGAGGCCAGAGTGGAATTGAGAGCGAAGATGGATGCTGGTCTGTCAGTTACCTCCGCCATATTATCTCTTGTAGACTTGTCTTCTGTCGCTATTTAACAAGGCTTCCAAATTGCCAGCATTTCTGCCAGACACTGGATCGTTGTTCGTCGTTCAATTGGGAGTGTGGACCTGAGGTGATTTCGGGGCACTGGGTGCTGGCTCTGACTTTCATAGCCACCAACGACTTACATCGAGGACATCGGCCACCGAGGATTCTAGAGAGAGATTGTTCCGCTTTTGCCACCACGGAAAGCTTCAAATAACTTAGTAGTGTTATTATTGTTTATCAGCCACCTGATTTTTTGAATTCAAGTACCGAAGTTAGTCCCTGCAAGGTCGTACGACTGTTTTAATTTCACTTGTGTTTGAACCAAAAAGGGAACTTCGTAGTGGGAAGAATACCTCTACAGCTCCTAGCTGGAGTGACCTTTCAGGTGGATCCCGAGCAGCCCCAGACAATTCACCAACTTTCGATGAAAACACTCCCTCTCTCCGGGAGCATCTCCAACAAGTGTGACAAGAACTCGTGGCGCTTCGAGTTCAGCAGCGGGCTGCGGAGGCTCAGCTGCTCCGAGGAGGTCAGATTTTCATTTCTTTCCCGTTAGAAGAGATATGTCTCCACTCGTACCCGCATCTTTTTGGAACCTCCTCTGATGGACTTCATGCATTCCCGGCATACCCCTCCCCCAAATTAGGGTGCGCGTTAAAGAGAAGCGACACCTTCGCAGCAAGTTCTTTCTTCATTCATCTCTAACTTGTCAGATAACCGTCCGTTTGTTAAGGTAACTTTAGCTAACGAAGAGGTGCGTGATTTATTGGACAGCTGTCTGTGAAGAGTTGTCGAATCCTTCCTGGCCGATCATCTCGAAGTTACCATCTACACTTTACACAATTCGTTGCAAACTGCTGACGGGGCTCCGCAGGGAATATGCGGTTATATTCGGGTCCCTGTATCCTGTGGAGGACGAACCCGCAATATGACCATCTATATGGTGCCCAGTCTCAGCCCAAAACTGTATCTAGGGATTGATTTCTGGAAACTTTTCGACATGGCTCCCCAAATAATCTGCGAGTTGAGAGCTTCGTTTGCGCCTGTCAAATTGCACGACTTAACGTCAACGCAACACAAACGGTTGGAGCGAGTTAAGGCCAGGTTTCCCTCCTTCGGGAAGTCTTAGGATTGGCAAGGACTAGCCTGAAGGAACAAATCATTGACACTGGTGACTCAGTCCCTATAAACAGAAATATTCAGCGGTGTTTCACAATTCGAGTGAAATGCAATCGAAATCGGAATTCAATTTCACTCGAATTCAAAATTGATGTTCTGAATTTCGAGTGAATTTCGTTTGTTCGAAATCACTTTCGAAAACATATATGTAATTTGGTTAACACTTCCAATTTTTATTTATTTTGAGCATAGTTTGTGTGCGAGATAAAAAAAATTAAAAAATGGTGTGCCCCAAACAATGGATTTTGTGTTAATAGCTGCAGTAATTAAAGAAAGAGAGCTTCAAAAGAGGGAAAAAATTAAAAAAAGATTGTTAAGGGATAAATCAAATCCTTTGAATCTTCCTGATTCCTTTTAAGTTATTTATATTTGCGCAATATAAGATGTAAAAAAAGTACACATTTGTGTTGCACTTCATAATATCTGCAGGCATCTTTAACTAGATAATGAAGTAACATCCACCACAAATGCAGATATAGAAGCTATCGACCCTGAAAATGTTGAAAAACAGAGAAGTGATGCTGTTAGGGTCAGAGATGAAGTAGCTAATAGTTTATAAGCTATATATTATAAGAAATTTAAATATAAAGTTAAAAAATAGTACTTTATTCAGTCTTTTAAAAAATAAATTATTCATACTATCAAAAGAAACTATTAAATTAAAAACATAAAAAACCCTCTGCATTAAGTTTTTGGACTAACTCTTTCCAAAGGTCCTCAACAATTAATTTGTCTTTTTTTGTATATCCTTTTGCATTTCGGGATTATTTCTCTCAAATTCACACATTTTAAAATAAATCACAGTGGGGCTTATTCTCCAATCCGTTTCACGTGAAAAATTGTTCACATTCCAAAAGTGCTATTCTGGCAATCGCCTGAGGTGAATACATTCGTTGTGAAGTGATTAAAGGTTTCACCTAATTTTTCAAAGGGGAATACTCTATTACGAAGTTGTATTTCGGCAGTTATGTACGAAATGGCAGCAAAGAAGTGAGTATTTCATATTTATAAAATTATATACTCAAATTTTCAATTTTCCGATAATTATTGGTTTTGTATACTGAAAAGTTACGAAGAGGAAACAGTTTGATGTGTTTTTGGGTGAAATGGAAAAGCACAAACATGTAGCAAAAGGGCAGTAGTATTCCGAAAATTTTATGGCCAAAGAACGATACGCGGAAATAAGGAAAGAGACTACAGTGCGCTTAAAAAGTCTTGGGCCCCCAACTAGGAAAGATACCGAATGGCAGATGGTAAACTGCTATTCGTATAAGTTATATGAACTGTAAATGTTTTGTCTCTTATTTGGTGACGTCGTCAGGATATTATTTTCAAGTCATCACTGCTATTATTATCACTATTACTACTGCTCAACCACAATTCTGCACATGTCATGTTAAAACTATTGATCTTTTAACAAATTACTCCAAAAATACAACTATTTTATTTTTATAACTATTGAAATTTTCATTTTTATAGCGATTGACAGTTTCAGTTCCACTTGTTCCAGGTGAAACTTTTTTTTCGATTCATGTGAATCACAGAATCGACTCAATAACATGAAGTGAAATGCAGGTGAAGTGTTTCTTTCACGTGAAACGGATTGCAGAATAAGCCCCAGTGCTTCTCCTGTTATTCCACTTTCAAATCACACACAAAAACTGAAACGGTTGTATTTCGAGTGACATTTCGATGTAATCGAAATATGGAACACCAAATTTCGATTTGGAATTTCTATTTCACATACATGGAATTAATCGAAATGTGGAACACCTAATTTCGATTTCGAGTATCAATTTCACAAAAATCGAAATGTGGAACACCGCTGATTATCCGGTTTCAACCACCAGATGAAAATGTGGAAACCGATGATGAAAGCGCGATTTGGCACCCACAGATGCCCTAAATGTTATGTTGTACCTCCTTCCTTTTGATCTTGTGGCTAAGGAAAGCGGAACTATCGCAGCCCTTACAACGAACGAATCTGGATCTTGGAGCAGAATAAGAGGAGGGCACAAGAAGGTGGTGAACTCGGTTAATATATCCACACGTGGAATATATCATTCACGAGGAGCTACGGAGTCCACATCCCTTCACGTCATGAATGGAGTAATAGACCACAGAGATTTCAGGATGGAATAAACTTCCCTACTGTCAGGCGACTCTGAAAGTTCTGCTCTTTTGCTCAAAGAGCTCTAGAACTACCTCTGAATGTCGCAGATCTCCTAACGAAAAGGCTCAGCAGTTCAGGACCCATTTCGTATGGGTGCCCGGTCAGCGAGATATAGAGGGAGTTGTAAAGTTGACGAATTGGCTAGGAAAAGCACGACCCCCAGGCTTAGTATGCCTTGGGCCACTTTTAAATTCCGATGCAAGCAGTACACAATGCAACAAGCAAAGAAGCATTGGAGGGATCTTAATAAATGCATCTTGGCCAAAATAAGGTCTCAATAAGATCTCAGGTGGACCGCTTCACTACTGACCCTCGGAAGACAAAACCTCTCAGTTAGAGTAGGAGCGCTGACCGGACACTGTCGATAGGGATGCAAGCGTCCCGCTAAGATCTTGAGACCTACGATTTTTTCAGAAGCTGTAAAAGTCCGGACGAAGAAGAAAGTGTACAACATCTCCTCTGTTATTGCCCAGCCCTAAGTAAAAGAAGGCTAACCATATTTGGTGAACCCTTTATGGGCACGCTTGATGTAATCTCGAAAGTTGGGCTGCTGCTGTTTAAAGTGGGATCACTATGGAATTACAACGGGCCTATCCTTTTTGGCCTAAGTGTATGAGCCTAACACTTCCACCCCTAATTTCGTAAGACATTCTAAAATAGCTGTATTCGTTACATATCATTGAAAGCGCCGTATAGCATATTTAACGGTCCTGTAGACGTATGTCTAGGAAGGCCACTGGTATAACATATGAAATACTCAAGAGTTTGGATCACTTCCCTGAGCTAATATTCTGTGGACTTGCTTTTCAGTAGGCAAGTTTGTCTTTGCACACTACGCTGGTGCTTGTCCGAGGGTTTTCTTAACTCTAGTTTGATTATCCGTTTAAGGTTTTCAGCCTGCCTGAAATCTTGGCCATGCAGAAGGCCGTATTTAAATATCTTCACTATCCAGCGAGTTGAGCCACTCCTCCGCTCCGAGTGTATCTTGTCTATCTGGCCGCTTATATCGATTTCCTCTTGACTGTCTTCCGTTCATCCGGGGAAAAGCGTATTTACCAGCAACTGTCATAGTCTCTTGAGATGTGTCTTTCCTCTTCTTAGGGAATGTCGAGTTGGAGGGCTCCTTACTTAATTAATATCTCGCTTAGCCTGGCAGAATCTCTGGTTATTTCTATTGCTTCGCAATATTCCTGCAAATTCCCGCTTTTAGCTGTTCGAACACGGAGACGGTTCTTACCGGGCTGCGATGAGCCTTGCCTGACTTTATAAACATTTCTGGTTACCTTTATTAGTCTGGTTTGGTTCCACCACGAGATTTGTTGATTTTAAGCTCTTTCAGACATCCATATATCTACAAGTCATAGGATTCGCAGATGGTGTTGAATAGGCAATGAATGCACGTATGATTCTGGTGACATGGATAGCGGTAGATGTTTACGTTTTTGTTTTCGAAACAAAAGTACTAGTCAGAAAAGAAAAAAAAAAAAAAACGATAAATCCCCAATCAATTCCTCAACGGAGTGAATATCTACAATTTGTTGGCTATTATTGGTATTTGGAAACCGTTAGCGTTACTACTTTCATTTGAATAGCTGAGACAGTTTGCATTGTACTGAACATTGAACCAGCGCAGATTTTACATCCCTAATTGAGGATAAAAATCCGGAGATCTGTTTATAAATTACACAAAATATATAGTAATATCCTGGAGCTTGACAAAACCTGATTATTGCTTGCTAAACAAACCCGAGTGAAAATAAAAATGGCCTTACAACGGGCGAAAACTGGCCGTTTTAAGGGACATTATGATGACTGTAGAGTTTTTAACCATTTTTAACGGAAACACATACGGCCCAGGATAGCCAAACTTGACCAACAGTTTCAAATGGCTGTGTGTACACCCGTATAGTCCTGCAAACATCCTCCTGATGCCTAGCACATGGCCGAGGACTATGTTTCAATAACGGTCGGTGTTCGCCCGTTGTAAGACCAGTTTTTATTACCATTATTTTGATCTTATCATCTCAAAAAAAAATCCAAAGGAAAATTGAATGAATTTCGAATAACAAATCGCTTCTACACTTGCGCTTTTCAGATCCAGATACGGGCTCCACTTTTATTATTATTTTTATTCCACCAGAACCTGCTTTGAACAAAAAATTGGAAAACGATACCTGTAATACAGATACAAGGGCTCAACAATCCACCATCTGCAATTGACGGAATCCATCACACAACAAACAAACCACCACAGCCAGCATCCAATGCCCAAAGCTACATCACAACCTGCAATTACACCTTCACTTCATTTCTAGTTCAAAGTGAATTGCTCAAACAGTTGTCCTTCTTTTAGAAGCATCTAAGAAAGGCCTTTTGACGCGTTTTGCGAAAAACACCTAGAAGTGGGATTCTGACACCTTTCTCCTTTAAAAGCGCGTTGTTGAGCAAAAACAAGGCTTGAAGCAATAAAAAATTAATACAAAGCGAAAACCTTCTAACATTTCCCCTCAGGTGTAAACCATTGTGGGTAGGGAGCTGAGTGCATTATTTGTGGTGATTATATTCTAAAAGAAGCTTGAATCCCATGTCGTACAGCACTTGCGAAATCGCTTAACTACTGCGATGCTTCTAGCATAAACAAATGGTTGAATTGGTCTAATATGGATTTCACGAGGCTTGATTTAAGCTTACGTAATTAATTTATTCTTCCCTTGCTCAATTAAAATCGTTAGAGTTGCATTATTTGTGGATTTACCCAAACTTCAATTACAGAAATGCATTAAGCCTTGAAATTTAAATTGATGTTCTTCGATTTATGTTTTCATCTGATTCGCCTTGAACTTTGTTATCTGGTGTAGAAGAATGTGCTGCAGAACCGTGAGTAAATGGGTTCCCTTGTAGCAAGCCTTTGTAAATTTGCCGTTTTCTTTATTTGAGAAAAAAAAAAAATATTTTCTAAGAAAATTTGCTGCCTACAATGACAATAGCAATTACTTTTATGACTTTCCAAAATCAAAGCTATTGACCGAAAAATTGCTGTGGCGACTACTTGGTTTGTTTAGCTGAGCATCTCAACCAAAGCATCCATCGGCCTGGTTTGGTTGCTTTAGATATTTCCAAGGCTTTTGAATTGCAAACATCGATGTTTTAGATACATATATCGAAGCAACTCAATGATACACTTAATTCTAAGTATGTAACTGGATTAAGAGTTTCCTTTCTGGCGTCGAGGCTAACTCGGTCAGTTCTATCACCGCACTCTTCCTGATCTTCATCAATCACCTGCTCTCAATCTCCTCCAAGCCACTTCACTGCTCTGCTAATGACGCTACTCTGCGATACTTTTATGCCTTCAATAATATAAGGCAAGCGTTTGATTCGGGGCAGGGAAATAGAAGCTACTTTGGGCTACGTAAACGCTTCTTAACAAGAAACATTTCAAGGAGGACTAAAGTCAAACTATACAGCACCCTGATCGCCATTGGAGTGCTTCGAAAGATGAATTCTTCAAACTATATGTAGAGAACTACGAGAATGAAAGTGGTATTTGAAGGAGCATACACAATCATGAACTCTATCAGATGTATGTATAAAGATCGAAACAATTAAAACTATAAAAATTAACAGAATTCGATGGGCAGGATATGTTCAACGGAGCAGTCTGGCAACATGACATAAATTATTATGAACAAAAGACTAGGCGGTGACAGAGAAGAAGATCTACGAACCCTAGGTATAAGAAATTGGAGGCTATTTTTTTTTGTAAAAAACAACAAAGCCTAAGAGTCACCCTTTGTACTACCAGTCTGTCACGTCGTTAAGATCATGGTGCAATGTCTAGTAGCAAGCTTGGCCTGAACAACAGAGAAGAATAGGAAAGGTTGATGATTCGATTCTTGATTGGGAGAGCAAGAACATTGAAAATTAGTTTTAACTGAGGATCTGCGATGGAATGATCACATTAAAAATCATTCATTCATCATTAAAAATCACCAAAAAAGCCTGGGATATCTTAAGTGATACATATTCAGCCAACATAGCGGGGTACAAACTAGAGCAATTACACTCGTAAGGAGTCGTTATGACCTTAGCGAAATTTGGTGGCGTCATAGGTTACGGGTTCTCTTCCTTAACACTGAGTTCATTCAAGAAAGACATTTTGACCCTCAAGCTTCAACTGCTCCACCTGCGGCTGCAGATGGTGAGCCCTCCAGATACTGCGGCACAGGTATGGAAGTTTCTGAACCCGACGTACCTAGCACTACGGGTGACACAATTGCTCAAATAGCTGAACCCAATGTGTCTGGCATTACAGGTGACACAGTAACGGAAGTAGCTGATCCCAAGATGCCTGAGGGTACTCACCTACCAACCCTGGCTCCAAATTATCCTCTTTCTGCATCACAGCAAGGCTGCATCCGCCAGTCTTTGTTTACGCATTTCGGAAGGCCGATTTAGATGTCATCATTCTACAGGAGCCTTGGATTGCCCAGGGCCTTGTATGCGAGATCTGGACTCCAAAATTTAGGTTGCTGTATCTCAGAAATGGGGAAGGTAAGCCAAGAACCTGTTTCATTATTAATAATGACCTTAACGCTTTTATGTTGTAGAAACATAGCAATGCTGACACTGTGGTGACCTGCTTAGACAGCAGAAAAGGCCGCAAGGCTACGTGGGTTGGATCAGCCTATTATTATCTGATATACGAGTATGCAGGGTGTCAGTGAAAATGTCAAAATGCTTGGCTATCCACAGCTCTTGGATAGACGAACAAAAAATCATGGTGGGGAGAATCGTAACGGTTTAGCCGCTAGGGCGTTTTGAAATTTTTTGGTAGAAGTTTACATATTGCCCTATATTTTTGTAACCCTATTAGATATTTTCAAAAATACCTATCGAGAATTGTACAAGTCAAGGTTTCAACCCACCAACTTCCAGAGTTATCAAAGTCAAAATGTTTTTTTCCACTAAAATTTCAACTTCAACCACCTTTTTCTCCAAAAAATATGTACGTAGCTAATCAATATTTTTTTTTACAAAATTGGAAAGCTTGGACAATTTCCTATGAATAATGTGCAACAACTTGTACGCTACGGCTTTTAGTTTTGAAGTTATAAACAATTTTAATGTTCGTTCCACTACCACCAATCTTCTTGAGTTCACTTCCCTCGCTGTCAAAGGCTTCGTTTCCGGTTGCCAAACTGATTATGTTTACACGGATTTCAATTAGGCATTTGACAAGCTCTTCCACTCCAGTATAATTTTTAAACTAAGAAAGGTAGGTTTTCCGCAAGCCCTTCTATTATGGTTCCAGTCTTACTTAGCTTACAATACCTACTAAGTGGATCCAAACCTGCAACCTTAGAGGCGTCATCCGGTTCCTTCAAGGAAGTCATCTTCCCGTCTCCTCTTAATTCTATCAATTTATCACATTGTTCCTATGCTAAGACACTATAGAATCTTGATTTATGCTGATGACATCGAATTGTACCGTCATATAAAGAGTGTTGAGTATTGCAAACTTTTGCAAGTGGAGCTTGACACCTTTTACTCTTGGTGTGCTTACAACGACCTGGTTTTTAATACTAGTAAATGTGTTTAGGAGACGTAATCCTATAATTTATAATTACTCCTTTTTCAATGAGGGTGTCCCTCGTGTTAATTATGTCAAAGATCTCGGGATTAAATTTGACAGTAAGCTGGACTTTTCTATTCATATTTACTATATTTCTTCCAAGAGCAGTTTAATCTTGAGTTTCATAAAGCCCAAAGAATTTAACAACACCCTGATCACTAAACACCTGTGAACTTCTCTTGTCAGACCTTTTCTTGAATATGCGTCCAAGCTTTGATCTCCTCACTATTCTTCGCATGTTGGAAGAATTGAATCAATTCAACGAAGGTTCGTTCGATTTGCACTGAATCACTTGCCATTTAGTTCTTCCATCATACGAATACCGGGTTAAGTTACTCAACTTAAGCACTCTCCACAAGCGTCGTGAGGTGGCCGATGTTGTTTTCGTTCATCAGCTCTGGTTTTTTAAGTAACCGTGCGTTGTTTAGAGAGAGCAGACATATGTTATTTGAGAGCGCCACCCATTTTACCCACCAACTCCTCTAACACGAACTACGGCCAATTTGAACCGTAACCGCATGTTTATTAATGTTAACAAAAATATTAATGTTTTAGTGTGACCATTAGCAAAGATGTCCTTAAAAAGAGTCGGTCCTCCGGATACTACACGCTTCTTTGGTGCTACTTTGTGATTGTTTTTTTAACTTGTTATACATATTGTATTGTATTTGCATGCTACAGTTGAGCCTCAGCTCAGCGCTTTCTTGTGTTGAGTTGGTAAATTTTTCTTGGCCAAGCTGAGTAGGGCGCTTTCTGTGTTAGAAGGATTTACTCTATTAGCATTATTAAAGTCCAGTTCATGTTCAGATCGTACTTGAAATTGTCGCTGCCCCAGAAGTCAGAATTGCAAAAGTTCACTGGAATGGCATTCCACTATTTCGGTTGATTAGTGTATAATCAGTCGTCAGCCACTTCATGTCGCTCAGTGTTTCCTTAAAGGAATTGCACTTTAGGCTTACTTTTGCACATAAACAAAAATTAGGATTATTTAACCACTAATAATTTTTGTATTTTTCATAATCTTAAACACTATTAAAGTCAAAACGAATTCAGCCTTCGAAAAGCAGGAGCAGTATGACAGGCACTACCAATTGTATGCCCTTGTCTATTCGGTACAAGGACATTTTTTTATGTGGAAGACTATAGGTCTTCTTCTTCTTCTTCGATCCGTTAGATGGCGGTCCGAGCGGGACCTCCCCGCAACGGATACGCTGCTGTCGGTGCCGCTGGGTCCCTAACTCTATTCACGATTCGCTTCCATTCTTCTCGGTTTTTGGCGGTGTCTCGAGCCTCGGTAACTGATAATCGTTGATTCTTTAAGTCACCCTCGATATTCTTCAACCAGGTTTTCTTCGGTGCCGATCGCTGTATTCTCCAGTCTGCAGGACGGTCTCGCCAGAGAAGTTTACGTGGCAAGCGGTTATCATCCATTCGGCAAACATGTCCAAACCACCGTAGTCGACGTTTTTGAATTTCTTCTTCGATCAGTGTTTGCTGATCGCATCTTTGTCTGACAACCTCGTTTCGAAGGCGATCACGGAGTGAGACACGGAGGATCTGCCTCAAACATCGCATTTGGAAGACCTCGAGCTTCTTAACGTCCGGTTTGAGCAGTGTCCACGTTTCAGATCCATAAAGAAGAATCGGAAGAATCAACGTTCGGTAAAGACGTAGTTTTGTTTTGATGGAGATATTTGCTCGTTTCCATATGCACCACTTGAGCGAGGCGAATGTTGCTGTTGCTTGGCCGATACGGCTGTGAACGTCGGCCGTCGATGCTACTTTCGTTTCCTCAACCAATGATCCCAAATATTTGAACCTTGGAACCTGTTCGATTTGGGTTCCATCGAGGTGAACACTGGCTCTTGATCCATCCGTTGTGAGCACTTTGGTCTTTTCCGCATTGATTTTTAACCCGTATGATTGGGCGATGCGGGAAATATCGTATAAGATGTCCGTTGCTTCGGCATCCGTGTCGGCGAAAACAGCGCTATCGTCGGCGAACATTAAGTCTGTTACGAAGTTGTTGTCGTCGTATTGAACTCCGAGTCGTCCATCGAATGCTTCACGCATAATCGCGTCGATCACAACGTTGAAGAGAAGTGGCGAAGCGACGTCTCCCTGTCGGACACCCGTCTGAATCGGGAACTCCTCGGATAAGTCGTTTCGAATACGAACGCTGCTGGTTGAGCCATCGTACGACGCTTGGAGAAGTTGGATGATTCTCAATGGCACGTGTTCGGTTACCAAGACTCTCCACAAGCTGTTCCAATCGATGCAATCGAAAGCGGATTTGAAATCGATGAAAACGACGACAATTCGTTTGCCGCAACGAATTCTTTCTTCCATTAACTGACGGAGGGCGAATATTTGATCAATGCATCCTCGATGTGGTCTAAATCCCGCTTGTTCCTCCCGGCTCGTTTGCTCTCGATGTTTCTGTAGCCTCGATTGTATTATTTTCGTAAATACTTTACCGACGATCGAAAGAAGGCTAATACCGCGATAATTCCTGCATTCCCGACTGTCGCCTTTCTTCAAAATTGGGACAACGATCGCTTTCTTCCATACCGAAGGGACACGATCCGAATGCCATATGTGTGTTATGAGGACATGAAGTCGTTGTGATAAGACATCACCTCCAGCTTTGATCATCTCGGCGGTTACTTGGTCTATTCCCGGCGCTTTTCCATTTTTCAGCGATTTTATTGCTGTCTTCACCTCGATAAATTGTTGGTTCGGTATCGAGAAACTGATTCATCGGCTGTTCGATAATCGGTGGTTCGGGTGCTGGACCTTGCGGCGGATCGTGGTTATACAGCTGGTGGAAGAATGCTCTCCACCGCTCCAGGCGTTCATGGGCAGAAGTCACAAAAGTTCCATCCGATTTTTTGATGTTGTCGTTTGTTGATGTTGTTTTGCCGCCTAACCGGCGGATTGCCTGGTACAGCGTCCGGTACTCGTGCCTCGACGCCGCTTTTTCCATGTCGGCCGCAACGTTATTCCAGTACGCTTCTCGTTCCAATTTCATTTTCTGCCGAACTTCTTTGTTCAATCTTCGGTATTCCTCAAAGTCGACGTGTTTCATGCGCTTCCGCTGATCGACGAGGTCCAGACAGCTGTCCGAGATCCATGGCTGCGTCCGTTTACGGATAGTTGGACACAACTCCATTGCACACTCCACAATAGACTCCGACAATTGCCTTTCTAGACTATAGGTAATTGTATTAATATTTCTCAAATTTATTTTTGAAAGCTATTCGCTCTCCCAACATCACAGATTAATACCTTATCATTAAAAAAGAGACAGAACAACCAGTACAGTCAATGAAAAAGAAATTGTTCATAATTTAGCCATTAAAAAATTACAATTTGCCATGGCAATATTACATAAAAACTGGCTTTCCCGATTTAATAAAATACAAAGGTAAATTTAAATTAAGTTTTAATTAAAATCTCTGATAAAATTTTCTACAAACGTGTTAAAGAGAATCTTTTGACGCGTTTGTAATTAAAATATTCTTCAAATGTCCCAAACATTTTCGCTTTTATATAATCTCCGAATTTCCTTTTTAATGGTCATCCCTTTTCACAAAAAAAGAACCACAACAAATTCGCATCTGATGAAAAAGATAAGTCCAGAAGGCAGGATAGAAGGTTTTGTTTATATGCCAACGGAGGATATAAAAAAAAATGAACGAACCAACGAAATACCAAAGGATCCAAAGAATCCAACCAGTGTGGAAAATTCTTTTATCTTTTACAAGTCGAGCCTGAATAACTTCTGGGATATATAAGATAAAGTAGGAGTTAAAAAGGGGGGGGGGGCTGAATATATATATTATATACATACCTTTTTCACAGTAAGGTCCTTCATATTCCAAATTCCGGCATTCACATAAGGGTCCCGAATCGGTTGATATACAAATACCCCCATGCTGGCAAGGATCATGCCTTTCACAGGCATCGGTCATGTTACCACCACGTAATCCCTGAAATAAAGAAAGGTAAAATACAGGATTTATGTTAAAAATCGCTTTGTCGCTTTTATTGTTATTTTTATCACAAAGGACTGAATAATATAAGATTACATGTGAATATATTAACTTCTATATAGATTTATGATACAATTAAATTAGTTACTGTGAGGCATTTCTTGCCATTTATTTTGCCGCAAGAATAATGGCTTTGGATTGTTTTATTTAAAAGACTCCTTTTGAAATGTAGCCCAGCGACGTATATATCGTTTCTGAGTACTTTATTTTGTAAGCTACATTGGTTGTTTTGTAAATATGGTTGATGCTTTTTGGAGGTAATTAACTGTCAGTAAACTTTTTAATTTTATTAATTTCAGTTGATTTTTATACTTTTTATTTTTTTAATGAGGTACAGGGTCAACGATCATCCACCAATTGGACTTACCTTACTCTTGAGAGCCACTATATCTCAAATTTATAGACCAAACCGCTGAAGCTAACTCATTCGTCTCAGTCTGGACACAGTATCTGGTCAAGCCAGCCAGCGTACTGTTATTAATTCTAAACTGCTATGTGATATGGAAAGCGGAAATCAATTCGACGATGTTCATACAAATTTTACCATGGCATTTGATCGTTTTAACACCTATATTAAAATTTGAAATACCAGATCCTGCTCTGTACTGGATAATATAAAATCATATCTTAATAAAAGAATTCAGTATTGCTTTACACAAACAAATTTGGCTAGCAGAAATCCTAAACCAAACCGATCTACCACTTACAACTAAGCTTTATAGGTAAGCTTAAGATTCGGTACGTTTTGACAGAAAAATGGCCAGTCTTAAGAGAATTTGGCAAGGCAGCTTAAGCCGTTTTAAGACCATTGTAGTTACGCCTATTGGATTGATAGTTTTCTTTCTGGCAGTTGTATTAAGGTAGCGCTCTTTGTACCCCGTCGCAATGGAAGATGTAGGGCCAAAGGCTGATCCAATACTCAACATCTTAAATGACACAGAGGCCAAAGGACTCAGGATGGTGTGACCGCATATACCAAATCGCCAATTTTTAGAGTAGTAGGCTAAGACATCAATGTTTGAACAAGCAGTCATCGTCTCGTCATCGTACAGTATATCGTATGAAATAGATTTATAACTGGCGATTGAATTCTTGGATATTGTACGACTGCGCAAATACTGACTTCGGAAGATCACTCCACAGTGTAGTAGTCAAGAGGCGGAGACCGTGGAGATGGAAGAAAAAGTGCACACACACTTTCGCTTTTGGTGGGTAAATTCACACTCAAAATATATCATGTACACCCAATAACCCACAACTTTAGAGGGTCGTCTCGAAGACGACGAAGGAACATGGTATATAAACGACGACTGACTTATAAACGACAAACTGTACGACTTCGGGCAAATAAGATCCACTGGCGATCTTTTATTGTGTCTTATAGAACATCTCAACCGAAGTTTGCATCAATTTGGTAAATCTAGTCTGGTTGCTCTACATATTTCCAAGGCTTTTGATAGAGTATGGCACTCAGCCCTGCTAGCCAAACTCAAAGCTATTAGTGTTGACCCACTTCTACAGAATTATATTGAGAGTTTCCTTTCTGACCGTTCAATCAAAGTAGTATTGGATGGTGTCAAATCCGAACCCCACCAGATCTCTACGGGAGTCCCCCAGGGAGCAATTTTATCACCCGCTATATTCCTCATCTTAATAAATGGCCTACTTTCAATCCACTCCAACCCCCTTCTTTGTATCGCGTTACTCTTACGCCTTCGATAAAACAAGACAAGCTCGCGCCAGATCCTGTCTTGATGATCGTGGGCGAATGTCTAACTCCATAAATAAAGACGTTGAACTCATTCTAGGTTGGAGAAACAAGAATCGTGTCGAATTCAACCCCAACAAAATAAAGTACTGTCTTATCTCCAATAAAGCCTCTCCCTCCGTGTTAGTGGATCGTGTTGAACTAATGGCCAACCCATCTCTTAACATCTTAGGAGTGACGTTAGCCAAAATCTTGCGTTGGAATGACCACATATTTCAAATCGCCAAGCAAGCATCCCAGTCCTTGGGATTTCTCAAGAGGTGCAAGTACCTCCTCCAGCCATCAGTGTGCAGTGAGGTACGCCTTATCTGTTTCTTCTGTAAGATACCTATAAGGCAACGTCGCTACCAGACAGACGTATTTGGTGCACGGGGCCACAGCTGAGCTACCCCATCCGGTGAGGTTAATCCGGCCATCTTCATAGAGATTTCTCTCTAAGTCATCAGTTAAGGAATACAAGCCAACAAGTGAACGACTATTTTCAATAAGACCCGGAATGAAATTCTTCACCCTATCGATTGTAAAATAACAAGCACTGATCGAAGAGAAAGGGGACACGAACAAAGAGACTTTATTATAACTTTGAGAATGATACGGGCATACGGCCCCGTCCAATGACATTAAAACAGAAGCCTTCAACACCAAAAATTTAAGAGAGAACTGGCACAGACCGACC
This sequence comes from Thereva unica, assembly GCA_949987705.1. Classification (NCBI taxonomy): domain Eukaryota; kingdom Metazoa; phylum Arthropoda; class Insecta; order Diptera; family Therevidae; genus Thereva; species Thereva unica. The sequence goes on along the minus strand of OX465283.1, from coordinate 121,728,111 downwards.
ATTGCAAAGAAAGTCTCCATGAAACAATAACGAACAATATGTTATCGATTTCGCAATGAACAAAAATATAAAATTTAGTTAAACAAAAAAGGACGTGCATGAATACCCATGGAAATTTTCTAGCGAAAGATGCCGCAACCAAATAGACCATATATTAAAGGCAGCTTCCAGTATCTTTCTAGGAAGGTCCTGAAGTGGTGCGACTTGTGAATCGGACCACTTCCTAGTAAAACCTAGATTCAAATGTCGGTTATTCACTAAGTGAAAAGAAAGAACAAAAAAAAAAACGACGTTTCCAAGAACAGGTTGTATCGGGGACATATCAGGTAAACCTAGCAGAAAGGATAGGTCCAAACATAAATAATACAATCACAGTCGAGAGAAAATGGATAAGACTGAAGACGATACTGACAGATGTCACGAAGGAAACTGCAGGCTACAAACGCACAGGAAGAGTCAGTGAATGGAACGACGAAGAATGCGTAGTTTGCTATAGAGAGGCTAGAAATAAAAATAGAAAAATATACATATAGAGAACGACAAGGAGCAAAAGGAAACAGGAAGGGTATTTTAAGAAAAAAAAAAAAGCCTAATTGCTTTGCACAAAATAAAACACGGGAATCATTCAAGGTATTAAACTTCTTCAAAAAAGGCTTTAAACCTCCTCCGATTGAAGGGAGTCTGCCTCATGTCCTCCATCCAATGGAGTCCAGTTATGGCAGCCCTTTTTCTCACCACCGCCGGACAGTGACACACTATGTGTGTGGCCGTCTCAGGTTCCTCCAGGCACATCCGACAGGTGCCATCCTCCAGAATTCCCATTCTTTTTAGGTGATACCTGAAACATCCGTGTCCTGTAATCAGTGCCAACAACCATCTGAGGGTTCTCCTTTGCATATGCAGGATCCTTCTTCTGGCTGCGGTAATCGGCAACGTAAGCACCATCTTAGCCTGCCTACACGTGGTCATAGCGTCCCACCGTCTCCGGTGTTCCTCAGCGACCCATTTCTCGATGCAGTTCCTTTCCAACCCTCTGCCAATGGCAGAGTATGGCTCCGGTCCACAGAATTCCGAGGTTGACCCCTATTTTGCCAGGTTGTCAGCCTTTTCGTTCCCATCGATGCCTGTATGTCCTCTAACCCAAGCTAGCGTCACGTTGTTTTGTTTCGCACACCTGTTCAGTTTTTGGACACATTCCAACGCCAGAGACGCATTAATCTCTGTCTGATTCATGCGCTTAATCACAGCCTGATTGTCCAGTGCTATAAGGATACTTCTTCCCTGCACCTGACCATCATTTACGTGATCCAGCGCGTGCAGCAGAGCAAGAATTTCCGCCTGGTAGACTGAGGTGTAATTCCCCAAAGCCAGAGAGCAGGTCAGATTTAAGTCCTCTGAGAAGACTCCCGCACCTGCTCTGCCGTCAATCATGGATCCGTCCGTGAAGATATATATGTCTTCCGGCCTCCCTTCCGGGAGCGTTCCGTTCCCTATGAGGGTTTTATGATACCTTTCGGTCACCCTCATTTTTGTGATCCCTTCCATGGGCATCATGAGCTCCCTAGTCCGTTTGATGCGATCCAGAATCTTCATGTGCCCATATAAGGCTCCTGACGCCTGCCGTGCGGCATCCCGTCTCATCCGAATCGCTGAGGCTGCCGCAGTCTTCATCACCTGGAGATCTAACGGCAGCAGACCTAACAGCGCCTCCAATGCCGCGGCGGGTGTGGTGCGGAAAGCACCGCTCACACCTACGCTGGCCATTCTTTGCACCTTGTCCAAATGCCTCTTGACGGTTTTCTGTGTGGCTTTAGTCCACCAGACCACCGAGGCATAAGTTATGATGGGTCTCACCATCATGGTATATGTCCAGTATGCTAACCTTGGTGAGATACCCCACCTTAGTCCACATACTCTTCTGCACTGGTGAAGCACCCTTGTCGCCTTCTTAATCTTCTCTTCAACGTGGTATTTCCAGGTTAGTCGCGAGTCCAAGTATACACCCAGATACTTGACCATCCCAGACATCTTGATCCTCGATCCAAAAAGCATGAGGGGCTGAAAATCCAGATCTTTAATCTTCCTAGTGAAGATTATCGCGTCTGTCTTATTGGCATTTATGGTGAGACCCTGTTCCGTACACCACTGCTCAACCACTTGGAGTGCATTCCTCGTGATATCTGCCGTAGTGCTCATAAACTTGCCACGTGCCACAATCGCTACATCATCTGCATACCCAACGGTATGCACGATGATATTGACTTTCTTGAGATCCCGTTCGAAGCGTATTAGCGACAATATAATCTGAAAAGATTTTTATAATATTCGGTCGAGCGGTTTTTTGTTTTAAATGACATAAGTGATTTTTGTACCTGCACGATACCGCGCAAACTAAAAACTACATATATCGACTTCATTGAGGTGCCGAAAAAAGAATATTAACGAAGAAATGCTCTGAAAAAAATTTCATAATATTCGGTCGTCCTTTTTTGTTTAAATACTAAAACTTCGGCTAATTGTCAGAAAGAAGTTTTGCTAATATCTAATAAACTCGATGGAATGAGACCCGTTCTAAACGAAGTGATCTTTTTTGGGTTCTGCACAGCGATAGCCTTCGAACAAAACATCACTGGTCAAAATCCGACAACCTTTCAAAATAGTGTAAAAATTTCGATACCCTTTACAAACAGTGCGAATTTTTCAAACCTTGGATTAGCACTTTTTGACGGGAAATTGTTTTCTACGCGTGATACAGTTTTAGGAAATTGCGGTTCATCCCGGGATTTTCAGTAGTTACCAAAACAATTTTTTTTGGTCAAGTCTGACAAGTACCATCTCCGGAAAGCTTTGGAGTTTCCAACTGAAGTCATTTTGTTTCTAGTTAATCAGCGGCGCTTCACCACGCTTAATACGAATTCGAACACCCGCTTTAGGGTAGCAAACGAAGTACGAAGAACTTGTTTGTTTGCCAACGTTCAGGAAAAACAAATTTTCTAAATTTTTTTTTTAGATTAACCACTATTATAATTATTTGAACTAGCTTCTCTCAGGATTAGTTTGTCACCAGCTCTGGTATTAGTCAATTTCACACTAGTGCTAAACGTATTACTATTTTGTTAGAAGACATTTTATTCCGTCTACGTTGATCATACTGGGAAGTTGATCGTGTGGACCGAAGGGGTCAAACCCTCATCCAACTAGTTTAGTATTGTTCCCCAGAGGGACACGCCTATGAGACCCCTTCTTCTAATACATTGTTAAATAGTAAGCAGGATAGTAAATCTCATCAACTGAGGGTTCTTTTCGTTTTAAAAGGCACCGATATGTTGCCTTTACTCTTATTACTCTGTTTATCACTCGAAATGAGGTTTTAGTGAATTGCACTAATTGATTAAGTTCAGAAAGTGCTTCGTAGAAAAATATTTGTACTTTTATTTAAAATAAATATACATATATCAGGTGATCCATTTAGAGGTACTAGAGGAGTTGTATCAAACCGTCAAGGTATTTTCATTCAGTATTGTTTGCCAGTTCATAGGGGAGAGAGGGCCTGGATTTTTTTTATTTTTGAAAAAGTATATATAGTACATCTCTATATGAATTACCCAATCCATATTCTAACGGGGTGGAAATTTGTTTTTTTTCTGGGACGACGTAACCTCTAGAGCGGGAGCTGTGTATGCAAACAAGCCACAAACAGAAGCAACTAATAGTAAAAGAACAATATTACTTTACAATTCATAAAATAACTCCAGAAATATGTCGACGAGTCATTCATAATTTCGTTGCCATGCCTGATGCCTGCAGACATAGTCGGGGTAGGCATTTGAATGATATTCTGTCCGACGTATAATTGAAGCGAAACGTGAAAAAATTGTAAACAGTTTGCGCTTTATTAAAAAAGGTGGGTGTGTTTTTTGCTTGCCTCTTGACATTAATCTATTGCAGGTGAATATTAAATATCACTTAGATCGAGAACTGGGGAATCATATTTGTAAAGCTGGCAAACTATATGAAATAAATTTGCATGAAGCTAATTGGTGTTGGAGAGGTTGCCATAGCACAAATTGTAAGCCTTTAATCACAGGCGGCTGTTCAGGTGAAGCTGTCGAAAATGTCCTTTCAACGGTTCGGTATACGTTGCGGACACTTCAGGCGACATCACGAATATTCCAATTAAATAAAAATGAATAAATTAGAACAAAATCAAATGGCAATGGCCAATGGGAAAAGGCATTCACCTCACTTGACATTAAAAATAGCCAAAGAAACTGAGCGGATTAGAGAGTAAAGTGATTTTATAAAATCTCAAAAGAAAGCAAAAATTAGAACACTTGTTGCGTGCTTTTTAATTATACTTCTGTTCGACAATGGAGCGAAGCATGAAGTATCCGTCAACTAGAGTCTCAAGATTGGTGTATGTAGGTTGGGTATTTTCTTGCACGTTGTATTTAGAAATGTCGGCTTGTGCGATTTAAGAACCACTCCTGGTAGCGAGTTAAATTTACCATAATATAAGCTAAGAAAAAGAAAGCGGTGTGGGATGTTGCACAGGCCTTGTCGCGGTATGATCCGAAATCCGTCAATGTTTCTAACAGCTTTTTCTATACCTTGTCGAGGTGTATGATCCGGCACGGTAAGAACATAACACATCCACTCCGCATACCGAGCACATACCATGAAGGACACAGAGAATCATTGTTGTAATAGTGGGTCTACCCCCTGCTAAGAAATACCTGCGGGCCACTGTCAATCAGATTATTTTTTTGGAAAATAAAAGCCGCTAATGAATTTTTGAAAAATTTTGAAGGAAAACAATTTGAAAGAAAAAACCAAGGCAAGGAGAGAGGAAAACCGTGTTTTTAGTCGGAGTTTTTCTTGAAAAAAAAAAAAAAAATTAAAAGAAAAGTTAATTTTAGAGGAAGTTTTAAACTACAATAACAGAAACTACAATCGTACCAATTCGGCTTCGAAAAACATCCATACGGGCCGATAAAATCGTTGATGAGCTATTTTTGCAAGGAATCGTTGGAGGAGGTGTTAAACCACGACTATGTCCCATAACTCAGCGGAAGACACAGGTAAAACAGGCAGCTGGTCGACGGGGATTACTGGAACTGCAGTTACTCGAGTGGGAGCTGGACCGGTGACCCAGGGTTCAGGTTGAGAAGCTGGGGGGCAGCACCAGTACGAGGAGTGCAAGCTGGTCCCCAAAGAAGTACCCATTCCCGAGAGTCGGGTGGAATTGGACTGCTGGTGTGGCGGTAACACCCCACCACCCGAGAACGGGATGAATTTACGAAACTCCGGTGCTGTAATCTTGATAAAACAATTTAGTGCAAGGGTGAGGTCAGGCTTCCCTCATCCACCTCGAGATTGCTTGAAGCGGAGAAGTACTAAGCTAGCTGATCCATTATATAGTTCGAGCTGAGGACCTACCTATACTAGAGATGGTACGGGGAACCGAAGTCGCTTCTACTATAGTTTAAGTGGTTAAATAATTTTGTGTCCTATAGAAGATATCAATGATTTCCCCCTCTGAGGTTGGGCTCCCGGACAGGTACATAGCCCTGGTCGTGAGAACGATACCTCCCATGGTGATAGGTGTTTGGAAGTTTTTTTTTTAATTTTTTTGGGTAATTATAAGTGGACCGGAGATTGGTCTCTTCGGGCATTCAACCTAGGGTTTTCATTACAATGTCTGGCAACAAGAAAGCGATGTTGTAGTTCTCAGGTGCAATCAAATTATTTTCAGTCCATCTCAAAGCTAAAATACGATCTCACAATTGACATATGCAATTAATTGAAGGATATCCTTAATTTGTGTATAAACTATCGAAATGAATAAAAACTTGCATTACACCAATTTTTACAATAAGCTAACATAGTACGATACTGTAGTATCAATTCTGTGATTTCATATGTTGATAACTTTATGAGTTATTGAATTTTTGATCGTGATTAAATTGAAACTATGAATTGAGTTGATCTATACTAAAATATTCTTCATGCTATTAAAAACATTGAATTAAATATTCTTCCATACCAAGAAACAGATTCCCATCATCCACAACATAAAAGTTGGACATTTTCAATCACGACTGAAGTACCTGTCGGAGCATAACATATCCTTCTACCTGAGCCATTGAATTCACTAAAGCGACAACTGGCATTTACATAATATCAATTCATGGAAATGTCGAAAACTAAGACCGATGTGTGCCAATTTTATATAGAATCAGCCCGAAAATTTCGAAGCACGTAATCTGCATATGCGAAGGTATTTCTCGCGTGTCGGATAGTAAGAACAGGTGGAATAATATCGTGCCTGATGGGTAGTAGATAGTGGCCCTCAACGAAAAAGCCTTGTACCTTATTACTCTATCCTTGTATTTATATTGGTAGTTGTAGATTAGGATAATGATAATCAATACATCTTATAAGGTCACAGTATGACCTTTACGCTTAGACTAATCTAGTTTTAAATATTTTTATTGTTTACTTTTTTATTTATATACATATGTATGGGTGTATGTCACCGATATAGACGTAATTAGAAATGCCAGGGAGATACTTCGTAGGTAAAATCAGAGATGGCGTGGCAGTTGTGAAAGGATAATTTAGTTAAATGCTGACAATGTAGTTTAATAAAATAATAGCAAAGCAATTTGGGTAAAACCGGACAACGATTAAAAGCAAGGGAAGGGCAAGGGAGCAAGGGATTCAATGAGTTTTGGAATTTGTGAGAAGAGGATTGCTACGCCATATCTGGAGTCACCGCTATCTTAATTATGGAAAAGAATAACGAAAATGAGGATAATTTGTTAAATGGAAATCCAGTTGATGACATTTCGACATACGTATGTTTAGGGCCGGATTTAAGCATGTGCAACAGGTGCTATAGCACAGGGGCGTCCACCACTTAGGAGCCTCTACCAAAACCCAAAGAAATAAACAAAATTTTAAAACGTCAAAAAATTATCATACCTAAACGACCCTTGTGTAGGGTCGTCACCATATTGAAAATGGGAAGAAAGTTATAAAAACTATTACAATTGATTGAACAATGGAAATTATGTTAAAATGTTAGGGTCATTTGCAACAAACTTTTTGAGAAGATTAAGTCGTTTGCCTAGAATTTCGTGTCATAAGCCCATCGGCATATAAGCCAAACACTGTAGCGCTGAAAAATGTAGCGTAGCTGGATATATGGAATTCTAGTAAATACCCATGAGTAGAGTCGAAAGAATATTTCTCAATGAGACCTTTTTACTCGTTCAAAAGCACTTAATGCCCTGAGAATCGCTGAATACTTTTTGACATTTCTGCGACCTGAGTTTAATGCTTTGTCGATTTCTGGCTGGATCAGACTATAAATACTTATGTAGCTTACATGGGATATAAATATAAAACTATAAAGGCCAGTCTAAGTCCCATACCCATGGTGTTATCGTAAATTCGCACATTCGAGCTCTTATCGCACATTTACATCCCAAACGCAAAGTGGAAGCTTTCGTGCAACATAGAGAAAAGCATAAAAATTTCTGTGCGATAATTCATTTCATTGTTAGCTGTAGGGTTGTTTTCTCCAGTGCCAGGGTTTGGTCTCTCCGTTACACAAAATGGTCCAAAATAGATCACGATTGAGAACCACTAACTCTGGATGAGGTACGGGAGGCTGTAAAAAGGCAAAAGAGCAACAAATCTCCAGGCGCCGATGGAATAGCAGCTGAGCTGCTAAACTAAGGAGGACCACAACTATTACGAACCTTACACGAACTCATATGCACCCTCTGGGAGGAAGAAGATATACCAAAGGACTGGAAGAAAGCGATTATATGTCCAATATACAAGAAAGGAGATAAATTAAACTGCAAAAACAACAGAGGCATCTCACTCCTCAGCGATAGTTACAAAACCTTCACAATCCTTGTGAAACAAAAACTAAAAACTATAGCGGAAGGACTTATAGGGGAATATCAAGCTGGTTTTAGGACAAACAGGTCAACATCGCATCAACTGCTGACCTTAAAACAAATTCTGGAGAAAACCTGGGAAAGGAATGTAGATGTATACCAGATATTTGTCGACTTTCAACAGGCATATGACTCAATAAATACAGAGAGGCTGTAGGAGATCTTATCGGAATTAGGAGTCCTCTCAAAGCTGGTACAACTGATCAAATGCGCAACAAACTGGGAAAGTAAGGAGCCAAAATGTTATAACAGAAGAGTCCGAAGTACGACAAGGATTTGGACAAGGAGATGGATTAGCCCCCATGCTTTTCAACCTGGCCCTAGAATGGGTGATAAGGAAAACATCAGTCCAGAGAAGTGCATCAATAGCTACACAGTCGGTACAATAACTTGGATATGCGGATGACGTGAACATCATGGGAAGGTCCTTTTTGGCAGCGAAAGAAGCTTATGTCGAATCAAAAGAGGCGGCAAAGGACATAGGCCTGAAGATAAATGAAGAAAAAACGAAGGTGATGAAGTTAATGAAGAAAAACGAAGATGAAAAAACGAAGGCAACAATCCAGAGCAGGGAGATTTAGAATGGGAAGAAATATAACTATCGACGAACATAACCTAGAAGTAGTCGATAAAACAGTCTACCTTGGGTCTACACTACAATCATAAAAAGAAACGAAGAAAAAGAAGAAATTACCAGACGAATACTACCGGCTAATAGAGCCTTTTATGCCCAAAAACAAATCCTGTACTCAAGATTTGTGCAAGGAAAACGAAACTCTCACGCTACAAAACAGTAATACGACCAGTACTGTGGTAGAGAGACTTGGACTATGACCCAGGACATAGAGGAACGAGTCAACAGGTTTGAGAAAATAATTATCCGATGCATAATAGGCCCAACCAGAGGGAATGGAATATGGCGAAGAAGATACAATAACGAGTTGTGCGAAATTTTTGACGACCCACAAGCCCCAACTTTAATAAAAATTAACCGACTGAGACTAGCCGGCCACGTAATCAGGATGTAGGACAATTCCAAAATAAATAAAGCACGAGGCGCATATGCATGCGGACGCAACGGAGATCTCAACTAACACCAAATTGCGGCTGTTCAACTCCAACGTTAAGGCTGTTCTTTTGTACGGTTGCGAAACATGGAAAGTCACCCAATTCATCACAGGGCGCCTACAAGTCTTCATCAACAGATGCCTGCGTCGTATCCTAAAAATCCGCTGGGAAGATAGAATTTCAAACGAAGAACTATGGCGCCGTGCCGGCCAAGAAAGGATAGACGACCAAATCAGGCGAAGGAAATGGAATTGGGTTGGCCACACTTTGCGACGCGAAAACGAAAATCTAGCCAAACAGGCCCTTGACTGGAATTCGCAAGGTTCCCGTCGAGTAGGAAGACCTAGAACAACTTGGAGGAGAACCCTACTAGAAGAAGCCGCAACAACTGGGAGATCCTGGTCGGAGCTAAGAGCTGTCGCGCAAAACAGAGTCCACTGGAGGGCAACTGTTTCCGCCCTATGTCCCATGAGGGATTAAAGGAGCTTAAAGAAAGAAAGAAGGACAATCGTATCCCAAAACGGCTTATAGCCTCAGAAATTGTAGGAAGTAGGCCAGTAGGTAGACCCAGGAGGAGATAGATAGACTCTGTGACGGCTGACGCAGGAGCAATGCTCAACATCTGGAACTGGAGACATGATGCAAGGGACCGTCAAACTTGTCCTAGAGGAGGCTAAGGCTCGATTTGGGCTGTAGCGCCATTGGATGGATGGAAATTGCGATTGAATGGATAAATACCAATTTTGCAAAAACCAGCCTGAATGTTCGTTTGTGTGAAAGCCAGAGGCATTGCAGTTTTGATAATATCCAGGGGCCTGTTGCACGAAACTTCAAGTCTACAAGTCTACAAGTGCCTGTAAAATAATACTTGTGATACAAGTCCACCAAATTTTGGTTGCACGAATTTTTTTTCTACACTTGTAGAATTATTGAAATTTCCCAAAATATGCGGTATAAAGTTTACAAGTGTAGAATTGGATTCCGTGGTAACGTAAATGTTTACGCGTTATTTTGGGTGCTAACATTTTTTTAGTGCAGTGAAATTAGTAGGTATATGAAAATTCATTTTACGATTTTCATTTACATTTGCTCGGGTGCATCAATAAAAAATCAAGTTTGTGGGGTTGCATTGGGTTAGATATAGCCGCCATCTTCAAAAAAGGGAGAACTACATTAAATAACTCGTTTGCATGCAATGGTAGCTGAGATGATCAATGGCAAAGATGTGGATGTTTTTCTCTACAAAATGAGCCCTCAACGAGTTTTGTAAGTTGATTTGGCTCAACGAGTTTTTGCGTTAATGCCCGTTAACTAACTTAAAATGCTAGTAATTACCTTTAGAATGATCCCTTGATCGTCGTTCTCGTTTATATAGTATGCGGGAAATCCAACGCCAAAGTTCGCACTGCACGTGCCTGAAATACCTGACAACGTTTTTTGGAATGTTTCGTTAACGGTTCCTCATATGAAAATGCAGAAATACGGACAATAAAATATGTTTCAAATAAGCTATTCATCGAAAGGCTATGTCGTCTAATGTCCAACGAACCAAGAGGTTTACGAATTTTTAGCTGAGAATCATCAATTTTGACGTTCTAAAATTAAAGTTTTTGCCGCGACTGTCTCAGACTGAGATAAAACTTTGTCTTTGGAGTCCGAGAAAGATTATCAATTCACGAATTAAGGGCCAAGACATTTTTCCGAAACAGCGTTGATCCTTGCCTGCATATGAAGAAACACGGTATGCTACTCATGTTTTACAATGCGTTTTTTAGTCGCAATGGTGGTTTGTTTCGTGTGCAAGGGGAATTAAAGTGAATGTCAGGTGAGAATTGTTAAAGAAAAGGGGCTGCAATCGCTTTAAAAGAAGAACATCGCAAGAAAAGACGATGACAGTGAGCAACTACTGAAAAATGTTTCGACCGCGCCCATTCACACTCGATAATGCGACGAAAGAGGCGATGGAGCATTCTCTCGTAAAAGAGGTACTAACAGTATTGTTTATCGATTAAGGCCTTTTTTGTAGATACATAATTTAACTCTCCACATCTTTGCCATTGATCCTTTTCAGCTATTATTACCTACATGTAAGCGAGCTATTTAGTATTAACAAACTCTTCCTTTTTTTCAAGACGGCAGCTTTTCCCAACCCATTGCGACCAACAAACTTGTTTTTTATTGTCAGATGTACTCGAACAAATGGCAAAAAAAATTTTCTTGTACATCGTAAAATGCAATTTCGTTCTCTTTTTTCGACTAATATCACTGGACTTAAAATCATCTCGGTCAGATTGCTATTCAAATAAAATCATCTCTTTATAAAGATGTCTTGTAAAGGTAAGAAGGAAAAAAATGTTCTTTGAAAACTAAAGGAGAATAAAGAAGTTTTGTTTGATGCTTTTAGTAACGAGCTTACTAAAAGTCCTAAAATTTTTCAACTTAACTTAAAAACTTCAGCTGTAAAGATGATTTAACTCAAACTTCACACTCATTAACAACTGACTTGTAGAAATTTTAGTCATCTCAGTTTGTCTCTAAAATTTTGGTGAGAATTCTACAAGTCTAGCTTTAACTGAACCTACACTTGTAGTTTCGTGCAACAGAAACTAGGGAAATCAAAATGTCCCACTCGTAAAATCCTCTCTCTACATTTGTAAGATGAGGGACAGACTTGTAGTTTTGTGCAACAGAATTTTTCTACACTTGTAAAAAATCGCTTGTAGTACAAGTACTTGTAGTTTCGTGCAACAGGCCCGGTCGTAGATTTTCATTGTTTTTTTAGGGTGACTCCGCATCCATCCATCAAAACCAGTTTTTATGTACCTCTTTTAAAAGGTCCGAAGACAGATCGATCCAAAGGCTGCAGTTTGTGAGAGCGGTGTGGAGGAAACGAAAGCAAAAGTGATTCCATTTTCTTTACAAAAACCCAATTTATTAATGTGGATATTCGAGGAATGCCCAGCGGAAAAATAGGGAGCAGTCCCAAAGGGAGGGAAGTTGGAGGGCTCTCAATGGACTCCCAAGGGAGCATTATTGGAGTTATTGAAAGAAATTGAATAGGCCAAGCTCAAAACTCAAAATTGTATTGATGCGATGACTCATTATTATACTGAAAACGTAAAATTACTGAAAAATTCTTATGGTACTTTAATGTTGACCTCTACTGTAGATATTTAAAAAAGCTCTATAATGCTCCTTTTTGTCTCCAACTACATCGTTGCAGGAGTGCTCCTATGGGATCTCAAATGGAGTGCTAGCCTAGGCGGACATCTAATGTTAAAAAATATATGGAGAGGGAGCCGAAAGGGAGCACTCCATGCTTCCATGGGAGTGCTCCTCCATTGTCCTTAGAGCACTCCATTTCCCACTGGGTGGTTGAAGCTTTACATCTATATAAATATAATTGGAGTGTCTGTCTGTAATTTCAAAATAATAATGTTTTTTTAAGTTTTTTTGGTTATTTACATGTAATTAAAACAAAATCCACTATTTTTAAAATTTTTGTCTGTCTGTATGTCTGTATGTCTGTCTGTTTGGCCGCGGTAATCTCGGAAACGGCTGGGCCGATCGGGATGGGACTTTCACTGGAAGATTCAGTATTTTTGCGAGCATGTTTTAGGCTATTTATATACACCGTATATTAGCTCTATCTGTATGTATGTATGGATGTATGTATGTAGACAAAACTTAAAACTTGATTTTGACCCACTTCCATATAACCGTTCAACTTCAAATTTTGCACATATATTTAGTTCGGGTGACAATGTAATCTGACCACTTTGTAAAAAAATCAAGATGGCGGTTCCAAGATGGCGGGTGAATTTCGCAATTGGGCTCGCCGACCCCCGACATGGGTATCAAATGAAAGGGGATGATAATTAGAGTACAATTACCTATTTTTTGTCATTATAAATTCAAAATGGCGACCAACTATGCCGGACTCACCTTTTCTTTACAACCCACTCGATATGGGTACCAAACAAAAGGATATGACAAGTAGAATACTATTACCTGAGCGGCGTCATTCAAATCTATCTATCTATATAAATGTAAATGGCGTGTCTGTCTGTGATTTAAAAATATAGTTCTGTTTCATATGGTTATCGATCTTCTATCTATCTATCTATATAATTATAATTGGAGTGTCTGTCTGTGATTTCAAAACCCATTTTTAAAATTGTTGGCTGTATGTATTGCAATGGGAATTTCACAAAAACATTTAATACTTTTGCGGCCATATTTTAGGCGAATACGACTATCAGATACGATTATCGGTACCGACTATCGTGTCCGACTACCGGGTTACTTTTTAGTCTAACCTATAGGAGAAGGAAAGCAAGTGATCATTCGAATTGTATACTTGACAGACCTGTATCTAAATATCTAGATATTCCAAAAAATATCCTGATCGTTTTATAGGAAACATTCACGGAACAATCGATATTTAAATAGGCTCTTTCAGGTCTACAATTGCAATGATAAAAAGTTTGTACTCTATCAGGGATATATTTTTCCCGATTATCGCCTTCGGTTTTTCAGTCTGATCCGACAGTAGAATAAGGTTTCGAAAGGCAGCCATCGATATTTATTATCGGCCTTGAAAATACTACTCCTTCTGAAGCTTCGACTCTTTTAAAAATGACTTCCACTTTTTGACTTTTCTCGCTATGAAGGATTTTTATTGATTGTAATAATAGGTACGCATTCTTTCTGATTCTGGCTTCTTTTTCACTCGAAAAAAAAAAATTATTTTGTTGATATACATATACTAGCGAGCCGTAATTGGGATTCCATTTTATAGAAATAAAGAAGTATGCATAGCAAAGGGAACTTCCAAAACCTCAATTTCAGTAGACAATTTACAATATTAAAAAAGGAAACCGCAAACAATGTAAATACAAAAGTCGCATGCCATATTATCCTACAAGAGAAATTAGGTAAACAGGTGAATGTTCAGGTATTGTTTTGGGTCGAAAATTCGGCCTTCCAGGAATGGCAATAAAAAAACGAGTACCTGTTTTTTATGATGGGTTAAAAAGAAGTCTATGAATAGGATATTTAAAACAAGGTTCTGCCAATTATTGTAACGGTACACTTTAAAGGAAGCTAGAGTATTTCATTCAACACTTTAGTCTTGAAGAAGGCTTTGAATGATCGAGTTTTGTTTCGTAACGAAGTGATTTTGTGACGAAGCAGTTTAACCTTGGTTATAGAAAAAAAATTGTTTTAATTGATTTGGTGATTTAGCGTGAATTTATTGAGATAATTTTGAATTTTATTTTTTTTTCCCAATCTGTGATTTTTTAAATTAAAGTGGAAATTAATAAGTGTAAATAAGAGATATCTGTGAAAATTCGAGTTTAAAGATATTCATTAGGAATACATAATAAATGCATGGTGCGCGCCAAATTTCCAAAATAGATTACCTTTTTGGGTCTTTTTTTTTGGAAAAACCAATTTGAAAGGCGCCATGAGCGAAGTTTGCACAGTCAAACCGCAGGCACAGCGAAATCTACGCGGACGGTTCTTAATATGTCTGTGCACGTAGTAAAAAAAATTTCATCACCGAATATTAAAAAATTGTAACAAATTTTTTATAGGTAGTTCTAAATTTTTATATGTATGTATCCAAAATCGATTTGTGCAGATTTGTTCTTTTTTTATTATAACATTTTCCTACCATGGACTATGCACACATAATTTTTTTTAATAAGAGGCGTTGCAAGGCACGCGGGTTTTTGCTAGTGTTATTATAAAATGTTCGAGAAACACTAGAAAAGACGTATTTTGCATCTAGCTTGAAGGATATGCAGTCCCAATCGACCCTACTTGTCCGTCTCTAACATAATGATCGTTATATAATGAACTTGTAACGCAAATATTCAAAGCAAGGTATTTAACATTTTCTTAAGTATAGGGGCCTCCACCAGCAAGTTGCACAGGACCTTGAAAAGTCTTAGTTCGGCCCTGTGTATGTTTAATGTGTTAAGATCACAGCACGAAAATAGGATTTGTAATAAACCTTTGGTGATGGGAAATCGATTGGCTTTAAGGACATCATTCCCTTTATTGCTAATATCAACAAAATTCGATTAAATTAAAAAATTCCATTATCCTAGTTTAATCCAAATCTTTCATTTTTTTGTTTCTCTTTCATAAAATGAATTTTCATTTTTTTTTTGTTCTTTTTCTTTTCAATTTGTTTGAAATTTCCGATTCATGCTCAATAAAGAGGAACTGAAGCAGCTTTCCAATTATCTGAGAAGTCACGTCCTGCATTGCACCCCTCCAGCATGCAGCTTGGCTCACTTTCACCCTTTCGGTCATAAAAAAGCGAAAGAATCGCCCTTCAAAAAAATACCCTGCTTATACTGAAGCTCACGAAACAACTGCAATTGGATATTGTAAAAATGAGATTTCCATCGTGGCAATTTCAGCTCAAGTCCTTTCCACAACGTCGGGGAAATTTGAAATAATTAAATTTCTTTGTTGTAGATGGCAACCACGAAGACATCATGTAGCTTGAAATAGATCCCACCCCCGCACTAGCATCATGCAATGTGCATTGTGGGAATGTGATGGGAATTTAAAAAAATAAATAAATAAAAAATGGGTCCACATCCAGCATCCTTGACTCAAGCTCATGATTGTCCTGAATTTGTGTCAATGTCATGGCAATTTAAATTGAAATGCATTTATTCAACAGAACGGGGGATAAAGCGAACGCCGGGGGGATAGTCGCTAACAGACGCTGTTCCTCTTGTTGTGCGATGAAAACGCCTTCGGCATCCATTTGTAGTCTGATATCCTTTTAGTCCTTTGAGAACGGATTAAGATGATTTTCCTTCGGCTATGTTTGACTCTGAACGTTGTGGCATTAAATTCATTCATTAAGATTCCCCACTTCCAACTTTTTGCTAACGTCGGAGCTGATTAATCTCCTTAAGGATAATCTCCAAAGAAAAGTTAGCGAAGTCCTGTTGAAAATCGGAAATGTATGTAAATGGAAATAAAAGCAATTTTGACAGGGGAGTGTTTGTTGCTAGGTTAAGGGTTTCGTTAGTGCTTTTTAAGATAATATTGACAGCTAAATTTTTTTTGTTTCTTATTTTATCGAACTTAAAAAAAAATAGAATAACCAAGTTTTGATATAGTGTAAATAATCTTCAACAAAGTTATTCCTTTTGGTAAGTGTTAAGAAAATGATTTTAAAATGCCGTTTAAAGCCTTAAATTCGAAAGGCATATCTTTTGGTATCATTAGTATTCGTGGGAGCAGAACATCCCCTTTGAATTTATCATTTAAAATGTTTGTGTCCCTTCAAGGCTGGTTCTGTTGCAAAGATGTTTATGTTTCTAAAAAAATTATAGGGGCACTCATTCTTAGTTGTGTACCAGCATAATGGCGCGAGAAAATAGTGGGCGCCACTTATGCGAGGTGTTACCCCCTTAGCCACAAGCCCGGAAGAGCATGGCCAAGGAGCCAACACCAGACACAAGAAATAAAAAGAAAATCCGGAACTCCTACGCCGGCCACACGGAGTTATCTAGCTCGCCGGAGGGGACGTGGGGTGTGTGGCCGGGCCTTACCGCGGTTGGTTCACCACTTACCTGTGCCTGTGCAACTTTGGATTCCGCCTCCATCATTTTCCGGTCCTCGCCTGTGCCGTGTCCTGTAGTGCGGTCCCTTGCCAGCTCATAGTCTGGATAACCACCAGCTGACAAGGAAAGGCACTACTTAAGAACCCTGAAAGAGATACATTCCGCCCCAACCATTCAAAAAAAAACTTTAACCCATGGCAATTATCATTTCAATCCTTTAATATTTTCTGTCTGTTACAGGTATCACCAAAAAGAAAGTAATTCAATACAATTCGATATTAATTAACCATAAACCATTCAAAATCCTCACATTCAAACAAAACAGTACGGTACCAGTACGTATACTTCAATAATTACGAAAGATTAAAAAAACACGTCGCCGTGGTACCATTGCGTCGTTTCGTTTTTTTTTTACAAAAGATATCTTAACTCAAGGATGCAATTAAAGAAAATCTATTTACCTGTAAACATCAAGATAAAAAAATATTTCTAATAAAGTCCAATCAAATGTATAAACAAAGATAAATAAGGTTAAAATTAACAATATAAGGCAATTAAAATTTTTATATAGAGATAAAATGAAACTGTTATTTTCTCTTGTGTATGTCTGTGTTTTTTTTTTGTTTTCTTTATATATTTATTGTATATTTTTTTTATTTTCTCTGATTTTGTGGCGTACTCACGAACAAAACAGGTAATCAAAAATCTTCAAATGTACTAACATACGACACCTATTTCCATTCGTCCTCGGACAAAGTCAAAGGATTAACTTTCTTTATTTCTTCCTGATAAAACCAAAGCGAGCCCCTTAGCATATTGTAGATAAGGCTCGGTAGCCCTGGGAATGCCTGTTCACCATAACTATCCGTAACTGGAAACGCGTTCACCAGGCGCCGAGTTTCATCAACAGATCTGCCACCAAGTCACTCATTAATAGTAATCTGCCGTAAAATACCTCGATGATTAATACTGAAAGGTGCCCGCAATGAAGGCCCCCTTCTTCCATATATATTCCGCACTCCCTCGATATTATGTGGGTATTAACGCTCAATAGTGGGATATTTACCTTTAATACACCGCTAACCTCACGCGGTGGTTCCAGTAATGCCAAAAATGAGAATCACCAGTGCAGCCAATCACTTCCGTGTTAATACTGCGAAATTTTTGTTACCCTCTTGAGAAACTGCGCCGATTTCAGGTTGACAACCAGATGTGCAATCCAATTGATAAAAAGAATAGCACCAAATATCCTCTTTCGAAATTTGCCGCTGGATGTAGAATGACCGCCTTGCTTCACATATGATGCCAGTCCTTTTTGTCTCCGGTAAATGAAAAGCAGGATTCTTCGTCGCTGGTTTCTCGAGCCCCTTTTGGTTGGTTTTATTTTTTCTTCGTTTTTGAAGCTTTCGGTTTACTTTCTAGCTTGCCATCAGTTTGGGAGTTAACACGGTAGCCGCCCCTAGTTATTTCGTCACAGCCAATCTTACACCCGGACAACGAGTTTTTTTGTTTTACCAATTTTTTCCCGAGCGAAGGGAATTTTATTTCGGTATTCCCAAAAACTGTCTCACAAACCTCGGACTAACTCGGACTGATAAAAAAACTTTCGAGAACTGACCGACTAAATCGGGACTAAGGCTCTCCCAACGGACCGCAAAAAAACTTGCTAACCTCTCGGCAAAAACTCTAGGAACTGACTGTCCAATTTTTCTTTCCTCTATTTTTGTTTTTTTCTTTCCTCGCCTACTTCTTAAAATTTCCCTTTTTAGTACCAAGTGATTTTGAGCGAAATTTCCCCTTACAGGTTGATTCCAAAATAAATTGCCCAATTAAAATAAATTTTCAACCGACCGTTATATACCCTCGGGTCCACAAAGCCGACTCGCGAGGCAGTGAGGAGCCGAAAAAAAACGGTCGCCGTAGATCAAATATCTTTGGCGCCAATGTGGGACTCGACTCACGACCTGAGAATAGGAGTCTCATGCGCTAGTTAGCTAGCCGGGCATACATGTAACAGTCGTAATACGGTACAAGGTTAGAGGAGTGATTATGCCAACTTTGAAAAGGTGGAGCAGTCCGTAGATCACTCGGAAGAATATCTGGAAGTACCAGGATCCGGCTGAAGGCAATTCCATATTGTCCCCCTCCGGCTCCTGTAAACTTACAGACATTCTCGCCCGAACCGGTTTCCTCTCGTACCATGGAGTTAATCTCACGCAATCCCACATTGCATGTGACTCACCCCAGTAGGACGACAGGCAACTAGTTCGCCGAGGTACACCCACAGCCTGACCAAAAATAAAAGAAATGAAGATGGAACCTTGAGGAAAATCAACGTCGTAGGTCTTTGGCGTGATATACCCCTATGCTCTTACCTCCCAAATCCTCCAGCTCGTACAAGCTGGTTCCAATTTTTTTACGTATCCGAGCTTTCAGAAACCGGGGTGCCAACTTGGCACTGAAACGACCCGCTCGGTTACTCACCCAGAAAGTTCTCCGGTAAACCTCCTCTCCGGGACGAAAACTGCCCACACGACACCGCAAGTTGTATTGGGTTTTATGTCTGATGTGTGCGGCGGCTAAATTAACAGCAATCCGCTCACGAAGCATCTGCATTTTGTCCGTCAATGGTAGAAAAGCTATGTCACCCTCCTGTAAAACGTTCAGTTTCTTCAGGACTGGATATGCTGATCCGTGCAGGATCATGTGGCTACCAAACAGGGCCTGATACGGGGACATGCCGATCGCCTCGTGGTGGGTACTACGAAGAGCACATTCAATGGACGACAGATGTCTATCCCACTCACGATGATCCTCCTTTAAGTACGCCCTAATGGCGGTTAGGATGGATCTATTCACCCGCTCGGAAGCGTTAGGGTGAGGCGAATATACAGCCGTGCGCACATGGTGCACGCCATAGTCGGTCAACAATTTAGCAAACTCTTTGGAGGTGAATTGCCGACCATTGTCGGAGAAGACCGTTTCAGGAACTCCAAAGGTATGAAAGATAGTTTGCTCAAGAAACTTGACGGACACCGCCGTGGTCTCAGCGGACACGGGGTGCAGGAAGACAAACTTGGTGAAAGCATCCAATACAACAAATACTGCCGTGTGGCCTTTCTTCGACCTGGGATAAGGACCTAAGAAATCGACGTATAAAAATTGGAACGGCCTCGACACATCCATGGGGTTTCCCATAGGTGGTCGAAGTACTGAGCTGGGGGCTTTGGTGGTTTTGCAGACATCACACTTACCGATGAACTCCCGAACTTGTTTTGCCATACCTGGCCAAAAGTACTTGCATCGCAATCGGGCTAGGGTTTTCCTTACTCCACCATGCGATGCTTGGGGAGGCGAATGAGAGGATTCGACGAGCGACGCGGTCAATTCCATCGGAATCCACAACTTCCATGTCAGGTCGTCAGCAATCGGGTTTCCAGTACGTGGTGATGTACGCTTGAAAACGTACCCATCTTCAACTCGCAGGTCTGGTAGCTGCGGTGAGGCTTGCCTGAGGCTATCACCCAGACGAAGATATTCACGGGACTTGAAAGACGGGGCATTTAAGTCCACGTCGAAACACAAGGACAATTCGTCAACGCAATCCATGCGTGACAAGGCATCGGGAACCACATTGTGGGTGCCTTTACGGTGTTCGATCGTAAAGTCGAACCCCTGAAGCTTAAGACTCCACCGGGCTAAACGACCGTTAAGCTCTTTCTGGCTCATGAGCCATTTCAGACTTGCATGGTCAGTAATGACCGTGAAAGTCTGTCCCTCAACATACGCTCTAAACTTCTTTATACTCAGCACGGCTGCGTAGCATTCGAGCTCAGTAATGGTGTAGTTCCGTTGTGCTCCGTTCAATTTCTTGGACATATAAGCAATCGGATGTTCTCCTCCATCCCTGTCCTTTTGAAAAAGCACACTACCTACACCAGTCCTGCTGGCATCGCACTGAATATAGAAAGGCTTAGAAAAATCTGGAGTGACTAAAAGAGGAGCTTCCGTCATCAGCTTTTTCAAGGTCTCGAACGACTGCTGGGCCTCATCAGTCCAACTAAAAGATTTAGACTTCAAACAATCCGTGATTGGAGCAGCCACGCTAGCATAATTGGGAATGAAACGCTGATACCATCCGGTCATTCCCAAAAACCTCCGGGTCTGCTTATGAGACTTCGGAGTCGGGAAGTCCATGATGGCCGTCACCTTGTTAGGATCGGTTTTCAGAGTCCCATCACCGATTATGAAGCCGAGATACTTGACTTCAGTCACGCAAAATTTGCTTTTAGATAAATTGATAGTTAACCCCGCACGACGGAGACAGCTGGCGACTTCGTCCAGAAGCTTTAGGTGGGAGTCAAAGTCAGGTGAAACAATGAGCAGATCGTCCAGATAAACAAAAACGTTTTCACGTAAATGGCCCGGGATGGCTTTATCCATCAAGCGACACATGCGCTGTGGGGCGTTACATAAGCCGAAAGGCATGACTGTGAACTGGTACAGTGGACGACCAGGGACAGTGAAAGCTGTCCGCTCTCGCGACTTCTTCTCTAAAGGGATTTGCCAGAAGGCGTCCTTCAGGTCTAAGCTGGTGATGAACTTGGTGTCTTGAAGACGACCAAGAAGACCATCAATGTGTGGAAGAGGATAGGCGTCTTTGACAGTGACACTGTTCACCTTGCGAGAGTCAAGGCACAGGCGGACCTTACCTGGTTTACGAACCAACACCACTGGAGAATTCCAGGGACTATTTGATGGCTCAATCACCCCCAGCGACAACATCCTGTCTAACTCACCATACATCAGCTGTTGTACAGCGGGTGAGACTGGATAATGCCTCTGTTTAATAGGAACTGAGTCACCAGTGTCAATGATGTGTTCCTCCAGGTTAGTCTTTCCCAGTCCGAAGACATCGAAGGAGGGAAATCTGGCCTTTACGCGTTCCAACCGTTCGCATTGCGTAGACGTTAAGTCGTGCATTTTTGCAGACACGGATGGAGCGTTTATCTCGCCGACTATTTGGGGAGCTAGGCCGAAAAGATTCCAGAAATCCATCCCTAGGTACAGTCTCTGGCTGAGACTGGGCACCACATAGATGGTTATATCCCGGGTCCTTCCTCCAAAGGAGATTGGAACTCGAATATAACCGCAAAGTCTCTGCGGAGCCCCGTCAGCAGTATGCACTACAGAGCGCAAAGTGCAGACTGTCACTTCGGGATGATTCGCTAGAAACGCTTCGGCATCTCTTCCCAAACAGCTAACAGTGGCACCACTGTCCAACAACCCAACCACTTCCTCATTAGCTATGAGGACCTTCGTAAACAGACGAGGATCTGACGAATCCGAGATGAAGGCAGAAACAATTTTCTGCAAACATTGTCGCTTCTCCTTAGCTTGTACTCTAATTTGGGGAGGGGTGCGCTTGGAAGTGAGGGAGTCCACGAAAGGTGGCTCCGAAAAGATGCGCGCACGAGTGGAGATATATCTCTTCCAACGGGAAAGGAACGAAAGTTTAACCTCCTCAGAGGGAAAAACAGGAAGAGCATCAGTTGACGTAAAGTCGCTGATGGTAGTCATATCTGGTGTATATGAAGAATGTGTAGGGAAAACGGGCGAGCTTAGCTCGGGCGCGGACTCCCGTACTGTCTCACACCCCGGCTCCGGTTTCCCTGGCAGGTGGGGCATACTGGTGTGACGACTCCTGGCTTGCCACACTTGTAGCAAAACAGGCCACGAGTTTCAGACGGGCAGTCCATAAATGGATGACCCGGTTGCTGGCAATTCCAACACCGGAGCGGTCGTGGATTACTCTGGTTCTGACGCGGCGCCGTCACTTCGTCTATCTCTGGGGCAGTCATGTCCGTTGTTACGGGGTTCGTCGAGTAATTAACCTCATGAACTTGTCGGTCGGGTCTACGTTCCAATCGCTTTTGTGTTTGCCAGCGTTCGACTTTAATACAAGTCTCACGCAACTGTGGCATGCTGGTGAAGCTGTGACCGATTACGGCTGACCCCAAGGCAAAATTTAGGTTTCGGATTACTATCCCGATCAGACTTGTTTCCGACATGGGATTATCCATGCGGTTGTGCAGGGATAACATCTGAGCAGTGAAATCATCGAAAGACAGATTGTGTTGTTTACAATCCATCATTTGCAATATTAGTTCCTCATCCGACTCGCGACTTCGGAAATAGCGAATGAACTGGGCTTTAACTGTTTCCCAGTCAGGATCTAAAAATTTGCGCCGAAACTGCGACCAGTACCAGTCGGTGGCTCGCCCAGACAACAAGGAAGAAAAATGTCGGCAGACTTCTGATTGCTGGACTCCATCATCGCGAGCCTTCAGCTCCACCCGGAACAGAAACTCCTCCGCCGACAACATTTTGTCCTCGCCGGAGAACTTTAGGTTCCAGAAGGTAACTGGAGACTTGCGATGCTGGGTCCCAGGCCAAACATCTAGCCTGCCCGCCGCAGGTGTGGAAGCCTCCGGGGTGGACTGCTGATCCCGGGGTACCCCAGGGTTCATAAGGACCTCAGCAGGTCGCTGCTGCATTAGCAGGGTATCTAAAACCTGCCTCAACTGGGCAACTTGCTCCTCCAGCGAAGGAGTAGGATTGGGGAAGATTGGTGAGTCACCCTGGCCGGCTTCGGTTCCGTTAGGGAGATTGCCTCCACCAGAAGTGGTACCTGCAGTCCTTCCACTTCTGAGTTCCATAATTTAACCCCACGATATAATCAAAACCCACTAAGACTATACTCGATCTCGAGCAACAAGGAAGTACACAAAAATTAGATAACAAGGAATATGAAAAATTATTGCCCACAACAAGAGTAATCCCGAACACGAACTCGCGGTTCTAATCGCAAACAGTTTATGCCAATAAATATCTACAATAGTAGCTACCAACGGTATACGTTCTTCTACCCAACAAGCACGGAAGGTTCGAAGAAGGAAAGGGGAAAAAAAAATTCGTGTGAAAATAAATTCAAATAGAACCGCCAATCAAATCAACAGCAATTCGTATAAGAACAAGTGCCTACTAACAAATCAATTAAATATTGAGAGTATGTGAGTGTACCTCAAAGAAAACACAGCCCACGCTGATTAGTGAATAGCGATAAAACAGCAAAAGTGTATTAGTACCTATATATGGTAGTGTATGTGAGTTGATTATGTGCTTTAATTCAATATAAGCGAGGAATGGTTGAGACGGATAACATTTCCCCTCAGGGCCCCCGCATGTCGATGGCCTCGATGGCAGCTGGTGAAAACTATGAAGCATAGTCATCACCAGGTGTCATCCAGGTCGCCGACCCAGCTTCAGGTAAACCCGGAAGAAGGACGGAAACAAAACTCAAAGTCGCATCGCCACGAAAGGGAAACTTCTTCAAAAATAAAAAAAATTTGGGGCATCCGCTGTTCAACCACAACTGAGCTACCTTTCGGAAAATCAATCAGTTGAGATGAACAGACGAGAAAAAAAATGGACGCAGGACATAAACAAAAAAATAGAATTTCAAAAGCTGGATGGACCATCAGAAGGAACAAGGGGCGCAGTGGCAGGCGGTAACACGCCTGTTACCAGAGACGGTTAAGCCCTTGTCCCAACTTCAACTTCCACCAGGAAAATTAAAAGATGATCCTGTTCAAGGACCGACGCAGTGGCAGGCGGTATCACGCCTGATACCAGAGTCGCCGACCCTAGAAACAGGACAAGGATGAACCACTACTACACCTGCACGCATAGCCAAGCGAACACCGCTTGTTAGCAAGCCGTGCAGGATAGCATGGCTCGAAGCTACTCCAAAACGAAGAAGTTACCGCATGAGAAAAAGGGTAGGCCTAAAAGCGAAGACAAATAAAAATTCACATAGAATTTGGACAAGGTTGCTGAAAAAAAATCGACAAGACAGACAGGGACTAAGGCTTCGCGGTACTACCTTAGCCCACAGCGAGCGCTGGGTAACAGTGGTGAACCATAGACGAAAAAAAATCAAACATTGTCCGTGAAGGCACAAGTGGTATTAAACCAAAAAAATTTAAACTTCAGGGTCCGTGTAGGACCGTCAACGGGCTTTAAAAGCTGCGTTGGGCGCCATTTATGTACCAGCATAATGGCGCGAGAAAATAGTGGGCGCCACTTATGCGAGGTGTTACCCCCTTAGCCACAAGCCCGGAAGAGCATGGCCAAGGAGCCAACACCAGACACAAGAAATAAAAAGAAAATCCGGAACTCCTACGCCGGCCACACGGAGTTATCTAGCTCGCCGGAGGGGACGTGGGGTGTGTGGCCGGGCCTTACCGCGGTTGGTTCACCACTTACCTGTGCCTGTGCAACTTTGGATTCCGCCTCCATCATTTTCCGGTCCTCGCCTGTGCCGTGTCCTGTAGTGCGGTCCCTTGCCAGCTCATAGTCTGGATAACCACCAGCTGACAAGGAAAGGCACTACTTAAGAACCCTGAAAGAGATACATTCCGCCCCAACCATTCAAAAAAAAACTTTAACCCATGGCAATTATCATTTCAATCCTTTAATATTTTCTGTCTGTTACAGGTATCACCAAAAAGA
Organism: Thereva unica; assembly: GCA_949987705.1. Taxonomy (NCBI): domain Eukaryota; kingdom Metazoa; phylum Arthropoda; class Insecta; order Diptera; family Therevidae; genus Thereva; species Thereva unica. Next base: position 121,702,892 of record OX465283.1, on the reverse strand, counting down.
AAGTAATTCAATACAATTCGATATTAATTAACCATAAACCATTCAAAATCCTCACATTCAAACAAAACAGTACTGTACCAGTACGTATACTTCAATAATTACGAAAGATTAAAAAAACACGTCGCCGTGGTACCATTGCGTCGTTTCGTTTTTTTTTTACAAAAGATATCTTAACTCAAGGATGCAATTAAAGAAAATCTATTTACCTGTAAACATCAAGATAAAAAAATATTTCTAATAAAGTCCAATCAAATGTATAAACAAAGATAAATAAGGTTAAAATTAACAATATAAGGCAATTAAAATTTTTATATAGAGATAAAATGAAACTGTTATTTTCTCTTGTGTATGTCTGTGTTTTTTTTTTGTTTTCTTTATATATTTATTGTATATTTTTTTTATTTTCTCTGATTTTGTGGCGTACTCACGAACAAAACAGGTAATCAAAAATCTTCAAATGTACTAACATACGACACCTATTTCCATTCGTCCTCGGACAAAGTCAAAGGATTAACTTTCTTTATTTCTTCCTGATAAAACCAAAGCGAGCCCCTTAGCATATTGTAGATAAGGCTCGGTAGCCCTGGGAATGCCTGTTCACCATAACTATCCGTAACTGGAAACGCGTTCACCAGGCGCCGAGTTTCATCAACAGATCTGCCACCAAGTCACTCATTAATAGTAATCTGCCGTAAAATACCTCGATGATTAATACTGAAAGGTGCCCGCAATGAAGGCCCCCTTCTTCCATATATATTCCGCACTCCCTCGATATTATGTGGGTATTAACGCTCAATAGTGGGATATTTACCTTTAATACACCGCTAACCTCACGCGGTGGTTCCAGTAATGCCAAAAATGAGAATCACCAGTGCAGCCAATCACTTCCGTGTTAATACTGCGAAATTTTTGTTACCCTCTTGAGAAACTGCGCCGATTTCAGGTTGACAACCAGATGTGCAATCCAATTGATAAAAAGAATAGCACCAAATATCCTCTTTCGAAATTTGCCGCTGGATGTAGAATGACCGCCTTGCTTCACATATGATGCCAGTCCTTTTTGTCTCCGGTAAATGAAAAGCAGGATTCTTCGTCGCTGGTTTCTCGAGCCCCTTTTGGTTGGTTTTATTTTTTCTTCGTTTTTGAAGCTTTCGGTTTACTTTCTAGCTTGCCATCAGTTTGGGAGTTAACACGGTAGCCGCCCCTAGTTATTTCGTCACAGCCAATCTTACACCCGGACAACGAGTTTTTTTGTTTTACCAATTTTTTCCCGAGCGAAGGGAATTTTATTTCGGTATTCCCAAAAACTGTCTCACAAACCTCGGACTAACTCGGACTGATAAAAAAACTTTCGAGAACTGACCGACTAAATCGGGACTAAGGCTCTCCCAACGGACCGCAAAAAAACTTGCTAACCTCTCGGCAAAAACTCTAGGAACTGACTGTCCAATTTTTCTTTCCTCTATTTTTGTTTTTTTCTTTCCTCGCCTACTTCTTAAAATTTCCCTTTTTAGTACCAAGTGATTTTGAGCGAAATTTCCCCTTACAGGTTGATTCCAAAATAAATTGCCCAATTAAAATAAATTTTCAACCGACCGTTATAGTTGTATAATGTGTGGTGGAAATCTTGGTAGGTCAAGCAAATTAAAGAATTCAGTACGATATTCTACTGCTTCATCTGATTCATAACACTATTGATTTATAACTGGCTGTTATATCTTTATAACTTTATTGAAGGAAGTATAATAATAATAGTAATATAGTAAGAAGTTATGCTAAGTAATGTAAGTATATTATAATGTAGGTATTGTGGGCTAACCACACCGGCCCGAAACACACGCCTTGACAGCTCGCTCCAAACTGCTGGCTAACAAAATGGCAGGTTGAACCTGGGCTGCCACACCAAGCCTGTATCGACTACAACATTCCCTCCCGACCTAATGTAGACAACGGTGCGGGCGAAACTGACTGCTGGAATCTAGGAGATCGTCGTAGTTCGGTGGAGGGTTCCGGAGCTCGTGTCGGCGCTACAACTACATCATTAGAGGTCCTACGGGGCTTCAGCTGATTTCGGTGTCTACGAATGGTTCTGCCGTCTTCACTTAGGATTACGCTAAACATAACTCGACCTAGTCTTTGCTTGATGACTCCAGGAATCCAGGGTGAACCACGGGCAAAGTTTTTGGCGTATATCGGGTCTCCGATATTGTAGGTAACTTCGGTAGGCTTCTCTTTACTGTATGCCGCCTTTTTGGTTGAGGCAACATCAATGCTAAGGGAATCTTAGGCTGACGACCATGGAGCAACTCGGCTGGTGATTTCTCCAAAATAGTGTTAGGCGTTGTTCTGTAAGATATTAAGAACGTTAATAGAGCTTCTGATGTTTGCTTACCCTCAGCCACAGCTTTTGTTAACGCTTGCTTGAAAGTGCGTACGAAGCGCTCTGCTTCGCCATTAGATGCTGGGTGGAATGGTGCGGTTGTTAAATGTGCTATTTGCTGACTGTTGCAGAAGTCTTGAAACTCCCGCGATGTAAATTGGCGTCCATTGTCGGTGACAATGGTGTCGGGAAGACCTTCAAGTGCGAATATAGCACGAAGGGCGTCGATGGTTGTTAAAGCTGTCACGGGTTGTAGCTTGACGACAAAGGGATACTTTGAAAAAGCATTGACACATAAAAGCCATGTTGAATTCAAAAAAGGTCCTGCAAAGTCCAGGTGGATGCGTTGCTACGGGCGCTCGGCAACTGGCCAATTAATAAATTTTTGAGATGGGTTATAGTTACTGTGTTTCTGGCAACTTTCGCAATTTGCTACTTGTTTTTCGATATGGACATCAATGTTGGGCCACCAACAGTATCTGCGCGCTAGCTGCTTCATGCGCGTCATACCCCAGTGTCCCTCATGAAGTAAAGCTAGTACTTCTCGCTGTGCGGCTTCCGGAACTATAACACGAGTGTAGTCAGTCTGCAGTAGGATTACACCATCTTCACCACTTATTGCAAATCGGCGTGTAAAATATGGTTTTAAGTTCTCGTCATGTTTAGTTAGTTTTGCAGGCCAACCGACTTCGATGAAGTGACGGACTCTCTGCAATGTGATGTGTGCTTTGGTCATTCCTCGAAGGCGTGCTGTATTTTAAGGGACGTCCTGAAGCTGCCGTTGTACATCTAACTCAAAACAGCATTCGTCGTCAGCATCGAATTCAGGATCAGGTCCGCTGGGCAAACGCGAGAGGGCGTCTGCGTTGGCATGCTTGTCTGTAGGGCGGTATTGGATTTTATACCTGTATGCCATAAGGATAAGGGCCCAACGCTGTAGGCGTTGTAGAGTAACTGTCGGTAGTTGCTTGTCTGGGCTAAAAATTGATACCAATGGCTGATGATCCGTCAAAAGAATAAAGCAACGACCATATAAATACTGGTGAAACTTGCGGACTCCGTAGATGATCGATAGGGCTTCTTTTTCTATTTGGCTATATCGTTTCTGATGGACATCGAGTGTTTTGGAAGCGAAGGCGATGGGCTTTTCGGTACCGTCTGGCATTTTGTGCGAAATGACGACCCCTATGCCATGCGATGATGCATCTGTCGCTAAAATAATGGGAAGGGTTTCGTCGAAGTGAAGTAGCACGGGCGCACTTGATATTTGTTGCTTGAGGTTGTTGAAGGCTTCTTCTTGTTCCTTCCCCCACATAAATTTTTCATTTTGACGGCGGAGCTTGTTTAATGGGGCGGCTATCTGGGAGAAATTATTAATAAATTTATTGTAATAGTTAATTTTACCCAGGAGTGCTTGCAGTTCCTTTACGTTAGTTGGGCGTGGTAGCTCCTTTATAGCTCTGACTTTGGAAGGTGCAGGGCTGATGCCGTTAGCGCTGATGACATATCCCAAGTATTCTACTTTAGGTGCATTTATTTTTTTTGCAGGTGAAACCATACTCTTGCAATCTGCTGAAAACTTTTTGAAGATTTGCAATATGTTCTTCCTTTGTTGCCCCTGTCACAATTATATCGTCCAAATAATTGACGCATTGAGGAATATCCGCAATCACTTGCTCCAGAAGCCTTTGGAAGATTGCAGGGGCGCTGGCCACTCCAAACGGTAGTCGTTGATATGCAAATAAGCCTAATGGAGTGTTGACAACCATGATAGATTTTGAATCGTCATCCAGCTCGACTTGAAAATAGGCATCTGACAGATCTATTTTAGAAAATAGACAACCGCCACGTAACTTATGCAATAATTCCTCGATGCGCGGAATTGGATGCTGATCAACCCTTAGCTGTGCGTTAACTGCTTTGAAGTCGCCGCAGATTCTCAGACTTCCATCTTTTTTGGGGATTACTACTATGGGTGCTGCCCATTTGCTGAAATTTACTGGTCTCCATATGTCAGCTTGTATAAGACGTTCTGCTTCTTTTTTGAACTGATTCATTTGAACGAAAGGCAATGACCGCGCTTTACAGTACTTAGGAGTTGCATTTTCTTTAAGATGTAATTGTGCCCGAAATGTTTTGCAATGTCCGAGCTTACTAGAAAACATGTCTTCAAATTTCAGAAGTACGTCATCTATCGCGGTTGTTTCAGTTGATGTTAATGCGTTTACTGCATTTGAATGGGTTATACTTAAACCAAGCGCGTCCATCCAGTCTACGCCTAGAATACCACCATCTGCTTTGACATTTGCAACTATTAATGGCAGCTGCTTTTGAAATTCGCCACATTTCACGTCGACACTCAGCGTTCCTAACGTTGGAATAAAGTTTCCACCATATGTGGTTAATTTGCTTGCACTGCATGGACGTAATACGGGCTTGTTGATTTGTTTATATATATTCACACCTATAACTGAACAAGTTGCACCTGAGTCGATTTGAAAATTAATCGGAACATCATTGACACTAACTTTTAGAATGTATTTTTTTCCGCGTTTAAAAGGCAAGGCTTCGTTGGGGGCACACAAAAAATTTAAAGATGCGATATTTTCTATGCGATTGACATTTGGTTGCATTTTTTTCAGCGCCATTCGCTTACCGGTTTTTTGTTTTTGCTTCACTCCTCCTAACATACACACTGGAGCAATGTGACCGACTCGATTGCACTTCCGACACTATGTGCGTTACGGAATTTACATTGTTGCCGATGATGATGCGTACCACAACCTGAGCACGATTGAGGCTGCTCGCACACTGCATCAGAATTTGTACGAAATTGTGCGAATTCTGATGAAATTGTATACATTTTCATCAGAATTCGCACAAATTCGTACAATTTCTGATGCAGTGTGAGAGCAGCCTTATTCATATTTTTCTGAAATTTTTTTTCGTCATAGCGGTCACTGATTTTGTTTGCCTTAATATGGAGTACTTCATTGTTGCTTTTGTTATTGCTAGTAACGGCCTGTACTGTATTTATTGCTTCGTATGCTTCAGCTATATTTATGACATCTGCGAGGGTTGGATTGGCTTTCTGAAGTGCTTTATTCCGAACGGATTCATGCGGCGTGTTTAGAACAATTATGTCTCTGATCAATTCGTCAACAAATTCTTTTTTGCACTTTTCATTAACACATACGTAATTACACTTACGGGCTAATCCTCGTAATTCAGCGATCCAATCAGCATACGTTTGATTAGGTTGTAGGTGTGTTTTAAAAAACTTGTACCTGGTTGCGAGAACATGCACCTTGGATTTAAAGTGTTCCGTTAGCTTGTCTGTGAGCTCTTTGTACGTTTTTTCTTGGATATTTTCGCTGCCGCAAAGTTTTGTAAGTAACTCGAAAGTCTCAATTCCTATCCACGATAACATAAATGCGCGTTTCTGTTCCTGGTCGTTTACTTCTGGAGTCCTGGTCTCGCAACTGTTCTCTCCACAGGTCTCCATTCTGAGCCGATGTCATCCAGTTTGGCATCCCTAAGCTCTGAGCGTCCTGGTCTGTCGCTGACGCATTGTCATCTACCTTTTTAGCAGCCAATGGGGCTATTCACACGGTGCATATTCATGGCAAGTAAAACCGGTTTTATTGATGAGAGAGGGAAGGAAGCGGAAGAACTTAACGAAACATTTTTCATGCAATAGAAAACGCGTGAAAACTTACGAGGTGTGACAATTAAGTAATGAGACTGATTATATTGCGGCGATTGTGGTAACCCTGCGACCTTGAAATTCTCTTTCCCTTCTCTCGGCATCCTTCCCCTCTCCATTGATATATTTGCCATCGCTCTAGCTTGTTTAGTTCGTCTGCTCTGTCGTGTTGAGTAAACGTGTGTTCGTGGTGCTCGTCACGAAAATGGAAAAACGAGCTTTTTTCGGGCGGGGGGCGTGCGGAGACAACCATTGTGAGCTTTGGCGTTTGGTTTCCGGGTCGTATTGAAAAAACCAGCTCTCATCGCCTGCAATAACTCGATCAAGCAGCGTGGGATCGTTTTCCAGTTGTTCCAAACAGTCTTCTGCGACGGTCATTCGATGCTGCTTTTGCTCCTCGGAAAGGTTCCTTGGAACCATCTTCGCGCACAACTTTCTCATCCCTAAATCGTCGGTTAAAATTTGTCTGACTGTTTCACGGTTCATACCCAGTTCCGACGCCAACATTCGAACTGTTAAACGGCGATCTTCACGGATTTCCATTTTCCTTTCAACTCTAGTCTGTTTCAAACTTTGCATTGGAGTGAAAGAGAAAAAAAAGTTGAACGTCAAAAAGTGAAATGGAAAGTTGAATGTGTAGAACCGGTCCTAGAAAAATTTGGGATTGGGGTATGCGCACCGCGGTTTTCCTTGAATTGGGTTTGTGTGCGTGCATATTTGGTCTTGCGCACTTCACATATTTGTTGTTAGATACAACTGAATTTTTTGCTAATTTTGAAAAATTAGTGAGGTTATGGGTGAATATTTGATATTGCGCACTTCGTAAACTTCCCTTGTGAGCTCCAACTGAATTTTACATATGTCGGATGAAGTTTGCATACAATTCAAAAATAAGTGAGGTTATGCGAAATTAGTGTTATGCGAAGTTTGCATAATTTTCCAGAAAAAGGGAGGTTATGCGATGGATGATGATGTTCTCACACATTCAAACTTAAAAAAATGTGGTTGTGTGAAGTTGTTTACAAACAAAGTAATAATTATTTTGTAAACCAGGGCTCCATTGGCAAACACTTATGATATGCATGAATTATTAAATAAAATCACACATTAAAGATAGTTTTAGTTTTTGATAACATTATAGCTAATGTTACCTCAATTAACTAAATGTAAATAAACATTAGTTCTACTATCATTAAAAGTAGCAGCAGTAACAGATATCTGAAAAAGGTACTTGCACTTTCACCACTTTATTTATAAGTGGTGACCGTGGCAGATTTAAAATTCGAAACCCTTACGCGGAGGAGCGGGAGATGGATAGATTTGCGTGGCATGCATGCGGATTAGTCACAATGTCACCGCTTTACTACAAGAAAAAAAAAACGGTGTGATTACTCAATTATTATGCACTAATGACCTGAAAAAAGCATAACATAAAAGGAAAGGATGGCATGTCTACATCCCCGCATAAATCTCTGAGCATTATGACATGAACAACCACTATTTTAAACTGAATCCGCACATTTTAAAACTGCACAAAAGAGCTTTTTTTTTTCAATTTCACTAGAAATAAATTGTATATATAAAACCCTTTTCCCTAAAAAACTGGCGATCTAAAAGGAATTTTCCATATATTGTGGGCCTCGGTAGTCTAGGGGTAAGGCGCCTGACTACTATCCCCAGAGGTCCCGGGTTCGATTCCCGGCGGTGCCACGGTCCTAGCCTTTCCCAATTTCCCGCCTACATAACTTTCCTTCTTTCTTCTTCCCTCTTTGCTTTCCTGATTCCTCCTGTCATAGCCTTCACTAGTTCTCTTCCCCGCTCCACCAAGCGCATGTCATCGGTTGGTTGATGAGATTCAACTCGTTTCAGGAGGCATAACACTCCAGCGAGTTGTTCTCGATGCCCCGATGTCAGAGTCGCGAAATGGTTGGGAGTAGGTGAAATAAAAATGTTAGGTTGTGACAGTTCTTTCCTTCACTTCTCTCTCTATCTTCCGACTAGAGCTGTTCGACATCTCAAAAAAAAACTAGTTGGGATGTGGGTTCGACCCTTTCGGTCCACACGATCAACTTCCCAGTATGATGGATGTTGAATATTACGATTGGATATTTTAATAATAAATGAACAATAGGCAATATAGAATATATGCATAATACCGAGAATGTGTCACAATTGTTTATCAATATTTTCGTTAAAATGTCAAACTAAATTTGCGCACTTACAAGATTAGGATGACGAAAATGTATATAAAATTGATGTATTAATGTTTTTCGGCACCTCAATGAAGTCGATATAGTTTTTAGTTCGCGCGGTATCGTGCAGGTACAAAAATCACTTAAGTCAATTAAACCAACAACCCGCTGGACCGATTATTATAAAAATATTTTCAGATTATATTGTCGCTAATACGCTTCGAACGGCACCTCAAGTAAGTCAATATCTTTCGTGGTTCGGACGATATCGTGCAGGTACAAAAATCGCTTACGCCGGTTAAACAAAAAAACGGCTGGACCGAATTTTATGAAAATCTTTTCAGATCATATTTTGGTTAATACTCTTCGAACGGCACGTCAACTAAGTCGATATCTTTTATAGTTCGCGCGATATCGTGCAGGTACAAAAATCACTTAAGTCATTTAAACCAAAAAACCGCTGGACCGAATATTATAAAAATCTTTTCAGATAATATTGTCGCTAATACGCTTCGAACGGCACCTTAAATAAGTCAATATCTTTTGTAGTTCGGGCGATATCGTGCAGGTACAAAAATCACTTACGTCGCTCAAACAAAAAAACGGCTGGACCGAATTTCATGAAATTCTTTTCAGATCATATTTCGGTTAATACGCTTCGAACAACACCTCAACGAAGTCGATATCAGTTTTGGTTCGTGCGATATCGTGCAGGAAAAAATGACCACATCCGTACGCACATACACACACACACACACACACACATACTTCCTCCCAATTTTTTGCTTAAAATGCTCCTGGGACCTTGAAAGATGAAAATACGTTGAAATTTTCGATTTCGATTTTCGGACCGATTACAATAACTTCCTATACTGGGAAGTTAAAAATAATAAAAAATAAATAAATACATGGACGACAGTACAAAGATGTTTGAAACTAATAAAATTGTTTTTTTTTATTGCACATAAATTTAATAAACTATGTGGGATGATATACGAGTCAACGTGTCTATGCAACACACTGTCAATTTGTTGAGCGGAGGTGATACACGACTCAACACGCAACACTCTGTGTAATAACATTGCGATTTCATATGTGTGGGTGTGCATTCCAAATTATTTTCACCCAGAATCGCTTGACAGTTACGCATACATAAACATTTTTCAAGCAACTGGAGGAAAAATAGAAATCGTTTCTAGTTTCAGTCAACACCGCACACTTCACCCTTACCCGTCCCTTGGCCTACGAACTGCGCAGAAAAAGCTCGTGTTGATCAACATGTTGACCCGTGTATCATCCCCCTAAAGTAGAATAGCGCTCTACTTTGAGGCTGCCGTTTGTTGCTGCCACTTTGGTGAAACAGCAACATACTATCTTCTATGCAATAAAGGAGCTCAGATTTACGCTTCCACTTTGTGTCTGGGATGAAAACTGGCCTCAGACTCAAAGTGGAAGAACAAAGTGGCCTTGTACACAAAATACAAGCGTAAAGTTTCGTCGAAAGTTCGAAACTTTTTACAAGGTTAAATATGCAAAAACTTCTAACAAAACCACAAGAAACCGCGAAAATAGTGCGATGCAGAATGGATTGAGACAGTAAAGAGTACAATGAAATGACTACCAGACGACATGCGGTTTTACTCCCCCAACTCCCGTCCAATACTACCGGAACACGGAACACTGACTTCGGTAATCGATCATATGTAGCATGGCTTATTGTGTTTACAGGTAATGCCAAGGAATTGCTATAAAGTGTATTCCTTCTTTATAGCAATTCCTTGGCATTACCTATGTGGGTGCTGAGGAGAAGGAATGTTATCTGGGTGGGTGCATCGGAGGAAATAGGAAGGACCAGCAGAACACAGACCGAAGTCAATCAGTCGGAGAGCTAACCATCGAATTAGTGAAATTAAACTTCAATTACTTCGAAAACGAAATAACTGGATGTCTGAAGAAATGCAGAAATTAATAACACTGTAATGTTCCTTGTTCCTTCATATGGTGAATGTTCCTTGTTCCTTCATCTCTTCAAGAACAATTTTCCCTTAGGAAAATATAATTTTCGTTGGTTGCGACGTAGAGTCGAGGAGCTTATATTGGCAATGACCATCATTTGTTCTTCTCCGGTTTATATTAAGGAAACATGAATATATTTCCATTTTAATTTACAGAAACTCATTAGATGCGCTAATATCAACTGTTTGTGTGCCAAGGATAATAACCCAAATAGTCATCGGAACTGGAGTTATGCCAAGGAAGCTTCTTTTTTGTATATAATAAACAATTTGGGAGGAAGCAAAATGATGGAAGATTATTTATCAGACGCTGGATAGTCTACGATTAATTCTTGGCGGTTATATGAGTTTTATACAATGGAACGGCGCTAGACATGGGGGAGATATTCGGGTCATTGATAATGTATAATATGTAATTACCATCTAAACATGTGGTACTCGACTTTTTTCACTGGTTTGAACAAACCAAGATTGTGAGCGATTTGAACGAGGTGTGAGGTCACGTTCTAAAAGGATTCGGGATATTATTCAAAATATATATTATAGAGCGTTGAAAAAAGAAATCTTTTGAAGAGCCAGGCAACCTGAATTCTAAAGAGTCCTGTTTTCTTAATTCTATATTTTCAATTGGCTTGAATCAAATGAGCGGTGTATCTAACGTTTTGGGGAGGCAGTTAGATCTTGTATTCTTTACTGACTCAGTCAATATGACTGTCGAACCCAGTCTATTAGTCATGACGTCAGTTGACAATTACCATCCTCCGCTCCTGCCTAATTATTGTATCAATTCAGAGAATACGCCTTGTCCGGGGATGGTAATCCATTCCTTTAACTTTAAAAAGGCTAATTTTGGGAAGTTGCAATCTAAGCTTGCATCGGTTGATTTTAACAGTTTGCTTTCCGCAAATGAGTTGGATGACGATGTGGCACGGTTTTATAACTTACTATACGAAGCCTTCGTTTCTTGCGTACCTTATGAGCCTCAAAAATTGCCCAGTTCTTCTCCACCTTGGTTCAATAATGAACTTAAGCATTTGAAAAATCAGAAGAATGGGCTCTGGAAAACCTATGTAAAGAGAAAGGACTCTTCGAGTCGCAATTCACTTATCAATTGCTATATTTCAGTCACTCTCTTTTGCTCTGTATAGTGAATATCTTAGCAGTATGAGTGATAGTGTTTACTGATCCTAGGAACTTCTTTAAATTTGTCAACTCTAAGAAAAAAGTTGATAACAACCCTAATACTATGCCGCACACGAACTGGTCTAGCTCTGAGTCGCATGCGATTTCTAACATGTTTGTGTCATTCTTTCATCAATCGTTTTCGCCTTCTGACTTTCAGCCTAATGACAATAATTTCCGTCACATAATTCCTAACCGAGAGGCTCATTTTTTACATCTCTCAATTACCAGTGCTGATATAGTGAAACATATCGACGAACTCCCATTCGACTTCACTTCTGGCTCCGACGCACAGCTAATTAGACTTAAGTCTTGGTATTGATCTTGTTAAATGTGAAGACCAAGACTATTTTTGCTATCAGTAGTTGAAACCACAAAGCACTGCAAGTCGTGTGCAATACGCACATACGACGTCTGCAAATCATTAAATCAACTGTAGTATTTGAAATGTTGAATCAAGTTTTGCATAACGGACTTACTACGTCTTCAGCTACCGTGGTTCATTTTTAATGCCGATATTGAGAAAATGTATCGACAGGAAATACCAGCTCGTCTTGTGGCGAGGGAATGAAAATGAGCGTCTACAATGCTACAAAGCCGCAACAGAGCAATACGGAGTAACATTAGCAGCTTATCTAGCGATTAAGAGCTCACGGCGGTTACATATTCTAGCGAATAGATCCTTACATTCCTACACAGATGACGGACCAACCGCGTACAACTTACCGCGTCTCCCAAATACTTGTTTAGGGCAGTGGTCGACAAACTCATTATTCAACAGAGACAGATATAAACAGCAAAATGACTGAAATTAATTTTGAGAGTCAAATTTTTTAAACATTAACTGTATAGGTATATATATTAACTGTATATATTAACTTAATTAAGGTACTCCTAAGCTGGCCTTTGCTAGAACGACCTCAACCTAATTAAGGTATGTTAACTGCGGTCAATCTCAGATCGTTTTGTATACTTGTTTTGTCTAACCCTTTTCGTTCATCCTCTGTATATGTCCAAACAATCTCAACATACTTTTCTCAATTCACGAAACTACATCTTCGTTCACTACACAACGCTTCACTTTGGAAGACATTCCCACAAGCAGCAAAAGCGTTGCGGTTGGACGAGTACCTGTAGTCTGAGTCGCTACTTTTAAGCTAAGATGAAAAGTTACCGTGCAGAAGGCTGAATGGCCAACCTGTGATAGGCTGGTCGCAAACAGTCCCCGCCAATGCCCGGGCAAGGGGCTTTACTCTAATTTGCGGCTCTGCCAAGGCGGACTTCATTTAAAGCTTTACTCTTAGACCAAGAGCCGGTAACAAATTATCTGAGTGTCAGGTCTACTGTCTGAATTTAGGTTTAATCGGTTTAAATTATATTAAAAACTAGCTGACCCGGCAAACCTAGTTTTGCCATATTAATTATTTCTAGCTCACCCGTCAAACTTTGTTTTGCCCAAAACAGATTTTTTGATTGAATTAATTTTGATCATTCACAACTCCACCCGAAATTTAAATTTTTTATCTAAAGTTTACAGATGACGCAATAATACAACTTCAATTATAGATTGAATGAAACACTTTTCGAATTTAATTGATTTGAATATCCTATATTTATACGCAAAACTGACTCCACAGACTTCGTCCGGTCCAATATTTGGCAAAAATATAATAAAATAATAATAAAATAAAATCAAGTATTAATTTAATAGATTTAAAGGAATATTTTTTTTTTAAATCTAAAAAAAAAAGAATAGAACAAAGATTTTATTCAATTTAAGGCTGCGCGATACACAACATTCTTTGTTTTCTGATTCGGGGCGTAAATGAAGAGTGAGGATGGTTTCCCAACTCGGGAATACGCCACATATAGCTGGCCGTGTGAAAAGCATGACATTTCCAGATTTATGCCGCACACTTCCAGCGACTGCCCTTGTGGCTTGTTTATGATCATCGCAAATGCAAGTTTGACTGGGAACTGAATACGTTTGAACTGCAACGGCAAATCGGTCGAAGTCAAGGGAATTCGCGGAATAAGGCATTCTTCTCCCTTAAACGGCCCCTTCAAAATCCTTGCCACTATCACATTGTTCATTAGCTTTGTCACAATGAGTCGGGTTCCATTGCACAGTTTCGGGGCATGAAGATTTCGTAGCATAATGATGACAGATCCAACTTTAAGACGTAAATGATGAGGCGGCATGCCAGGCAAATCCAAAGAGTTTAGGAATTCCACTGGATAATTTACGACTTCGTCTTCATTTTCAACGCGATCGATTGATTTATATGAACGCAATTCTCCCGGAATTTGATTTTGAATCGTCCAATTCAAGTCATTGACATCAGTATTTTTCGCAGCTAAAATTGCGCTAGCGCTCAACCAATCGTAGTTACGGTAATTTTGACCAATGTTCGGATATACATTAGTGATGAGTTCATCTTTCGTTGAAATGATGTGGCAAATTGCAGGTGGAATCGATATTAAACCACTGGAAGTATCTACCGGAATTTGTCCATCTGCGGTTCTATCCTGTTGCAGGAACACTCGCATATTAATACTCAATGAAATGGTTTTCACGTATCGTCACAAATACGATGACTTGAGACATGCATTTAATTCATCCGCCGGTGTTGAGTTCGGAATCACGGGAAGTGTTTGTCGGAAGTCGCCCTAGAAATTCAATACCACACTTTCACTTTTTGCAAATCCTAATTACTTAATTACATCTAAAAATAACCAATGCAAAACCAGGGCTCACTAAATCATAAAACCATTCCGAGGAAGCTCGAGAATCTCTTTGTTCTCTAATCCTGCTTTACGACGCGCGCAGCTAAAAAGGTCATGTGTTTGAACTCCCTTCCACGAATTTGACAATTACATTTTATTATCATTATAAAAAGGTGTCTAATGCTAAGTTACAATTTTCAAAGGGGTCTTCGCCAGTGACACAATATTTCAATTTATTTTTTAAATTTTGGTTGCTACAAATTAAACTGAAAAAGGAAATGTGCGCCTACAGCGCCACCAGTGGAGAATTTTTTCAGTTTTTTTTTCCTAAACCTTCACATAGCAAGTACGAAAAAAACCGTTTTCAAGTTTTAAGCATCCGAACACAAATCACGTTCCATTTTTATATATATAGATTATATATTCGATAGCAAACTGAAAGATTTACATTAATTGGTATTGTTTTATACGTTTTTTATCAGCTTGATCTGTAACTAGCTATGTAAAAAAATCTTGGAAGTTAAATTTGACCCACTTCCCGTTTTCCGATTGAGTTGAAATTTTGCTCATATGTATAGTTATCTGACCATTTCGTAAAAAAATAAAGATGACGGTTCCAAGGTGGCGGCCGAATTTTTCAATTGTGTTTCCCGACCCCCGACATGGTGAAAGGATATAACAAGAAGAATACTATAAGCTGTGGTCAGATTGCATTGTCTATAACATATTTGCAAAATTTCCAGTTTATCGGTTATATGGAAGTGGATCAAAATCAAGTTGCAAGATTTGTTGTCTACATAAAGATACACTTATAGAATGCACTTTTCGATGCAGTAATGCAATCTCAAAAAAGTACAACACTATAATATGACATAAAGTTTCTAGACGAGTTAACGAAGTGAATGCAAAAACCCCCATCTCAATCCGACTTACTGCATAAAACAATGAAGGTTGACTGCTATATTATTTCAGTTTTGAATATATATTTTACTTATAACTCACTACTTTCAATAGTAACTCGTATTGAAATACTCGTGTAGAAACATCTTATGGTCGTGACATCGAGTTACTTCGCCCTTTATTTCGGGATTCTAACCCCCCCCCCCATTTGGCCGCCATCTTGGAAAACGTGTGCAAATTGTTTTTCCACCATATCTCCGGAACGGTACATCTTACAGAAAATTTGCAAGGACACTTTTTGTTTAGAATTAAATTTTGTGGTAAAATGAATAATTAAGAAGGTATAAGCCTTAGAACCCAAAAATTAGTCACAATATTTTCTTTTAAAGGCTATAACTTTTTTTCCTTCAACTTCAACAAAAAAAAAAAATAATAACAACTTTTTTGTAGAGGGTTTCATTAGGAATAATTTTCATTCATTACTTTTTTAATTAGGAATAATTTTCATTCATTACTTTATTAATTTTAATTAATTAATTTAATTTTTATTACGATTTGACATCCTACTTTCCTTAGAAATTAGCAATTACAGGTAACAAGTAATAATAATGAATGAATGACTATACGTTATAAGAAATGCCGATGTTTGGGTAATGTAATAAAATTGTTTAGCATTTTTTTGCGGGTTTTTATTGCTGTTATGCTATGTTTTACAAGGTAATATATGGTTTAAAATGAAATTCTTTGAATAATAACATGTATTAGTTATAGTTACTCCAATTTTTTAAACTAATTTGTGTTAGGACTGTACAAAAACGTGCTTCATTCATTTTATGACAAGCGTTTGCAAGTTGTATAACTCATTTCCACGCCCCCTGCGAGGTAGTTTGTCGGTGCGTTTTTCAAGTGGTGTCCCCAATACGATTAATCCAGGATGCTGATTTTCTATCTACACCATTCTTGGTCTTTTTGATGGGCTGTGCAGCGGCTCATGATCAATTAGTGTATATTTTTATATTTGTTGCTGAGGAATTATAGCAGAGTGCAATGGTGTCAAGACTGAAAGTTCAAAGAGCAAATGAAGCAGTTGGTCAGGAAATTAAAATCAATCAAGGGAGCTTCTGGTATACAAGACACTGTTGTCGCTGTTGTTGGTACTATGACAACAAACGCTGTTATCCGTACGACTATCAGAATAACTTTTATAACAAATAGAGGGTAAACTAAACTCCAAAACTGTGCTGAGGAACTACGCATATCCTTCGTAATTTCTCGTGAAATTAAAGATTTCACTCTTTTTACTTTCAGAGGTTTGTCACTTATGAAATTAGTTATTCATAATGAAATAGCACAACGTATACTTTTATAAACTTTAAAACTACAAACAAATTTCAATGAACACTTGAAAATTATAATAACCATCCCGTCAAAGTAGTACTATTTTGTGTTTTGATAGTATGCGCATCTGAATAACTATTTACACAGTTATAAATATGAAAATTTGACTAAGATTAAACTGAAATAACAATTTTGAAATTAGACTAAGATAATTCAAACTTTTATCGCAAACTGAATACGTTCATATTTTGCTAGATAGTTATCACAACAGAATGAAGAACGTTTTTGGGCAGCCCTAACACAAATTATTTAAAAAAATTGGAGTAACTATAACTAATACATGTTATTATTCAAAGAATTTCATTTTAAACCATATCGTACTTTGTAAAACAGCGTAACAGCAATAAAAACCCGCAAAAAAATGCGCAATCATTTCATTATATTACCCAAACATCGGCATTTCTTATAACGTATAGTCATTCATTCATTATTATTACTTGCTACCTGTAATTGCTCATTTCTAAGGAAAGTAGGATGTCAAATCGTAATAAAAATATTCAGAAAATCTGTCACTTTCATACATTCGGGGCGCTGTAAAACCCTTCGTAGGGAATGAAATTAAAAAAGTAATGAATGAAAATTATTCCTAATGAAACCCTCTACAAAAAACTTGTTATTATTTTTTTTGTTAAAGTTGAAGGAAAAAAAGTTATAGCCTTTAAAAGAAAATATTGTGACTAATTTTTGGGTTCTAAGGCTTATACCTTCTTAATTATTCATTTTACCTAGTAAATTGTAAATAATTTAATTCTAAACAAAAAGAGTCCTTGCAAATTTTCTGTAAAATGTACCGTTTCGGAGATATGGTGGAAAAACAATTTGCACACGTTTTCCAAGATGGTGGGTAAAATGGGGGGGGGGGGTTAGAATCCCGAAAACTCAAACTTAAGCTCACACAGACCCCCCTACACATCCCAAAAATAAAACCTTGTCCTGCATTTTTGCAATGTTAAAGTACCATTTCCATGGACTAAAGATGGATCAAAACGTTAGGTTGGCTAATGAAGCTATTACTACGTTTCCATGACAGCTTGAGTACTCGAAGGCTTGAAAATCTCAAGAACTCGAGCGCGTATATGCTCTGCCTACTTGAAGCGGCATATTAGCTTGAAATGAGCTTGAGTTCTTTAGCTGTCATTTGAAGTTACTATTATATTTCTTCCTTTTATCGTGCTTTTATTTCTTCATTAATATTTTTGCCTCCTCATATTCCCACAAATTACCTTTAGACACATTTACAAGTCTAAATTTCGCACTTTCGAGCACTCAAGCTTTCAAGCTCGGTTTACATGACAAGCACTCGAGCCGATCACAAAAATCTTTTTTATCGACTCCAGTCGAGCTGCTTGAGTTTACATTTGTACTTGAAGTACGCTTCAAGTAAGCTTCAAGCTGTCATGGAAACGCACTATATTATGCAGCTTCTGAGGGAATGTGAATGGTATAGAACAGAACCCCAAAATTTTTAAAAAGACGACTCAAGTTGTGTGAATGCAGTGAAGGGGATGCATTGGGCCATCTTAAGGCCCCCATACACGGTCAAATTGGCTGTACAACCAGATTTTCATCAAACCTATAAGCGCAATGTATTTTGATCGGCCGACCGGCCCACAATCGATAGTTTTGGTTGTACAACCGCACTTCGCTGTACAACCAATTGGACCTTTACAATGTTAGATTTTTTCGTGGGTCGAACTGGAAGCAGGCCATAAGCCAAGGCCTGATGAATGAAATAAAGTGGACAAGACAATAAACGTACTTTTCTGAAGGCTCGTTCAAGTGGATAAGAGTCCATTATAATCGTCAGGCCGGAGGTAGTTTTAGGCTTTCAACTTTCTAATGTCGTAACTTAATAAGTAGTACATAATAGAACCACATTCATCAGCAAAACATGGAATCTAAAAATTAATTTTAATTTGTCAACCTAAATGAGTGGAAAAACAGTTTTAATCTCTTGTTCTACCATTAAAAAAAAACATTTTCACATCGCACCAAAAAAACAGAGCTGCCATCACTGGAGAATGAATGAAAAATTCTCTGTCAGACGTGGACGTAAAGTTTAAAGTTTTGCAAAAATTAAATCTCCAAAAATATGCTGAGGCATCACCTTTAAAGGCTTTTGCAGCACTCGTGACACACTTTCACGGTGAAAATCTCATCAAAATTAAATGCTGAGAAAATGTGGAAGACTTCCCAAGTGTCTTATTAAATATTCTCCCTTAGCGGAACGACCTTGTCCTCGGTTACATAAAGGTGTAAGTGTTAAGTGCATCCTTTCATTCCTATGTGGGTGCTGCTTTGAAAGAAAAATTTTCCAGGACGTAAATTATAAGTTTTGAGAATAGGCTTGAAGAAATACATGAAGAATCAAAATTTGAAAAGAGGGAGAAAATCATGGGCATTTCGTTGAAACAGCTTGAATAATCAAAGGTAAAAAGGATTTATATAAATTTATCTGTCAATACATTGTCACAAAATAAAGCAATCTAACCCCCAGAAAAAGATCGAAAAGTCGCAAGTTCAAAGGTTAAAGGGACTACATGAAAAGAAGCTTAATCTGTCTATTAAGCAGACTTTCCAAACTGTCTTCGAATGCGGTTTTTTAACCCATACCGAACTCAAAGGGACTTCAATCGAACGAAATGAACTGACACCGACCGCACTGGAAAGTCAAGGGAATCTTCGGGTTTTAAGGGCTTCTTAAAAGTCCACAACCGTCTGTCATAAAGCCCCACAATCTGACGTGGGCAAAATTCATGAAAGCCAATAGGGAGCCGAAAATTTTAGCTAAAACATAGCTGCGAGGGCGGATTTTAACCGAATGAAATATACAGGGTTTATCCAATTTCTGGATTCCCGAAAACGGAGAGGTCAGATATAAAAAAAATTTATTTATACATATTTTATCGATTGGAATTCATTTAGAAATGGTAGATGTATTTATTTATCTGGTGTGGGTGGACATTTTTGAGCCTATTATTTACATTTGTCTGGGGGTAACACACAACAGAGAAAAGGAAAGATAAAACCCATCGAAAGAAAGAAGGCGTAAAATGGAAGACGAACGATTTACAGCATTTCAAAGTAGAATTCAAATCTTATATTAGATTATCTTTCCTTAAGCGATGAACAAGGAGGAATATAGCGCTGTGTTGGGAAAAAGGTTTCATTTGTAATTTCTAAAGGTCCGTTGGATTGGTAAATATATTTTTTATAATGCTTTTTGGGATAAAAAAACAAAAAAGAAGTGGAATTAATATAAATTCGGATTTAGGGATTAAATTCCCCAAGCAGTATTTTATTCATTTACTTTTGAGCCGGGCTATAGTTGAGTTTTGTTTATACCCTCTCACTCGAAGTGAGAGCTTTTGACTATACATCTCTTACTCGTAAGGCTCGCAATAGCTTTTAGGAGTTAAGTTTTGAATGCGGTCTCAAATATTAATAATGAAGTCTCTAGTTCAGCTTTCGATGTTTTTTCTGAATGAATCTCTGGGTTCTTATCTTCGTATCAGGAGTGAGAAATGATCGTTGCTGGTAATTTCAACCTTTACAATGTAAATTGGCTAACTAACTTAAATACCACCAGTATTTTAGGTAAAAGACCTCGAACTCTTTGCAGATATCAATAATCTACATCAAATTGCAACATTTACTACCAGAATCCATTACCTACAGGTCAGAAGTACACTTCGTTGACCTATTTCTGACTCCTCAACGCATGCAGTGCTCTACTGATACTCACGTCTTGATAACATGATAGCTGCATTGCAAATGCTAATTTCCTATATACAGGTTCTGTGCCAACACACTTAGTTCTTAAAAAACCCGTGTGGAACTATAGAGAAGCAAATTGGCTGGGTTATTGACTGGGATTTGTGCTTCCGTAGTACTAACTCTTACTCTGACGCCGGCGTGAATGCTTTTATTTGTTATTTATTCTACAATTCTATTGTTATTTATTCTGCAATGCCAACACGATTTTAGATGGTTTACTGGCGTATTTTCAAATTTAATTAAAGCGAAACAGCTCGCCTAGAGAGTGTGCAGACTATCGGTGAATTAGTCACTCACCTCGTCATGAGTATATTAATTTGATATATTTCAGTATATTCTCTAAGTTTAATATGGTCATGTGCTGCAGAATCATGCATAGAGGCTGTTTACTGAAGGAACTTTTCAACTTGTAAGTAGAGGGGGCGACAAAAACTCTTGGACCTAGGAGCGCCTGAAACTTAACTCCGGCCCTGTAGGTAACATACATTATATAACATTACATAAAGACCTCTCAGTACGTTGAAATGGTTCCAATGCAGTTCGAATGCACTCCACACGATAGGCCTTCAACTTTCCATTTTCTTTACTTAGATAACATTGCTTCTTTCATGTCTTCTTTCGTTAGAGGAATTTCCTGTCTCTCGTCTGTAAAAATAATAAGCGAGGACAACATTTGATGTTAGATAACAGAAATCTGCGTTCTTTCGCAGTAGTATTGGTTCAGAACCGGTTACCTCAACTTCATCACTTCGGAGGATAAAATGCGGTGTGCCCCACGCCTTTTTTATATATATGAAAAAACCAAGCTTAGGAGTAACCTTTTGTACTACCAGTCCGTCATGTCGTTCAGTTCCTATGATGCGTATTCATCAATGCTGTGATTCTCAGGAATGTCATTCGCTTTAGTTCTGCAAATACCATCTGGGCCTTCTTCTCTTGAATATTTGGCCACCAGGGTTTCCTAGGTACTTATGGTTCGATGATTGTAGTGTATGTCCAGGTCAAGTTTGGTATTAAGCGCTAAGTCTTTCCCGTTAGCCTTTGTTGAAGAAATAACGCCATGGAGGTTTTTTGGCAACACTATCAGTATGTAAATTCCAGTTATTTGACTCTTCTGAAAAATCAATTGTTCTTTGATTCAGTTTAGGAGCATGAAGATTAAGCTTTTATCATGTTCTGAAAGGCACGATATCCGTTGTCTTTAAGGTTATGTTAGGGTTTGTAGGAGACCAGATACAGTCATGTCATTGCCACCTCTTATTTTGATGGCGAGGTCAACCTTGCTTCGAAAACATAGGATGCAGTCGCGTGAGGAGTTCGTCATCAACTAGTGGACATAGAAGAGATGATAGTAACCCTCCTTGCGGGCATCCCTTCGAGGTTAGCAATCCCTTTCATCACAGGGGGATGGATGTATTCCCTTTTTGACTCCCTGCTTTATGGAGTCGTAAAAGTTGTGGTGAAAGGATTACATAGAGTTGCCCTCTTTCTCTCCAGGAATTTTACTGGTGAGGTGCTATATGGCTATTTCAATGGATGTGCCTTTTTAGTAGGTATGGCAGTTTATATGGAGACGTCGCCTTAAGATGGAAGGAAGTGAGATCGCTGGATCTAAATGATTTAGGCAAAAAGCTTGGTCGTTTTCTAGCCTTCGAAAAAAAAAACTGTTTTACAAGTAAGTAAGGTCATTAGTCTCCCGCCAACCATATTCGGAAGTGACTACCTCGTTCTTATTACCTTCAATGCCTCTGTTATTAGTGGTCATAGCATGGAGTTTAAGTAGTCTAAAAGTTGTGAGCTCGGAATATTGGTAAATTTCTTAAAATACTGTTATGGAAACCATTAAGAGTAAACTTAAATCAATAACCATTTCCAGGCTATATTTATTTTTTAAGTAGATATATAAAAAAAATCGTCCTCCATCGAAAACAAGTAAATAAAAAATTAGTGTTTGCTATGGATTTGAATTTTTCAAAATAACCTTCTTTATAATCTCTTAATCTTCCAAAATCTGATATGGCATCTTTCCATTTTTTTATATGAAATACTCCACCTTCTCTCTGACTTAACTTCAAAAATTATTAATAACTTTTAAGTTTTTTCTTCATCCCTTAAAAATCTCCATTTATGCATGAATTCCCCCAGGGTTTCGTGCAAACAAAGGATGACTAGAATGACTATGACTCATTTAACCAGGATTCTATCGCCTCCACCCACCAACGAACGAGGGGAACCTGAGGTTGAAGTACCCCCGGTCGTTATGTCGGTATTTAACAAACTAAGTACAAGCGGGCTGTGAGCTATAAGCAATTTATTTTAATAGAACCACAGAGTGTAAATACCGACAGTGAAGAAGATGACTCCATCATAGCTATACGCCAGGATTCTGCCACGAGACTCGTGTCATATCATTTAATCGCAAACGTTTTTTTTGCAAGAGTTCGTCCTGCGACGAACAGGACTGAATCAGGATTTTATGGGTGGAGGCTATCAGACAAGTACTGCTTCACTAATGCACGTGACAGAGAAAAAACTAAGCGACAGCGAAGTACTAGGACCAGTTGTGCAGGTAAATAACGATTTTAATTAGAGCGCGTTCCTATTTATCATACTCAACTGGGTTCGCTGCTGTGACAGAGCCAACATCCACCGAAGCGTACATTGCGCTTCTAGTACTCTAGTGTTCGGATTAGACCTCATATGATAGCTTGGTGAGAGCAAAGGACACTCCTCAGCATTGTACATGACCTAGGGGGTGTAAGAAAGGACTCGAATGTTGAAATGAAGTGAAATCTGATCAGAGATGCAGGTACCTTTATGATGTAGAAAAAGCTAACTCCTAAAACGGCTCTTAATTCAACATTCGAAACCCAGAAGCGTCTTCTATCTGAGAAAGCGACTGGAACACGTCCATGAGATATAGCCCGAAGGCTGCCATTGAGGGATTCAAATAAATGCCATTCACTTGAAATATGTGAGACATTTTTAGATCCACTTCAAGATAAAAAATTCAACCCTTTCATTCAGATATTCGGTTGAAAATTTTTTTTTTTTTTTTTTTTTTTTTTTTTTTATGTGACAGTGCTAAGCTCAGGAGTCACCCTTTGTACTACTAGTCCGTCATGTCATTTGTCAAGTCATGGTGCAATGTCTAGCAGTAAGCTTAGTACGGGGGAGGGGTTGGGGGTATAGGTTAAGGGTTAAAAGGTACGGGGGGGTATTGAAGAAGGTGGTGATGAACCCTGCGTTTGAACTCTTGGATGTTGTAGGAGTTTTACCAACAAAGCACATACTGTAGAGCCCCTCCTCAATAAGCTGAAAGGCACATACCCATGTGGTTTATATAATTTCGAAAAGGTTCATCATATCCTTAATTGAGTGCATGAAGTTAGACAAATCAAGCCAGCGATCAAAGGACTCTGGGCAACAATAGCAACCCTTTCCAAAAAAATGCAGATGGTCGCCAGTCACAAAAGGATTTAAGTTGCTCCATTTAACACACAAAATTCTAAAAGGACTCCTGTCCAAAAAAAACAAGGGAAAACCACATCGGGCGAATAAATAAATTTTCTAATAGAGATGGAATAATTTCCTGTCTCCAGTTTTTACTCTCGCATATTATTAATCGTGGCAATGTGGTCGTGCAAATCCCCATACTACAAGAAACAAACGTAAGCCCCAAACAAGGTATGGGGCTCTAAATTAAAGCCTAGGATTATTTCCAGGTACACGTGGGAGGAAAAGTTCAGATTTCGGATATGTGGGACGAACCCCATTTATTATAAATAGAAAGTTTCTAAAGTTTATGAAACCATTTCTGAATGACTGGAAATTGAAAAATATACATACATTGTACATATATGTGCATGTGTATATATTTTTTTTACATGAATACATAAAAGTCTGTTTTAATAAATTTCTGTCCTGGAAATAGCTAGGCACCCCCCACAGTGCTCCATGGCATTTTCTGTGCCAAGGTTATCACTTTCAATACGTTATACATACTATATTCGAAAAAACGAATGGGAAGATTGTAATGGATTTATGGCTGGCATTATAGATTCCTCCGTATGAGCTAATAAAAGTTTTATACACTCTGGGGGTTTTCTAGTGTTAGTTTTATTATTAAAACTATAAAATATATCTAAATTGCTTTTTCGTGTTGGAATGTGTGCGCCAATATTAATAGATTTTTTTGTTAATAATGTTTGTTAATCCTGAGGAAAACTTTTGAGACCGCAACGTGACCTATCGAGTATGAGTTTCAAACTAAACCAAATTAAATTTTGGACATTTTATACTAGAATATACAGGTCCGCCGGATCTGTGCCTGCGCGAAATACCTGGCACACCACCTTTTTTTAGTGTTTAATTGCTACATATACCTTTATGTAGTAACTAGCAAAAACGCGTTTTCCCGTTCCCATTAATATCCACTACCAGGTAAAGTATACGACCTAGACCATTCTTGTGTATGGAACTATTTTAGAGAATATATCAGACACTTAAAAAAAGTACTACATTTCTCTTATAAAAATGGTAAAAACGAGAATTTTTGGGGAGGCTCAGATGGAACATATCGGGACGCGATGTGCGATAGTCGATATAGGAGTTATTAACATTGAAGTTGCAATTAAACACTAAAATAAGAGGAGGTCTGCCAGGCCCTTGACACCGGAACAGATCCGGAAGACCTGTTTCTCCATGAGTATTGTAGTCGTGTGTAGACCCTAGGCTGAGTGCCCCAAAAGGCCAACCTTGGGTTTTCCCTGGGCTTGGAAAATATATCAACTAAACGAAGAGCTAAAGTGTGCTAACTGAGAGTAGCATGACAGTTGAAAAAAAAAAACTTTAATTAAAAATCAATCTGGCAAAAACCCGCCCTGGTACCACAACATTTTCTTTCTTACAATCAGGGTTCACAGTACGTACACCAAATAAAAGTAGGGGTGCGGAACAACAATCAATTTAGGCCACACTCAAAAGTAACTTAATAAAATATATGTGAACCAGAACATTAAAAATAAAGATTAATAAAAACAGGAACGACACTTTACACAAGTGAACTAGCAGAACTACTTAAAACTAATAATGACGGGTGGTTGTTGGGTCCTCCAGTTCACCGATAAGGCGACCCTAGCCGCTCCAATAAGGCGGCTCTGGGTTCAAGTACCGCTCATCTTACTAATGAGCCCTCCATTCAATTCTGGACGTAGATTCGCCCTATGGTGACTAGCTGACAATGGTTGTCTGTTATCTAATCAGTTCCACCCTTCCAATTTTTTACGAAGCATTATTACTTTCGGTTTCTTAGTTCTTACAGATGGGTAATATTCCCATGTCAGAGCCTTTGGTCATAGCGAGATATGTAAAATGTTTCTTTAGGTGAACTTGGTTCCTGCAGGTGCCCAAATGTTTCCTTCAAGTGACTATGGGCAGGATTACTACTGTTCTACTGTTCTGTTCGGTTGCGGCTAGTTCATCCAGTGGATAGGGGGTTTACAGCTTCGACCTCACGCCTTCCTACTCTCTACGCCAATACTCGGATTTTCATTATTGGCTCTGCCACTTTTCGAACCAGTGGGAGGCGTTCCTTATGAATTTACAAAAACTGATTGAGGAAATATCTATCGCCAAGGTCATAGTGCAATGTCTAGTAGTAAGCTAGGGTTGAAGAATAGAGGAGAACAGGAAAGGTTAGAGGGAATCTGGCGGGTGCTCAAGGAAATGTCGCTGAACCTTGGCAGTTTATTTTACAGTCGAGTTGATGTACTATATTCTTCCGTAAGCTTCTAGATGGCATTGTGCCCGAGGGAGTTGGGCTGTAGGGTATGGGGTGGACCGAACGGACTAGTCTTGTGTTGGGGGAAAAATATTGACATATGTATTAATATAATATTAATATAATATATTAAATATTGTGCAGGAAGGAGGTTCTAAATTTCAGTGGAACAGTTGCTATGATAATAGCGATAAAGTATAGTGAGAGTTGCTACATTCTTACGGTGGCTTAAAGAGTCTTTAGAGGCGCAAAACGTGTTATCACCAATGAGTTTGTTGGTACAAATTTGCACCTTGTCGACGCAAGCTAAGGTAGTTTTGGGGCGCTTGCATAGATATTCCACTGTATTCAAGACGGGGCCGAATGTAGAATTTGTAGTTTGTAGCCAGGACGGCTGACTGGAGAAGGAGCTTGCATCTCCTAAGAAATCTCAGATATTGGGAGGCTTGCTCGGCGATTTGGAATATGTGATCATTCCATCGCAGATCCTCCATTACGGGTCCATTAGACGATAGGTTTTGCTGATGTGCACAAAGCTTGTGTTTGAAAAAAGGTAAAAGACAGCTGGTAATTGCGATTTATTATAATTTTCCATTTTTTGTCTCCAGTTTCTAACAATAAACCAGTGCTGTGCAATAGCAGCCTTACGGGAGCCCCACGAGCTTTCCAGGAATTTCCAGAGCCCTACCATCCTGCTTGTTTTTGCTAGCGCTTAATATCGCCTGATCTTACCACTGTCGCATTTGCTGGATTGACACAATTGCGCGCAATTTGGTTGACAACGACAGTACTTGCACTTAACTTTATTGTACAATTTGTGAATAATAACATGGGTAATTTACCTCGAAGGCCTACGAAGCAATTCATAAATTAATTGTGGATGCACAAGGGATGCACTAAAAACATCATAGGCCAATACCAGTGTGGCTTCAGCCCAGACAAAGCAACAACTGATAGAATTTTCTTTGAGGCAGGGTATGGAAAATTGTCTAGAGTTTGAAAACTCAATTCAACACAGCCTTTAAAGCCACCTATGATAGCATAGCCAAAGTGGAACTCTACAAAGCCATGAAAGAATTCGACATCCCCAACAAGCTGACAAGGCCATGTAGGTTGATCATCCAAGTAAATCCAAGTAAAGGTATCCGGAACACTTTCCAGACCAATCAATATCTATAATGAACTCCGACAAGGGGACAGTCTGGCCTGCCTTCTTTTCAACCTGGCGTTGGCGGAAGTGATCCGAGATTCGGGCGTGACATCAAGGGCACAATTCTCCACAAGTCCACCCATTACTGGCTTATAAAGACGACAATGACATCATTGGTAGAATAACAGCTGTACTAGAAGCTTTCAGCCGTAGCAGCCGAAAATAGCATGAAACCAGAAATACGCGCACAACTGCTAAAAGCCAACAAAGCCTACTGTAGTCTGTCAAGGCTCTTTAAATCTAAGCATCCAACCATAACGTTTAAACTTTTACTAAATAAGACGATGGTTTTACCGGTTCTCACATATGCATCTGAAACTGGGTGCTTAGCAAAAAGCATTGAAACCTCTTGGGCATGTTCGAGAGGAAAATACTTCGAAGGATTGTTGGCCTCTTATGTGAGGATGGACGATTCCGGAGACCCTACAATGAGGAGAGGCAAGCAAGCCGTTGTAGCCTGCTGCACTAGAGAATCGCCTCGGACCACCAGAATATAGCGGATTAAGTGACTTGTTTAACGATCTTGTTTTACATCTCGTACATCATTTGTGGTGTAACACCCATGCCCCCCTCAAGACTTTTACAGCAACATATAGAGGCTTTACTGATGACGTAGTCCAGTTGAGCGTTCCAGTTCAGTTTTTGTCTTACTGTGATAACCTGGATTCAATGGAGACAGTGATGACAAGATCATCTGCATAGGCGATAGCATGGAATCTTATTCACGTAGCTTGGTCGCACTGAACTGTAAGCCTTGTGTACAGTAAGAGTCGACTGAAGTTGCACATTGTTCTAAGCTCAACTACAATTGCAGGTGGTTTGTTTTGTTTTTATTGATCTCTGTTAAATATATTCTCAGCACCATATCTTACTTTAAAATCCACGTATATTTTATGTCTGTTGCATGTATCCAATTTCCATCTGATTACACATAAAAAATCTTGCTATTCTCCTTCCTGCCAAAAAACAGGAGTTATAACAAAATTTCTCATTCGTGTCCCGAAAAAAACCCATCGACTTTACAAAACAATAATTTTTCCTTAAATCAGTTTTAATCCGCCATAAAGCCATCCCAGAATGTGAAAATATGTCGTCCTTTTATTATTTCCATATCGTTTGCACGTTCAGCGCTTATAGAATGAACGATAAATACGAGCAACGAAAATTCCGTAAGATAATCCGCATATGTGACTACGGATATGCTCCTGCAATGACGCTAAAGGATAAACAAATCTGGATGTCGTTACAAGGACGAAAATTTCTGCGGAGAATCTAAATTTTATGTTTTCTTTCGCAATCACCCTGTATTATTCAGCTACTGTGGCTGATGGCTTCTTCCGGCAATCTTGGTCCCGGAAATGTATTCGGAATTCATTCAAACATCCTCTCCAGCCATGTTGATGTTTGGGGCTATGCCTATCCAGGACACACAAATCCAAACAAGAGACTAAAATATTGATAGATTTTCACGCTCACTCGCATGCTAGTGTATTGGATTCCTTTTTTCATCCTTATGCCCCCTCCCTCATCAACCAAATACAACACACACGTGCAGTCAGCAGAAGTAGTTTTCTTCAATTTCCCTAAGCTCTCCTTGAAGCCGCCTGTGGCTGGCTTCTTTATACCATCCTGGGGTGTTTTTGAATAGCGAACAAGGGAGAGATTCACGTGGAATGGGGTCCTTTCATGCAATCAAAGGAAGCTGTATAAGGCGGTGCTGGGGCGGAATCTCAAGGAATTTTTGCGGAAAATATTCAAATGATAAGAAATTCCGGTTCTAATTGAAATTGAAGTAGGATGATTAATGATAATGGCCGTTGGTTTGGCTCTATCTAGAAGCGGGTGCTCCTTATCGAAAATTAAAAATCTGCTCACCAACGACAGCAGACCTGTTTAATTAACTGTAGTCGCCCCCGACTTTTGGCCTCAGATAATATACACCCGCAGCCTGTTATCCTCCAGCTGGACGTGAAGGAGCTACCGGATTCGCCAGGTGATAATCAGCCCCTCCTAGGGTACTGGACTATACCGGATTTAGGTTTTTCTTCTGTATTTATGACCTCCTTAGCACTTTTGAGTTAATAAATTTTTCAGTGCCATAGCTATGGTTATAGAAAACAGCGGCATATTGAGGTAAAGTCAATCTTTTTTAAATACGATGTTTACATCTTATCTTTTTTTGAGGGGGTGCAAAATTTGTCGAGATATGGATACTGATGGTTGTTAATTAACATGGGCTGCCTTGGTGTTCTATCACTTAAATCGCTTTCGAAAATTATTTAAAAATCCGTATTGGCGAAGTTTGGCTCAATATCTCTCAGTTTTATTAATTACGGAACGTGACATTAGATTTCATTTTTTATTCTCATACCTCAAGAATGAAAGCGAAGGCTTGTCAAAATATTTGACTGAATATTTTAAAATAATAGAACTTCCCAAATAAGATCCTTTTTTTGGTCAAGTCTAAGCTCAGGCCACCCTTCTACTATCAGTCAGCCTTAGCACTGTAATGGTTTAATTACCCCGTAATTCGTAAACGAAGGTCGAGCGAGTTGATATTTCGACTCATATACGCTAGTTGATTTGTAAATGGGTTGCGGTGACATTGTTTTTGTTTGTTTAACATCCGTGAAGTTTTGTGTTCGGTGTTTTTGCTTGCACAGGAATAACAAATTATTTCGTTCTGAGTTTTTACGAATCTATGTATAAATGAGAATTTTACTCAAATATTTGGGGTTAAGTTTTGATGTCAGTTAAACTCTAGTTCAACCCAAGGTGAACTCAACTCGACATCAAATACGGTAGTCGAAATTTCAACTGAACCTCGACTCAACTTTTCGGGGGTAAATGTCTAGTATTAAGCTTAGCTCAAAAGACAGGTGTAAGATAGAACTGGCTAAGAGGGAGCCTGCGGGATGCATTAGGTAGGAGGTTGCGATAAACCGTTTGTTTGAACTCTTGGATGTTGTATAAATTCGGGGATACTGACTGGGGAAGGTTGTTTCACACTCGAGCAGTTCTAGATATAAACGAATTCTTAGATTAAATTGAACGCGAAAATAAGGCCTGCAGGATATATATGGGTAGTTTCGCGTAACCGTTCCGCGTCGGGAGGAATATCTCAACTTTTTCTTTGAGTCGCGACAACCCTGAAACCGATATCAGTCGATAGGTTGAGGTCCAAGGAAGTCATTTTCTTACGTGAACAATAATTTTGAAGTCAGGTATTATTCCGGTGGAGTTAGAAGGGTTGAAAAATTGAACTGAATATCACTAAATATCCACTCAATATAGCTGAAGAAAAATTTGCGACAGAAATAAACCCCTCAGCTCCAAATTTTTTGAACAAGTAGTCAAATTGCAGATTTTTGAGCGTAGAATCTGGAGTAATGATGTGTGGGATTGGAATGACTTCCGATTGTTTACGTTTTTTTCTAGGAAGTTAGTTTTATTGGGCGTGTTCAGAGGAAATAATTTTGTACTAAACATGACCACAGCTGAGATACCGAATTTTCAATTGGCTAGTATAACAGCACGTATTGGCCACAGCTTGAGTGGCTAATGTTCAAGCCATGGGTGAATAACAACACCATACAGGACTTGCGGGTAGCAAAAAGATGTCTACCGAGAAGAGTTTTATCTCCTCTTTTGTGGTGGTGCCTTGTTGATGAGCTCCTAGAGTTATTCCATGACTATGACGATGTTGTCATCGTGATAACAGGTGAACCAAAAAGTCAAGGTACATGCAGCAGGTATGATGAGAGAGAACGCCTTTTAAAAGTTTTTTTTACTAATTTAAGCCAACTTAAGGCCATTAATACACGAGGGATCATGGTTCTGGAGCAAAAGCTTTTTCTGGCAAGGGAGGCGTGCGGAGATGAAATAAGTGGAGAATTTCGTGCTTCGGTGGAGACTTTTGTGATCCTGCTTTCGGCCTGCGAACAAGGGAAGCACTCATTCACACAAATAAGAAATTAATTAATTGTTGCCGTGGAGTTGAAAATAATAAACATTCAAACAGTCAACAATTAACAATGAAAAAACATGCTGCCGCTGAAGCTGCAGTAGAAATCACCAACGCACTATTTTCTTCTATTATGACATCTAATTTTTAATTGATTTAGTTAAACACCCGACCAGATTTAAATAAACACCCGACCAGAGTCAAAATATTTGACATCTCACTAATACAAACAATCATTGCGTAGCAACACAAAAACTGCTTCCTTTGCTATTGCTCCGTGCATTTTCAGGAAACTTGCAGCAAAGCTTTTGGTTGTAGAACCATGATCGCTCGTGTATGAATGGCCTATGGCTTACTTCGACGGCAGCGCGCTGGAAACTTTGCTCAGTCAGGCTTCACAGAGATGTGCCATAATCGTGGCGCTGCAGCTGAAAGCGAACCGTGTCGTTCAGACTATAATAATAATACTGGTGTGTTATATTTACGGGAGAAGGTAATGGCTTGACATTTTTTGGTGTTAAGAACTAATCTATTAATGGTGCATCAGTCTTGTAATGTATTGAGATTCGACTGAATAAAGGCGTAAAAGAGATGCGGTATATTCTCTAATTTCTTGGACAGATCAGATATGAATATATTTAACAGAAGAGGGCCAAGATGACTGCCCTGAGGAGCACCGGAAATTAATTCGATTACTTCGAATCCTTGAGATCTGATAACCGTTGATATATGCTCTTAACCATTCAGACAGGCAGATGGTCAACCTTATCAAAGGCCTTGCTAAAGTCAGTATAAATAGCATCGATTTGATGGCCCTTCTCCATACTACAGAGCAGTTCGGAGATTAATACCATGAGGTTTGAAGTGGAGGACGGTCGTGTTGTTGTTCATTCAAGCGTGGGTCTATTACAGCGGAAATCTTACCGTGGACGAGGGATTGATGATAAAATGGCAATACCTCTGTAGGTATCCACTGAATGCTTATCAGATGCCT
The DNA here is from genome assembly GCA_949987705.1 of Thereva unica. Lineage (NCBI taxonomy): Eukaryota > Metazoa > Arthropoda > Insecta > Diptera > Therevidae > Thereva > Thereva unica. Next base: position 121,670,665 of record OX465283.1, on the reverse strand, counting down.
TATGGATTGGTGTGAGGTAGGATTTCTTTCTCAATGTAGGAAACTTTCTTTACGCTAATGATCTGCTGAAGATGAGATGCAGAGGGAATGAGATATAATGTGAGCATCGTTGTAAAAAACTAGGAAGCAGATTATCAGGTCCATGACCTTTTTTGGATCAAGGTTGGTTAAACCGGTCAATATATCTTCAATCGACAGGGATAGATCATTTATGAGAACTGAAGTGCTCGGAATAGAGTTGGGTTGCATTTAAGTATTTTGTATCTAGTTCTTTTGCCCTCATTTCTTATCAACTAGGTTGTGTAGTGTTTATATTCACTCCTCGTTAACTTCTTCTATCCTTTGTAATACTAGGATGCCCATTTCCATCTGGTACAGTCCGCCTATCTTTAAAATGAAAGACAATGACTAGTAGCAAGCTTGATCTGAAGGGTAGAAGAAACAGGATTGGTTAGAAGTATGGAGGGTGCGTGAGTAGAACAGAGACTTGCCTTTGAACTCTGAGGTATTATATGAATTCGGAAACAGTGACTGTGGAGGACAGTGCCACAATCGAGTTGTTCTATTTATAACCGAGCTTCAAAACTGTAATGTGCCCGAAGAAAAGGGCTGCAGTGTGTGGGTAAGCTGAATTAATTAGTTAGCTAGTTGTGTTGCGAGAAAAAAGTTTTGTTTTTCCTATTTTCTAATATGATCTTTTTGAGAATTTTTCTGATCCTTTGTGATTTTTCATAACTTCTGGCTGGTTTAAACATGATTACCACCCCTTAGCAAACATGTAATTACATAGAAGTATGCAATTTCATTTTATTTTGAAGTGAAGTATGTATGTAAAATTGCTTATATTTCACCTAATTGCAAAACATGGATGTGCCCTTACATCCCTCCCCGAACGAAAATCCTGGATAGCCTCCTACAGCATATTATCAGCGCCTTCAACTGTCAACAAATGGGGGCTCTGTACCGAAATCTGTCTTTATTTGAAAATGCCTCATAGAACATATTTTCCATTATTCGTGAATAAAATTTTTTATCATATTTCTGCTCATAATTTTTGAATTTTTGATGAACTCCCATACACAGCGCGCAATAAAAATCTTTATGCGATGAGATTAAAAGACAAGGAGATAAGAGCATTTTTGTGCCTTAAGTGCTTTCCAACTTGCTTTCCGCGTAATCAATAAAATTCGCTCTCCATGCATGGGTGGAAATCTTTAGGAAAAACGAAAAACGCCTTTAAGTGTTCGTGAAAATAAAATGGGCGATTTTTTTCGGGGGCATGGTAATGCCTATTTATAACACCATAAAAGAGGCTAAAAGCCTAATTTCAATGGCAGTAATGAAAGATTATTCGCCACTTTTTAGTACTTAATATTAGGAAAGAGTTGCCCTCAAAGTTAGTTTATGATTTCCTAACATGGAAACTTTTTTAGTGGTTAAACAATGCGAAAGTTATAAAATTAAAGATTTATGGGTTATTATTGTACTTGAACTCCTTGGGATAGGGGATCTTAATAATGTATCGGTGAATAAATTAACTAGGATTAATGCTGTTGTAATTCGTTTTATTGTCGTAATAAAGCGGTTATTAGTAATTTAAAAATTATTTATGGCGTATGTTTTGTAACTAGAAATGGACCTAGAAATGTATAAAATTAAATTAATATCATCATGTGACATTTATGCTCAACAAATTTAACAGTGATGACGCACAACATAAATCAGGAGCTTGTGTTCAATTTTAGACCAAGTAGAAAGGAGTTGGAAATATCAATAATACATATTATTTGTTAGTTATAGACTAATGCTTGGTGTTTGAATAAGAGAACAATTGTTGAAGATAAGATCAGATCGGGCGTTGCTAGTTCTAATGTAATACAATTTCGTTTGCCATGTTCTTTAACAACAAAACCTGCTGCAAAAATAATAAACTTTATTGAAAGCCCATTTTGAATTCCCGAAGCTGCTGCTGTCTATAAGTCCTAAATGAATTTAAGATATTTTCAAAAATCTGCCACCAAGAAAATCAACTCTTCAAGGCAAAAGCTTGCATCATTTCTGGTGCTTGACCACGTCTATTAAAAACAATTTTACTATATCCACTCCCACCTCCTTCATACGGAAGGAGGTGATAATAAAAACAGCCTCTTGCCTATTGTATTACACCCCTATACCTCATATAATTCTTAAAGTTATAGGTTCTCGATAGGGTACGGGGGTTGCAGTACATCTCAGAATAATCGAGGAGGGTGCCAATTTAAAACAAAAACACCTCACGTTTTTAATTGATCACCCTCTCACCCTGGTATTCTAAGCACCCAGCCACAAGAAAAATCTGAAACAATTCACCTCTAATGGTGAATTTGCATTCGTATAATAAGATAAAGCAAAGTCGGGACAACGCTCAGTGGTTCAGCCCATAGGTCATAGTTCCGAAAAATGTGTACCCGAAAAAATCAAACAAGTTTGTACATATCAATCGATGGATAAGGTATAAATATTCCAGCCCTATTAGTTTATTATCATTTATTTCTCGAGCTCTGAAGTGAACGCATCTGCATTGTTCTAACGCATTGTTTTCAGTGACTCACTTTTTTTGGTATTTGCCGAAAACAATTCTCGGAATACAGGTGTTTATGTTGTGTTTTCGTGACAAGGAAATCGAAGAACTAGGTATGTACTTTGTATCTAATTATATTTTATACTAGCAAAAACCCGCGTGCCTTGCAACGGCTTTTATAAATATTGCATGTATTGTTTATAATATTTAGGTACTACGCGCGGTACATACATTTTTAATAATCTTGATTCTCCTACTGATAGGCATACAAACAATCGCAAGGATGAGCAACTATTCACACTACATACAAAGTAAGGTAATAATTGCATATTTTCAAAATATTATAACTTCATCTGCCCTTAGCTGCCCCCAGCTAAGTTACAGAGCCTTTTGTCGTCGTAGCAACCAGCCTCTACGAAACAATTGATTAAACTAATACGTTTTATTTTCAGGTACTTCAGTGAAATGTTCTTTCTCAAGGATATATTTATTTGAGATTTGGACTACAGCAACTGGTGCCTGGCGCGCGCGGTTTACCTTGCAATGAAAAATCGCTATAACTTTGTTGAGAAAAGTGGCACGTGAGTTTTTTCGACGGATTATGATTCTGAATTTAATTTCCTATTGAAACATATTTTTTTTTGAATTTTTACCTAGCGAAGAACACCTTTTTTTCCATTTTACATCTTATTTTGTTATTAACAATTATGAAATATTAACTTTTTTTATACTTTTTTCAATTATACCTAAAATTCAATCTTTCATCTAAGCAACGACGTTGTGATGAGCAAACAATATTAATTCGGCTGGTTACAAAAAATTTTCAAAATAAAAATGCTCTCAAAATTAATTTGTTTATAACTTTGTTAATTTTTTTTTTTCAACAAAATTTTTTCGTGGCATGATTGTGTGCATAATAACCTACCGATTAAGCATAAATTCATTATAAATTATGAATCTTCGGTTTTTAGTGATACGTTTGAGAAATTTTTACTCAGTATAAAAACAAAACTGCTAAGAAGAAGTGCTATCCGGAAAATATTTCAGTGTCTGAATCAAAAGCGGAAATCGAACTACAAAGTTTGTTAGATCATACAGCTTCGCGGATCCTTGAGTCACAAGAAAATGTATTAGATAACGTGCCACTCGATTTATCAAATGAATTAACTTTAATTGGGAAATGGGGATTCGATGGTAGTACAGGTCATAGTGAGTATAAACAATCATTTACCGATTCGAGGTTAGATGATAGTAGTTTGTTTGTTACTTCATATGTCCCTCTTCAATTAGTTGCCAATGCGCATACAGACAACAGCAAAGTTTTATGGAAAAATCCTCGCTCTTCTTCCACTAGATATTGTAGGCCTATTCGTTTTCAGTTTATGAAAGAATGCACTACAAATTCTATGGAAGAAGAATCTTATTTCAAAGAAAAAATAAATAATTTGTGCCCTTCGACATTCACTGTCATAGATCGCGTTTTTTCAATTCAGCATTCTTTACAGCTTTAAGTGAAACATCATCGGCTAGGTGTTATATTTGTGAAGCAACCCCGAAGAGATGAACAACATAGATCTCTCTTTGCAAAAAAAGTGCGAGGAAAGTAGATTTCAGTTTGGTTTATCGCCTTTACATTCATGGATCCGTTCCTTTGAATATTTTGTTCACCTCTCTTACAGAATTCAGATTAAAAAATGGCAGGTTAGGTCAGAAGAAGATAAAAAACTATTAATGGATCGAAAACTGTATATCCAAAGTCAATTTAGATCTAGATTGGGATTAATCGTAGATAAACCACGAAGTGGTGGAAGCGGAATATCCAACGACGGTAATACCGCAAGGAAATTTTTCATGAATTTTGCAATATCGGTTGAAATCACAGGCTTAAATAAAGATTTAATTCATCGTTGCTCTATGATTTTACAGGCCCTATCATTAGAATATAATATACATTTGGAAAAATTCAGGGATTATGCTTTAGAAATAGCGCGACTTCTGATTCAGGAATATCCTTGGTACAATCACCCGGCTTCAGTCCACAAAGTCCTCATACATGGATCTGAAGTTATTAAACACGCGATATTGTCAATCGGGGAACTCTCCGAAGAAGCAGTTGAATCTAATAATAAAATTCTCAAGGAATGCCGCCGAGATCATACTCTTGTCACAGGAACTCGTAAACATGGTTTTAATAAGCTTTTGATCAATTCTTTTTTCAAGTCAAGTGTTAGATTTTTGTATAGTTTAGCTTAAGTAGGTAAGCCCACAATCGAATTTGAAGCAATTTTTTATATTTTTAGCCGATTTAGGGGTGGTTTCAACCCTTTAGGATTACCCCTTATCATAAAGTTCGCCTTGATTTAGTACAAATCAACCACCTTCGCAAATAAATATTAAAAAAAGTGTATTTCATTGCATTAGTTTTCATTATTATTGAAATAATCACAAAAAAAACCCTAAAAAGGGGTGTTTTTTGCATTTTTAAGGGTGACGCCCATGTTTTAGGGCCGCGGGGCACCAATTTTCGTGATCAGCGACCCCAAAAACCTTTAGGATTCGATTTTCTTAACGGTGTTATTTTGGAACACCCCCCCTCCCGCGTTTTGAATGGACTATAGTGTGGCCCAGGATATCGCCTCAATTGGTTTTGGATTTTTTTTTGTCTAATTTTTTTTTGTTGTTTTGTGTGGGATTCGGAGGTTGGCTTCTTCGGCAACCAACCGAAGGTCCTCTGCAGAATTCATAACTGCTGCAAAACTCTGCATATATGACTGGCCCTGGTGTCTTATATTACCCGGTGAAAGAACTCTTTGGCATATTTTGTATAGTTCATGTTCAATCGCCATATCTTGCCACTTGCCACACCAGAGTTTCTCACTCCTACGAATTCACGAATTGGCTGGCAGCCTTTACTAATAAATTGGAGTTTTGTAGTGGAAAAATAGGCTTTTGCGGAGACAACCGAAATACGCAAAATTTCAATTGCCGCTTAAGTCCGAATGGTTCGTCGAAGAAAAACCTAAATAGTTAAATTTTTATCACATTTAAGAAAAGTTGATAGTTTCCGAGTTAGAAGATGTCATTTTGTACGCCCTTGGAAAACAGAGCCTGACCCTCCACTCCACATCATTGACATTTCTGCAGTTTTTTGGACCCTCGGCACCATGGTCTATCTTAACTTTTTCTTTACGCGCCATGTTACTGAATCTAAACAATGGCTTAGAATACGATTAACCGGTGGCGCTATATTCGTAGAACTCTGTTTTAACACGTACTTTTTGAATGCGCCTCGTATACTACGTCCTTGAAATTTTGTGTTTAAATACTTCTGTAAAAGTGTGAAAAAATCAAGTCTTTTGACAATGAACTCAGTTATTAAATGATGACTTAATCTGGTGACTACATAGCGATTAAAAAATGTTGTTGCCTAAAAAAAAGTAACAATTAAAAAAAATCTTAATTTTGTTATTAATTATCCTTAAAAAGGAGTGTCCCTTGGCTTTGGGGGATTAAATCTAAGTATTGACGATTGACCCAATTCCGGGAATTAGGGGATATTTCAGGCGAACTTTTGTTAAGGATTAAAAAGGTCCTTGTACAATTATTTCCCTAAATTACAAGGATGGCAGTTACATTTAACGAGATAAAGAAAGGTTTACGTTTAGTACCTAATAGCATAAAACTGTGTTAAGTGAAAGCAATCCCCGCTGTAAATTACAATTAAAGTTAGGCAACTCTAGCGAATTAGGTTCACTTTAGTAATACTTCGTTAATCTGTCTCCAGCAACAACAAAACAAAAATGTTAAGAAAAACTAAATTACTTGAACGCATTTTTTTTTGTTTATAATAAATTGTCCTTTTTTTGTTGTTGTTAATTGGAACAGCCTCAATGTAGCAAGTTCACCACGCTTGTTTTTATAACAAGCGTTGTGTATCCAAAATTAAAGCTTAATTAACAAAAATTAAATTTACAAAATTTTCTTATTAGTATCCACCAGGATCCTGTTGTCCTCAAAACAGGATAAATCCCCCATAATATAGTTTAAAAAAGGAATTCATGTACATACCCGTGGCACTTTCTCCTTGGGGAGCTCGGAATGGTCGCAGGGTCCATCGCCGCACTGAAAAAAAGGACGAAAAAAACCTCGTATAGTATAAATGAAGACAAAGCACTCTTATTTCTCAGTGTGTCGTCCTTTTGGATTTCGGGACCAAGGTTTGGGTAGGGGTATGTTTTTTTTTGTTGGTAGGGAATGGCGGAAAATTTAGTGGGCGGGGACATTAACAATTATTAGGACAGATGAAAGTTTTCCAAGGTTATATCCTTAAGGAATTGTCAGTGTGGCACATCCTGTCCTGGACTTTAACAAAAGAGGATGAGTTCTAAATTGGGAGATCAATTGTGGTAGGGAAAAGAAATGACAGGGACTAGAGGTGTTATTAATGATTCAAAGATGTCTGCTCTATGCTTTTTCAGGGTTAGACGACGTTCCTATACTTGTTGGGGATGAAAATTATCTTTACACTATTTATCAAAAAACTAAACTGTTTTGATTTGGGTCAAATCCTGTTTATGGGAAATCATGCAGTTAATGTAAAAAGGGGTTTTAAGGCTTTATGATGACAGCTTGGTTAGAGTAAATTTGAGTTTCATAGACTGCTGTAATTGATTACATTTTTTTCACAAATCTGTTTAGGAATATACAACACCTCCAAGGTCAAACGCAAAGGAAAGAAATTTTGTAAACTTTTACCACCTATTTCTAAAATTATTTTAATTATCGGTATTAAATCAGTAATCGATGCATATGCTCCAATTACAAAACTATTGTTCGGTAATTGTGGCAAATAATTTACAATGAACAAATTTAAGAGAGGAGTTGTGTGGTATTCCATTCGGTTGTGTGTGAGCATGTAACAAACAATCTTAAAGTCCTTTGTGATTAATGAGGACATTAAAATATAATGTTCATAGCCAGTTAAATATGTGACAAACAGTTGTATTTTAACTTCAGCTTGGAATGGTATTTTAAGGTAAACAGTGGGTGGATTAAATATTTCTACACTTACTTAATATGATGTCTCAATGGGAGGTTTATAAATTGATTACAAGGATATTCTCATTCTTCGAAATAAACAATGCCAGAATTTAATAGATGCCATGGAGAAATGTTGCCATTTTAGTAATGAAATGCGATTTGTTACGCAAACATTTATTTAAGATCACAAAATACACATAAAATTTGAGAAATTCTTCATTATTGCACAATAGAATTTTAATTGACAAATTTATGTAAATTTTGCATACAAACACACATTAGGAAGTTTGTAGTTATTGTTTGTTTCATGAATTAGTGAACTTATTCTAGTATTTAAGAGATCCTTTGTTTCAAATTCATCGGTTTTAACAGGTTTAATAGTCTCCCTAGAGGTTTGTTATTCAAACATGTCTGTTCTAGTAAGTTAGGGCCCAGTGTCCGGTAATCAAACTAATCAGTTTGCTCTTATGTTTTTTTCTGTGCTCTAACAATTAGCTGGCCGCGTGTGATGGTGGTATATATCAAATACAAACATTGCTTCTGCCTGTAGCCCCATTTGAAACCAGGAGGCCAATGTAGTAACGCTTTAGGCACGTACTAATTTATACAATTATACAATCTGTAAAATCTATAAACTGTAATTGCAACCCATAAATTATGCAAGTGGATTCCAATTTCACTGTCTCATCAAAATAAAATATTTTCCCAATTAACCCATTATTTCGATGAACACACGAAACCGTAACATAAACTCCGTAAAAGAAAAAAACAGGAAAAAAACACTACACACATTTTAAGGCAAACCTTTACTATAAAAAAAATTGGTGGCAGCGGTGGGATTAAGACAGTATTAGGCCATTCTTAATGAAAAAGAGGTAAACTAAAACAAGCGACTTAAGGGCACTAGTTACCTAAAGAGTAACAGCAACAAAAAATAGCAGCAGCCGCTAAGAATATTTCGGTAGCAGGTCCGGAGATACAGCGGCCAAATAATAATGAAGCGGAATGTATCTGGAATTATGAAACGGATTCATAGATTCAAGTAAGGTTTTTTGTTGTGTGCCGATACTACTATTAATTGTTTTTCGGAACTAATGTTGAAGAGACGAGTTACTGCAGACGAACCTCTAGCAGCTCTGTTAGCAAGTCCTAATCTCACCCCCTCCCCCTTCCTCTCGAGGAGCTAACGAGAAATGACCAATGGGGAGTTCTCTGCGACAAAAAAACAACAACAAAAAAATAGAGTTTTAAGTCAGTTGAGCTGAGGGTTAGCAACCCGCTTCTATAAAAAAAACCATTGCTACGAATCGGCAAACAATACTTCGGAACTGGATGGACATTGGAAAACACGACGGCGACCTTTGGTTTTCGAACAAGGACACGAATCGGATCAAGGAATGTGAGAACACTGCTTGCTGATGGACGTCCGGATGAAGTCCACAACGAGATGAATAGATATAAATTCTACATCATAGGACTAAGTGTGATGAAATCATAATCAACAAACACATGCCCTAAAAACATATAATTCTTAAGTTCAGTAAGTCAAATTACAAAATAAGAACGCGCCTCAAATCACCACCGTCCCGCTAAAGTGCATACACACACAAAAATATAAAAACACCGCGCCCGGCTAACGGGGTCATAATTAACTTTCGCCGGTTGTTTGTAAACAAACTTTCGTCACATGGAGCACGCAATTAAGTGGACGATTTTGATGAGCCAGGTATTTGAGACGCGGGCCTATATTTTAGATATAAATCAATGTAATCAATTTAGTATAAATAGAGTAAGAATTCTTAAAATAAAGACACTTAGTAATCAGACTTGAAGTTATTCATTTCGGAGTTGTGCTAGCAAGCTGCTCCATACTAAGTCCAGAGCATAGCGAGTCTCGCTGCTCTACCCAAGAGCCAAGCATTGCTGCTGCTCTCAAAAGAGATTAAATACCACCACATGGCGACCGTGACATCCAAGATCGAAGCTGCGTTCCAGAAGATTTTTAAAACAATTGAAGAAAACATCCCAGAAAGGAACATCGAGGGATTAACACTATACAAAATTAATCAGCCAATACGTCATTCACCGACTCCACAGCCATCAACACCGCTGCACCTAGCAACAGCCGGCCCCCGTAAATTAACAATTGAACAATACAGACAGCGACTGGAAGATAAGAAGACACAAAGGGAACAAAAAAGGAAGTCAAGAGGAGGAGCACGCGCCAGGATAAGCAGAGAGATCGAAAAATATAGTCAACTAGTGGCATTATCAAACACCGAGGAAGAGAAGAAAAAATATCAACACTTACTGGGACAAGCAAAAAAAAAAAATATAACAATATAAAGAGGTCCAAAAATATGTTGAGCTATAAAATATAAAACAATAATAATAAAAAAAAAAAAAAAAAAAAGATGGTAAATAAATAAAAATATAAAATAAATTAATCAGTAAATTTTAGTCTTAATTTAGTCTTCTCTTTTCGAAATTTTTTTTTTCTAAGTAAAAACATTTTGTCCTGCAATTCCTTCTAATTATTGTTCTTCAATTTTGCATTCTCCAAAATGGGAAAGACATACAGTACTCCAACAGAAAATACGGGACAAGTTATAAATAACGTAACTGTACAAGATACGGTAACAGTTGAAAATAAAGAAATATTAATTTTACTAATCATCATTGTGGTAATTAAGTGCATAACACTAACGTATAAAGTCTACATCAATCATATAAGGGGACTCCGAAAAAGATATCTAAACACCCCAGTTCAAGTAAATGTATAGACTAAAAATACCACCACTAAATATACCATATGGAAAGTCTAGCAGAAATAAAGGAAGAACTACCCCACTCCTAAAAATGCGGACGAAGTAAGAAGATTTGTAGCTTTTTGTAACTATTACAGGCGATTTGTACCAAATTTCGCGGAGATTGCATTACCATTAAACAAACTATTAAGAAAAAAGACGAAGTTCGAGTGGACAGAAAGCCAACAAGATGCCTTCGAAACACTAAGAAGAACACTCATGTCCCCCACAATACTACAACATCCAGATTTTTCACAAAATTTCATAATATCGACAGACGCTTCCAACGCAGCATGTGGAGCAATACTCTCACAAAATATAAACGGAATAGAACGCCCTATAGCATACGCAAGCAAGACCTTTACGCCAGGAGAAGCGAACAAATCAACTATAGAAAAGGAACTAACGGCTATACATTGGGCCATCATGTACTTCAAGCCGTACGTCTACGGACGAAGGTTTACAGTCCAAACAGACCACCGACCATTAGCATATCTTTTTGGAATGAAGAACCCAACATCAAAGCTCACAAGGATGAGACTTGACCTAGAGGAATTCGATTTCGAAATAAAATACGTAAAAGGCAAAGAAAACTCAGGCCCAGACGCATTATCAAGAATACAACTGGATATTAATGACCTTAAAGACATTAAGGTCCTACAAGTAAAAACCAGGGCGATGAAGAAAAAAGAGAAACAAGAAAGAACAGTCGAAAAAGGGAGTATCCAGGAAACACAGCAGCCTGATCAACTGCGTGTAACAGAAGAACTCTCAGAAACTGAAATAGCAAACATACCCGAACTACATATAGAAACTAAGAATAGCAGAGAAAATATAAAATTAGAAATTAATATAGTGCACAATAAAATAAAAATATGGAAGAGGTTAATAAACAATAAAAGAAACCAATTAACAGTAGAAACTGCACTAGAGCAGGCTTTCGAAGAATCGGAGAAATATAATATGCAAAACAATTCAGACCAAGACTCTGAAACTCTCGGCCGAGAGCGAAATTTTCAAACTAATCGACATGACCTCATTTAAGGCCTTAGGAAACAAGAAGCTAAAAACAGTTAGAATAGAAATATATAAACCAATTAAGTACATCACTAATAAGGAACAAATTGAAGAAATTTTACATAATTTCCACGCCACACCAACAGGAGGACACTTGGGACAATCGAGAATGTTCAATAAACTAAAACAATTTTATAGATGGAGAAGAATGAAAAACACAATAGCAGCCTACGTAAAAAATTGTGAACTATGCGCGAAAAATAAACACCAGAAACACAACAAAGAAATAATGGAGATAACAACAACACCCGTTAAACCATTTGGTGTAGTATCAATAGATACAGTAGGCCCATTTTCAAGAACAGAAAATGGCAACAGATATGCAGTCACCATGCAGTGCGACCTTACAAAATATGTAGTCGCACTCCCTGTCAAAGACAAGGAGGCCAACACAATTGCAAAAGCAATTGTAACAGGATTCATTTTAACTTATGGACCCATGGAAAAAATAAAATCTGACTTAGGAACGGAATATAAAAACCAGATATTTGCAGAAGTGTGCAATACATTAAAAATAAAACAAATATTCGCAACAGCCGCTCACCCTGAAACAGTTGGAGCCTTAGAAAGGAATCACAAATGCCTAAACGAATACCTAAGGTGTTTCGTAAATGAAAACAGAGATGATTGGGATACATGGATCCCATACTACGCATTTTGCTACAACACCACACCAAATACTGTACACAGCTACACACCATTTGAGCTAATTTTCGCCAAAAAAGTAAGCTTGCCAGCAGAATTGGAAAAAGGAGGAACAGAACCCATCTACAACTATGAACTCTTCAACAGCGAGATGAAATACAGGCTACAAAGACCAGATGGTCCGATGCGGGGGAACATATCTTCCCAAACGTTGAGTCCTAATATAGCGTATATTGCTGGAACTGACAAAATGTTCGGCTGTGGATAGGTCTTGGATAGACGAACAAAAAATTGAATAGGTGGGAGGGAATCTTAACGGTTTAGCCGCTAGGGCGTCTAGAAATTTTTTTGGTAGAGGTTTACATACCACCTGTATTTTTGTAACCCTATGAGATATTTTCATTAGTAAGGTAGCAAAAGGAAACTCTCAAATTTTAATTTTTTAACTAAAGAAAACAGACTGCATTTTCCAATGAAATGTGTCTTGGATATGGTTGTTACATAAGCTATTTTCGTATCACAGTTGATGCGTGCTGTTAAGACGTCAATAACAACTTGTATGTATGTAGTACAGTAAGTATTGAACAACAATATGCCTCAAATTCACAGGTATTTAACGAAGGAAAAAGGCTCCGTAATTTAAAAAAATGTCTTCGCTGTTGACGGTCGTAAAGTTAATTTTTTTTTGTTTTTAAATTAGTAAAAAGAATATAAACTTTTATTAAATACTAGTTTAGAGTCGAAAAATAATGAAATAAAAAACTTGTCTTTTTTGCGGCAAAAAAACTTGTCTTTTTTGCGGTGGAGTTTTTTCTATATAAAATTGAAAAACTCAAATTTTAAATAATAGTGCATAATAGTACAACTCTTAACGAAGAAAAAGAGCTTCGAAAAAATGTCCTACGAGGTCGAGGAGCTGTAGACGAAGGATATTACGAAAACGCCTTTTTTTACAAAAATCGAAATAATAAGCGAAATGATAAGCGAGATTCACTTGTTTCAGGAGGCATTAAAATCCGACAAGGCTGTCTTCCGCTAACCCCGACTGATAAAATAACCAAGAGCTCAAACTACTAGACAATACACCATGACCTGAACGACATGATATACTGGTAGTATAACAGGTGACACCTAAGCTTAGCCTCTTTCGCATAAAACGCTAGGGATGTAAGCTACATAATAGTACGTATACATGATGAGTTGAACTCAGGTTGAACCCGAGTGAAACTAACATGTAGACGCGGTGGAGTTGAATAAGGGTCGACTGAACTTGAGTCAACTCTCCTACCTGGGTTGAGCTAAAACTATGCATATAGAGGCAAGTCCAGTAGTGAGTAGTTGAATTTAGTTGACAGCAGCATCTCTGGGTTTTGTCCACAAACACTATACGTAGTAATAGTAATCTGTCGCACCCGACGTTTGAATAATGCATAGGCTAAGGCAGTTCGCAGAAAAGTCAAAAAGTGCTAATTGATTCACAAGGGATTGAGTCCTTTTGAACCAGTAAAAAGTACTCATTCCGTAATTTTTGGTCGATTCTACTCATTAGCTCTTCCCCTGATCGCGTATCCCTAGTCACATTATTGGTTCCTCTCCTAGGTGTAACTTGTTATTTGTCGATCGTTCTTACTTTGTCCAAGCTGCGCGTAAATGGAATGCCTGTCCAGGTGTATTTGGAGTGCGACATCTAGCCGAACTTGTAAAAGATAATTTCAGTCGATTCTTTCTTTTTCTTTCCTTCTTTGTTTTCTTTTCTGCATATTCTTATTAAAATATTTTATTTTTCCTCTGCTTTTATGTACCATTAAGATCTTTTATCTCTGTCATATACCAAATGAATATTATTGGTAGTATTAAAAATAATAATGGATGGGCGAAAGAGAGAGGAGATTTTCATATCACACGCTTGAATATAATAGAAAAGATACAGTGCATACATACAGTGAGGGCCAAAAGTTTTCACACAAGGGCATTTTCTAAGTAAAACAAGGTGGGGGTGGGAGTGTCATGATTTCGGGCTACATGGCAGTATCAAGTGTCGTTGAACTTTTTTTATAGACCAAACAATAAATTTTAAAATTTACCTTAATATTCTAAAAGATAGTTTAAAAACAAGCGCCGAGTTGGGCTTGGATTGGAAATTTTTTTTCCAGCAAGACGATGATCCTAAACATACGGCTTATAACGTCCGAATTTGGATGGTCTGCAATGTGGCCCTTGTTTTACAAACCCCAACACAGTCACCCGACATGAATCCAATCGAACATGTTTGGGAAGAACTTAAAAGGTGCATACGAAAAAATGGCATCTGCAATAAGACGCAGTTACGACAAGTGCTCCAACTAGAATGGCAAAATATTTCTGAAATTTCTACAACAAAGCTTGTCCATTAGGGTGGTCGTTAAAAATGCGAAGTTCGAATTTTTTTGCTCTCACCCCAAAATCTTGTTCAAAATGCTAAAAAAATAAACTTCTCAAAGTTTGGAGCCTCAAACGTGGAAATAAGGGGTGCCGGTAGAATTTTTTTTGTTTTTAGCCTTTTGGGGAGCTCCCTGGGCCCTTAGAGGCAAGGTGGGATTTTTCTGGTATTTTTTCCTAATAGTAGGGACTGTTACGCAAATTTTAAGGGGTCATACAGCCCCCTACGATTTTTTTTGGGGCCGTGGGAGGCAAAAGTGAGGTAAATTTTAGTCTAATCACCCATGTCTAAATTCGAAATGGCATCATAAAATGCACTACAAATGCACTAAAATTTACCTCACTTTTGCCTCCCACGGCCCAAAAAAAAATCGTAGGGGGCTGTATGACCCCTTAAAATTTGCGTAACAGTCCCTACTATTAGGAAAAAATACCAGAAAAATCCCACCTTGCCTCTAAGGGCCCAGGGAGCTCCCCAAAAGGCTAAAAACAAAAAAAAAATTCTACCGGCACCCCTTATTTCCACGTTTGAGGCTCCAAACTTTGAGAAGTTTATTTTTTTAGCATTTTGAACAAGATTTTGGGGTGAGAGCAAAAAAATTCGAACTTCGCATTTTTAACGACCACCCTATTGTCCATTCAATGCCAAAGAGGTTAAAAGCAGTAATGAAACAAAAAATGGCTTTCAACCAAATATTAAATGTAATACTGTTAGCATAATTTCCTTAATAATAAGTACTGTGTGAAAACTTTTGTCCACCCAAAAATGTCCCATTGGCTATATTTTTTCAATTTGCATGAACATGTTATTTTTTATATATTTTATTTTTGGGGTTTTCAAGTGTATATTTATAAAGTTTAATTTTGTGAAAGACTGAAATAAATACCCTTTTTTGATTTTATTTTATCACTTGTTTTACTTAGAAAATGACCTTGTGTGAAAACTTTTGTCCCTCAGTGTATGTGTTGTAAGGGCGGAGTTCAGATTGAACAATTTATAGAAGAATTGAAAGCTTTTAACTGTTTTAATTGCTGGTATTCGACCATGCGATAACAATTATGTAATAACAGCCAAATCACGTGGCAAATTCAATTGTAGCAAGAACATGCCTGTAAATTGTAATGCTCCTTAATTGTATACAAAAATCGACCGTTTTGTGTTTGACAAATGAAAGTACATGTAATTTTCCAAAGCTAATGTTGACATAAAATATGGTAAAATACAATCCCTAAACAGTCATTAACTAGGTAAAATTACTAAACCAATACCTGCTCTAATGATTAAATTTTCAATAGCTTCTCTCCACAAGCCTATTTAATCGGCTGAATACAAAAAAGGACATGCGGCTGTAGTAAACTGACATTACCATCAGCAATAAACAATAATTATCGACATGTAATTTGACAGTACGCCATGCATAGCCATCATGAGCATAGCCCATAGCTCCATAGCTCAGGCATAATTTTTCATTAAATAAACCGGCTTACGACATCCATTAATTAGGCGTCAAATTTTAGATGAATTCGTAAGCAATTTGGAAGCAATAAATCAATCATAGAAAAGGAGCAGGCAATTTACATCTGTCACTGAAGTCGTCAATAGCGACAAAATGTGAAAACAAAAGCGATCTCCTATCACGCGTGGTGGCACTCGAGCACTTGTGTATTGTGTTTTTGTCTGGGTTGGCCCCCTTTTTTTGGTGGTGGAACGTGTGCGTAATTTAAACGAGCAGAGCCATATTAAATAACAGGCTTCGGTATCTCAAGTAATGGCTCCTATAAATCTAATTAAGTCATATATCAATGTAATTACCCAAGAAAGAGGATCGATTTATCCCCTCCGGTTTTTTGGCAGAAAACAAACACAGCCGATACCTGGTAGCGAGTCCTGTTCCGGTATCATTGGAGCTCGCTGAAATGTAGGCAGCTGGGGCACAAGGGTGGGGTGTTTAAGGATTATCTTTCAAGATTAGGATATCGTTTTGTACTAATAACGTCTACGTGGATCTGTGACTGGGGCTGGTTCTCGTTCACTCTCTAGGCTAGACACACTAAACAGAATGTATTTTGCTGGGCTAAAATAAGACCGACCGACCTTGAGGCGGTCTAATCCCTCTTAAGTGAAATATAACGAGCGACAATTTCTGTTCACTTTCAGTCACGACATTTTCCCAGCTCCAGGTTTCGTGTCACAATTTCCCGCTGATTTCTAAACAAATTTCCTTTTCTGTAGCAACTGTCTCACATTTCATCAGGAGCTAATCCTTCAAAAAATATTATTCTGACCTTTTTGCCAGCTCGATGTCCCCATCGCACACGATTATCCCCATTCAGGTTTGTCCGCATATCGTGTATCCTTGTTATCGATTTTTTTCCCTAGTTTTTTTTCGTTGTTGTTGTTGTTTTTGTTGTTGTTGTAGCTGCTGGTGTAAGGATATCAGAGCGTGGACAAATATATTCCCTTGCCATGGTGTTTGGTGACATTGAAATCCTACTCAGACCTTACCGCCACTCCTTCGGCAAGGTGGGGGTGGCAGCAAACACAGAAAGCTTTGCCAAATACAATTTTTCCCTGATGCTAGCAAAACGAAATCAATTCGCGTTTCATTCAGAGGAGTCCTTTCTAAAAGGAGAAAAGGAGCCGACGAAACACGCGATCTCCAGGGACAGCCGTGAGCAGCTCTAGAGCACGCGGCGAAAAACTTTTTTGCGTGCCTAAAGCAATCTAATTTTTACTAAGCCCTGAGAGTTTTTGGGGGCGCCCGTCTGCATGTATGTATGTGTATATGTGTGTGCATATACATTGGTATCTGTATATGCCAGCAAAAGGAATGGGGATGGGCCCGATGATTGTCTTCTTGCGTATTTCGAAAGGACCTCTTTGCCCTTCAACCTCTCTGCACTTACCATGAAAAAGTGTTACGGGCAGAACCCTCACAGCCTTGCTGGCCCCCATTCAAGGTGAGATCTTTCGGGGCGCATAATAGTTGGGACAGTGTCTTACGTTACCGCTACTCGTGCCCCGGAGCAAGGACTCGCTAAGCTTTTGTATACCTGCATACATTTTGAAAAGCTTTTCCCACCCCGAATGGGGGTAGTTTCCTCTCCCTTTGTTGCCCGAATCCCGTTTTTTTCTGTTGCCTTTTTTTTCCTTATACCCTAAGTCCATCTATTCAAAATACAGGAAAAAAATTGAGGTTGGTTCAGATTGATTGCCCCTCAGATGCGGGTTCGTAACAGCGATAAGGGCTTACCCCTTTCGCATTTACACACGAGTTAAGGGGTTATAAAAATATTGGAAATAAATGGGAAAAAGGTTCGAATGAAGAAATACTCCCGCTTTGCATCCCATAATCAGCATTCGAGGAGCAGAATCAAGCGTGATTCTGACAAACTTCGAGATTGACTTTTCAATGTTTTTTTTTTCACTAAACTTTGTTTTAAATTGGCGAAACTTTACGCAAGCATTTTTTGTTTTTTTGATAAACACAGGAAGTTTTTTTTTATCTGGGTTTATAAAATATTTGTGCGACGAAGAGGTTGATGTCAGGTGAGCGGAGAGGAATTTTATAAAATATTGTTTGCATGTTCAACAGAAATGGAGCTTATCTCGCTGTCAAATCAGGTCAATCTCTTTCTGTGATAAAAAAAAACGTGGAGTTATTTCGTTCATTTGTTTGTTCCGCAATACATCATCAAAAATCCAAGATGTAAATTACTTGCAGGCATTACTTTCAGTATTAATTAATTATTATGTACGGGCTAAATATTTGTATTACGTGAAAACTAAGCGGAATTTTCGGTAGTTTTCTAGAGATGGGAGCGGTTGAATATCTTATGAATGGTGGGGTTTTTATCACTGCTGCATATACAGCTTTGAACCACGAAAGGGCAATGAGATATGCTTCCAATGTCATCCTTCCTTTTCTCTTATCAAATTTTCACGCAGAATAAAGATACAAATACAATGGTAACAAACTAATATTATAGATTTCAATAAGCGTGGTCCCCAAAAGGAATTATCAGGCCTCGGTAATGTGGAAGTTGTCATTAACAGGTAAAGATAAGATAAAAACTAAGATGTGGAAATATGGAAACCAATAATTGATTGCACTTGAATAGATCGAAGGCGTTATGTCCCCTGTACAAATAATGAAAATAACTAGTATATGAGAACTATAGAGGTATGACCCTCCTTAACTCAGGGTATCAATACTGCCCACTATTTTGCAATAGAAAGTTTTAGTGAAGATAGGTACCTATCAATAGGCATAATAGGTACCTATCAATGTCGCTCTCAGCTAGGAAGGTCCACTATAAACCACATTTCCACCCAAAGAAGAATTTTGGAAAAGTTATTAGTCCATGGAAATGGTACTTTAACATTGCAAAAATGCAGGACAAGGTTTTATTTTTTGGATGTGTAGGGGGGTCAGTGTGAGCTTAAGTTTGAGTTTTCGGGATTCTAACCCCCCAATTTGGCCGCCATCTTTTAAAACGTTTGCAAATGGTTTTTCCACTATATCTCCGAAACGGTACATCTTACAGAAAATTTGCAAAGACACTTTTTGTTTAGAATTAAATTATCTACAATTAAAACGTTACAATTTAAAAACGTTATGAATGAAAATTATACCTAATGAAACCCTCTAAAAAACTTGTTATTATTCTTTTTGTTAAAGTTGAAGGAAAAAAAGTTATAGCCTTAAAAAGAAAATATTGTGACTAATTTTTGTGTTCTAAGGCTTATAACTTCTTAATTATTCATTTTACCACAAAATTTCTCACTAGTAAATTATAGATCATTTAATTCTAAACAAAAAATGAGTGTGCGTAGGACCACACTTTAGAAGTGTTAACTTCTATGGCCAGTCTAAATTTCCAAATCAATCTTAATACAGGACGACAAGGATTAATATATTTTATTTATGAATATTCTGTTAAAGTTTATTTAATTGTTACTTATATGCACTCACTCCAAAATGTGTTGCAATGTTTTGGAAATTAAACTATTTGTCTTAAACTTATCACACAAAGATCGGACGATGGATGACTGGGATAATGTAGTTTTTAGTAAAAATAGTAGCTAATATATAGTAATAAATACATAGTGCATAGTTCATAGGAAATATGTAGTACATAGTACACAGTACATATCGTCGGGTTGATGCAATAGTCACGAAACAGAAATTTTTGCTATTTTAAACATTGTGCAAATATGCAAAAAAGTCATATTATATTCAGCCAAAGTCACGGATCTAAATTTTTATGGGAATCTACTGGATTCAATTTGAATTTTTTCAGAACCAGTAAAATAAGTAAAATTAAGCGATTTATATTTATATCATAAACATAAATTCAAATATATGTTTATACATTAAAGATCAGAAACTTAATGGCTGAGATAACTGAACTGAACTATGAACTATGCAGCTGGCTAGAGCATGGAAACTTTTGGTTGAGCTCCATTTACAAACAGCAGCGTATAATTATATGTGTGCGAGGCAAAATAGCCCGCGCCGCTCTCAAAATTCATGTCATATTCTCGCACGCCATCGCTGCTGTCTGTAATGCTATAAACATACTAAGGGCGAAAATAGTTTCCACAGCGACTGGCAAAAACGAATAGAACACACAGCTTTTCTATGAGTATGAAGGGTGCAGCACAATATGCAGACCACTCGACGACGAGGTCGTCGAGCGTGGCGACTCAATCAATCCAAGTTCTATTTCGTAGCCGTCGCCCCTCAAAGTTGCCTGGGCGGTGTGACATGGGATTGTGTTGCTATTCTCGTATGTTCCTGTGCGCGTGTGTAGCATTCGGATGTCGAAGATGATTATTCTTGTGCGTGCTTTTTAATTTGTGTGCACCGTCGCCGTCGCCCTTAGTATGTTTACAGCATTACTGGACCTCGACTAAAAGTGCCCCAGATATCTAAGTAAAATTTGGTCGAGCTAGAGCAACAGACAGCAGCGAATGTGTGCGAGAGGATGAAATGAATGCTAAGAGCGGCGTCTGCATTTCGAAAATATGAAATGAATGGGTGCGAGAATATGCCATGGATTTTGAGAGCGGCGTCTGCATTGCGAGAATATAAAACGAATGCTGAGAGCAGCTTCGGCATTGCAACATTCAAACCCATTCCCTCCCACCAAGCGCGGGCTATTTTGCCTCGCACACATATAATTATACGCTGCTGTTTGTAAGTGGAGCTCAACCAAAAGTTTCCATGCTCTAGCCAGCTGCATAGGCACAAGTGCCCAGAAACGAGTGAGCAACAAAATGCGCGTGTCGCCATCATTGCAGCAAGTGTCCAGAAACGGGTGTAGCAACAAAGTGCGCGTGTCGCGAATTCTTTGTTTTACCCCCAGCGAAAAAGTGCCAAACGCGCCTAAAGAAGTTAACACTTCAAAAAGTGTCCTTGCAAATTTTCTGTAAGATGTACCGTTTCGGAGATATAGTGGAAAAACCATTTGCAAACGTTTTCCAAGATGGCGGCCAAATGGGGGGGGGGGGTTAGAATCCCGAAAACTCAAACTTAAGCTCACACTGACCCCCCCTACACATACCAAAAATAAAACCTTGTCCTGCATTTTTGCAATGTTAAAGTACCATTTCCATGGACTATGAATTCAACATTATGGCGTGAAGTGTGAGGACCTACTTAGAGCTATGGAGTACTTCTGAATTTTAAAATACTTTATCGAAATAGCAAAAGCTACGTACGGCTAGTACGATGCAGAGTAAGAGGTGAACGAGACTTTTCAGAAAATTTCACATCACAGAGGGTCCTGAGACAAGGTGGGGTCTTGTCATCTTCCTATCGCACAAATTGTTGGAGACGCTGGGGTAGATATGACGGAACCCATCTTTAACAACTCGACGCAGACAATGCCCTAATAAGTATGTAGGTCTTTTGCAAGTGTAAAAAAGCCTTCATCAGATTGAAAACAGTTGCAAAAAGAATTGGACTACAAGGCAGAAGCTAAGTATCTTTGAACTTCAAAAAGAATCACAAACTCAAGTGAAAACATTACAATAGATACATTTAACATAGAAACTGGCAGCTGACAGTGGAGAGGTAACGGGGTCCTAAAACAAAATAAACGTTGCCAAAAGAAGCTATTTTGGCCTTTTTGGTTGTCAAAAGTATAAAGGCAAGTAGATTGAAATAGTTCGCAGACATACAAAGGCTTGACGATAGCAATCCTCTTACAGCGTACGCCAAAACAATTGGAAAACACAAAATCGCTTTTTCCATGCGTAGTGAGAGTTTCTAGTGATGCAGTGAAAGTCTCAAATCCTCACCACATAAGTAGATTCGATGATAACAGTGCGCAACGTCACTCCGAACGGTAGTTAGAGTGGAGTTTGGAGGGGGAAGGGAGGGGCCTCAGCCCATTTGGCTCATGGACTGCCTGCATCGCCAGGGGATTTCATGCTGATGACAACAGCACTAAAATCAAATGGAGCCAACCTGATCGTATGGTGCGACGCCGATGCAAGGCTTAGGCTTTGGAGAAGCAACGAGTCACTATTCGATTTTTTTTATGTGATAGACTAGAGGCTTAAGGCCCCCATACTCGGTCAAATTGGATGTACATCGAAGTGGGGATGTACAACCAAAACTATCTATTGTGGGCCGGTCGGCTGATCAAAATACATTGGGCTTATGGGTTTGATGAAAATCTGGATGTATACATCCAATTTGACCGTGTATGGGGGCCTTTAGGGAAAGCCCCTTTGTACTGTTCGACAATCTATTTTTTCGTATAGAATGTCGAACAGCAGCTCTAGTCGGAAGATAGAGAGTAGAAAGAGAGAAGTAGGAAGGAGCTGCCACAACCTAGCCGCGATATATTATTCCACCTACTTCCAACCATTTCGCGACTCTGGCATCGGGGCATTTGAGAAACTACTCGCTGGAGTGTTATGCCTCCTGAAACGAGTTGAATATCATCAGCCAACCGATGACATGCGCGCGCTTGGTGGAGCGGGGAAGGACTAGCGAAGGCTATGACAGGAGGAATCAGGAATGTAAAGAGGGAAGAAGAAAGAAGGAAAGTTATGTGGGTGGGAAAGTGGAAAAGGCGGAGGATCGTGGGCTGGCCGGGATTCGAACCCGGGACCTCTGGGATAGTATCAGGCGCTTTACCTCTAGACTACCGAGGCCTCCATGGGATTATATCATAAATTCAACCCTAGCGGTGTGTAACCGGGTAACACCTTAACGTTCTTATTCCCAAGCACGGAGAAGGGTGGCAGGAAGTGTTGGACATCACGCTGCCCATGAGCACGGAAACACTTAAAGTAGAAGCCTGGAGGTTCCAGGCCAACTGTTCTTCTCGGACCACCGATGGATACGCATCAGAGTTAACCTGAAAGTTGAAGTTCTCAAAACTGAGACCTTTGGCTGCCTTGGAAAAACCGCCTAACACATTTCACAAGAAAGCCATAAATTCAGCAGAGATCGAAGCATCAGGAGACGGACAGAGACACTCCTGGAGGAGATTTCCGCTATTATTACAAAGGAAAAAGTCCTCTGGGCGATTAATAGCTTCTCCCCTCTCATAGTAGCTGGTGGTCATCTTCAAAAGCTTCGTGGCGCTCGGGTATGTCCCCATGAGTTGGAGACGGGCGAGGGACACTAGAAGGACTAGCGAAGGCTATGACAGGAGGAATCAGGAATGTAAAGAGGGAAGAAGAAAGAAGGAAAGTTATGTGGGTGGGAAAGTGGAAAAGGCGGAGGATCGTGGGCTGGCCGGGATTCGAACCCGGGACCTCTGGGATAGTATCAGGCGCCTTACCTCTAGACTACCGAGGCCTCCATGGGATTATATCATAAATTCAACCCTAGCGGTGTGTAACCGGGTAACACCTTAACGTTCTTATTCCCAAGCACGGAGAAGGGTGGCAGGAAGTGTTGGACATCACGCTGCCCATGAGCACGGAAACACTTAAAGTAGAAGCCTGGAGGTTCCAGGCCAACTGTTCTTCTCGGACCACCGATGGATACGCATCAGAGTTAACCTGAAAGTTGAAGTTCTCAAAACTGAGACCTTTGGCTGCCTTGGAAAAACCGCCTAACACATTTCACAAGAAAGCCATAAATTCAGCAGAGATCGAAGCATCAGGAGACGGACAGAGACACTCCTGGAGGAGATTTCCGCTATTATTACAAAGGAAAAAGTCCTCTGGGCGATTAATAGCTTCTTCCCTCTCATAGTAGCTGGTGGTCATCTTCAAAAACTTCGTGGCGCTCGGGTATGTCCCCATGAGTTGGAGACGGGCGAGGGACACTAGAAATGGTCATCGACTCCCACATCCCCCAATTAGTATGGATGTTATTTTACTGTCACCAGTTCAGCGGAAGATCCACCAAGACAGCTCTGCACGAGGTGGGGGTAACCATCGAAAAGACCTTGTATTACAATCAATGCACTTTGGAAGCCTTTTTAGATATAAAACGTACTGAATCGATTCGAGCAGCTCTCATAGATCTAAACGTAGAAGCAAGCCTCAGGCAGAGCTCGTGAATAATCCGAGCGGATTTGGGAACCGAGACAGTAATCAAATACGCCGACAGAGGTACACCACAAGGAGGTGTCATCTCCCCTTTACTGTTGTTAGTTATGATGAATAGGAGGCTACAAAACCGCCTAGTAATTATGGTGTCCAGAATTTTTCCAACAGGATGCCCAAATAAAGTTGGAAGTCAATCCGATGTTTTTACAAGGAAAACGAAAACTCCCACCTTCAATTTCCTCAGGTTGGAGGCATAGTCTCACCTTATCCTCCAGAGCAAAATTTCTAGGTCTAATACTGGAGCATAAACTCAACTGGAAACCAACATCGAGGAAAGGGTAAAGAAAGCCTGTATTGCCTTCTATGCCTGTAAAAAGACTCTTGGCAAAAGATGGGGTGTTTAACCAAAGATGGTCCTGTGGATGTACACAGCTATGGTCCGCCCAATTCTCAAAGTTGGGAAGGGTCCAAAAAACGGCATCAGTAGGGGCAACAAGGGCCATAAGGACATGTCCCATGACAGCTCTCGCCGTTCTCTTGCACAGACCCCCTCCCCGACCGTCACATCAAACATCTAGCCTTGTGTAGTGTCCTCCGATTGAGGGAATTCAGGACCAGGACCCTTAAAACATACCAGTGTTTTGAATACGTTACTTGAGGGTATGGTCGCTACAACCACATACTACCTTCCTCTACATTGATCTTTAAGAAGGAATTCTCCGTCGAACTACCTTCAAGAAGAGAGTGGAGAAACGGAGATGCCCTGCGAAACTTCGATGAACGAATATTTAACGACGACTCCAAGACGTCAGAGGGCGTCGGAGCAGGGGTAATATAGAGACTACTTACAGTTGATTGTCATAGTATCTATCGGTGTACGCTAGTGTCTTTGAAGCTGAAGCGCTGGAGATCCTGAAGGCCTCCCATACAATGAACTAAGAGCCTACAAAAGAATGTAGTATTGGCATTTTCATAGACAGCCAAACCACTATAAAAGCGCTGGATTCAGTATTGATGTCCTTGAAGTTAGTTGAGCGATGTAGAGCTGATTTAGATAGGTTAAGTAGAAATCAGAACGTTCCCGGTCATAGTAGCATAGAGAGGAAGGCGAAAACCGACTACCTAGCGAAAAAGGGAGTCTCTCTCTCGGAGACTGAGATGGCCGGCAGCCCAAAAGGTAAAGTCGAAAACTTTTTTACTACCAGCTGCTGCTTGCCAACCAAAAGTGGAGGGCACTGGAGACCTGCACTATCTCTAGCAGCGTAGCTGCTAGCTAAACAATATAGAGGATGCAGGATAATGATAAGTATGGCAAAAACATATATTACTTTCATATCCGGCTGATAGATCAAAATCTTCATTAGTGCTTTTAGGCAACATATCACTGGAATCGTAACGGTTTAGCCGGTAGCGCCCGATGAAATTTTAAGTTTTACAGGCTGTATTTTAGGAGCCTCGCTCTATCCACCAACCATAGTTTGCTCTGCAAGTCTCACATACATCTTTCAAAGATCAGCTTGTTGATTTTATTGATTTCTTTGTCGTTTGAGATGTTGAAAGTGGACAGGAACAACCAACCATACCAACCAGCCATAGGTATTCTCTGTTCTTTTAGCGATTTGACACAAGAAATTAAGTTCAAAAAACCAATTTTTCCATTGTGAAAGTCAATGGTAAAATATTAGTATGATTAACATAAATAGCTGTTGTAACACACTGTGTAATAGACGGAGTTCGAATTCCGCGCGAAATTTGTGCAACGTAGCGGATTTTGGGAAAAATTACGCGATTTTTTCAACAGATAAATTTGGGATATCTTTTACCTAGTCTAGGTAGTAGGAGGAGGTAGGAGTTTTTCGGCGGTATAGTTTCATAAAATAATAACTAATGTGTGCCTAAAATGATAAAAAGCTCTAGAATTATTTTCATACAGCTATTGTTTTTATATGCCAATTAATGAGCAGGAGTTTGAGGTTGATGTGAAACATAAAAATATGCTAACAGTTGGGCAGCTGCTATTGAAAATGCATAACTTATACTCCATGATTCAAAACGCATTCTTTGTCAATTGATAATCTGGTAACTTTTGATTCATTCGTTGATATTTAGACTTTTCGATTATTAAAATCTTTAAAGTTTATATTATTTAGACAAGTCAAAAGTATTTGGACTCAATATTTGCAGTTATCTTTCAA
The DNA here is from genome assembly GCA_949987705.1 of Thereva unica. Classification (NCBI taxonomy): domain Eukaryota; kingdom Metazoa; phylum Arthropoda; class Insecta; order Diptera; family Therevidae; genus Thereva; species Thereva unica. Next base: position 121,644,397 of record OX465283.1, on the reverse strand, counting down.
AAACTTTATCATTATTTTTAATGTATAGTTAAACAAAAGAATGCCTCGCTTTTATAGATACCATTTAAAAGTTGACAAATATATTCTAATTATATATGTACCTACTCGTATGTACAAAAGAAAACCAAATAAAAAGTTTCTTGTTTGCTCAGCTCCAAGCATAAATTTTTTAAAACGTGACAAACTTTTACCAAAAACAATGAAGTTCTCCTGTGCGACCGAGTTCAGACGAGAATATTCCAAGGATGTGGAATATTAGAAGCAAGGACACGGTAAAGTGTTAAATGTGGATATAGCAGATGCCCCCTGCATTAATATTGAATTACTTTACATCTTTCTGTTGTTAATGCTTGTAATGCAGTATAAAATAAATGTATCTGAAAGAGATTATGTGGAAGAATTCTGCAAGGAGGGCTGGATAGAGATGCTACTCTAATATTATATTAAACAGAAGATTCATCGACGGGTAAAATATTGTTTTACGAAAATTGGAAAACACTCAACTAACATAACCAGGTAATGCAATTCACATCTATCTTTATCCTTTTTCATGGCTCTTAAGAACATAGGACTTCCCCAGAGCTTCCTCAGGCGCTGTTTTCAGCTATTCTTTGAATTTCTGTCATCACTTTACTATGGTTTTCGATAAGCATATATATATTTCATCTCACGTTTTTTACGAAAAACAGGACTCCAGGAAGGAGATCACTTATTTTGTTGGTTGGAGTGATATTGTATGAAAATGACGGCCTTATTAAGGCTAAAGCTGGTGACATATCCAAGCGTATGTGCGTTGCATTCGTTGACAGATAATATAGGAGCGCGGGTATTTAAATGTGACCTGACAGAATATTCCGTGAATGGAATGCATGCCACGCAAAGGTTGGGCTACTTTCAATTTTTTCTGCATTGCCATATTCGACATACCAAACAGAAGCATACACAACAAACACATGCACCTTGCATGCACTCGTTACTTAGATTTTCGAGCTATGTGCGAAAGCCGGGGCGGAAAACCACCATGCAATTATGTGTAAGTGGAAATTCACCGCATATCATGTAATCGCCGCATTCAATGCACGTACGCTTGTATGTATGTCACCAGCTTTTTTTTTTATGTGGCAGTGCTAAGCTCAGGAGTCACCCTTTGTACTACTAGTCCGTCATGTCATTTGTCACGTCATGGTGCAATGTCTAGCAGTAAGCTTAGTACGGGGGAGGGATGAGGGGGCGGGGGGTATAGGTTAAGGGTTAAAAGGTACGGGGGGGCATTGAAGAAGGTGGTGATGAACCCTGCGTTTGAACTCTTGGATGTTGTAGGAGCTCGGAAATACTGATTGCGAACGGTATTCCACAGTCGAGTTGTTCTATTAACAAACGAATTCATATCTTGTTGAGTGCATGAAAGGGGTAGTTGCAGGTGAAGGGAATGAGACGAGTGAGCTAATCTGGTGTTGCGGGTATAAGATTGCCGTGGAGGCAGGAGAGCGTTTAACTCGGAGGAACAGTCACTATGATAGTAGCGATAAAATTTTGTCAGTGCTGCTACATTCCTACGGTGGCTCAAGGGGTCGATGGTGGAGCAGGCGGTGTCGTCATCAATTAACTTGAGTGCCCTTTTTTGCACCTTATCTAACCATGCCAAGGTGGTTATTTATTTTATTTTTATTTATTTATTTCTAATTTTTCACTATACACTTAAGACATATAGTCTTTTAATATGTATAGGCTATACACAAAAAGATACAGAAATAATATAAAAAATAAAAAAAAAAATAAAAAAAGGAAATAAAAATGAATACATAAGAAATGAAAATTTGGACTAATTTAGTATGAAGCAAAATGCTTAAATAAAATCTCTTTAAAATTTTTACTACTGCTGCTTCGTCTTACATCTAATGGTAGGGAGTTCCACAACCTAATAGCACGAACAAAGAACTGTTTTTCAGAAATGCTGTACTTAATGACAGGCACAATTAGAGTTAACGCTCTTACAGAGTTCGCGAAATTAATTCTTTCATAAAGGTACTTTGGTTGCTTTAATAAAATAATTTTATTTAAGAACCAGACAGTACGGAAATCAAAATAGGAGGATAACGTACATCCAAACACAGATCTGACATATGCTGAGACATGGTCGAAACGCCTAATATTGTACACATAACGAACGCAGGAATTAAACGCAACATTAAGCTTATTAAAGATAACAGACACAGACTTACAAAACAATTCACATCCATATGTCAGCATTGGTACAATAAGCATTTTCACCAGCAAGAGTTTGGTATTCCGAGGAGTAAAATAAGCAGAGACAGATAGTTTTCGTAGAACAGCATATACCTTGCCAACAAGAGAACTAATGTGATTGCACCAAGATAGTGTATTATCAAATATTATACCCAGGTTTTTTACAAAGTTTTTATAGGGCAAGACCGCGCCGTTAAGGATTATCCTAGGAAATTCGCTGCTGTCAACACCTGACCTGGATATAACAATCACATTAGACTTGTTTGCATTGAGCCTGAGCTTGTTATATCTCGTCCATTCATATATGGAATGTAAATCCTCGTTGATTCTAGCTACCGCATCCTCGATCAAACCAATTGGTCTAGATATATATAATTGTGTATCATCAGCATATAAATGAAATTTGCAACTCTTAATAATAGCCGGAAGGTCATTAATAAACATGGCGAAGAAAAGAGGTCCCAGGATTGACCCTTGAGGTACTCCACAAATGCACTTAGATGGGACTGAAAAACTATTATTACAGAAAACGTATTGTTCCCTATCCTCCAAATATGACTGCACAAGTCTAAGAGTGCTGCGAGCAAAATAAAAATTGAGGCCAAGTTTTCCTAACAATAACTTATGGTTTACCGTGTCAAATGCTTTTGAAAAATCCAAAAGCACCAGTACAGTAACCATGTCACTCACCATGGCTTTACGGATGTCATCTGAGATATTCAGTAATGCCGTCACACAGCTATGTTGAGGGCGGAAGCCAGATTGATAATCAGACAAAAGTTTATGGTCATTAATATATTTAAACGTTTGACGATGAAATAGTTTTTCGAATACTTTGCTGAGGAAAGGAAGGATAGATATTGGACGGTATTCAACGCAATTAGAGGGACCGCTTTTCGGGATAGGAATAACTTTAGCTCTTTTCCAGCTAGACGGGTATACAGACGTTAAAATAATTGTATTCAAAATGTGTGTAACGGGAGAAAGGATAAGCGGAAGAATTAATTTAATAAATTTCGGATGTAAGTTGTCCAAACCTACAGCATTTGATTTTATATCGAAGATAGCACTACCAACATCTTCTATATATTAAAAGAAGATATAGTGAACCCAGTTGAGGGAAAACTACCAAGAAAATCATTACTAATTTTTTCATGGTTATCGGAGAGGAATACTTCAGAGAACTTATCATTAATCTCGTTAGGATCTCCTGCTACAACATGCGATTTAGTTTTTCCGAGGCCACAGGTATTCAGATTTCTCCACAGTGTTTTTGTCGGTAGGGAAGAATTAAATTTAGAGCTATAATATCTTCTTTTGGAGCGCCGAATAAGAAAAGAAGTTCGATTACGTAAGTGGCGATATTCGTTCCACAGCTCTGGTGTTCTAAAGCGTTTCCACCTACGGTAGGCAATATGTCGTGCAGATATTAGTGCACGCATACTACTGGTGAACCAAGGGCAACTAGAATCCGTTATTCGACGCGTTTTTAATGGTACATATTTTTCAAAGAGATATGACACTAGACTTTCAAGGTAAAGTAGTTGTTCGTTAACAGATGTCATGGAGTATATTCGATCCCAATTTAATAATGATCCTTCTAAGAAGAGTTCATCTAAACAAATGCTTTTATAATCCCTATATGAAAAGAAACTCTCTGTATTGTTCACTTCTATGTTGTATGAAACGGCGCCGCCCCAAACGAGGGAGTTATATTCGAGAAGAGGCCGAATGTAGGATTTATAAATAACAGCACGGGCCGATGGCTGGAGGAGGAACTTGCACCTCTTAAGAAATCCCAAGCACTGGGATGCTTGTTTGGCGATTTGGAATATGTGATCATTCCAACGCAAGTCTTTGGCTAATGTCACGCCTAAGATGTGTAGGGATGAATCGGCCTTTAGTTCAACGTCATCCACTGTCAAGGATGGTGAGGTGTTGAACTTCTTTTTTGAGATAAGACAGTACTTGGTTTTGGAGGGGTTGAATACGACACGATTCTTCTCTCCCCAATCTAGAATTAGTTTGATGTCATTTTTAATAGATTTGGACATTAATTCACGATCATCAAGACAGGATCTGGCATGAGTCTGTCTTGTATCGAAGCTGTACGAGTAACGTAGAGTACCGTCGTCAGCGAAGCTGAGAAGTAGGTTGGAGGGGATTGAAAGAAGGTCATTTGTAAATATGATAAATAGGGACGGTGATAAAATTGACCCCTGGGGGACCCCCGCAGAGATCGGGTGGGATGCGGATTTGACGCCATCCAATACCACTTTGATTGAACGGCCAGAAAGGAAACTCTCAATCCACTTCTGTAGAAGTGAGTCAACTCCAATAGCTTTGAGTTTAGCTAACAGGGCTGAGTGCCAAACTCTATCGAAAGCCTTGGAGATATCTAGAGCAACCAGACTAGACTCACCGGATCCATACAGACTACAGCTTAAGTGCCCTCTGCGTATGCTGCTCGTATAGGATCACGTCTGGCAAAGCTGCTTGCAGGTGTGATCTCTGTCTCCATTCTGGCAAAGGAAGGGATCGGCTTTGTGAATTCAGAGGAAGGGAACTGTGCGGCGTCAGATGTCACGTCATCAGTCCGTAGCGTATTGGATTATTCGACTAAGGTTTGTTGGACCCTTAGATTTATTCTAAATGTAGAGAAAGGCTCACAAGAGAACTTGAGTAAGTAAGTTACATCCTTACAAACTCCCGATATTAAACCTCTTGGACATGATCCAGAAGAATGCAATATAAATTCAAATTCTATTCGCCGAGAGCTTGCGAAGTATCGTCTAAACATTGCGAAGCACTTCAAAGTGGAATTTACGATACAAGTTCCATTAACTAGGACGGCAAATTACCGGAAGATGTCGTTGGAAGGCTTGCTACTTAAGTTTCTGGCATAGATAAACTTTTCGAAGTACCCAAGTTAACGGTGCAGGTGATGATACAGAAGCCGCAGTTTATGGCAGCTAAAGAATGGGGAATCTATGAGAAAGTGAAGTGCCTAGGATTTGACACGAATCTGCCAATACTGGAAGAAGAAGTGTTGTGTGCGTTCTTCTGGAGAAAGAAATCAAGTTGGAAGCAGTTGTTATGACATCCTTGGACCGTCGACAGGTCTAAGCCACATGTTTTTAAACGTTTTAAAAATTCATGGACTAACATCGATCTCAAAAACTAGCCTGAGAAGAAGTTGTCACAGTCGCAGTTATTGAAACCTCTGCTGCAATAATTACTTTTTCCAAATTTCAGCTGCTAGAGCTCTGAGCTCTGAGATAACTACAAAGAACTTATGCAATTGACGATTGTAGCTAAAAAGAATCAATTGAAAGATGATGAAAGTATTGAAGATGATACCTGTCGATTATGTTTGGTATTACGAGACGACCACTCAGATTGTGTGTCACTGTACAGTAGTGATGAGCAAACGCAAGAACAAGTCAAGACTAATCTGGTCTTGTTCTTGTCTTGTTCTTGTTCAGTCTGTCTTGTTCTTGTTCTTGTAAGCATACACTGATAGAAAAATTGTTTTGATTCCAGCAATTCGTTTCGTTGTCCTGAGTAGAAAAATTTTTCAGTCTCAACATGAGAATGCTGTCTCAGAGTAAGACACTAGAAATTCTTGAGCCAAGCAATTGTATTTCTTCGCTCAATACTTATATTTTACGAGCAAGATATATTTTTCTCGAAACAAGATGCTTTAAATTTTTACTCAAGAAACTAAATATTTTTCAAAACAAAATTTGTATTAATTCAAGACACGATGAAGTTTCAATTCGAGGATATTGCATTGAGGAAATTCACCATTTTATTAAGTGAAAATACTGTAGTCAATTTGAAACTAGCATGTGATCATTAGAAAAAATATAAGTCCTAATCAAAACAGCCGTCAAGAAAACTAATTTGCTTGCTTCAAGAATTTGATATTCTTTGAGTAAGAAGTTGAGTTGCTTAAATTAAAAAAATTAATATCTGAAACCAAGAAATTTTTTTTACTTCTCGTCAACTTTTGTCTTCATCCAAGACAATAAAACCAAGACTATGAGTGCTCCTTATCCCAAAACAATTTTGTTTTCGTTATATCCAAAACATTATTGGCTTGGTTCAAGGAAAAAAAGTCTTAAGTTAAGAATTTTTTTTTATCAGTGTAATAAAGTCTTGTTCTTGTTCTTGCAAATGTGCAAGAACAAGACAAGACTGCAAGAACAAGACCATTTTTGCTTATCACAGGCTAGCAAAAAGGTTGATATCGTGAGACACTAAGACACTTTTCAAACAGATAGGTACTCCGACGTAACCAGGGTTGACTCTAGCGTGAAAAACAAACGTGGGCCAAGAAAAGTCGTCTGATTTCGCATCCCTAAATCGATTAATACATAAGAGGTGGGAATAATAATTTCCATTGCCGAATAAAATATTCTTTGCAAATTGCGTCCTTTTTCGGTGAATCAATGCTATACTAATAATTTAGTCATGTCAGTTCAATTCAGATTAAGCTCCTACACACAAATTTGAATTGTTAAACCAGTAAGGTCTTTTTTAGACCAAATCGTCGAAAAACAAAATGTGTTTTTTAGGACTGAAAATAGAAAACAAACTATAAGATTATTTTAGGGGTTCGAAAGAATGACTATGGTGATTTTAATCACAGCGCTTATTCACTGACATCACTTGAGCCGTGAATGCTTGAAGGTCTAACTGATATCATCAAGAGCATTAAAGGCCAGCTATTTCTAAATCGTAATTATTTCCTTCTAATTTAAACCCTTCTGAGAATAGCTTCCTGATAATTTCATTAAACAAACGAACCAAATAAATAGTGCCCAAACAAAAGCGCGGGCCAAAAATAAAAGTGTCCCAGTTAATTTATGTCCATAATCAAAACAAAAGAAAAAAAATATGTAGCTCAGCTTAACCTCTGTGAAATTGTTCATAAAAATAGTATTAACCCTCATGAATACTACTTGCCACCTCGTAGGGAAGGTCGTATTACATAATTTTGCTTCCTGTACCGGGTGAAAAGAGGGGCTTGACCTTGAGCAGGTGGAATCGGCCAAAATCGATGTACCCGACGAAAACACAACATCAGTACTGTGTCCGCACAATTAAACAGGACTTAATAAATTAAGGATTGCGTGCCCAGGCATTGAGGAAATGACCAATCAAAATAGTTAAAAGGTGGGCGCCATAGTAAAATTGTAGTATCGCCACCGATTACAAAATTTTACGCCTGGCCAGGTGGCGTTCTATAAATATTCGCATTTGCGGCTGCTTTCATATTTACCTTTTCGCAGACACAACGGCCATATCCTTGCTAGCATCATTAGCCGCCCTTACATCAGGAATTGTGGCCTATTGCCTTGTACTTTTATTAATTTCCCGAAATTACACTCGTCAGGTTCGTGCCAAAAGTAGTGTATAGCCGTGCGGTTTCGTGTATCACCTGGCCGGGCGCCGGGTAGGGCTAATCGATCATCCTCAACCCACCCCCGGGTAGTCATTCCTGGAGGATACTCTTCCAAAACTGCTTTATTAAAGCAAACTTTTTCGCCAGTCGCAACTTTCATCTTTATGATAGTGTGTGTATGTGTGTTTTCACTTCCGTTTTTGGCCTGGGATTAAACGAATTCGACGGACGATTATTTATATGTGTTTGACACAAGGTTGCAGGGATATAGCCGTAAAGATGGCTATCGACTTTGTTTCCAGGGGCGTAAAAACAAATAATACGACACCTTCTTGATAAAAGATGACTGATACACTCGGACAGTGGTCGTTATCCAGCTCGATAATTGATATTTCCGGATCACCGGGCCGAGAGTAATAGATTATTTTTCCTGAGGCAGTTTTCTTTACCTTATCTCAGATAATTTTTTATGCCGAATTGGCAATTTCCCCATCTTTTTGCTGTTTACTCGGGAGATCTGTATTCTATAGGAAATGCTCTCCAATAAATTTTTCGTCCTTTGGGACATTTTCGTTCAGTTCTTCCATTTTAACAAAAATGTTCTCGAAACTTTCTGGTTGCTATATGAAATGGTTTCTGTTTTGTTAAATATCACCTTTTGTCATTGCCGCCCATCCTCCTTCTGTAAATAAGCAGTCAGTTATTATGTGAAAGTTTCTGACCAAAGCATGCAGGTAATTACTAAGTGCTTTCAGGTAATAATTTATCCTGGATAATTAAGCAATGGTGGGTTTCAGCTTAAGTGAATTTTAGTTAATTAAAATAATGATATAAGTCTACAATGTTGATATAATAGCTTGTTTCAAGGTTATGAAAATATTTAATGGCAGATAGTTAAATTGTAATTGCTCATTTTTATCGTGTAAAACGGAGTATTAATTTTCTTTTTACTTCGGAAAATGTATGAAAATTAATTTTTAAAAATATTTGCTTTTTAATTGGCCTCACGTGATATTCAATTTTCTTTTCCAATTTGTTGAATGGTGCAGAGGCAATATAATTTTTAACACTTACCCTTACACTTAAGCCATTTCCAATAATTTGGTCCAAAGGAGGTTTTATGTTTTATCAATTTGCTTTCAACATATGATTTCATTTTCTTTTATATTTTATATTCAGGAAAAAATAAAATCAAATTAAATTTGGATATGGATCAGATTTTCAAGTGCAAGCCGTAAAAAGTAAATTGAAAACGTGGTATTTATTTTTAATCACTTTTATATGCAAGGTTTACAGCTCGGGTAACCCCCGAAGAACGCGGTACTTGAAGAACAAGAGTTTCAAAGAACACGTTTACCTTCACCGAATTACACGATCTCAAACTACAAGATTTTAGAGTAATTGTTTGGGGTCGTACATTAATTACGTGATGCGGGGGGTAGGGGATCGAGCCAAATCTCCCCATTCTCAAGTGGGGTAGGGGGGGTCTCGGCAAATATCGTGAAATTATTTTTTTTTTAAAGAAACTGAAAAATTGCGAGAAAACTGGGTTAAATTAAGTAAAACATGTTTCACCACTAAAAACCCGCATTCACTTACAGGCCGCCGGCAGGCAGGGGCCTGTCAGACCAGGTCGGCTGGCACGACTAACCTTGACTCAGTCTAACCGAGGGTGATAGTTCAGGTATCCGCCTGACAGGCCGTGGCATTAAGGTGAAGTCAAGATTCCCTACAGACACACAGGCGAAAACGACTGGTTAGCATAGCAGGCTATTAATTCAAGTGCAAAAATGTCCATGGCCTCAACGAAAGCTTCAAGGCGGTTCCACGAACAAGCGCGAACGCGAGTGTGGATGATTTTCACGCCTTACTCGCGCCTTGCTTTCCTTTCCGAGTGGATACGGCGTGAGTTCTTGCCGTCAATTCACGGATCGAGAGTGAATAGAAGTTCAGATCTTCAGGCACGAATTGACGAAAAATGCGATTTTTGTCAGCTTTATTGAACTACAGGCCCCATACAGTTGGCGGCCGGTGAGGCCGTCTTGGCTTCAAGGCGAAAACTTTCAGGCTACGGCCTGCTAGCGACCTGTGTGTAAATTGGGGCCTTAAGATATGGGTATATCCTACACAAAAATGTTTACTCAATTGTTTAGCCTCCACCGGCTATTCCCGTAGTCACGTCACCCATTGGAATATGTGACAAACCAGCTTTCATATTCTCATAATCACCTGAATGAAAACTGTTACAAAAGTAAGAGCGTGGCATTCTCGAAGTCATCTATAGTAGTGATGAGCAAGCGCAAGAACAAGACAAGACTAATCTAGTCTTGTTCTTGTCTGGTTCTTGTTCAGTCTGTCTCGTTCTTGTTCTTGCAAAAATAACTAAGTCTTGTTCTTGTTCTTGCTCTTGTAAAATGTGCAAGAACAAGACAAGACTGCAAAAACAAGACTATTTTTGCTCATCACTAATCTATAGTTGGATTTCTTACGGATAATAGTCACTTTTTGTCATGAAATTTTTTTAAGTGATGAGACAAGAATCAGCAGAGCTTCACTACTTAATGAAATGGCCAGAAACTAGTGTGGCTTTACTAGTGTGGCTTTAGCCCAGGCAAATCAACAGCTGATCAGATTTTCACCTTGAGGCAGGCTAGAGCTTCAAAACTTAATTCAACACCTCTTCATAGACTTTAAAGCCGCCTATGATAGCATAGCCAGAGTAGAACTCTACAAAGCCATGAGAGAATTCGGCATCCCCAACAAACTGACAAGACTATGTAGGTTGACCATGACCAATGTGACAAGCCAAGTAAAGGTATCTGAAAAACTGCCCAGACCAATCAACACCTATAATGGACTCCGACGGATGGACGGTCTGGCCTGCCCCCTTTTCAACCTGGCGTTGGAGAAAGTGATCCGAGATTCGGGCGTGACAGCAAGGGACACAATCCTCCACAATTCCACTCAATTACTGGCTTACGCAGACGACATTGACATCATTGGAAGAACAACAACAGCTGAAGAGAAGAGTCTGCTCGGAAAGTTCTTTGCGGTAAGACCTATGGGGTGCTACAGCGAGAGAGAGACCCCAACATCCGCTGGATAGATGGCATAGACCCGGACGCTCAGAGTTAAGGGATGCCGAACTGGATGATATCCTGTCAGAATCAGGACCAATTTAAGGAACATTTGCGAGCTGAGGGTCGGATCTTGGTTGTAGAGTCGTTGTAGAAGAAGAAGAAACCCCAAATTCGGACTCTTACTTTAAAGCAAGTTGGTGCAGCTATTCTCAAGCGCTTACCAACGAACAGCATCCAAAATAGGGCCACTTATCGGGTCTAAAACTGGTCTATCTTTCAAGCTGGCACCAACCATACACATTCACAAAATTTCATTGAAATCGGTTGGGGGCTCGGAAGATTAGCGTGTACGAACATCGAGGCACGTAATTTCTATATACATATTAAGATAATAATAATTTATTGAGATCAACGTTATAATAGCGGATGTTCAATTTTACACCATCGGCAATAGAACGAAAAAAAATCTGGCAGTTGACAGATTTAGCCTAATCTACGTAGTTAAATGTTTAAATTTTGATATACCAACATCAACTGAGCGTTTAAAATAAACATTTCACATATAATATAAACGATTGAAGAAATTTTACAAATTTACAAATTAACTGTACATTAAAATTTTCCCTTTTACCTTTTTCAAAAGTAAAAATTCTGAACGTAGAAGAACAAACAAAATTAGTTAATATACAAGGCAGGAGTTTTTACTCCAATGAAATTTAATGAGCGACTTTTCCAGGTAATGAGTTTTCCAGCCGCGTTTGTTCCACCTGTTTTAAAGTTTTCCAAAAAAAAAGTTGACTTCTACGATGCGACTTCTACTTCTTCCATTAACACTTGTAACTGTCTGTTATGCGAGTTGTGAAGCTGATTATTAATCTATTTACGGAGTGAAAATTGTGCCAATACTATTATAGAATATTAGTTTGCTTATACTTTATTTACAGGCTTTGCTTGGCGTTTTGTTTTTAGATAACTTGAAAGTTTAGGTAGAAGCGTTTTTGTTAATCTGTTTTTAATATGTTTTCTTTTATAGTTAGTAACGTTAGTAACTTCAATGAAAATAATGTTTTGTTAAAAGTAACCCTTTACAGATGCAGCTTACCTACATAAACTTGTCGAATAGAAAAGTAAAATGACTATTTGACGATATGTTGAGAAGTAATCCTAGCCTTTTCTAGCTAGGCGGAAAACTGCTGGTTATTGGTATAGATATACTTAGGTTATAGGTATATTTATAGAAGGGGACAAGTCTGTCGTTGCAGTGTTCTTTGGAGAAGATCATGATTTCTGTGAAAGACCTAGATGTACCTTTACAAAATGCAAACCATTCACCAATTGCTGCCTACAGACTGTAAAGTGAGTTTAACTTACTCCAGATGGTATCGTATCCAAAATCATAATGAACGAACGACAAAGCGAACTTCTAGATTTTCGAGAATCCACATGAAATGAAATGCACGAAGAGCCGTTGAATCCCCTCAAAGTGACTCTTTGGTGCAGTATCTACATTGAAAAGAATTGACTCTTCTTTTTTGAGGATGCCGACGTCACCATCATAACCATAACCTGAGAGGAGACCCCGCTCACACAGCTCTGGCAATGATGGAGAGTTTGAAACACCAATTTTTGGGCCATATGTGTGAATTCCCCTTTTGGAAATTTGAACGGACCGGCCAGATCCCTAGAACAGGCTGGAAATTGGTTTGCCTGGAGCAAACTCCTACCTCTGAAGTTTTTGTTATCTCGCAATCTTAAAGCATCTTAACCTTGCAAGTTTTAAAAGCCAATACTGAAGAAAACCACCAATTTGGAACCAGATTTTTTGTAAGCAACAATTCAAAATGCTGTAAAACAAACACGTATGTACACAACTCAGGAGGTAGTCAATTTACCGAAACCATTTTGTCAATTTAATGTCATAAATTTTACACCTTAAAATAATCTTTCCGTTAAAACAGAGCAAAAAATTTTTTTCATTTATACCAAAATGGGATTTAAATCACATTATTACTATTACTTGTTTCCTACCTTGTACTAGACAAGACAATGCGCCATAGCTTAAACGACATGACGGTCTATTAGTACAAAGGGTGATTGCTTGGTTTTATCAAACAAAATAATAGGCTCTGTTGAAGATCTTTCTTGTTAACCGGCGTAGCTTCGAGAGATGTTCAGTCCACCCATGGGGTGAATGGTTATTTTGCTCTGCCTTACTGCGAAAGATAACTTATACGATATGTGGATAGCGTATACTGACCCTCTCTTGTACTTGACTGATTATGGCACTATTGACAACTGACACAACTGTGGCAAAATTTTATCACTTTACCAAAGCGACAGTTTTACAAAAATAGTTAAATTTCTGTCTCCACAGCTACGATACGCATGACTAGCCTGGTCACTCCCGTAGTCTATAGCCGAAAAGCTCGACTGTGGAGCAACCTTCTGCAGAGAGTATTCCCCAAACCACACAACATTTCAGAGTTAAAACGCAGCGTTCCTAGACTTCTCGTCCTCCTTCTTGACTTCCTTAAATTATCTTTCACAAATCCTTCAAACTAAAAACATGACGGACTAATAGCTTAGAATTTTACATAAAAAACACTTGGAATTTTGCAATATGCAGTACTCGAACTACTAAATGGACAAACGTGTTCGTAGTGTCCAATCTTGCTGGAATATTGTAATCCTAAGTTCAGCCCGCCCAAGTATATACTGGGGTGATGATCGAATACAGGCTAAGTATTAAACCACATTTAGGAGGCATGCCGGGTGAGCCTCTATTTATGCAGCACTCGCAAGGGGGTCCAGACGGAGTTGTCGCTTCCTGATGGCGAGGGTGGTTAGCTCAATCCTGCTATTCGCAATACTCCAAGAAATAGACCCTAGTTTGGCAAGATTTTCGTTTTCGCGTAGCAAGGTGTGGCCAACCCAATTCCATTTCCTTCGCCTGATTTGGTCGTCTATCCTTTCTTGGCCGGCACGGCGCCATAGTTCTTCGTTTGAAATTCTATCTTGCCAGCGGATTTTTAGGATACGACGAAGGCATCTGTTGACGAAGACTTGTAGGCGCCCTGTGATGAATTGAGTGACTTTCCATGTTTCGCAACCGTACAAAAGAACTGCCTTAACCTTGGAGTTGAACAGCCGCAGTTTGGTGTTAGTTGAGATCTCCGTTGATCTCCATATGCGGGTCAGGCATGCATATGCGCCTCGTGCTTTAATTATCCTGGAACTGACGTCTTCTTCTGCCCCACCATTTTTGGTAATAATGCTACCGAGGTAGCAGAATTTATTTACCAGTTCCACGTCACGGTTATTTAGCGCAGTCCGTTCAATGGTGTTCGCATTTATCCGCATTTCTTTAGTTTTAGTCGGATTTAGTCTTAAGCCTGCTGGACTACTTTCTGTTGCCAAATTGTTTAACATATTTTTGAGGTCCTGGTGTCTGTGGGCCAGCAAACAGATATCATCGGCGTAGCCGAGATCCTTAAGGCGGTCTACCAAACCCCATTGTATGCCGCCTGTTCTATTATCTAGAGCGCCGACAAGGATGTCATTTATTACTATAAGAAATAGTAATGGCGAAAGTAAGCATCCTTGTCGTACTCCTGAGCTCACCTCAAAGCTGTCGGATAATTTTCCATTATGGAGAACTCTGCATTTGGAATTGTTATATAGGGCTTTTATCAATTCTATTATTTTATCAGGCAAACCACGTCGCCGTAGTGCCTGCCATATAAAGCTCCTATTGACCGAGTCGAACGCTTTCTCATAATCTACGAAAGCAAGGTAAAGGGGGGATCGGAATTCAGTAGACTGCTCCACTATTATTCTCAAGGTGTTAATATGATCAATACAGGAGCGGCCCTTCCTGAATCCGGTCTGCTGCCTCCTAAGCGTTCGGTCAACTGCCTCACTTATCCTAGACCTAGATAGTAATATGTATATGGGACAAAATTTTACCTACTGTAGATAGTAAACAGATGCCTCTCCAGTTGTCGCATATTGTTAGGTCCCCCTTTTTTGGTATTTTGACTATGATACCTTCCGTCCAATCCTCCGGAAAGGTACAGGTGTTCCATGCTATTTCCAGCATTGGCTGAAGCGCATCTGCTATGAGGCTTGAATCGGCTTTCAACAATTCTGGCGGGATGCCATCTTTTCCAGCTGCTTTACCATTGGCCATCGCATGAATTGCGGTTACTATTTCCGTCTTGGATGGGGCCCGGGTGGCGATTCTTATTGGCTGTGCATTGTTGCTGTTTTCCTGAGGTTCCTGTGTAAGTGTACCATTCAGGGCGGCGAAGAAGTAATCTCTCCATCTTTGGAGTTGCTCTTCGTCGCTGCACAGCAGCCTTCCATCCGCACTCTTAACGGCATGCTTTTTAGTAGAGTGCTTTCCCGTGAGCTGTTTAGTGATTTGGTACAGCACCTTACTGTTGCCTGTGTTTGCCGCGTTTTCCGCTTTTTCTGCGAGCTCATTTATCTGCTGCCTTTTATCACGCCGGACACTTCTCTTAACCTCCCGATGTAATTGGGAGTATTCCCGTTCTAGTTGGTGACGTCTTTCCGGGTCGTTTGTAGAGTTTACGTTATTTTTGAGGGCCCTTCTGCGTTCTATTTTTTGCCAGGTTGTGTCCGAGATCCAGTGTTGCTGGTTTCTTTGGACATAACCGATGCTCGTTTCCGCAGCCGTCAATATTGCGCCCTTTGTCGTACTCCACAATTCTTCAATATTTGTGCCGTCAGAAACGGTTTGCTGGTTTAATAATTCTTGTAGGTTTCCAGCAAATTCCCGCTTTTTAACGCTCTCCCGCAGAAGGTCTACGTTAAACCGTCTACGGGTTCTAGCATCATGTTGCACGTTTCTGAATGCGGCGATTTTAAGGCGAATAGTTGCTACAACCAAATTGTGGTCACTTCCAGTATCCGCTCCCCTGAAACTCCTGACATCCTCAAGAATAGTTCTCCATCTGCGGCTGACGGCCACGTGATCTATCTGATTTTTCGTTCTACCATCGGGCGATACCCAGGTCTCTTTGTGTATCTTCTTGTGACAAAAGTAAGCTCCACCTACCATGAGTTAGTGTGAACTACAAAAGTCAACGAAAAGCTCACCATTGTTATTGGTAACTTGGCTTAGGCCTTGGTTTCCAATTGTATGTTCAAGGCCGGTGTTGTCACGGCCGATCTGTGCGTTTAAGTCACCCATTAAACAATGGTGTCTCCCCTTGGAATAGAGCGAAAAACCTCATTCAGTCGCATATAGAACTCGTCCTTGATGTCATCTTCTACGTCTTCAGTTGGAGCATAGCATTGGACTACCGTAGTACTTCTTAGTCTGGTACGCAGGCGCACGGTAATAATCCTCTCAGAAACTGGTGACCAGCTAATGAGGCTGGACCTGGCTTCTTTGGTGAGTATTACGCCAACGCCACTCCTACGGCTTTCAGTTTCGTTTCTACCAGAATATAAGAAGGACTCACCGTTTGGGCAGATATGTTCCCCGGCATCGGGCCATCTGGTCTCGCTAAGTCCCATGATCTTGATTTTATATCGATTCATCTCGTTGAGGACTTCATCCAGCCGTCCCTCAGCAAGCAGTGTTCTCACATTCCATGATCCGATTCGTGTCCTTGTTCGAAAAGCAAAGGTCGTCGTCGTGTTGTCCATCCGGTTCCGAGGCATTGTTTGCCGATTCGTAGCAAAGGTGTTTTTTATGGGAGCGGGTTGCTAACCCTCAGCCCAACCGACTTAAAACTCTGTTTTGTGGCGCAGAGAGCTCGCCATTCGCCCGTCTCCCGTTAGCTCCTTCCGAAGAAGTACACCAGGGGGCACCGCGGGGAGGTGGGATTAGGACTTGCTAACAGGTCTGCTAGGTGTTCGTCTGCAGTGACCTTTCTCGGGTCTTGACAGAAGTGACAAATCGAGTGCCACCACTTTCCGAGGTCTTTGTTAGCCGTTCGCCCCCCCTCATACTTCACATCCATACGTCACTACTGTACGTATGATGGTTTTGTAGATTCTTATTTTGGTTTTTCCGTGGATAGCTCTGGATTTCATTACTGGTAGTAGTTTGCGGCGTTTATTCTTCTTTGTAAGTTTATCGTTTCATCATTGTCGTCGCTGACTGTGGACCCCAGGTAGTTAAATTGGTTTACCCGTTCGAAATTATATTCCCCCCAGGTGGTGGTGTGGTTTTGTCTTCTTCTTCCACCCTTGACTGAATTAGAATTCCGTGAATATTTCTCTTAGGTATGACAGTGATCTGGCAAAGCAGGTTATATCGTGGGAATATCTTGCCAATTGCTTTGATTTGTTAAGCAGGGTTGCGTTCGCCTCAATCTTTACTTTGCGAATTACTCCCTCAGGGCAGAGATTAAATAGCATGGGCCCATCGCCCTGCTTTAAGCCTTCCTTGACTGGGAGGGACTCCGTCAATTCTTCTTGTATTCTGACTGTACATCTTATATTTGCCATTGTAATTTTCGTCAGTTTCACTATATTTACATTGACGCATACATTTTTTCATGCTGTCGTACGTTTGTTTGAAGTTGATGAAAAGTTGATACTCGTCGATGCTGTTTTTCCAGTATTTTCGGAGTATTGGCCTTATTGAGAAAAGCTGGTCAATTGTTGATTTATAGAGATATTCCCCTATAGTTTCCACAGTTGAACTAATCTCCTTTCTTGTGTATTGGGCAGATAATGTTTTGCTTCCGATCTTCAGGCATTTTTTCGTTTCTCCATATGCAGCATAGACGTTCTTATAAAATTAAAAAGTGTAAACGGAATTGTAAAGAATCATTCATAAATTTAGTTATCAAAAATCAGGACTTTGAATCAATACAAGTACTCTTGTAGAGAATATTGAAAAAACCCGACAGTTTCTTAATAGGTTCCACAATGTTTAAAAATTTGTATTAAGAAGGACCATTTATTGAGTTTTGTATTATACTAATAAGTCTTATGTTGTGTTGTTATAAAGTTGGCCATTTCAAAAATTACCAAAAACTCTAAAATCGTTCCACTTTTCATTTCCAAAGTAAAAACAAACAGATTACCTACAACAAGAATTGTCTCTTTAAAAAATCTGGTTAACTTACTAAAAACTAAAGTCACAAAATGGATTTTTTTTAAAAGCTTCATTGATGCACTCGATTCCACCATCAGCAGCTTCATGCCTATCATCAGACTAAGAAACAAAAAAAATTATCTTATGACTTTGAAAAGGATTCCACCCTCGTTCCACCATCCAGGTGATTCCCTGGCCAAACTCCTCTGTAAGCAAACGACAGAAGTGGCATAAATTCGTGCCTGGAGTAGAAACTTGCATCAATGCCATCACCCAATACCAGGATAACATTTCAAGTCATGCTTTGCTTCCCGATGAAAGGAGAAAATGGTCTCGATGATTTCATTTGATTCAGCGAGCAGAGAAGGCAAAGGCCAAATACGAATGGATGTTAAATAGAAAATCTGGAGAAAGGATGATATATGAGAATATAAATCGAAATTGTGGTATCAATAAACGAAGGACACAACCTCGTGAACCACTCAGCAATCTTCAATAAAATCTGTTCATTCTCTTTGTGTGGCATTTAATAGTTTAACACAATACAATTTCGAATCATTCAATATTTTTATGTTTGAGGGTATTGCTGGACTTTAGCAAACAAGTGCACACGCATATGAACATGGCAGAACTAATACTAGACACAAGTTCTCTGTTATTGTTGTTATTGATAAAAAGAACTCAATCCTCACAAATTGTTGAAGAAGTTTGCTTTAAGAAAAATCTTGAGAAAAACACACACACATTCGCACAAAGGAATTTGTAGAGTTGAAAGAAACAAGGACGACGACAACAACAAGAAAAAAAAAAAAAGGGATGATTCAATATCCATCAGGAAAATGAACCATCTCTCAGTGTCAAGCGTGCTATATGGAATCCATTGAACAAGGTTGACCCCATGATTCCTCTCTAGAATGGCAAAACTGGATATATGCGCATTTTGTCATTCTAGAAACTCAGTAAACGCTGATAGAAAGCATTCGCCTGCTGTTGCCGCACATAATAATAATATCCTTGGGGTGTAACGCAAGATATCCGAGCATCCCAGTTGATATGCAGAAATAGGACGGTGAAGATTCGCCACACACATATTGCCACTACCATCTTCCCCCCCCCCCCCCCAAAAAAAAAAACATGGCAGAAAAAATATACATATATGTATATGCGGATAGAACGTGAGATATATGCGAATGAATTTGTCGTCAGGCTACGGGGTCGATGTCAAAGGAAGCCTGTGAAGGACACGACGAGAAGACGAGGATATTTTTCTTGCCTGGTAATTCTTTTATAGCTGTAACAGCAGCCCCGAATTGCTTATTACTACATAGCCAGAGCAGGCGTTCCCAGTCATGGCAAGAAAGGAAAAAAGTTTGAAATATGAGTCCTGACAGTCCTAAAAACTTTGGAAGGTTACGAACTGAGGAAATAATCCAGTATTCTTCAAGTCATTCGTGTGGGTCTTGGGTTGTCTTAAATAAAATTCAAATCTCATCTTTTCATTCAATTGCCCGGGGGCGAACTTGAAATTTTTGGGACTTTTGTCAAAGTTTCATAACAACAAAAGTTTCCCGCTAAATGGTAGGTTGTAAGGATCTCCTTAGGTCCTCATATAATTTTTTTGGGGGCAATTGTAACACCAATATGGGCTTTTAAATCAAGATCGTCTCACTCCTTTTTGGGGGTTTCAAATTACAAAATGGATTTAAGTCGGGCTGTGATATGTATGAAATTGAAGAAGTTTTATTGTCCTGGGGGCAATTGCGAAAATTTTGTGGTTTATTTGAAAATTTATTTTTTTGATCTTCATGGATTTTTTTTTCTTTATGGCAAACTAAGTATAAAAAATTAAATTATTTAACTTAGATAGGAATGGCCTTCGCTATTCTACAAAATCTATAAAGCCTAGGCGGCAGTTAAAAATAAGGAAGCTACGGCATGCTCCAAACGAAAGTTAAGCCTCAATTCGAACATCCGCAGAGTTAAACCTCAATTGGGCAAGATGCTAAGAAGTAAGTTCTTGACAATCACTAGCAATACATTTTCTAGTTCTCGGTAACTTCCATCAAGAAGAAGAACTTCATCAACAATCCCTTCTTTTATTTATGGAAGACGTGATTACAGAAAGCATATCCAAAGCCTATCTATTAGTATCTTTGATCACTAGAAGTACGTCTTTAGACCAAAACTATCTACTGTTGGCCTACTTACATACATATATATTTAACGGCAAGATGAAGCATTCGACAGAGTGTGGCACCTCAGCTCTATTGGTTAAATTCTAACCTATTGGTATCGACTTAGTTTGAAAGAACTTGATTGAGAGCTTCCTGGCCGTTCAATCGTTCAAAATAGTATTGGATGGCACCAAATCTATATCTCCCTTCATTTTTACCAATGTCCTAGTTTTTATCAAGGACTTTCTGGCTTCGCTGATGATACATAGTACTCTATGCTACTCTTACGCCCCTTCGTCAATACAAGACAAGCACCTGCTACACCTGATCTTTTAGAACGTGAGATTACAACCAACTATACCAACAGAGAACTCGAACTCATTTTTGATTTGGAACCCTATGGAATTCAACGCGTCTTATCTCTAATAAAACTCGTGGCGCGACAAAGTGCAAAAATACGCAAAATCATCGAAGACAGCAGGAATTTAGCAGCCCTCACTAAATTGCCACTATTCCAGCAATTGCTTCCCTGTAATAAGAAGCCTCTTCTGGCTCCCACTGCAAAATTATTCACGTGAAAACTCGGCTCACTACTATACCCTACTGCTCCAGCTGACTCATCTATCCTCTCCTATCATTCGGGCTAAGCTTAGAAATTTTACCTCGCACCAATCGATAAGCCATATAACAAGCACTAGATTGATATGTACAGAGGGCCATTGCACCTTAGGTCAGGTATGGTCTCAGAGAAAACTCTACTTAATATGGTAACGCTAAATTTGGAAGTACAGAAGTACTTCCCAATCCAGTGGGGACTAGTTCTTCGAGAATCGATTGGTAATCCACAAGTTCTCCCACTTAAGGCATAATATCCTCTTTCCCTGATCTGACCCTTGATAGAAAGACTTTCAGGAGGTCTGAAATGGTGCCGTTTCCACCATCGGTGATCGTAATCCATTTTGCAATGAGGGGCTTAATGAGGGGGTTTAGGTTTGGGTTTAATGCCGGGTTAAAAGCGCAGGGTGAGATTTTCTTCGACCAGAGGGACCTTTCGATATTTCTCGATAGTAATAAAAAGCGGTATCTGTAGATCTGCTTGGTCGGTAATAAAAATGCAAGACTCTCCCAAATATCGCCTGTCTAAAACCTTATCCATTATTCCCCGTAGAAGGGGATAGAGGCTGATGGGTCGATAGAATTTCGCTTCCTAATACGATCTTCCCCGCGCTTTAGGAATAAATATCGCCCTAGATTCTTTCCAGCACTTTTTAATGTTGGACAGCGGAAAGGTAGCTTGGAAAAGTGGCGGCAGGATTGGTAGAATAACATACAAGTCAGTCTGAAGGAAAGCTGGAAAGATCTGGTCTTACCCAGCAGCTTTGAGTGGTTTGATGGTGTCAATTGCC
The DNA here is from genome assembly GCA_949987705.1 of Thereva unica. Classification (NCBI taxonomy): domain Eukaryota; kingdom Metazoa; phylum Arthropoda; class Insecta; order Diptera; family Therevidae; genus Thereva; species Thereva unica. The sequence continues at coordinate 121,623,002 of OX465283.1, read as the reverse complement.
CGTTCGATTTTACCCGCACTAAAAATCCTTTTTGCCTGGCCTTTGTTAATATTGTAGGACCGGTAGGTAAGAACTTCCAATGTAGAGCCAGTTGTTAGAGAACCCGGGAAGCAACCCTCAGGTGTTGAGGGAGACAATGTGGTTTGAGTGATCCTTAGACACAAGTCTTTATGCAACCTTATGGAAACTGGAAGCTTTTCTATGTCCCTCAGCTCTTTGTCGTAATCCGTTAGGGTTTCCTTTAAGCGGTCCTAGTTACCGAGATCTTAATCCTTTCTACCTCTACTGTACATTCAGGTCTGCGAACGCACCTTTCATGATCTGGGTTTTATCAATGGGAAGGAACGATGGGCAAATTCGGAAACGAAGTAATTAACGACAACGACTTACGCCTGCCTTCATTTGCACCGTCAAACAATTTAATCGTTGGCAACAGTATTTTCCGCCATCCACTCAAACACCAACACACCAAGCAAAATCCAACCGGCAACGAATCGGCGATGTTAAACTCCGTTTTGATCAACACAAGATTCCGGACGCTGTACGTGACAATCCGGCGGTTAGGCGGCAAAACAAAATCAACAACCGACAACATCCAAAAATCGGATGAAACCTACGCGACTTCTCCCCATGGGCGTCTATAGCGGTGGAGACAGTTCTTCCTCCAGATGTACAACAATTATCCGCCACAAGGTTCAGCACCTGAACCGTCGATTATCAAACAGCCGACGAATCAGCTTCTCGATAACGAATCGACAATTATCGAGGTGAAGACGGCAATAAAATTGCTGAAAAATGGAAAAGCGCCGAGAAAGGACCAAGTACCCATCGAGATGATCAAAGCCGAAGGTGATGTCTTATAACAACAACCCCATGTCCTCATAACACACATATGGCACTCGGATCGTGTTCCGTTGGAGTGGAAGAAAGCGATCTTTGTCCCAATTTTGAAAAAGGGCAACAGTCGGGAATGCAAGAATTATCCCGGTATTACCCTCCTTTCGATTATCGCAACGTATTTACGAGAATGGTACAATCGAGGCTTCCGAAACATCGATATCTTAACACGCACCACCATCGTGTCGAGTATACTATACATAGTATCTAGTTTGAAATAAAGTATTTAAAATACAAGCCATCTTTATCCTTCTTACTCATAAAATCTGCATAGCCTCCATAGCCTTGTATGTATTTGTACAAAATCGGCTGCAAACTCGGAAGTTTGGAAAGATATGCCCTAAACGATGAGACCAAATGCACTGAACATTGCAGATTCAATTTTAGGTTTTTTGTAGTAAGTTTTTGTTTTGTAAAGATCAACCCCCCTATTCTAAAATTGTGACCAGTCATAAGTCACAAGTCTTTTCGACTTGCGCTTACTTCTTATAAACTTGTTATTGTGGTTTCTATGTCAATGTTTACATAAGCTACGTCTAATTTATTTCTACTTTATTTCTACTTTGCTTCTACTTCGCTTTTATTTTACTTTTCATTTAGTGTATACCTTCAAATTGAGCCTCACCAAAAACTTGAGGCTTCGTTCGGACTTGTGACTGGTTTTAGAACACCAAGGTAAGCTTCAATTATTTTTGTCTGTTAAAATCTAGTTTTATTGTTTTATTTGAAAAACTAGAGCTTTGATGTAAGCCCCTTTCAACTATTGACAGTTGTATTATCGTAAGCAATATCGGGCAGCAAGGTCTAGTAGGAAAGAGAAGAGTGAAAAGACAGCATGCATCAACTCCTGCTTTAAATCCGCCGGCTCCTGTTCAATGCTACTGCGACACTGACTGAAGACAAGAAAAGGAAGAATGTTAGGTAGGTCAGACAACTCAGAAAATAAAATACAATGCCATTGAGTGGAATCGAATCCCGAAGCCCTGGTTGATAGTCCCTAGCCATAGTAATAAGTATGTGCTCGTAGTAAGAAAATCATTGTTGATTTTAGAACTTTGAATTTTTTCATTTTATAACATAATTTTAAAAATACGACTGAAACCAAGGAAGTTCTTGTGATAACACATAAAGTACAAAATCTGCATATCAGTTCTGTTCAATGATCCCTAAAATAAGTTAACCCTAAACTCTATAAAACTGTCAAAATGATTTGGAGCTAGTAGTCCATTCAAAACGCGCGGGGGGGGGGGGGTGTTCCAAAATAACACCGTTAAGAAAATCGAACCCTAAACGTTTTTGGGGTCGCTGATCACGAAAATCGAGGTCCCGCGGTCCTAAAATTAGGGCGTCACCCCTAAAAATGCAAAAAACACCCCTTTTTAGGGGGTTTTCGCGATTATTTCAGTAATAATGAAAACTAATGCGATGAAATGCACTTTTTTTAATATTTATTTGTGAAGGTGGTTGATTTATACTAAATTAAGACAATTTTAATGGTAAGGGGTACTCCTAAAGGGTTGAAAGTACCCCTAAATTGGCGAAAAATGGCAAAAATTGGAAAAAAAAATTTTTCCCCAACTTTATGCTTCAAATTCGATTGTGGGCGTACTGTCAGGCAAAAATAAATTATTTTCAAACCTTAAGGGGTTAAAACTACCCCTACAATATAGTTCATTGAAAACTAGGGGGGAGGGGTGTTCCAAAATAACACCGTTAAGAAAATCGAACCCTAAAGGTTTTAGGGGTCGCTGATCACGAAAATCGAGGTCCCGCGGTCCTAAAATTAGGGCGTCACCCCTAAAAATGAAAAAAACACCCCTTTTTAGGGGTTTTTTGCGATTATTTCAGTAATAATGAAAACTATTGCGATGAAATGCACTTTTTTAAATATTTATTTGCGAAGGTGGTTGATTTATACTAAATTAAGGCGAACTTTATGGTAAGGGGTAGTCCTAAAGGGTTGAAACTACCCCTAAATCGGCCAAAAATGGCAAAAATTGTAAATTTTTTTTTTTTTTTCAAGTTTATGCTTCAAATTCGATTGTGTGCGTACTGTCAAGCAAAAATAAATTATTTTCAACCCTTAAGGGGTTAAAACTACCTCTACTATAATAAAAACAACTTTATATAAAAAAAATTGCAAAAATTTATCAATTTATATTTTCTAATAAAAAGAATTTTTATTCAAATAATTCATTAAAAAAATTTAAATTGCAATCTACGAAAAGAAATTTTTTTTTTTTCAATTTACCCCTAAGGTTTAACTCCTTTAAGAGAGTTAAAAATTTTCCAAATGTTTTAATAATATTTCATCAAATATAACAATTTTTAATGTGGGGGTAGTTTTACCCGCTTAATAGTTGAAAAATTTAATTTTTTGCTGATAATACCTACCTTTTGAACCAAATTTCAAACAAAAAGCAAAAAAAAATGTTTGGCAATTTTTTTTATATAAAGTTGTTTTTATTATAGTAGGGGTAGTTTTAACCCCTTAAGGATTGAAAATAATTTATTTTTGCCTGACAGTACGCCCACAATCGAATTTGAAGCATAAACTTGAAAAAAAAAATTTCAATTTTTGCCATTTTTCGCCAATTTAGGGGTAGTTTCAACCCTTTAGGACTACAGCTTATCATAAAGTTCGCCTTAATTTAGTATAAATCAACCACCTTCGTAAAATAAATAATAAAAAAAGTGCATTTCATCGCATTAGTTTTCATTATTATTGAAATAATCGCGAAAACCCCCCAAAAAGGGGTGTTTTTTTGCATTTTTAAGGAGGACGCCCATGTTTTAGGACCGCGGGACCTCGATTTTCGTGATCAGCGACCCCAAAAACGTGTAGGGTTCGATTTTCTTAACGGTGTTATTTTGGAACACCCCCACCTAGTTTTCAATGAACTATATTGTAGGGGTAGTTTTAACCCCTTAAGGGTTGAAAATAATTTATTTTTGCCTGACAGTACGCCTACAATCGAATTTGAAGCATAAACTTGAGAAAAAATTTTTTTGTTACAATTTTTCCATTTTTTGCCAATTTAGGGGTACTTTCAACCCTTTAGAAGTACCCCTTACCATTAAGTTGGCCTTAATTTAGTATAAATCAACCCCCTTCGCAAATAAATATTAAAAAAAGTGCATTTCATCGCATTAGTTTTCATTATTACTAAAATAATCGCGAAAACCCCCTAAAAAGGGGTGTTTTTTGCATTTTTAGGGGTGACGCCCTAATTTTAGGACCGCGGGACCTCGATTTTCGTGATCAGCGACCCCAAAAACGTTTAGGGTTCGATTTTCTTAACGGTGTTATTTTGGAACACCATAACGCGCGTTTTGAATGGACTATAGAGGATATGTATAAGAAAGAACTTAGAACAAGAATATTGTGGGATCTCCTTGAAGTTTATCAGTTACTGACATTGTGTGTCACTTGCTTCTTATAAGACATTTTTCTAGCTTATCTTAAAACTTTTCTTCTCAAAAATACATCTAAGCACAAGCGTCGTGCGGTGCAATACCCCAAAACCGTACAAAATTCAATCCTTTTTGTTATGGCGCCAAAGAGGATAATCTCGACGGAATTTGAGGTATGCATAAAACAATTGGGTCGACTTGCATTAGCAAACATGAAGCTTCACACATGGAAACATCGATAACAATGGAAGTACATTAGTGAGCATGTGAAAGAAGCTCCCATTTACACTTAAATTCACTCATGCATATTCAATTGGGCCATCGACACTTTCGCTTTCATTGCTCAAAAGGCCAATAAAAATAATTCATAGCATGTTACATAAGAGCCTCCATTTGTGTACTGTAGGCGGTTTTGAGCTACACCACAGCGGAAGTACGACTAATGCCGGAAGTGACCTGCTTTCACCCCTTTTTTTCCCACAAAGGCCGTCAAAACAAAAACGGCTGTATTCAAGCCTCCGCTGTTGAACTTTAATTCCATTAGTGACTTTCCCGGAGGTGGCCTAAGCCCTCTTGGGAGTGGTGCTTAGCCCTTAGTCAACGGTTCATCACCATAGATAAGGTCCTTCGATGTCAAGGATTTATGGGACGTGAATGGGCTAAAAATGTCCGATGGACAAGGCTTAAGACTGACAAGGATTTGCTCCTTTATCAACGCTATAAAATCGTCCTTCTTGAAAGTGTTAAAATCGCTTAATTGAATGCACAAGCGTGGAGGTTGGTTGTCCTGTGCCGTAGCCACAGTTTATCTAATAAACCGTTAAGCCGTGACGAAATAGTTTTATCGCAAAATTACCTTAATATCCCGGGGCTGCTTCATCTCCTGTCGTCGTGTGGAAACACCTGGCTGGTCCGAATACACTAGGTTTCTGATGGAGCCTCGAAATCGTGGCTCGAAAATCACACTGGGGAGGGCCAGGAGGGCGAGCTTTGTGCTGTACCTGAAGGAGAAAAAAAAAAGAATGGAGCTTTATAAAATCTTATTGAGTTCAGGTGCTTCTATGTTTGTGTGTGTGCGTGGTTGTGGTTGTTGTTATTGTTGTTGGTGTAATTTAACCGCAGTACGTTCAACTTTTTCTTGCAGTGGAAGGCAGAAAGCCATTAATTGGCTGCCCGATGAGTCTTAATGAATCAGCGAATTCCAGCAGAGGGGTTCTACGTCCACCCTAGATGCGAAACGAAAGCTCCAGAAGGGGATGCTGCGGCAGGAGTCCTCCACCCTGCCGAGTCTGGACTCTTGAATGCCACCCAAAAAGAAAAGTTTTCGCATGTAATTATCTTCTGGTCGAGCCATTTTGCGGCTTTTCTCAAAAACCGATCTGTTGGCAAGCCATCAAAATCAAGCACCCAGGGATGCTGGGGGGTTAGTCTTTGGGTGTATAGAGGTGCTTGATGCGTAATGAAGAGGTTCCGGATATCATTAGATGGGGAAGGTTGGCTGGAGAAACCCTTCTTAGCGGTATTCTATAATAGGCATTGAAGACGCTTTCTTTGAAAATAGGGGCTGGCATTGTTGTAATCAGTATGGGGTAGAATCTTATACGAACACCGATGAATGAAGTCGACTCAATTCTGTTACGGTTATTTTGGAAACAGTCTTTCTCTTCCAGATTATGTCAAATTCAAATTAGCTCCATGGGGCTGCTGTGCCGATCGATATTTTGGGTGTACATAGATTGTTGTAACAGTACAGTAGTTTTGATAACATTCGGCAGTGTTTATTTTCTCCGGAGGAATGTTATTACACTGTCGGATGTGTATTTATTTTTCCTACATTAAATGCTTTTGAAACGATGTGTATGTTGGTCTTAGAAACAAACACACGGGGTGTGTTAATCGGTTCTTTGAAGCACCACTCAAAGGTGGTGAGAAGTTTAAAAATAACAATTTTTGGCAGATAAGAGAGGCATTTATTTGGAAAATGGAGGTGTGAAAATCAGGAACAATATCAATGAGGGGCGCACACAAGTAGACGTGGGCGTTGTTTCAACTGTTGTCGAACCACGTTATTTTTTTGGAGAAATGGATGAAAATACACAGTGATGTATCCTTGGAAAGACAAGAAAATTACGAGCGGTCAATTAATATTCCTGCGTACCAAGGATATGTTGTAAAACCGGTTCGACAAGAGATGAAGGAATACCCGAGTGCAAGATTTCGGTACCTATTTAAGGATATTGCACTAGAATTATTGCATGAAGGAAATATCATGAATTTAACCACGAATTTATTTTATTTGTAGTTTTCTTTAGAAAATTAGCAACTTGGTAAAGGCATAGAGGACATAATGGCCGAAGATCCGACCTTGGGCATCTAATCGTGTGTGCTATGTAGAATGCGGCAATACAGAAAAAGTTGAAAGTAGACCGACATTTACGTTGCCTGCATTCCATTCATGGAATATTCCGTCAAGTCGCATTTAAATGCACACACTTCTATATTGTCTTTCACCGAATGCTACGCATGCACGCTTGGAAATGTCACCAGTTTCAGTGGCATGGTTGCATTTGCACTGTCAAAGTTTATTCAACAATATCTTCGTGAACACTGAACACCGATTGATCAAAAATTAGTTGCGCTTGTGAGTGGGCAAAGGTTTCATTTTGGTTGCAAACTGGTTGTGAGCGTGATAATGGTGAAACTAGTTTGAAACTGGGACTGCAAATCAGTCAACTCGTGTGCGTAGGACCTCAATGTTTATGGAATTGTCGTTTCCCACATTCTTGTTTTAGTCCCTTATTTTTGGCGATAACTACTCTTTCACGCGAGAAATTGCAATAAAAGAAAGAGCGGGTAGCAAAATTGAACTGCCACTTATTCATGATGCCCCTCGGCGATTGTTGCATGGCAATGGGTAGTTTTTGCAATGTCATTTATATCTTGATGTGGATCTCTGTCAGGAAGGACCTACCCTTTTCTACCATACTCATGGGATTTCTATGGACCAATTAAGTCCTAAGGAACTGGATCAAGATAATGGTGAAACTAGTTTGAAACTGGGACTGCAAATCAGTCAACTCGTGTGCGTAGGACCTCAATGTTTATGGAATTGTCGTTTCCCACATTCTTGTTTTAGTCCCTTATTTTTGGCGATAACTACTCTTTCACGCGAGAAATTGCAATAAAAGAAAGAGCGGCGCATTGAGTGAGCGACGCGAAATGCTGGAGGAGTGGGCGAACGTTGCTACTTGCAGAGCGCTTCGCCGACCTATATGAACCTGTTTACTGTGAATGAATGAATTCGGCCGAATGTTCGGCACGGTACATTTTTGACCGAATACTTTGCCGAATATTCGTATTTGGCGCATCTCTACTGAAAACCCTAAAAGAATTGTTTATGGCTGTGGAATAAGTCCACTTGGGTCACAAATAGACAAACATGGAGAAAGCATTGCCAAAAGGTCTGGGCGAATTTTAAAAGAGTCCCTCGAAGGTGATCACCAGAGCTCGGAGCTACCGTCTCTGCTTTCTTTGCAGAAATATGATCTTTCACACTTTCTGACTTTCTGCTTAATGAAAATAATTTTCGCGAGTCTGTCTTGTTCTTGCTCTTGCAAGCATAACTAAGTCTTGTTCTTGTTCTAGGACAAGAATAAGACCATTTTTGTTCATCTCCAGTTGGCGCACAATGCATGTAAAGTCATTATGTACTTTTGTACAATTGCTTTTACAATTATCATACTAAAAATAAATATACACACATGTATTTATATCATAATTACTTAGACATAATCACTTTTATATTTTTTGTTTTTAAAAGAATAAATTTAGGCGTAAATTTTGCAACAATATTGCTAAAGTCTTGCTCTGGGTCTTGTTCTGGCACAGTTAGTCTTGTTCTTGTTCTTGCAGGAATAACTCAGTCTTGTTCTTGTACTTGGTCGTGCTAAATGTGCAAGAACAAGACCATTTTTGCTCATCACTACTTCAACCATTCTCCATCCGACGCACATTTTCCGACGGCAGTTCTGTGCTCCGTAAATCTCGGGCTTTTCAAGAGGATATGCGCTGCAAAGTCCGGAAATTCTTGATAACTAGAAGCGACCTGCCAATCATCTTACGTAAGACGGGGTGATGGTACGAAGGCAGTGCACTATGAAAAAACATTGAAGCGTTTATCGGTTTGCGTAAGTACAAGCATATCGCGCTTGAAACCAGCTGTTCTAAAAGAAAATGTTGGATGCCTTAACAAACGAAGACAACAAAATTGCAGAAGAATCGTTGAAGAAGGCCCAAATAGATCCAGATGTCATTCCTAAAATATTAAATTTATACTTAGTGGCAGCGACCCCTAGATCTAAGTCTAAAAATCCCTAAAAATTACAGAAAGCTTTTTTTATATAGTAGAACAAAGTAACAGCAAAAGAAGGAGAATCTATATGTACAATGATCTGTATCTATGGTGGAGGATGGTGTGGACTACAGTATTGGTATAGTGGACCCATTACATACATTTTTAACCATTGGGGTAACTAACAGTTTGTCGACGATATGGTTTAACCGAAATTCATATCGGTTAAATACAAAATGCCATTGATACGATATTTTCAAAAAATTATCTTTGTATCTTTTAAACTAAATTAATAAAATCAAACAAAGCGTTTCTAATTGAAGAGGAGTTCAAAAGAAAAATATCTCGAGGAATAAAAATTAAATGAAATCCGCCTTACGCTTTTTTTCTGATAATAGATTTAAGTTTTTGCAATTGAATAATTGAAAAGCGAACTTTGATGGTGGGTTGTGGCATTTACTAACATAGCTTTAAAGAAACAAAAAACTTCCTTTTTTGTAGATAAAATATATTTATTTTTTGTTTGGTGTATTTATAAATAAAACTTTGAACTTAGTTAAATGGCGTTCTATTGAAAGTCTCTAGGAAACTTTTAATGTGGGTGAAACGAATTTGAAGACCTGAATAAATTTTAAAAACTTCTGCTTTTTGTTTGGAAATATTTTATTTTTTCAATTTTCATATTACTCTGAGCTGGAGATATACATGCGTACGATCGTGGGTGATAGTATTATTTCATTGTTTTACTAAAAATTTAAGGACTAGTCACAATTATATTATATAAATGTGCGAAACAAAATTTTAAGTCAACTACATGAGAATTTTTTTCGTTGTAAATAATATCCATTCAAGATTTGTATGCCTTCTACAATACTCTACCAATGGCTGTCAAGTAAAGCTATTACTTACGCCACGACGGATCAGGTGTAGTGTGAAACCATATTTAGTTATTAGAAATACATTTGATAAACATTTGAGAAGTGTGACGCGAGTTTTAGAGTCTTTGGAGTTTTAAAAATGTTTGAATTATATAACATTATAAAACCACCATTATTCAGGTTCAAGAGTATTCTGCCCACCGAAGTTTGCTGGATAAATCAAGTAAAGACTATACAAATACCTACCCTCCTTCTTTTTGGGTAGCAAAATTGAACTGCCACTTATTCATGATGCCCCTCGGCGATTGTTGCATGGCAATGGGTAGTTTTTGCAATGTCATTTATATCTTGATGTGGATCTCTGTCAGGATGGACCTACCCTTTTCTACCATACTCATGGGATTTCTATGGACCAATTAAGTCCTAAGGAACTGGATCAAGAGCTTCATTTCTGGCCGTTAAACCAAGGTAGTATTGATCGAGGTCGAATTCAATCCGTACGCCATTTCGGCCGGACTTCCCCAGGGGCTAATTCCGCACTTTTATTAATCTTCATTAATGATCTGCTCTCAATCCCCTCCAGCTCACTTCATGCCTGCGGCAATATAAGAGAAACAATGGAATCATTACATATTCCAAATGACCAAACAAGCCTGTCTCACTGAAATTCAGAACATTCTGTCTGCACGACAATATTTTTCCCGCAACACAAGACTAGCTCGCTCGGCTCTCCCCCATACCCTACAGCACCCCCTGCCCCCTTTCGACAACAACATGATCTAGATCTCGTTTATGAATAAAGAAACTCGACTGTGGAATAATCCCCCGCAGTCACTATTTCGGAACTCGTACAAAGCTTTAGGCAAAGCGTGCACTGAGGTGATGAGGAATTGGCGTGGCGGTGGTGTGGTGACTAAGCGTCAAGTGGGATATTTTAGTTACACGGAATTCAGGAAGGCAGCTCGCGTCAAGATTGAGTGGCGGTGGTGTGGTGAACTGGCACCATTTGGTTGCCACTAGTCTTCCACATGTTAAATTTTAGGGTTTAGGTCATAGGATGAACCGAATGCACTTTTTTCTTTAGTGATTTTTTATTGTACAGGTTACTGGTTTGCAAACATTCAAGAGCATCCTCATCGTCCGTCGAACACATTTTAATTTAAAAAATCATGTGGTAAATCGATGTCGCGAAGTGGTGCCTGTCACTTCGGTGCGTATTAAACCACTTCAATGCCACCCCTTGGCCATCCCTCTGCCACAACGCTTGCAGCTTAATCACCATGCCACCGCCACCCCACTTCAGTGCGGGCCTTGGCTTAGAGTTCAAACGTAAGGTTCATCCTAAATATTCTTGAGCACCCTCCAGATTCCCTCTAACCTTTCCTATCTCTATTCTGCAAACCAAGCTTACTTCTAGACATTGCACTATGCGCGAACGACATGACGGACTGTTGGTATAAAGGGTTAACGAATTACAAATAAAATTGTTGATTTTTTTTGTGGATAATTCGAAAGTCAAGAAATGGCTAGAAATTGTAATGCATTGAAAGAGCCCTTAAAATATGATCCTTTAGTAATATAGGAACTTTGTAATAATCTAATAATTCCACTGAAAATTAGTTCAAGCACAAAGTGTCACTTTCTAATGGAATTATCAATTTCCTTTAGTTCATTAAGGTAACAAACTTGATGTAAAGACGAGTCGCCCTTATTGCCATTCAATCTTTTCCCATCCATAGGCTATAATGATCCATAGACCTCTTCCTAAGAAAAGTTCTTTGAACCATGCGCGCCATAGCTGTTCCCCACCTTTCCATTCTATTTGTTTTGATTGGTCCTGGTGCAATGAGGTGAGCTTGCAGTGTAAATTAACTAAAGTTAATTTCATTGTACTGTGGGCCTTCGTAATTATGGTACTGCAGGCCTCAAATTTGCTGGAAAAAGATCAAAGTGAGTTTCGTAACAATAGGAGGAAGTTCGGATTATAGTGAATCTAAGATTGTTACTAAGAGTCTCAAATGCAAACTGAGTGAACTAGTACTTTGGAAACGGATTAAAGTTCATCAACAAAATTTAAAGTGGCTGGGAATAGCAGAAAGACGCCGCCGGAGATTGTTTCTGAATCTTCATTCTGTTCGATGTGCCCGTCGCGTTTCTTGCCATCTAAATACTGTAAATAACTTCACAATAGAGATTCCATACACCCCTAAGTTTTAATGGCCGAACTCAATTTAAGAGCACTCCAGTCTCGGAGGTGGATGAATTTGCGCTGACAGACGTGTCCTTTAGTCCCGGAGCCTAAGCATCTGAGAAATTTCATCCACTTAGCTCCCGACGTGTTGGTGAATAGAAGTGGGATGGTATTAAGGAATGGTTAGAATTCGAGATGATATTTTCATAAGCACCTGTATTTTGTCACCTGGAGGAAGAGATGGTTTTATTCAGCAAAACTTAACGAAATTTAATTAAGGAGGTGCGAACTTTCTCTGGATCCTATATAAAATGATGATGGGGGCGGAGGGGGATGCTCTGTTGTTATTTCATGATAAGTGATAGCAATTTGAATACTTGAGCACAGTACAAACTGGGCGCCATAATTCTATGACATTTATATTCTTGGCACAAATTTTGTGCGGAATATTTGAGGGGCGGGTTACAGCACCCAACCAAATGGCTTAAAAATAAACTTATTTTGAAGAAAAGAAACATGACAACGACAGGAAATACATTTTGAGCAACGTACACGTTTCGTATTTTAAGTAACGAATGCTCCCGTACAAAAGCAAGAAGACAATTTGATGAAATTCCATGAATTTTGCGAAAAATTCAAAGTTCAAATCACAAAATAAAAAAACAAAATACCCCCACTCAGGTTCACATCAGTCACATTTAACCTTATGCTGGAGACTCTTGGCAATCTTCAAAAGCATTAAAATAATTTATTTGCCAGACAAAAATGTTTCGGGATATATCCCTACCACTGTAATTGAAACAAACGACGGCATGTGAATATTTGACGTGGGCTAGTTAAAATCATCCCCTCAGTTTCTAGAGTAAAGTCACTTTAAACCCCCAAAGGGAATCTTCCAGAAAAGGTGGTTCAGCTCAGCTGAGTATTTTTTTGCCTCTCCTTCTTTTGCAAGTTACTTGAAACGGAATGATGTGAAAAGGAGGCGAACAAGTCTCCTTCAAAAAAATATTTAAAATCGACTTTTGGTACTCCAACCCCCATATACACTCAGTCACCCGGTTACCACCCACACCTCACAAAAATACATTTTAACGGTGAAGTTTATATATATAAAAAAAACAAAATTTTTTTAAGGAAAATTTCACCTTCAGCCCAGGTAACATCAACATTCTCCTTATTACGTCCACATTGGTATTTCCCTTAAGCTTTTCACGAAAATGTCACGTATCTGCTCTGCTCTCGAAACTTTTTAACGAGTCTTCGTATCAAACTTTTCCCAGTTTAGTGAACGCTTTGAGAATCTACTTTTTACGTAATTTATAAAGGTGTGAATCAGAATTTATTGTGATAACAAAGTTTTGGTATTAACATTTTATAGTGTCCAATGGCAGGGAGTTAAGGGTGAAAGTGGGGTGGCCATTGTCTTTTTTTGGGGGGGAATATTAAAATTGTTTAAGGTTAGATCAAAAATGACAACGCTGTAAAAAATATGTTTTATGAATGGGCTTAGATGTAAGCCAAAATATAACTACAGTGTTTGCAAAATCTATAAAATGTATAAAGTGAAAAGGAAATTTACCCTTACAAAGCTATACATAGTGTTCAATATTCAATGAATAAGTTTGTTAGTCCTTTGAATGCGTTTATTTCAATATTGTGCCAGCAAAAGAGCGATCTCATGATATTCATTTTTCCACCACAAAGGAGGTGGGTCACAGCCCATACAAAATTACCCCAGGCCCGGCGCAAAAGAAAAGTATCTCAGATTATCGGCTATAATAAGTATTGAATTTTTGTATAGTTGTTATATCCCGCAACTGTGGCTAAGGTGTTAATAATGCTATTTCTTTTTATTCGGGCGAAATGACTAATTAACCCTGTATTTTTGTAACGCCATCACATATCTTCATGAATAAGGTATCAGTGTACGCAGAATACTCCCACCTATCTAAAATTGTAAAAACGACGGTACCACAGTACCAACTTCCAGAGTTATGAGTCGTCAAAGTCAAAATTTTGTTTTTTTAACAAAAATTTCACTTTCAACCACCATTTTCTCCAAAATATTCATAGTCAACTAATGTTTTTTTTCCCAGAATCAGAAAGCTTGGAGTGTTTCCTATGAATAATGTCCAAACAATTTTTATAATACGGCCTTTACTTTCGAAGATATAAGCAATTTTAATACTAAAATTGGCGCTATTTCGTACTTTTTTAGCACTCTTTTCTCCTAAGCTTATGTCGAAAAAAACCAAGTGACAATTTTCAGGTCAAAGTTGCCTGCAATTTCCCCAAATAAGGCCAGTTTTAGCATTTAAATTGTTTATAACTTCGAAAGTAAAGGCCGTAGCTTAAAAATTGTCTGGACATTATTCATAGGAAACACTCCAAGCTTTCTGATTCTGGGAAAAAAAAACATTAGTTGACTATGAATATTTTGGAGAAAAAGGTGGTTGAAAGTGAAATTTTTGTTTAAAAAAAACAAAATTTTGACTTTGGCGACTCATAACTCTGGAAGTTGGTACTGTGGTACCGTCGTTTTTACAATTTTAGATAGGTGGGAGTATTCTGCGTACACTGATACCTTATTCATGAAGATATGTGATGGCGTTACAAAAATACAGGGTTAATTAGTCATTTCGCCCGAATAAGAAGAAATAGCATTATTAACACCTTAGCCACAGTTACGGGATATAACAACTATACAGAAATTCAATACTTATTATAGCCGATAATCTGAGATACTTTTCTTTTGCGCCGGGCCTGGGGCAATTTTGACCCACCTCCTTTTTTTATTCATTATTAGGCACATAAATAAAAAATTCTCCTAAAAGTATGCAAAAAATAACCGCTCCAGTCATCGAAGAAGAAGATAACCGGCCCACAGAGACGCCACGTCGTTTATAGATTAGATGTTATTGGAATGGTGTAGGATGGTTAATATTTTATACAGGGTTTGAAGTCGGGTTAAACGCATAAAAACCCACTTCAAATGTTGAAATTTTAAGGGTACACTATTTAAACAAATTTAATAATTTTACGCGGATGTAAGAAAATTACAACTGAGAATAAAAATCTGGATGTCGCCCTAATACAAGAGCCCTGGGTACGTGGACGGATTATAAAGAGGCTCTCGGACCAGTAAAACATCAACTTTTACCACCACTCGGACCGGACCAAGGTAAGCCTAGATCTTGGTTAAAAGGAACATCCTGCCCAATTAGGTAGAACAAAAAACCTTTTCCACGTGGTGGAATAAAGATCTCTCGAAACTAAAGAGATTAATAAGAGAGACTTTCAATTGCTGTTACAAACAAGGCCTTTGGCGGCCTTACAAGGCTGCCTAAAATTGTACAAGAAAGCAATTGCCTCAGACAAGAAAGATACCATTTGAAACATCGCAGAGAAGCCATTTGAAACGTCGCAGCTTTTTTGCCTTCTATTCATCAACCACCTGGGGGTGAACCAAACTAACAACTCTCCGGCTTGCCATTGAGAAATGTCGAATCCATGGGCAGATCCAATCCATGGGCATATACCATTGTATATCAAGCCAAAGCGATCATTGCGAACTGCCTCGATATTTATTTATGCCACGTAGTGGTAGCGTTGGGTGGTTTTCACGTGCTCATGTTATTCATTGGTACAATTGGAGTGATCATGGCAGGAAGTGGACTGAAGGAACTACTTGTAAATATTAAGGCAGAAAACAGCATGGAAAAGACAATGTTTGGCCACCCTTATACTAGACTCATATTTTTTTCTAACTAGCTTTAGCACATGAAGTTGTAAAACCAATGCTGCTGACAGAAGCCGCGGAAAGCATTTTTAAAGACTTGTTAATAAATTTTGACATTAAGCATGTGTTCTTCAACAACTTCAAAGCAACGGTCCTACTGCCCAATTGTGGATTCAATATTTCCAAATGGTGAAGCTGGTCCAATTCATCGAAGCAGAGATATCGAGGAACTGGGTTTCACATTTGACCACCACGTAACAGATGCAACAATTTTTCCACGCTACAGGTCACTTGTTTTATGCTTAGTGTGCTCACTTGTATTTTCAGGACATGTTGAGTTTGAAAGAGAGAATGGATCTTTGTAAATAGCAAAGTTTTATAACAGAGGGATACCTTGCAATCGGACGGTCTGATAATTTTTGGGCTGGCTTTGGTCTGATATGTGTATAGATCAGGTGCTCATGAAATCCATGAAGAGCTATGAGGGGCTCACTGGTGGTAGTGGAATTACTCCCAGCGTTCTGACTCGGTGGACTTGGGGGATGGTTTATCTACAGAGCATCTGCGAAGAAGTAGAGGTTTACTGTATCGAGTCATCAACAAGTGAGTAGCAGGTGGACCAACGCCCGTCTCGTGTCTCAGGAGATGTATCGGATATTAAAAAACTGAGTCACTGATTTCACCAGCATCCGCCATTTCCTACCACTGAATTCATCCACTCAGCAGTGGAATAGTTGAAGACACAAATGTCAACTATCCACACTTTTCTGATCGGTCAGCACTCTTTGTTACGAGTAGTGGGGCAAAGCTTCCAATTTTTTGCTTAAGTGGTTGAGAGGGGTCACGTTGGAGTCCCGTGAGACCCCAGGAGAGTCTACTGAGAGGTTGGGCCTTCAGAAACGCGAATGGTACTGAAAGTTAAATATTGATAAAAATCGTGCAACTCAAAAAATTGGCCAAATTTTGAAAAGCTGTATCGCCGAAACTATTGGCCTTATAAAAACGGTTCTCAAATTTAACCTACTTCAAATATGAATTGAATAATCTTTGATGAAAACCAGTTCTTTCAGGTCAGAATTGACAAAAACTGAAAATAGGCCAAAAATTTTGAGAGTTTCTTGATTTTTGGCAATGGCAATCTACCGAGGTCGAAAACTTGGATTTAAGATTGCCTATCCATTAAAAACAACATATGTATTAAAAAAGCAGAAAACCCTGATTTGATCCATCGCTCAATGTTTAATTTTGACAATTATAATTTGGGTTTGCATTTAAAATTCATGGTTTTTGAAAATCAAAAGTTTTCACACTTCTCACTGAGAAAACGCAATAAAATTTTTAAAAATTGTATGATCAACTGATGTTAAAATAAACTGTGAACTTCAAATATCTCACATTTCTCTCTAGAAATATTTTAGTGAGAAATCATTTTCCATAGTGTAATAATTTGACAGATAAACTCACGTTCCCATCGTTCCAGAATCGCATTTATTGGAGTTCTCACTGAAAAACTTTTTCACAGTTACAGAAAAACCACTCAGCTCCTGTTATATTTTAGTCCAGGCACTAGAGCAGTGAAAGCTATAACTTTTGGTTTTGGCGTGATGTAACGGACTTTTTTGGTGGAATCGGTCAGAAATGATATCCTCAACAATATTTAGGGGGTGCGCAAGCATGAAACTCCCAGGAAAACTTTTGGTGGCCCAAAAACTGAAAAATTCACTAAAAATTCCGTTTTTTGACCTTTCTTGTTAAATATCTCTTAACGAAGGCTTCTAGGCGAAAAATTTGTTGACATGTTTTGTTCGTTATTAGATTTGCTAAAACTTACCCTAAGGTGAATTTTTGAAATTTGAATTTTTGCATTGCAAAATAGCCGAAACCACTAAAAAAAGTACCTCACTTTAAAGTTAGCAGAAGGAAAGAAGAAATCATTATCTTCCAATTTAATTTTGGAATTAGATAGTTAAAGGCATGATTAACTTATATCCAAAACCCGATCACGGTCGGTCAAATAGTTTTTGCATAATGAATTTTGCAATTAAGTGAATTTAAAGAGTTAAATTTGTTACTGCGCCAAAAGAAAAACTCCCATGTTGGTCCTGATTTTTTTACGTATGCTCTAAGACTCTCTTTACAATATCCAATCATTAAAATTCTGGTTTTTAGTTTTTTTTATGGTTTTTAATTTTTTTTAAGATTTTTGGCAAAAAACTGCAACTAAGGCGTTTTTTCCACAAAAATTGCTAACTCGGCGACGCCAGAAATGCTAGGCGTGTTTCAAATTCGCTCGAAAAAGGACTCAGTTTCTATTGAGCACAACTTTCAATAAAATATTGTTAAACATAATTTCTTAAACAAATTAGAAAAATTATCGAATTTTGTTTGAATTTTGTTGTTGTTACTAGCTGGGACGCGGTGCGGCTCGCTGCACGGAATGTTAAAACATTTAAAATTAATCCAAAACTTCAAAATTAAAATCTTCATAACTAGTGAACAAAACAAAACTGATATAGTCTTGGCTTTAGTCTTGCGAGCACGGCTAAGTCTTGGTCTTGGTCTTGCGAGCATAGCTAAGTGTTAGTCTTATTCTTGGTTTTGCTTAATGTACAAGACGAAGACAAGACTGCAAGACCAATATAGAGGTAGTGAAGAGCTTTAAATATCTAGGAACAATAGTGTCGTCAACAAACGAAGAGCTGGAGGAAGTTAAAAGCAGAATACAACACGGGAATCAACGTTTTTATTCACTGCGTAAAGTACTTCAATCAAGATTGCTATACAGGAAAACTAAATTTGAACTATACAAATCTCTTATAAGGCCTGAGGCTTGTTGTGACTCGAAGACGTGGACAATGACCCCCTCAAAAAGTCGCAAACTAATCAGGAGCTTTTGGGAGAAAAATCTTAAGACACATTATTGGACCTAAACGTAAACGGTACATATGTATGTGGAAAATCAGATACAATGACGAACTGTACCAAATCTACAAAGAAATAGGCATCGTCAACTAAATCAAAATAAATAGACTACGACGGGCAGGACAGCTCCTGTTATATTTGGACATTTCAGCGCTTGAGCAAGACCAAATATTTCGATGCTCGCCTTCAAATGAAACAAAGTTTCAAACTCGAATAATTTTTTAGCCATTCAAGTACTGTAGTTTTTCTCTCGGAAGATATTACACATGGCAACGTCCTGGAGTACTAGATCAAGAGAATGATTTAACTAGTCAAAGTATAAGGACTTTGACTGTTCATCGGGTAGAATCTTCTGAGCACTCCTGTTTTCCCCGAAAAATTTCCGAAACGTTCTCCACAAAGCATCGAAAAAGGTAAATTGAGTGTTAGTAGAACATCCTTTATTGCTGCAGAAAGTGTAGTGGCCTCTGGCGTCATCTGGATTTTAAAGACCAATAGACTCCTAATGTATAGTGAGCAGGCTCGAATTTACAAAAAACTATTCTGTTAATTCGTGGGCTCAAGCCTAGCCAGCCCACACGGCTCCGACGCAACTGTTGGCAGTTAATGGTAGTAATGCTGGTAGCAGTGCTAGTAATATTACTGGTAATGCTGTCGAATCGCAGCGGAGCGCTAATAAGGAGACAGTTTGTGGAGCCGCCAACATGCTCTGAAGGGATATTGTAGTTTTAAGAAATTGTTTAGTACCTCAGAAACTAAAAGTAGCGAATTTTGAGAGCTGTCAATATGCTGCTAAGGTAGCAAAATTGCAGCTTTAGGAAATTATAAAGGACGATGAAAACGGGCAAATCTTAGTTATACCATAAAGTTGGACATCGCCATACTCAATTGACCGATTCTCGGTCGATTACGGAGGTCAAGAAGTATTGGACGTGGTTAGTACGTAGTTCGAGGACCGCTTGGTTAAAAGATACTTCCGTTTATAAGGACGAACAGACAATTCCAGAACAAACCTAAAAACTTTGACACAGGAGCTTATTCACATATCCACAGACCGCCATGAATTCTTTATTAAAAAGTTCTTTTCTACTGCTTAAAAAACGCTTCTAAAAGAGCATTAAAAGAGGTGGTGCTGGGACGAAGAAAATGGGCAATTATCTGAGACTGTAGGGCCATTCCTACGCGAGGGACCATGGTTCTGGAAGCCAGTCTCAATAGATTACGGAGGGCAAACAGCAGTAGACGTACTTATTACTCAGTTTCAGGACCGCTTGTTAAAACCGCCATGCGTGTTTAGAAGGACGAAAAGGCAATAGCAAAAGATGGACAAAAATGTAAAGCTTTACGCACATATCCACAGGAGCCATAAAGTAGAGAGCTAGAAAGCTTTTTTCTATATTTGTGCCTTTTCAAAATTAAAGCATTCAAAGGAGTTCATCTCTCTGCAGGCATGCAATGTTAAAAAAATAAAAACTGACTGGGAAGAGTAGAGAAGGGGAGTAGAGCTCCATTTCCCGCTGGGAATAGATATTCCAATTGTGATCAATGGATTGATCAAAAAGAAGAGAATTCAGTGGTTTTTGGGATTGAGTATTCTCTCGTAGCCTATCAACTAGGAATTGATTTTTGGCATTGAGCGGTTTAGCCCAATACCTCGGTTTCGAAATTGTATATGTACGAAGCAAACGAAGTGTAAAATCAATATTTTAGCCTCAACCCTACATTATGTTGAAGATAATATTGGTTGAAACCATTTTTCTGATAAAATTACGATTAAGGATTGAAATCGTTGATGTTCTTTGTATATGGCTCTTAGTGTCTCAGCAAAAATGTGATTAAGCTGGCAAAAGTAATTTATCTCATCTTTCCATTTTAAAGTAAGTCAATTTACAATCCGGGAGCATACATTAAATTTAATACAAAAATTCAGTCACTCAGATCACTCCAGGATGAACACTTACATGATGTGCCCGTAACATACCTCGAGCGAAAATCAATTATAAAAAAATACAAAAGCCAGCGCAAATCCATAATACATCAACGAAAAGCTGTGGAAAAAAACCTTGGCTGTTATTTTTTCATGTTCTCATCAATATTCTCTCTCATGCCCAAATCTGATTGACATTTCGATTCTCCTAACACACAATTAACTTCACAATTTCACCTTGAACTTAATCTTTTATTAATTATAATTGACGAAACGTTCACATATATAGAATACTGCGCGTGATTTTTAATGCTGTTTGATAGCTATCCGTAGCACAATCGAGCAAAACACCTACAATCAACGTAAATACTTCATAATTAACGTTTACCGCGATTTCTCGTTCGACCGTGTAAAAATAACTAATTTAAAAGTTTTCCAGGTGCTAATCAAGCGTTGTATTCCTCTGTGAGGGCTTGACTCCCCCGATATATGTATGGCAAGTTGCCAGCTCCTTTTCAATTCACTTTGGAAGACATCAACAATTAACTTGATTGCTAAATGATCAACACATTTCGCAAAGTAAACAAAAATGCTCAAATTGACTTTTGATGGTGAACTTCGTATGCATAATAAATTATAAATTTAGTCAATCAAGTCTGGCTCGAACCCTTTGTTTATGGAGTACCTTCCTTACCCTTCATCCGGTCTCTCACGTCGTTTAGGGCTTTTTTAGGGCATATATAAGATCGATATTACAATAAAATATTCAGTGGAACAATTATATGTGTAGTAGCGGAACGAGCAGCCGACGCCATTGTACCGGGGTCGGAATTCAATCCTTCCACAAAAAATTCATCAGGATATCCAGTAATAACGGCGTCATGCACGGTGTTTATCCACTCCGGCACTTATTATTCATGAATGGTGAAATTGTTACGGGCTCCCCTGAATTATGGGAAACTATACAGCCCTAGCCGGGGTTCCTTCCAGCATGACCTTTTTTTATTTTGAAAAAGAAAAAGCTCAGCTCTAGATTAAGCGAAAGCCTTGAGCCTTGGGATAAAGCTCTTTAGTAACGATCTAATTTTTCATCAGCCGCCCACTTTTTTGGGCGGGGTGGGGGTTGGGGGCGCACACCGTGCACCCGGGTGGCCCTATCAAACGTGTCTACCCAGCGACTGATGTGATTGTCGATTTTTCTTTACGGGTATTACCCATATCAGGAGCGAACATCCCTTTCGGTGGATACGCTAGATTCAAGCATATCCCGTTATCCACCCTTGCGAACACGTATAGATTTTCTGAACCATTTCTAATACAGGCGAAAGCTCCTCTCCTTGAAGGAGTTTTTCGGATTTTCAGCAAAAAAAAGTGGAAAAGAGACAAAGCGTGAAACTCAAAAAAAAAAAAAAAAATGAACACCAACATCACAAATTCTGCATGGGTGTTGAAAATGAATACGTGTCGTTCCACTTTCAGGCATAAGGAAACGCATTTTTCCCTTCTCCGAATCCTTATACCCCGAAAATGTGGCAAAAAGAAGACGAACAAGAAGAAAAATTCAGGATGTCACAAGGATGCTTTGAATGTTGATGCGAACGGAACGAAAAGAATAATGGGAACATTTTTGAATGGTTTAAATGAAGGGAAAATTTCATCGTCAATATTGAGCTAGCACGAAAAAAAATGCGGGCATTTCTCGATATCTTTGAATATTTTACGTGACTTCTTATGAATTTCTCCTGAAAGGACCTCAACTTATCAAAATGATAAAATGCAGATATTTCCACTAAATCCAGTCCCATATTCTATGGTGGTTTATGCAAACTTCTCTCTTCCTATTGTCATGCAATTTAAGCACTTTTCGCGGAAATCATTTTGATTATAAATTGTGCTTTTTGAATGAAGTGGAAAGCCGTTTATCAGCTACAAATACGGCTCTGTCATCAGCTTTATTCATTTATTTATTTATTTTTATGAACGATTCCGATGGGAGTAATTTTTATTATATCGTTATTTATGGAGCATACTCTCGTGCATTCGTGATATTTAACTGTCGCATCAATAAAAAGGAAATTTTCATTGTAAATTAACCATAAGATGAAGGAAAAAACATCTCAAAGACGCCGTTTTTATCTGTATTAACCCAAGCCCATCTAAGAAAAAACAAAAAATATAACGTCAGCAATGCGTGATTTGTATATTTAAATAGAAGAAAAATTTTAAAAATGAGGGTATTTTTTTATTATCACCAAATAACTGTGGACGAATTTCAGCATGAAATAAAATTTTAATGGAAAAGAGAAACGATTCTGCAACGTCATAATTACCTTGAATCCTGTAACAGAAGCTGCACATGTGGAGTATATTTAGAATCGATAAAAAGCCGATGGGCAAGATGAGGGTATTATAGGTCAGAAGTGATGGACATTGCTAAAAATATCGACCTTTACGTTAAGCCCCAAGAACATACATGGAGCTTTAATAGAAATACAATATTAAAGGCGAAAATCCTTATCTGCAGATAATATTTTATTGTCATTTACTCAGAAGTAACCTTTCGTGGAAGAGTACAGAGGATAGTGGAAATCAATGAAAATTGTGACACTGAGATTATAAAAATCAGGGCTACGCAGTGTTTAATTTTATAGTAAAAAACATCGTAATAAATAAAATGCTTTGAGAGAAATACGTTAATTTTGGTAGATGTGATATATTAAAAGCCGCATCATAACAAAAGGAAATCACAAAATCGCTGTTTCCATGCGCAGTACGAGTTTCAAGCAGCGTTGCCAACTCTTTCCTCAAGAGACCACTAGATTCGACTTTTAAAACCGCCAGAAAATCTATTCCCACCTATTTATTATCCTGTTCGCCAAAACTATGCACTACATCTAAAGCTGCTCAAACTTAATCTTTGAAAGGCGCTGTTTAAGCTGAAATAATCAAACTAACTCAAAAAAAATAAAAAATTATTACACTAAAAATATCAATACTTTAATAATAGAATCAGCATTATTGGTTTGACCAATTATCATTATGGCTTGGCCCTTGGTGAAATGAACTTTAAAATAGTCCTAATTCGCATACAATTTCCAAATATCCAACCGAGGATAACACAGACCTCAGATCGCCCAACTGGACTCAAACTAAAGTTAAACGTAAAATCTCGCTCAAAAGAGAGTATTCAACTGGAATAAGAGAGGGCCATTTCAGTGAGCTTTTGCATTTCTAACTTCCGGCAAAGAGCAACAATCAAGTACGAACTGAACATGAACTGGACTTTAACCGGTCAAGATATGTGAATTGAACTGAACATTATTGAACTGAGGTAGGTGAAGCCGGGGCTTTAGCCGGCACTCCAAGGGTATACATGGCTCTAATAAGGCGTCTTGGGGGTTTAATTGGTTGATCGGTATACTAAAGTTCCACTAATGTTGAGTCTTTACCTAGCCCTAGCGGACGACACACCTACTTGGTTCCGCCTGGTAGTCTGTCACTGCCGGCGTCAAAGCCCATGACTACCACATATAGTACAGGATCCGTAGAAGAACTACCTTCAACGATCGAGTAACCGAATGAAATTTATTTCTATGATAAAAATATGCTAACAAAAGTAACGGTGATGGGTTGCTTAACGAAATATGGTTAAGGCTATATTTAATAAGCTTTTTTCGTCTTTTCCCACCTTTTTATCTATTTTGAGGAGAAACTATGCATTTTGGTGAAAACATCAAAAGTCCAAAGTTGTAAAGCATAAAATTTCCTACAATCCCTCATTGTTTTTTTTCGCGGTCGGGCCCGCCAAGGCAAGGTGTAAAGTTATGTTGTCGAGAGCTGCATGCCAGTGGGTACGTTTTACACCATCGTTTAAGAAACTCTTATGGGCAACGAGCTTCCAGTTGTGTAATGCCTTATTCTGATGTGGAAACTCAGTCAGGATGGGTCTTTCCCATCCTACCATACTCATGTGACTTTTGGGGACCAATTATGCTGGAGGGCCAAAGCAAGGAGAGCCGGGGTGGAATTGGGGAGCACCATGGAGCACACCCAGCCCTGATTTCGTGAACTCTTCCCTTTGGTCTATAGGCAGGACGGAGGCCTGGAACCAGGGTAGCACGCCACGAAGCACACCTAGCAGCCGCCACTCTGCCCAAAAGTTCCTGGACCCGTCAGAAAATTGCAGCAGCTCCCATGTAATCTAGGGGGACATTCCCATCATCCATGGAAGTAGGGACCTTAGTAGAAAAAGCAAAAAAACAAAAAAGGTAGAGTAACAGTTACCCTCATACAAAAAAAAGACCCAGACCGCCGCCGCTCTGCCCTAAGGTTTTAGACTTACTAAAGGGCTTTTCCGGCTCGGAAGTTTCTCTACGGTCTCTACGGTCAAATCTATGGAGTGCGACAGCGAGGGAGCTATGGATCCTTCACTGGAAGGGTCGTGTAGACCAGAGCGCGGTCTATCTAAGTTGGAGTCAGCAGTACTGATGACAGTATTTTTAAGTCGTGTCCAACTGTCGTCGAAGCCGGCTCGTGTCCTGGAATGGCTGCATAGATCACATGGAAAACTCGAAACATGTGACTTGAAACAACTTCTCCGCTTCCAGCACAGGATTTACTTTTCGTTCACTGAGCCCGAGCTCTAAAGCCTAGGATTTTAGTAGAGTGAGTTAGTAAACAAATATGGACAAACAAATTTAGCCGAGCAATTTAGTAAAATGATTCAGTCGAGTCAATCCATTCCTGTTCTAGTTTTTCGGTTGAGTAGGGGCAGAATGGCATAACTTTCCAATTACTTGAAAAGCCACTAGACAAGTGTGTACTAACTTTGCCAAGTCATTTTCTTGAATTGTTACGAAAATGTCACCTTTTTCTGGCACGTTTTAAGACGTTTAGTGGTAAGTAAATTACTCGCCACTCGACTAAAATACTGCCATAGTCTGTACCACACTTAACGTATGACGTAGCTGTTTCTGGCATTTCATTGCGTAGTGCAGCTGTGTTGATTCGAGCCTGATTAGCGAATTCAGCGTTGTAATGCGCTCTCGGAGCCCCATACCAACGAGATAGTGAATCGAGTTGAAGTTGGCAGCTTGGCACCTTCCGTGATCAGACCCGAAAGGTGGTGACAGTGTAGCAACACATGATCTATTTGGTTGCGAGTGGCTCCATCAGATGGATATATCCTTGGTGATTTTTCGAAAATCTTTACGCGCAAATCTAGTGCTTGCAACGATCACATACTGCCTAAACGGTGCCCACATACTGCCTAACGACTAGCTATAGCATTCAGATCTTCCAAGATGATTTTTGCAGGAGACTATTCCTTGCCCATTGTATCGCTTTAATGGCCGTACTGTCAGCTTTATGTTTTGACAAAGCATCCGCTAGATGTTATGCAGCTCGTAGAAAATTCTTAAATCGTTTTGCGATTTTCTTTGCCATAATCGTAACTTTTCTTCCAGTATTCGGGGTATGTTGCTAGTCTCATGATTGTTACCTTGCCCGATCATATTAGTCTATCCTAGCTACCAGTGGTCACCACCAAAACTCCGCTTATCCCTGACCACCAGAGGCCATGAAAGTTTGTGTAATTATTAAAGATGCGCCGAATATGGGTTCGACCGAATACGAATATTAGGTCAAAAATGTGCCGAACCGAATATTCGGCCGAATTATTCGGTTCGTTATTGCGCAGTTCTTATAGCTCGGCGAAACGATCTGCGAATAGCATTGTTCGCCCACCCCTTGATCACTTCGTGCTAGCTCGGCTCGCTCACTAAATGCGCCGCTCTTTCTTATATTTCAATTTCTCGCGTGAGAATTATCGCAAAAAAATAAGGGACTAAAGCAATAATTCCATAAACATTGAGGCTCTACGCTTATGGGTCGACGGATTTGCAATCCCAGTTTCAAACTGGTTCCACCAAACTGGTTTGCAACAAAGCCTTCTACATTTACAAGCCATGCTGTAGGTGTGTGTGTGTGGTTGTATGAAGTCCCAACTTAAATTCGTGAAATATCGAAGTCCCATTAAAATCAAAGGGAAAGAAGTTTTCGTTCCGCGGAAAGTGCTGTTTCGAGTGTGATTTTATTGAAAATAAGAGCTATTCCATCAATGTAAAAAACGTACAATAATGCAAAAAGTACCCAATTTACCTGTCATAAATTTGCAATTTAAATAAACAGTGTTATTAATAAGATTTACGGGGTTTATGTTGGCAATGGAGAAAAAAATATCAAAATCCCTTTGATAACGAGGAAAACAAGTGTTTCGTGCCGCGGAAAGTTTTCTATTAATGAAAGTGCCGGGATTTTTTGTTAAAAATAATAGTTTTTTTATAAAGATAAAAGCAAAATTTTCGTTTATTACATTTATTATTTACATTACATTATTTACGTTACATTTATTATTTATATTATTACCACAACTTTATAATATGTAGTTAATAAATGTTACTATTAATGTCCATAATTTTTGTTTTTATTTGGTTTAAAGAAAATTTTATCCCCAATAATTTATTCCCAATAAACGTACATAACCGCACTCCACACAGTCTGACAGCAAAATTGAAGTCCCATGCACCTTTGAATGTGAGTGTGAAATTTTGTTGTGCATGGCTTGTAAATGTAGAAGGCTTTGGTTTGCAACCAAAATGAAACCTTTGCCCACACACAAGCGCAACTGATTTTTCATCAATCGGTGTTCTGTGCGAAGATTTTGTTGTATAAACTTTGACACCTACAAATGCAACCACGCAACTGAAATTGGTGATATTTCCAAGCGTACATGCGTTGCATTCAGTGACAGACAATATAGAAGAGTGTGTATTGAAATGCGACTTGACGGAATATTTCATGAATGGAATGCATGCAACGCAAATGTCGGTCTACTTTCAACTTTTTCTGTATTGCCGCATTCGACATAGCACACACACAATCATACACTGCTTACTTAGATTTTTGGGTTATGTCGGGACGGAATGCAATTACGAAATTAAGTGTTGGTGGAAACTCGCCGCATATCATGGAACCGCTGAATGCAATGCAAGTACGCAAGTACAAGCTTGATATTGCTTCTGACCGACAAGAACAGTCTCTCGGTCTCGTTTCTCTCGATTCGTGTGTGGATCCTCATATTTTGTGAATAAATATGGTTACACAAAGAAGTGTTTTGTTTCATTTACAAATACTACCTATGTACGGTTCCAGAATAAAGCCTCTTTAACATGTGTAACTCTCAAAATATACTATTTAAACATTCGGTAATTATTCAGAGAACTTTTTTTTTTATGTGACACACTAGAGACTTAGGGAAGACCCCTTTGTACTGTCGACCATGTATTTATTTTTGAAATGTCGAACAGCAGCTCTAGTCGGAAGATAGAGAGAGAAGTGAAGGAAAGAACTGTCACAACCTAGCTGCGGTATTTTTATTTCACCTACTCGCAACCATTACGCGACTCTGACACCGGGGCATCGAGAACAACTCGCTGGAGTGTTATGCCTCCTGAAACGAGTTGAATCTCATCAACCAACCGATGACATGCGCTTGGTGGAGCGGGGAAGAGAACTAGTGAAGGCTATGACAGGAGGAATCAGGAATGCAAAGAGGGAAGAAGAAAGAAGGAAAGTTATGTAGGCGGGAAATTGGGAAAGGCTAGGACCGTGGCACCGCCGGGAATCGAACCCGGGACCTCTGGGGATAGTAGTCAGGCGCCTTACCCCTAGACTACCGAGGCCCTAGCCTTACCGAATATTCGGCCGAATACGAACATTAAAAAACACGCCGAATATACCGAATACGAATATTCGGCCGAACATTCTAGTAATTATTATTTCAGAAAACTTCTTCTTTGATAAGTTCAGAAAATACTATAACCCCATTTGAACCGCGGTACTTGTACAAATGAAGTATTGATTTTTTTAGTTAAAAATACCTTGTTAAAAATATCTATTCAATAAGCGGCGATAATCCCGAATAATAATTGCTACAATATTTCAGAATAATAATTGATCTGTATATTACCATATAAATTTCATATACAGCACTTTTCCTCTATGAAACACAATCCAAAAGTGTAAACTCGAAAGACCTTTTTAATAAACACACTTCACATCGTTATACTGTTCCACAGAAGCATTAGCCTTTATACCCATTTAGCTTCAAATCAATAAAACGCATTAAAATAAATTACATTGCCATAAAAATAAGCCTCTTCCAGTTGAATTGCCAGCTCAAGAATGGTTTAGTCAATCCCATAACTCAGGCATTTGAAGGAAAACCATGAGCTGTTTTGGAGGAGCACCGAACACGTTGCCGCCTAACCCTGTGCTACACTAGGTCCCCCGCTTATAAGAGAGCGTTTAGAAATTCGAAACAAGCACTTGGCGAAAGTTGCCCAATATAGCAGCGAAATAACAATTCCCGCAACTGGAAACCCTTTATAAATAATCTGCTTATCATTACATTTTATGGGTTAATAATTTTGATCGTGGTGGCTTCATGCCCACACAACTTTAGCACGCATCACATTTTTATCTCTTGGTTTCCATGTTTTTGTATAACAACGGGTTTGGGCCGAGGAGGTGGGGCGGGGATGGTGTCAGGATAACATAGGGCAACCGAGCCAGCCCCCTCGACCATCCTGGTTATGAATGTGTCTATTAGCAGCAAAAGTTGCCAAGAACTTACATAAAGGAAGTTTTATTCTTGAGATAAAAACGTTTTAGACATTTGTTACGAAATGACACCAGCTGGTTGAGATGAGCCCCACGTCTTCGTTTCAATCATAATCAGTCCCCGTTGTTTCGTTTTGGGGTCGAAGGTCATCCTCAAATCTACAGCATAAATATGTGTTCGCCCCCTTACCGCAGCGTACGCATAGGGGTGGAGGCAGTGTCTTACAGTCTACCATTCCTTTTCATAATTAACAGCATCCGAAACCTGTCATTATTTATATTGTCGCAAGGGAGTAACTTTTTCATTTCAGGATAAATGTTCGCCCCACTGCCCTACCCTATCCGACCGTTCCGGCCCTATCTTTTATCAACGCAGGACTCCGGCTGCTCTATGGTCATTCTAGAACATGACTCCTTGCTGGTTAATGCCTAGTGATGAGGTACAAACATCTACCCTATTATTAGGCTCAATATTTTGGCATATATCACAAGATCTTGTAAGCCTGAAATCTTTTCAAAGCCTCCATCCCCCCGCCATTTTTTTGATGCACGGTACCAATGGCGGCGATACAAAAAGGGAATTGAGGGCAAATAAAATGCGGGCGAATGAAAAGAGAAATTTGTGACGTCAGACAGGAGGAAGAAAGGAAAACTCATAAGAAAAGTTATCGATCGTTAAGAAAAGTGCTTAGAGAAAATGGGTAAGCACCCGTCTCCCCCGCTCCTGTGCCGTTTGCTTTCTTGTGTACAGGTCTCTTCCGGCTTTCGTGCCACCGATTCCTCAGTATCGTCTTTGTTATCTGTAATGGGTTGGTTCAAGCTCTTTTATAGAGTTCATATCCGTAGGCTTTGAGAATCTGTTAAATAAATATTTTATTCTCTCTCCTACTCGTACCACCCCCGAAACCAACCACATCGCACCAAAAATCTACCTATACAGAGACACGGCGTATTCAGGGTTGCCTCCCCTCAAGTGCTATGGGATTTTATTACACTTGTCCCTGCAAACATTCCGAATCGATATGGAAGCGAGAGCGATTCATAAAAAGCGAAAGCTTTCTTCGATAACGAAATCGAGAACGATTCGAAAGCATTATCGAAAATGATAAAAAAGGAACGCTAGAATGAATCGCTTTTGTGATGGAATCTCGAAGGATGTGCATGTATGTGTGTTTCGTTTTCTCGAATCGATGACGAATGTATCTCGAATCGTTTTTATGAATATGTTTCGTTTTTTCGAATCGATATCGAATGAATCTCGAATGATTTATTTGAATACATGTTTCGTTTTTTCGAATCGATATCGAATGAATCTCGAATATGTTTCGTTTTTTCGAATCGATATCGAATGAATCTCGAATGATTTATTGAACACATGTTTCGTTTTTTCGAATCGATATCGAATGAATCTCGAATATGTTTCGTTTTTTCGAATCGATATCGAATAAATCTCGAATGATTTTTGTTTCGTTTTTTCGAATCGATATCGAATAAATCTCGAATGATTTTTGTTTCGTACTTACCGCAATATTTATTTATCCGTTGTTAATTATCTTAACTTCATTATTTTATCTAATCACTTTATTTATTTATAGTGAAGTTAAGATAATTAATAACGGATAAATAAATATTGCGGTAAGTACGAAACAAAAATCATTCGAGATTTATTCGATATCGATTCGAAAAAACGAAACAAAAATCATTAGAGATTTATTCGATATCGATTCGAAAAAACGAAACATATTCAAGATTCATTCGATATCGATTCGAAAAAACGAAACATGTGTTCAAATAAATCATTCGAGATTCATTCGATATCGATTCGAAAAAACGAAACATATTCGAGATTCATTCGATATCTATTCGAAAAAACGAAACATGTATTCAAATAAATCATTCGAGATTCATTCGATATCGATTGGAAAAAACGAAACATATTCATAAAAATGATTCGAGATACATTCCACATCGATTCGAGAAAACGAAACATATTCATAAAAATGATTCTCTAATTTTCACTTTCAAAAAACGCATGCGCACGTCTTAACCAGGATTGAGCTACTGAAAAGGACGCCCAGCTAAACTTCCACCGCGCCTGCGCCGGCAAGTCATCTTCACGCACACACACTCATATACTCCTCACCCGATAGCAAAACAGCAAATTCTGGAAGGGAGAAGCAAACAAAACCATGAGAAGAGCGTGAAAGCTTTAGGGATCGTTTTAACGATTGTTTCTCGAATAATTCTCGACAAGTTGTCTTTCGAAAATAGCTCGAGAAAACGAGCAGCCGAGAAATTGTTTGCAGGGGTGTAAAGACAACTCATCTGCGTTTTTCTGAATTCTTGTTGGTTTTTTCTTCTTCGTAGAACACCTTGACGTTTCGCGTCAGGATGTAAAGTGCTCAAAAGTGCTAGGCTACATAGCACAACATTAAATGCCTGTTATCAGACAGGTGGGCTTATGTAAATCTTCACTTCACGCACGCTGGATGTTCCACGGTTGGATTAATTGAA
The DNA here is from genome assembly GCA_949987705.1 of Thereva unica. Classification (NCBI taxonomy): domain Eukaryota; kingdom Metazoa; phylum Arthropoda; class Insecta; order Diptera; family Therevidae; genus Thereva; species Thereva unica. The sequence continues at coordinate 121,591,487 of OX465283.1, read as the reverse complement.
ACATGCTTGAAATGCTAAGACTTTTGGTATAAGCTCAGTAAATAAATTCATGGGAGCTATACCGATCCTCTGCGGCTGTCTACTATATGTATGCATGTTTCTAGCTCTGCTTGATGCGTTGAGAACCAACGGAATATTTATGAATAAGTTATAAGAACGTAATAATTCCAAAGGTGGGTTCTGATGAGAGTAAAAGCATTTAAAGAACGAAATACTACATCCAAAAAAAGTTTGTAGTATTAGTGAAAAGATTTTTTCTTCCATAAAATTTAAAATTATGAAAAGGAGCCAAAGGAGTGTCATTGAATTAAACTTTAGAAAAAGTATCGCTAAAATTTGTATACTCCTAAATTACAGTACATACTTGAATTTTGTTAAATATAAGCCAGAGTAAATCATTGAAAATACCAACCAGGTACTGCTGAGGTCTGATCCGGATGAAACCAGCCATGTCGACGATAATTATTGCATAGAGGACGAGTAGGAGAAGGTGAATTTAGTAGGGGATTTATTCGGTGAACACTTGTGTTCGCACGAATTTTGACCTCGAGAATCGTGGACCTTGCCGAACAACTCGAGATTATTCATTGGATAATCGAATCTTGGAAATCCGAGAATCGAACAATTATCGAATTCGATGAAGACAAAGTAAACGTTCATTGGAAAAATCGACCTCCTGTTAACATTCTGTCGTCTGAATAATAAGAAGGCGGCTTGAGTAGATGTTATCCCGAACGTAGTTCTAAAACATCCACTCCTGGTGGCTCTAGACATGTACACCACTTTGTTTAATAATGCATTAAACAACGCCCATTTCGCAGGTCACTGAAAACGGCAGGGGGGTATCCAATAACTAAGAAAGCTAAAGACAAAACTAGCCCCGCCAATCTTCGGTCAATACGTTTGCTGACGAATTCGCACTAGCGTATGCGGATGACCTGATTGTGTACAGGACGGGGCCGAGGATTGGAGTGACCCAGACGCTCTTACAACATGACTTCGAAACAATCAAACGCTATAGTGATGATTAAAAGTTGAAGATCAATTTTAGCAAATACGAATCGATCCGATCCGGACTCCTATAAACAGAGCTTCCCGCGATGTGCGGAGGAATTGGTAAGCCCTCAATATTTCGAACAATGCTGGACAAGCATTAGAAAACAAATTGGAAGTGAAATACACGGCAAACAAGGCGTTTCATATGACCAAAAGACTTTTTTTTTACGGCAGACACCTAAGCCAAGGTGATCTGCTATCAAACCTTGGTCAGACCAATGTTAACATATGTTTGTCCTGTATGGTTCAATATATCTCCCTCTTACATGGAAAGCTTCTGGTCATTATTTATATTATCGCAACATTGTTTTGAAAAACAATGCTTAAGGGCGTGCCTAAGCTTGTACCGAACACCCGAATCGGGCTTCACAAAACCTCACGCCAAAAATATCCTTTATGATAAAGGCATCTGTTAACAAGATCGACAACTTCATAATCAAGTTGTTTGAAGTCACGTTGCTAGAACGACAGTGAGCGACAATCCTCCTATTCGGGGAGTGCATAAACGAACTTACATTTGAAAAGAAGAAAAGGCTGTATCAGATCCAAAGTAGCGCAACAAAAATATCAGCAGCAAACTGTTTCTATTGGTCAAAGCGGGTCACATGACCACAGAAGCAGCACTGAATGCTGCCGCTGCATTTTCATTCCTAATCCTAATTTTGCTGCCCATCAAGGCAGCTTTTTTTGACATTTCACTTCACAACTTTAAAAATTTAGTTGTCAAAAGCGTTTGCTGCCTGCTGCTGCTACAACGAATCTGATACAAGAAGCAGCATGCTGCCTCTTCCGCTGCTGCTGTCGCTGCTCAAAAATTTGATCTGATACGGCCTAAAGAAGCTCATACGCTGCACAAAAATTATTGGCCAATCAATTTTGAAATTTGAAATCAATTTTTGGGACTTGTTTAAGAAATTTTGAGTTGACAATTTAAACAGTTATTGTTCATATTATAAAGTATAATTTTTGAAAATTTCATCAAATTTCACTTAAAATATCTGAAGTTATCACCAAAAATCCAAAATTGAGCAATTTCTTCAGTTTTTGACTTTTTTGAGGTAATGTGTGTAGGTAACATTTTTATATTGTAACGGCTGATAACGAACAGCGTCTATTTCAGATCTACAAATATCGAGATATACGCATCTATATTTAGAAAGAACGACAAAAATGGTAAATTTTTGCTATAATGGCCGATAACTTACATAGCGGCGATTTTTTGAGACTGGAAGCAATTTCTTTTTCACTTAAATTTGATGCTTAGCTGACTCTACTAAAAGTGAAAATCAAGTAAAATTTCACTCGATCTGGGTACTAGGCTTAATACAAAGCCTATACAATCTGATTTTTAGCGTTTATTGGAACTGTATGAAAATGGAGGTTAGTCCTTTCTTGCATAATAAGGGCGATATATCAGCAAAACTTATGAATTTAAGGACTTTCTGATATTAACCGAAGTTTTTCATTGAATCAAAAAACTGAAAAGTGTGTGTCAACCCCGACGTGTGACTGGACTTTACTCCTGAAAAACGATTGTCTTAAAATAACAATAGGTAAAGGAAGTAAATAAACCAATATATTTATTTATAATGATTTGTTAAAATATATTACATAAATTTTATTTTCTACTTTTTAATCTATTAATGTCTTCCGCCATTTTGTGTTGGTCATCATTTTGAATTTCGAATGACGTTACACCGCTAATTGTATTCTACCTGTCTTGCCTTTTCATTTGACACCAATATCGTTAGTTGGGAAACGCAAAAGCAAAAATGGGCCGATGTCTTGGAACCGCCATCTTGATATATTTACATTGTTTATTTGCACTGTCAAGCAAACTATGCATATATGCAAGATTTGAAGTTGGTCGGTTGTGAAGAAAAAGGTAATCGGCCGCTATTTTGCAACCGCCATGTTGATTTTGTGACAGTCGTAGGCGAACTATACATATAAGCGAAATTTGAAGTTGATCGGCTATTTTTTTCTACGTTTTACTGTATTGCATGTCTTCCGCTAATTTTATTCTACCTGTCGTGCCCTTTCATTTGATACCCATGTCGGAGATCGGGGAACACAAATACAAACATCGGCCGCCATCTTGGATCCACCATCTAAAGTATTTTATAAAATGGTGACATTGACATTATATTTTCTACTTCTGCCATTTTGTGTTGGCCACCATTTTGAATTTGGCCACCAATTGTATTCTACCTGTCATGCCCTCTCATTGGATACCCATGTCAGGTGTCTGGGAGCACAAATACAAAAATCGGCCACCATCTTTGAACCGCCAACTTAATTTTTTTACCATATGGCCAGATTGCATTTTGAAGCGAGCTATAATACATATTTGCAAAATTTGAAGTTGATTGGTTGTATGGAAGTGGGTCAAAATCAAGTTAAAAGTTCTTGTTTTTGTAAACGCTTTTTGTTAACAGGTTTTTTTTTTTTGTTTACGCTTCATTTTTTTTACTTTCCATCTATTTTTCATGCTGTGCTCTATATATGAAGCTATTCTTAAGGAGTAAGCTCCAAAAAGAGGCTCGACCGAATGTTATGAAATTTTTTTCATAGTATTTTTTCGTTAATATTCTTCTTTCGGCAGCTCAAATAAGTCGATATTGTTTTTGGTTCGCGCAGTATCGTGTTTAAACGTCGTTTAAACAAAAAAATCGTTCGACCGAATTTTTTGGAAATCTTGTCAGATCATACGTTCGTTAACAGCATTTCAACTAAATCGATATCTTTTTTGGTTCGCGCGATATCGTGCAGGAAAAACTGACCACATACATACGCACACACACATCTTCTCAATTTTTTGCTTAAAACGCTATTGGGACCTTGAAAAATAAAAATACTTTGAAAATTATGATTTCGATTTTCGGATCGATTACAATAACTTCCCTATAAATTGGGAAGTTAAAAAGTATCGCTAAAATTTCTATACTCCCAAATTACAATACTTGAATTTTGTTGAACATCAGCCAAAGTAAATCATTGAAAATAGCGACTCCTTGTGGGTAACGAAGTTAGTCGAACAGGGGACATATTACAAAAATAAATTAACAAGTTTAAAAACAATTCCACCCCCGCGTTGGGGAAACATTTTCAATTAACTGTTTCAAACAAATTTTCTAAATAATAAATTTCATCTTCAGTTAATACATTCTTATTGCTGTTCCACATTAGAAGCGTGTGGTTTATACTAATTTTGCGCGCTATACTGAACTATCTCACTTCGTATAGCAGGAGCATATTCCAAACTATTTTCATTTATGATTAATTCAAGTCTTAAGGTGATGTGGTTTTACTCAAGTATATGTTGTCTCTAGGATAATTTATGAGCATCATTTGCATTTTCCGCCCAAGAACGCCCTTCGGTAAAATGCAATGCATCAATTGGTCCATTAAAACGAGCATTAATAAAGCATAAATGCTGTGTGCTGTAAATGTTGGGGGTGTGACATTTGTTTGCTGGATAGGTTAAACATTAATTTAACATATTAGATAGGCACTAAAGATGACACTGAATGTTCTAGAATTTTCGTGGTACATTTCACAGGACAACGCTTTAAATGTAATGCGTAAAAAGTTTCTAGAATCTATGCAAATAAAATTATAAATGTTTGTTTGTTGAAAATCTCAAATCTCCGAACGAAATTGGAGAGGAGAATCTTTTAATAATCTTCTTCTTTTTTGCTCCGTTAGCTGGCGGTCCGAGCGGGACGTCCTCGCATCGGATACGCTGCTGTCGGTGTCGTTGGGTGTTATCCATGCGATTTCTTGTTTAGTTTCTTCGGTTTCCCGATTCTGGTCAATTCGGCAAGTCGACCACCCTCCTCCTTTCACACCCTGGACTTGGGATCAAACCACGGCTGTGCTCGTATCGGTGTGGGTACGGTATATCTTCACTTGTGTACATTCTCCAAGATGGAATTTTCAATCCCGATTCTTGAAACGGATCTGTTGAAGCTGGAGCTCCATCTGTATCTTTAATAGGAATTTGGTCATATTTGTTTATACTGGTACCAAGGCTGATTCCCGAATTGACGATTTCATTTTCATCTCCATTTTCTCATACACCTCACTCGGATTCTCTTCTGCCTTGTCGTATCCACGCTCTTCATCATGTTTTCTTCTACTGAGAACCAATGGTCATGCTGCTGCTGATGTGCTGTACGGACAGTCATATCCTTTCCTGATGAAAGATATCTTATGCTTGCTCACGCGTCCGCTGTGTTACAACGAATGCCATTGTTCCAACAGGCTGTGACTCAATCAGAGTACCAATCAAGAGACCTTGCTTCGCGCCTAGGGTCGATGAAGACTTTACTTAAGGCGCGAATATTCCTACTAGCCAAGAGTAAGACGCAGTTGTAGGACATGCATTTAGTAAGGAACCGCCAGGAGCGCGTTCAAAAACCTTACTATGGTTAACCATGGTTAACTATGGTAAACTTTTGTCGTTCAAAAACTCCGTGGTTAACTACAACATAACCACGAGCATAACTTTTTGGCGTTCAAAAACTCCCGTGGTTAACCATGGTGTAGTTAAATTTTAACCATGCTCGGGAGCATGGTTAGCGATAGTTAAGAAGAAGAAGAATAAAAACAATTTTTTGACATTTGTTTTAATGTTAATAATGAACAAATCAAAGTGGGATTTGTGAGATTATTTTAATTAAATATATTGGAAATAATTGAGGCAAATAGCCGACACTATTTCATGGAATTTTTTTTAAATTTTCTTTACCACGTAGTTAACCACGGTGCGTTCAAAAACCTCCATGGTTAAACATAAACTTTCGTGGTTAAGTGAAGTGATGTAGCATAACCACAGCTTACCTCGTGGTTTCCTATAGTAAGGTTTTTGAACGCGCTCCAGGTAGGTATATACAATGGAGATCATTTTTTGAAGCAGAGCTTGACTATAGTAGAACGCCGGCCCAAAGGTTTAAAAGTTAAGGAGGTTTTGAACCCAATTTATAGCACAGCAAGGAGTGTGTGTGAACCAATAGCCCCTGGGCCCCATGGTAAAGCACGGCTAGCACCGTCGGTATAGCATGAGCCTCTCTGTTTGGTTCGAGGGTCGAGCCACATGTGGAATAGCGCAGCGCAGCGAACCAGGGCCTCCGTTTGTTTTTTCCGCGTCTGCTATCCCTGACCGGTACTACTAGAGGTTCCGCCAAAAGAGTTGATGCCGAGAAAGTCGCGTTTTCCATGCGCAGTAGAATCCCCGCATGCCGTTCCCGTCCCTTAGCCTAGTCGCAACAAATTTCGAAGGGGAAATTTGAAAATACATAAGCGCATTTCTTATAAATATGTGCGCAATTTTTATATTTGTGTGCAGCTTTAATTTCCCCAGCTGTGCGCTCCGGCATCAACTCTTTTGGCGGAACCTCTACCATAAAAACATCGCTGCTCAAAACTAACCCTTCCCCCCTAAAAACCACAAAAAATAAGGAAAATAAAAAAGCATGCAAACATTAAGTCGCATCATCTTACAAAGATAATATCCTTCCCTGTGTTGGCAGCCGACCTAAGATGCGTAAACGGTGATTGATAAATTATTAAATCAAACTCTAACAAAAACAACAGAAATGCACGTCTGCCAACACTAGGGACAACAAAAAAAGGTTTTCTGTGCAATGTGCCTAAAATGAGACGCATAAAAACCAATTAATCAAGGTAGCTTTTATAGCTCATCCTGCGTCGATCCGAAGTTTGACTACCCATCATTCCTCAGTAGTTGAGCGCAGTTGTACAATAACTAATTATCTCGCCTCCTACAACAACTCTGTAGTCTTTTTTTTCTTTTTTTTTGTGATACGATGAAGCTTAGGAGTCACCTTTTGTACTACTAGTCCGTCATGTCGTTCGAGTCATGGTGCAATGCATAGTAGTAAGCTTGATCTGAAGGATAGAATAGAAAGGATAGGTTAGGGGTCTGGAGGGTGCATGAGTAGGTGTCGATGAACCTTGCGTTTGAACTCAGAGATGTTATATGAGCTCGGAAACACCGACTGCGGAAGAGAGTTCCACAACCGAGTTGTTCTATTTATAAACGAACAGCTAAACCGTTATGTGCGTGAAGGGGAGGGTTGCAGGGTGAAGGGGTGAGCCGAGTTGGCTAGTCTTGTGTTGCGGAAAAAAAGTTGCCGTGTAGGCAGGAGGTTCTTTATTTCAGTGGAGCATTCGCTGTAATAATAGCGATAAAACTTGCTGAGTGCAGCTATATTACTACGGTGGCTTAAAGGGTCGATGGAGGAGCAAAGAGTGCTATCACCAATGAGTTTGATGGCGCGATTTTGCACCGTGTCCAGCCAAGCCAAGGTGGTTTTAGGAGCGCCCGCCCAGATATACGAGTTGTATTCAAGATGGGGTCGAATGTAGGACTTGTAGATTGTGGCTAGAGCAGCTGGCTGAAGGAGGAACTTGCATCTCTTAAGGAATCCGAGCTATTGATTCGCTTGTTTGGCAATTTGGAATATGTGACCATTCCATTGCATATCATTAGATAGAGTCATTCCCAGGATGTTAAGAGATGGGTCAGGTGTAAGGTTATCCTGGTCCACTAAAATAGAGGGAAAGCCGGTGCAGGTTTTGGTGGATATAAGGCAGTACTTTGTTTTTGATGCGTTAAATTCGACCCGATTCTTGCGGCCCCAGTCAAGAATGAGCTCGATGTCCGCGTTAAGAGAGCTGGACATGAGTTCGCGGTCTAAGGGACAAGGTCTGGCACTTGCTTCTCTAGCGTTGGCGTAAGAGTAACGCAGAGTACTGTCGTCGGCGAAACTGGGAAGTGGGTTGGAGGGGATTGAGAGCCTACGATTTTAAGACTGCTGATAATGTTAGTATTACCACTAAATTATTTCTTATTAACTAGCAGGATCTACTTGATGGTGATGACATTAACGACAACGGTGTTATCTTCAACACCATTGGTAGATTCGTACCCAAATTCAAAAAAAGGGTATAATTAAAACATTCGGTCTCTTCGTAATAAGAGAAATAAATTGTAACTACTACTACTAACAAGAATGTTAGTGCTGAGTAGAAATCTGAATACGCCAGGTTAGCCTCAGAATTTAACCATCTTACCTCACACTTTAAATCAGGTGATAAACATGCGGTGGACAACTATAGGGGCATTGTTATCCTCTCTGTTATCCCTAAACTATTTGAAAAACCTTTCTATGACAAGATTGCCGTTCTAATCGCCTTTTAGATTGGATAACATTCTATCTTAACGGGAGACCTCAGGTGGTAAGATTTCAGGGTTTCCTTTCATAAGAAATCAAAGTATCCTCAGGTGTACCGCAGGGCAGCCACCTAGGGCTACTTCTATTTAAAAAAATTCATTTCCGATCTTTCTGAAAAATGTAATGACATTCTGCACCTCTTTTACTCCGATGATTTAAAAATTTATACTGCTATATAGTCTCAAACTGATGTATCCTTTTACAGTCGAAACAATGCACTGCAAGACTGGACCTTCTCCAAAAAAAGAAACAAACAGCTGCAATATTATTATCTCAAAGACAATGTCTTTGATCGTGTCGATTTAGGCATTGTCCTCGACAGCAAGTTAAACTTCAACTTACACTATGATAATATTATTGCCAAATTATTGGGCTTCATTAAGAGAAGAGCTAAAGAATTCGACAATGTATGAATTACTAAAGCATTGTTTTGTACATTAGTTGGCTTTTCCGATATAATTTTTTAAACTCTAGACTTTTCAGCAATTATTAATATGATTGGCTTTAAAGTAGGTATCATACACAAAGCCAGTAATATGTAAATTTATTCAAAACGCTGATTTGCCTAAAACTTCTTTTTATAGACCGGCTACGTTCAAGAAGAAAGCAGCTAGTAGTAGTTTTAATGGGCCAATTTTTATCAGAAAAAAGATTTAATAAAATACCTAACCAAGTTTACTAATAAAAGAAAATGTGGATCAGCCTTGACAAAATATCACAACAATTAGAAAAGTAAAAATGCCATTATACGTAAAGAGTTAAACTCATTATAGTACCACGAAATTAGCACTCTAGCAGCAAACTTTCTCAAATAACTCTTAATCCTTAATATACAATAAGAAATTCAATCTTAATCGCAGCTAAAAATCCTTTACGAGAAAGCCCCCCGTTCGTTTTTAGGTGGCTATTTGCACGCTATTAAGCTGCCGGGCAGTGACTTGTAATTTTTCAAGTCTTTTCTGATCTAATTACATGTACTTAATAGGAAACGGTTACCATTCAAACGGAAGGGATGAAATCTGAATATTACTGAAATTCTTATACTATGGCGTCGTTTGCTCAAGCACCCCACAAGTGCTAATTATACCCCTCCGCAAGAATTGCGTGACATTCCGTAATAAATACGACTTCGTCCTGTATATATACCAGTAATTCTGGTAGCTCCACCGTAATGCGCTATATTGCTGGGGCGTACGCTGTCAATAACGGAACAAGGACCTTGAAGAAGGTCGCAAGAAAAGAAGTCATTATTCTCCTTGTCCTCACCTTCACCGTCACTCGAACGATACCAAGGTCTTTCAGTCCTATCCTTACTTCTATCTCATAAAACTCCTCACATTATTTTTTGTGTTGTCGCGGTCTTCTTGCATAATGGAAGCCCGCATACAACCCATACAAACAAAGCGTCAACTGTATAAGAAAGAAATCCTTGCATAATGAAAGGATTCTCCGCAGGAATGGCAAAGGGTTTTAGTCCGTCGCTAGCTGCTGGTCTTTGTGAATATATTTTTGGTGCAGCTCTAACTCTATTATCCTTTTGGGTGCACCCCCGGAGCTCGTGCACTTCGGTCTGCCTGTGTAGATTTATTTTCGCATAATGAATTTATGGCGGCCATTACAAGGCGCTCAGAAGCAAATGAAAGTTTGCTTATGCTTAATACGATAATATGCGAGCATGGAGACTGCTCCGCCCTGCATGCGGGTAGGAAGTAACAAGGTTACGCAAGAGAACGATATGTTTTCCCACACCCCTACCATGCTTGGGCGGAGTTAAATTAGATAAAGTATCAAGAGAACTATCTCCTGCATAAAAGGACGACATGCAGGATGCAACTTTTTATTTACTCTGACAGCAGGAAATTCTATACTCGATTACATTACTAACAAACTGGGTGGTAACGAACTTAACATAGCTTGTTCAGAACGTATTAAATATTCAAATAGGAGCGTTGATAAGGGTTTAGGTAGTTCTAGTTTGACCGTTTGAAAGTAGGTTTTCTGTTTTTAATTTTCTCCCCATTCAGCTTATTACTTTGGACAGGCACGTCCAGCTATGTCATTAGCTGCGTCCCTGCAAACAATTTCTCGGCTGCTCGTTTTCTCGAGCTATTTTCGAAAGACAACTTGTCGAGAATTATTCGAGAAACAATCGTTAAAACGATCCCTAAAGCTTTCACGCTCTTCTCATGGTTTTGTTTGCTTCTCCCTTCCAGAATTTGCTGTTTTGCTATCGGGTGAGGAGTATATGAGTGTGTGTGCGTGAAGATGACTTGCCGGCGCAGGCGCGGTGGAAGTTTAGCTGGGCGTCCTTTTCAGTAGCTCAATCCTGGTTAAGACGTGCGCATGCGTTTTTTGAAAGTGAAAATTAGAGAATCATTTTTATGAATATGTTTCGTTTTCTCGAATCGATGTGGAATGTATCTCGAATCATTTTTATGAATATGTTTCGTTTTTTCCAATCGATATCGAATGAATCTCGAATGATTTATTTGAATACATGTTTCGTTTTTTCGAATAGATATCGAATGAATCTCGAATATGTTTCGTTTTTTCGAATCGATATCGAATGAATCTCGAATGATTTATTTGAACACATGTTTCGTTTTTTCGAATCGATATCGAATGAATCTTGAATATGTTTCGTTTTTTCGAATCGATATCGAATAAATCTCTAATGATTTTTGTTTCGTTTTTTCGAATCGATATCGAATAAATCTCGAATGATTTTTGTTTCGTACTTACCGCAATATTTATTTATCCGTTATTAATTATCTTAACTTCACTATAAATAAATAAAGTGATTAGATAAAATAATGAAGTTAAGATAATTAACAACGGATAAATAAATATTGCGGTAAGTACGAAACAAAAATCATTCGAGATTTATTCGATATCGATTCGAAAAAACGAAACAAAAATCATTCGAGATTTATTCGATATCGATTCGAAAAAACGAAACATATTCGAGATTCATTCGATATCGATTCGAAAAAACGAAACATGTGTTCAATAAATCATTCGAGATTCATTCGATATCGATTCGAAAAAACGAAACATATTCGAGATTCATTCGATATCGATTCGAAAAAACGAAACATGTATTCAAATAAATCATTCGAGATTCATTCGATATCGATTCGAAAAAACGAAACATATTCATAAAAACGATTCGAGATACATTCGTCATCGATTCGAGAAAACGAAACACACATACATGCACATCCTTCGAGATTCCATCACAAAAGCGATTCATTCTAGCGTTCCTTTTTTATCATTTTCGATAATGCTTTCGAATCGTTCTCGATTTCGTTATCGAAGAAAGCTTTCGCTTTTTATGAATCGCTCTCGCTTCCATATCGATTCGGAATGTTTGCAGGGGTTGGTTTTATACCAGTGGCGGGCAAACCTACACAGCTAAAGAAATGCATTTGTGTAAAAGCTATCAAAAGCTTTCTAAAGCTTCACACTGTTATCTAGTATCCCTGCAAACATTCCGAATCGATATGGAAGCGAGAGCGATTCATAAAAAGCGAAAGCTTTCTTCGATAACGAAATCGAGAACGATTCGAAAGCATTATCGAAAATGATAAAAAAGGAACGCTAGAATGAATCGCTTTTGTGATGGAATCTCGAAGGATGTGCATGTATGTGTGTTTCGTTTTCTCGAATCGATGACGAATGTATCTCGAATCGTTTTTATGAATATGTTTCGTTTTTTCGAATCGATATCGAATGAATCTCGAATGATTTATTTGAATACATGTTTCGTTTTTTCGAATCGATATCGAATGAATCTCGAATATGTTTCGTTTTTTCGAATCGATATCGAATGAATCTCGAATGATTTATTGAACACATGTTTCGTTTTTTCGAATCGATATCGAATGAATCTCGAATATGTTTCGTTTTTTCGAATCGATATCGAATAAATCTCGAATGATTTTTGTTTCGTTTTTTCGAATCGATATCGAATAAATCTCGAATGATTTTTGTTTCGTACTTACCGCAATATTTATTTATCCGTTGTTAATTATCTTAACTTCATTATTTTATCTAATCACTTTATTTATTTATAGTGAAGTTAAGATAATTAATAACGGATAAATAAATATTGCGGTAAGTACGAAACAAAAATCATTCGAGATTTATTCGATATCGATTCGAAAAAACGAAACAAAAATCATTAGAGATTTATTCGATATCGATTCGAAAAAACGAAACATATTCAAGATTCATTCGATATCGATTCGAAAAAACGAAACATGTGTTCAAATAAATCATTCGAGATTCATTCGATATCGATTCGAAAAAACGAAACATATTCGAGATTCATTCGATATCTATTCGAAAAAACGAAACATGTATTCAAATAAATCATTCGAGATTCATTCGATATCGATTGGAAAAAACGAAACATATTCATAAAAATGATTCGAGATACATTCCACATCGATTCGAGAAAACGAAACATATTCATAAAAATGATTCTCTAATTTTCACTTTCAAAAAACGCATGCGCACGTCTTAACCAGGATTGAGCTACTGAAAAGGACGCCCAGCTAAACTTCCACCGCGCCTGCGCCGGCAAGTCATCTTCACGCACACACACTCATATACTCCTCACCCGATAGCAAAACAGCAAATTCTGGAAGGGAGAAGCAAACAAAACCATGAGAAGAGCGTGAAAGCTTTAGGGATCGTTTTAACGATTGTTTCTCGAATAATTCTCGACAAGTTGTCTTTCGAAAATAGCTCGAGAAAACGAGCAGCCGAGAAATTGTTTGCAGGGATATGAGCACAAAGTCGCTCAAAATACGCTCCCACATGAAGTCTTAATTAAGCCTGATATGCTTTTTTGTGCATATTCGAGTCATTTGACTTTGTATACATATTCAGAGCTTTAAAGCTCATTTGCCCGCGGGCATAGGAATGCCCAGCACTGTTTTATACGCTTTTGCACTTAGGGATAAAATGGAAAAGGAACACCGAATATGTTTATTTGAATAAACCTAAGCTTCAAATTTTGAGGCTCCTGAAAGTAAAATTAACGAGAATGAAGTAGAAAGATACGAAATTCTAGAAGTTACTTATCGTATCTGAGACAAAATATTTTAGAGCCTGCCCAGTAAATTAAAGACGCCTCTTCTTAGCCTGAAATAGGTACTAATAGGAAAAGGCCACTTTTCCAAATGCACTCCGCTACAGGAACGTATCAATAAAAGTCTCTCGGAATAGTATAAAACAAGCAGGGGAGCAAAATTGTAGCTTTCACTTACGAAAGTCAAGCAACTATTGACGTGGTTAGTACTTAATTGGAAACCGCTTGGTAAAAAAACACTAACGTTTTGAATGGTCGATTACGAATACATGCATATCTGTGAAAGAGGCGTGCATACCTTTACAGCTCTAGCATTTTGAGCTTTTTGTGCCTGTAGTTGTGAGGGCGCACGCCGAGGTGAGGAAGGCATATTTTTCAGTTTTCGTACCCTTAGGGGGAGCGTGTCATAACAGTACCGGACGCAGTTGTGAGCTATGCGTGCTAGTTATGGGCGGATGCCTTCTACATACTTCTAAAAATATATGTATGTCAGCACTTTCGTTTGCGCGTGAATATGCCAACTAATTATTTTTACTCGGGCAAACCCAGTACACTTACCACTTACCACTTTTAGCAGACTCCACAACGCATATCAAAAGGCCTCTTCACCCTTAGATTCCTCTTCGTATACGAGCTAGCTATAGACTCCTCGCACTAGAGAAAAGGCCCACCAACAACGCATGAAGCAACAGTATTTCGACCCGCATCCGTCCCTAGTGTCAATTTGATACAAATTCAAAATTCAAATTAAAAAAAAACGGATACGTATAAATATTTGGATTCGAGTTTTTGGCTAGCTTCCTAACTATTCTAAATGAACAAAAAAACACATTCAATGCATGTGCGTGACGTCATGGAAAAGCCCTACAAAAAATGTTACAAATCGGTTCTTGGTATCATATTGATACATAATCGGTTCTTGGTATCATATTGATATTTGTACTCTATGTGTTTTGTTGGCATTCTTATTGCTTACGAACATGCTTTGTGTTTGTTTATGCGTGAAAATAAGCGTTTGTGTGTTTTGGCCCCAACCAATAACGCGTTATTTCAATTGATGTTATTGTGCTCGACAGTCGTATGTTGTTTGTTTTTTGAGATCATTTTTCATTATTTTGTGTTCGAACTGAAAAAAAAGTAGAGATGGCTATAGCTAAGAATGTTACTATACAGATAGTAAGTGATAGTGAGAGTGAAGAGGATCCTTATAGTGGTTCAAGTGATGAAGATGAGGATTACCAGCCAATTGATGCTGAAACTGAAGAGGAGAGTGAAGAGAGCGAAGATGAATTGGTGTGTGCCACTCAAGAAGAGCGTGAGCAAGCAATTCTTCAACCGAATACATGGATTTTATCGAAAGACAAAAATATTCAATATTCGAGAGATGATTGTCCACCAGATACTCGAAGAAATGCAATACCAACAATTCATAATGGTATGTTTTTTTCGCTTGTCGTTGATCATATGAAATAACACATATATGTATATTTAGGTCCAGCTACATATGCTACTTCACGTATCACCAATCCAGTTTCTGCATTTTTGCAATTTTTGAAACCAATCGAGACGATTGTGCTTGATATGACGAATTTGTATGGTCTAAGGAAATTCAAAGAGACATGGGAAAACATCGATTTGGTCACCTTACGAGCTTATTTTGGTTTGCTTTTATTGGCGGGTGTTTACCGTTCGAAAGGGGAATGCATGACTGAATTGTGGGATGACAAGCGTGGACGGCCGATATTTAGAGCCACAATGTCGTTGAAATACTTCAAGTATTTGAATTCATGCATTCGGTTCGATGACAAAGAGGATCGACTTGATCGACGTGCAAGAGATAAGCTCGCTGCGATTCGTAATGTTTTCGACAAATGGAGTAAAAATTTGCGCACAATGTATGTGGTTGGCGATTGCGTTACTGTCGACGAACAATTGATTCCGTTTCGTGGCAAATGCCCGTTCACACAATACATCCCATCTAAACCGTACAAATATGGCATAAAAGCATGGGTGTTATGTGATTCGCGCACATTTTATGCATACTATATGCAAATCTACACCGGACGTGATCGAAATTGCGCGCCAGAAACGAACTAAGGCAAACGTGTTGTTTTGGAACTTATAGATGGATTGTCTGGCCGTAATGTCACATGTGACAATTTTTTCACCTCGTACGAGTTGGCTAAAGAGCTGAAACAACGTAAGATGACGATCGTTGGCACCATAAGGAAGAACCGCTAAGAAATACCACCGATTCTATTGGACATGAAGCGAAAGCCACAATACCATTAAGAGTTTGTGTTCGATCATAATTTGCGCCTTACTATGGTCTCATATATACCGAGAAAAAACCGGTGTGTTACTCTTTTGAGTACACTGCATACAAAAAAATCATTGCGCAACACCCAAGAAAAAAAACCGGATATCATTCACTATTATAATGAAACCAAAAGTGGTGTGGATGTTTTGAATGAAAGGGTTGGCACATATAGGTGCAAGCGCAAGATAAATCGGTGGCCAATGGCTATTTTTGAGAATATGTTGGATGTTTCGGTATTCAACGCATTCGTCGTATTTACTGAACTCAATCCCGAATGGAAAGAAAGAGAGAAAAAATATCGTCGTCGCCTCTTTATCATTGATGTTGCCGAAGATTTGGTTATGCCGTATATCGAAGTACGAAAGCGAACACCACGATCTGAGCACGCAAATGCCGTTGTCCAGATGATTAGAGGTATTCCAAGCGATCCTTCCAGTTCAAGAGCAATTGGTGTATTAGAAAAATTACCACGAGCAAACAAACGATCCCGTTGCCATATCTGTACATCGAAAAACAACTTGAATTTGTACAGCAATCGCTGTGACATGTGTAAAAAGTACGTTTGTGCTCAGCATTTCTTCAAAATTTGTGACAAATGCCCGTAATTTTTACATTTTTGTTATTTTATAAACAATCTTTGATCAACAACAAAAACAAATCTATTTGTTTATATTTTTGTATGATTTATGCCTGTTTTTCTAGCCTGTATCAAATTGATACATAGGAACTTTAACGTTTGAAGTTTGAAGGGACGGATGCGGGTTCAAATGCAGCAGGTAGATAAAATCACCCCTATGCACCACGTCTACTTGAAAGAACTCATCCTCACAAGCTAGAAGCGGCCTTCTATTTCGCCAATTAATCCGAAGAACGCTACCACAAAACCTAAGAACTAAATGAACCTCTGACTCAGGCGTATGGAGTTCATTCGACCCGCTCGGTATTTAGTCCAATAAATAAATAGGTACTTTTTTGGAAAAAAAAACACACACACGGTTTTTTTACCAAATCCCTACTAATATTATCTCTCTAACTCTGTCTGTCTGTCTGCCTATTTGTTACGCTTTCACGCCTAAGCCGCTGAACCGATTGTGATGAAATTTCATACAGAGATAGATTAGACCTTGGAAAAAGACATAGGCTACAGTCGCGAAAAAAGGTTTGAAGGGCTTGAAGTAAAGGACGAAATTATTGAAGCGCAAACAAATAAAAAAAAATTAAAACATTTATTTGCTTCTATTTATGTTTAGGCGGCGGCGCTTCTTCAAACACGTTAGTTTTCTTTAATATACCTTCTTCTATATATAAAACAGTAATTGACTGAGAGACAACGTACCACATAAACCGCCCAAGGGCCGAACTTTTAAAAGTGCATCCCTATAATAACGTGCACATCCAACAAAAAGCGATTTTACGAATTTCATCCCCTAAGTAGGTAAAATGGGGTTGAATAGGATGTATGGGGATTTTTTTTCTGTAGCCAGATCTTCTTCAAACTTCTTATAAATAGTCCACACCATAAATAATGAAATACGGCTTTTAGGATTTCTCGAAATTTAATCTCTAAGAAGTCGTCCATTAATTATGTGAGGCTTTTAGAGGAAGAGAGTCGAAACGAAATTCACGCACTATCACGTGGGAGAGAAGTGGGGTCTTGGCAATATCACGTACCTACTATTTTCCCGCAAGAAAGTGTAAATTTTTTTTATGTCAAAAAAACCAAGCTTAGGAGTCACCGTTTCACTTATGTCTTGTTGTTAAGGTCATGGTCTAGTAGCAAGCTTGGTTTGAAGAATAGAGGAGAATAGAAAAAGTTTGAGGGGGTCTGGTGGTGCTCAAGGAAATGTGGATGAACCATACTTTTGAGCTCTAAGATGTTGTACGACTTGGGAAATACTGACTGTAGGAGATTATTCCACAGTCGAGTTGTTCTATTCATAAACGAACTTCCAGATCGTATTGTGTCTCAGGGGTTTGCGCTGTAGGATATGAGGGCAGGCTGAGCGGGCTAATCTTGTGTTGTGGGAAAAATATTGCCGCGCAGGCAGCAGGTTCTGAATTTCAGAGGAGTAGTCGCTCTGGCAATAGCTATAATGTGGAGAGCAGGCTGCTTCATACGTTGGTTTAAAGAAATGAGTTTGATGGCACGATTTTCCACTTTGTCGAAGCAAGCTAAGGTGGTTTTTAGGGTGCCTGTATAGATATACGAATTGTATTCAAGGCGGGGCTGAATGCAGGATTTGTAGATTGTAGCCCGGGCGGTTGGCTGGAAAAGGAAATTGCATCTCTTAAGAAATCCAGGCTTGGCTTGTTGGACGATTTGGAATATGTGATCATTCCATCGCAGATCCTCCGATCCTATCCAAAACGGTAGATTTTGCTGTCAGCTTACCACAGTTACTGCTATGACTACCCGAAAACCCTCCTTTTAGGTGATGATTGATTTAATTATCTGAATATTTTAATTTCCATCAATCACTGATGGAATTGATCTAGGATGCTAAGAGTTGAGTGAGCCGTTTAGCCAGCACCAGACTCACAGCGTGAGCAGCCGCGAAAACCCGTCAAGGCGAGCGTGGATACTGTGTAAATTCTCGCCTCGAATTCACTGCGTGAGTGTGGAGCCGCTTTTACATTCTCTTCTTCCACGGACGTAGGAGGTATTATTTCGGTGAAAACCGCAAAAGTCACCTCACGTAATTAATGGACGACCACTAAGGGGGTGAACGAGAGGTTCAAAATTTGTGAAACTCGAATTTGTAGCACCGCGTCACAACGTCATTCACTTGATTTAGGAATCGTTTTTATTAAATGGACGAAAAAACTTAATGAATCTTCGTTAAACTCTAAAATGGTACTTCTCTTGATGATATGTAACGTTTCAATATTCAATGTATAGAATCAATTTCTGCTTTAGCAGAGGTGATATGCTCAGCAATTTGTTTACCAAATTTAATTAAAAAAATATAATATATTAAACCTTTTAGCGAGGTGATAACAGCTGACTTTTTTGTTGGTTTGAATTTTGTACGGGAAAAAGATTCGTGAGTGTTATGTGCAAGATATTACATAGCATAGAAATTGTCACCTGGCTTTAAACTTAGCGGGTACGGGTATAAAAATGTGTGTCTGTTGGTTTGTAATGCGATGCTAAAGCTCAAAAACTAGATGCCCGTTTGAGCTGAAATTTTCACAGAATGTGCGTTTTGACTAAACATAGAGCGAATATGATCAAGATGGTCGGGACCAAGAAAAATAGAAAATATAGAATACCAGAGGACACATCCGCAACAAAAAAAAAAAAACGCGAAACGCGATCCCGCAGAACAAATAATATTTTTTCCATTTCCACTGATTATTGGACAATTTGAGTGCAAAATCATCGTGCAAAAATGTAAAAGAAAAAAAAAATATTTTATTGAATCGACTTTCTTCGCCGGTGGCCGATTACGGTTTAATTTTTGCAGAATTGTCTTTTGTTTTCATTAAACATTTTTTCTATCGCAGACAGTGCACATACAAACTTTTTTTTATTTAAAGGCGTTGCGACGCACGCGGGTTTCTGCCAGTAAATTATAAAACCAGAACCACAAAGCAGCAACGATAGACATATTCCTAAAGTCTAGGTATATCTTAATCTGTGCCCACATACATACTAGAAAAACCCTTAATTTTCTTTTTGTAGCTTGCATAGGTCAAAAGTTATTTTTCAGAATACACCTTCCATAATCAGATCAGAAAAAATAATATGAAACATTAAATAAACGTTAGAAACTTCCTAATTAAGCTTGGCTATTGTGGTTACTTTCATAATTCGTTGTATACCTTTAACAATGTCCCCTGACCGATGAATGTCTTAAGAAATTAACTATGAAACGTTTTTTATCACCTGAATACCTTAAAATAACAACAAATTATGTCCTTTATGTTTTTGCTACCAAACCAATTTGCTGAAATGGTATCTAAAAACTTTATTAATTGTCATCACCTGTGTATGACAAGCTCGGAAAAAATAGGAAGCAATTGCTAGCACCCCACTCCGAATACATATACTGAAGCAAGCTTTATGCCATGCTCTATATTCGCCCTATTAATTACCAGCTTTCCAGATACTTTAGTAAAGGACCCCGAAGAAGAAAAACTTAATCTTTGGACATTTTTTTTCATCTTCTCTTCCTTTTTGCATCAATAGAGAAGCCTCAAAAACTGAGGCCCTTAACTTTTAGTAGAATACACATTCACCGCATATCTTCTTTAGGCCCCCATTCCTCAACTCTAGGAGCACATCCATATACCGTGCAAAAGCCGAGAAATGCGAGGAATAAGTTAGAAGCTACTAACAAACACAATGAAACAATCAAAACCACAAGATAAAATTGTGACATCCTTCGAATGGAATGTAGTTAATTAGAAAGACTTAGAAGGGCGAGGCACTTTCTCTTTAGCCTTACCGCAAAAACCGCAGGGGATGTATTTACATTCGCCTCTGTTGCTTATGAATACTTAGAACAAGGCCAGGACCTGATCAAAGGAGCCGTTTTACTTCATTTTCACTATATTTAATTAAGCTCCTTAGAAAGTCTGCCACTTTATATACCATACAGGCCTTGCGGTATATGTGGTAAAATGGCTTCGGTCTCAAATAGTAACTAAGCGAAAATTAAGTTGGCTTAATGTTAAATGAATGTCAAAAGAGCTTGAAATTGCTAGAGAATTTGCATGTTGATTATGCATGTATTTGTATATGGCTGAATGTGAGACGCATAAATTAACTCTAAGGTGGCAAACCATTTTCTTATGGTTTCATGATCCAAGGACTCTGTGATTGCCGTAAAGTGAATGATCAAAACAAACAGAATCATCTGAGAAAGGCAGTTAATGTAACCTGAAACAATAACACGTAAAACCCTTGCTTTGTAGTTTGTGGACACGCATAGTGTTATGGTGTATTTATTTGCATGCTCTGAACAGGAACTCTCTCTTCAAAATCCAAGTAGTATAACAGTAAAAACCTTTCAGTATGGGAAAAGCTGCAGTTCCGAGGTAAGCGATTTTGTGCTGTTCTATTTAGGTGCAATGTAGAAGAGCATCCTTAAGCCGAAAAGATAGTATACAGAGCAATGAATAAACTGTCAACCATAACACGCGATTTTACTCCACCGAATTCTAGAGCGTCAAACCACGGACTTCGGGGATGGAACAGAAAATTGCATTTTCGCTTATTTTTCTAACAAGCGGTGACAAAAGAGAAGGCAGAGAATTGCTGTAAAACGGCAAAGCCCAAAAAATCATAAATTGTGGAAAAGAATTGGAAACCCTGAATCTTTCTCGAAGATCCAGAAAATAGTTATCTACTCAAGATACATATTGACATACTCCAAATGCTATGCTTTTAACTGCACTCTTTCAGGGCACATAACTAAATTCAACAGCTAGTGCCGGAATCATGTCATGGCTCCTTGTGTTTCTGTTTTTATTAAAAGAAAGAGAGAACTACAGAGGACTAGTGGTAATCTCCTTCGTGAAATGTACTCCATAATCCTATAACGTGCAGAATTAAAATACAATACAAACGTTACACATTAATGGTGGCAGCGGTGGGATATAAATCAGTATCCTACCATACGGAGTATCGCCCTGAAATATTAAGCACCCCCAATTTTTAAATCTATAGTTAATGAACTGTAGCTTATTTAGAGGCCAAGAGCCCTAGTTTCAGTAAGTGCAACCAATCCACTAGATCAACGAGGGACCTAGCAAAATCAAAGAAGGAATTAAACAATATAATTACAAGAAATTAAAACGAAGATATAATTTTAAGCTTGCTCGGTAAAAAAGAGAATCAAAGGAAGTTGCAATATGAAGGAACAAAATAGCTAGAGGAAAATCAAAAACGCTCCAGGCTACCTAGGCCCCTGAATTTAATGTGACTTAGATATTCCATCTAGAATATAATTTATTATAGTGCAGTAAAATCAGGCAAAAAACAGGTTTAACTTCGGAATTGCTAGTAACAGATCACCCAACGAAAGCCACTACTTTCTTATTGTTGCAATTATAAACAGTTAATGCAGAATAAATGGGAAATTGTACTGTGTGCCAAATTTAGTCAACTGAGTAGTGACAGAGAAGGTGTTGTACACTTTCCTCCTCGTCCAAATTCTTACAGTTTTTGTAGAAATGTCACCATGTTCCTGTCACTTTGAGGTTAAATCCTCCGCTTGGTACACACTGCAGGTAGTCGGAAGGAGACTTCAATCCTAAGCTCTGGGGAAAAGACTCCTCCTTCTACTCGACCCTCAAACTAAGAGTCAGCTTATGGCATCCTGAAAACGGTGTGGTCTATTTCTCCATTCACGTCGTGGAGGGATGTGGACCTCGTAGTTCTGTATATAGGTAACCTCATATGCAAAAATCGGTTTCTATGGGAATGTTGACAAAGTCCAGCAACTTAAAGTGCCCTTACTTGATTCCGGCCCAAGGTCCGGATTCCTTTATCCTAAGGACTGCGGTAGTCGCGTTTTCCTTTGCCACAAGGTTCAAAGGAGGGAGACATATCATAACGTTTAGGGCATTCGTAGGTATGGAACCCCTGTTATGTGTTATGCTCCTGTTATGCATAACTCACTTTCGGTAGTTTGTTTAGCACAGTGGACTTACTCAAGGTTAGCCACCATACTAAAACCCCGTACAGGAGTATTGGACGGACAATCGCTGGGTAGATCCTTCCTACGATATTAGGGGAGAAGCCCCATTTAGGTGCGTTAGGTTCGCTTTCTTAATGCGCACTTTTGTGTTTTCATTCCGGAGGAGCTTCTTGTACAGGATTACTCCCAGATATTTGACACTGTTGCTAAACTTGAGCCTAAGATTGTTAAACCGGGGTAGAGTTAGGAGTGGGATTTTGTATCTAATCGTGAATTGGACTAATTCTGTTTTTTTCTGGGTTAACGCAGAGCCCGCGGTTAGCAGCCCTGTTTGAAAGAGTTTGTAACGCCGCCTCTATGATATCACAGAGAAATTTTCCTTTTATGACGGTGTCGTCTGCGTACGCGGTACTCCTGTTGACGGCCCTTTGGACCGAGCAGTAGCCAAGGCTTCAGCACATCATCCCGCCAAGGCCAGGGTAATGGCGTCCGCGATTATATTGTTAACCTCTCCCTCTATGTCAAGGAAATATACTAATGTATACTCTTTAACCTCAAGTGACTTTTCTATGGTTGGAACCAATAAATGAAAGGCAGTAACCCTGCATCTGCCCTTCGTATGGGCGTGCTGTGTGTCAGAGAGTCCCGAGGTTGGTATGGTCTGGTCCCGAGGTTGGTATGGTAAGATATATTTCGATTAGCCTCTCTAGAGTCTTCAATAAAAGGATGATAGGCTGATCGGCCGGAATTCTTTGGGTGTTGCATGGGAGGATTTTCCTGCCTTGTATATAAAGACCACTTTTACCTCTTTCCTATTAACTAGAGGGAATACAGTAAATTAGAAGGCACCCGGTAAACAAGGCCTGCAACCAGGGCATGATATGAATAAGGGAGCGTTGTAGTTGTGCCGGAACTATGCTGTCAGGGCCTGGTGATTTATAGGTCTGGGAGGTGCTTCCAGCCCATTCAATTCTCGCTCTGTTTATGATAGATTTGATCAGCTGTGGTGCCGCTGGGGGGTTTATCGCAATGGTTGTCTCAGTCGTAGTACTACTCGGGAAGTGGGTGACCATGAGTATTGTCAGAGATTCTCCGCTTGTGTCTGTCCAATCGCCGTTTTTTTTGCGTAAGTAACTAAGCATTATTGGCGCTTTAGTTAGTATTTTACGTAGACTTCCGGCGTGGACTATATTTTGCTTCAAAAGGTAGCCCAGGAGGTACGTTTGGCCTTCCTTTTGTATCTCTTCTGCTTTAAATGATGTTCCCTCAAGACCTTCCAAGACAATATTTGGTCAGAGTGGCAGTCCGAGACAAGGGTGATGTCCAGCACTTCTTCTCTGATTTTGGTAATAAAGGTGGGGTCATTAGCCTTGTTACAAATTGCAAGAATGGTGTTGAACAGGTAGTTAAAAACAGCGTCACCTTGGTCATAGGTTACCGCGCTGCGCCATTGTGTATGGTGTGCATTTACATCATCTCCCATAACCAGCAGCTCGTTTCTGTAACTCGCAAATAGAGAAATTCTCTACCAAGATTCTCTATTACACGTCATTTTGACGTCATTCTCCACCAGTCCGTTTCTGTATGGAACTCTACTACTGAATCTCGATTTACTCTATTCACCACGTGAATTGGACTAGAGAAGGTGTTTCTGTAATGCCGTGAGTAGAGTGTTATTACTCCATCAGTTGAGAAAATAGTCGACAGTTTTGTTGTGGTTGACAAGGTTGTTTTTAGAATTACTGTGTAGAACGGGTTTGAAAAAAAGAAAATATGGAGACAGCAAATGAAACAGTAAGTGAAAATATATGTAATTATTAATAAAAATTCGATAAATTTAATTATTTTTTTTTTTAATTATTATTATGACTTTTTTACTTATAGAAGAAGCTAACAGGACGTGTGACAAAGCAACAGAAATTGAAATTGCTGGAATTGATGAAAGAAAATAGGAGTGTCGGTCGCGGACAATATACTGCCAAATGTAGTGGCAATCAGCATAATGTATATTGGAAAAAGGTAGCGTCGGAGCTGAATTGCATGGGCGCAAGTCAGAAAAGCCCCGACCAGTGGAAAAGAGTACGTTTTATTTGTGTACAGATGGTGAAGTTAGCATATTCAAATTATTTATTTCAGTGCTGGATCGACTGGAAGGCAGCAGTAAAAAAACAATACGGCAAAATTAAAGCCTTCAATTCAAAAACTGGGAATCGCCCCTTATCTGAGGGACCCAAGCCATTGGACAAAATGGACAATGCTTTAATTCAGTTTTTTTCCACCGAGTTAGTGGAAGGGGATGGAGTTACCCCGGAAGCAGGATTTGGCGAAGAAACGGTAAAAACAATCTATTTTTGCTAAAGTTTATATGTATTTTTTAACTATATTTTTCAGATTAAAGTAAGAACTGGACCACGTATTATGGTGTCAGACTCCCATGAGCCAAGCACATCCCGCGCATACTTGGATGAGCCAAGTACATCAGGTGCACACTTGGAAGCAAAAATCGTCCACTTAGAAGAGCCAATAAGATCACCTGTAGAATTGGACGAGCCAGCAGCGATTCCGGCGGATGAAGCAGCAGGACGAATGCCACCACCAAGAAATGTTTCCCCAGAAGTTGAAGCACCTAATAAAAGATTAAGGACTTCGTCTGGTATGCACAGTTGCTTCGAGGAAGCAAAGAATATTGCGACTGCGCAGAATAATTTAATTTTGGAACAATTGCAAAAAATTAATAATACAATGTGTGCAATTTTGAACGAGGTGAAATTAATTAACCAAAAATTGAATTAAAATTAATTTTCGACCTCAAAATATATTTATTATTTTTTTTGTTTCATTATAAAATCATTATTTATTTTTATTTATTTTTTTCATTATAAAATCGTAAACTATGTAGCAATATCTCTGAATTAAAAAACTATGTTACAAATTATAGAAAAACTGAAATATATATAATAAATTATTCGAAAATATTAAACACTGAAATAATTCCTAACAATTTTTTCTTGGAGAGATTTTCCTCTTGATAAATATGAAGTTGATATTTCTGATTCTTCTTGGGTTTCTTCAATATCTATTGCAGCTATACTGTTTTCGTCTGTAGGTAATGGCAAATTATATTTTCTTCTAATATTATGAAGAGTGCAGCACGCATTTATAATGGAACCAGAAAATGCATGATTTACTAGCAGACCACGATCCTTGGAAAGGCAAGCAAATACTTTTTTTAGTACTCCATTTAGTCTCTCTACGCAATTTCTAGCCAAAATGTGAGCATCGTTGAACTTTTGTTCACTCGAATTTCTAGGATTACTGATTGGTGTCATTAACCACGGCTCCAGGGGATAGCCCGAATCTCCAATCACCCACATTTCACAATTAGTTACCAACTGTTCTTCTAAAAATGCCCTCGCTTTGCTTACGCTCCATATAAATGCGTCGTGACTGCTACCTCCATAACGTGCTAAGCAGTTTAATATTTCCAAATCCATATCGCATATGAGTTGAACATTTTTGGAGTGAAATCCCTTGCGATTAATATAACAATGTTCAACGTCAATTGATGGCTTCTTTATCTTAACATGGGTGCAGTCTAACGCTCCTATAATGCCAGGGAAGCCGCTTACTTCGTAAAATCTGAAATTGCATTATTTTCTTATTTACTTGACTTTATAAAAGGGTCCGGTGTGTAGTTTCACACTTTAACTTTGCAAATTCTGTATAAGTTAATAAAGTTAAAGCATGATAAAAAGAACTACGTTTGGTACACCATATCTTTATAAAACTCTCATATTACCTTCTCTTAATTCGATTTTGTCTTTCCTGTGAGGTAGGAAATGATATATATTTATTCATCAGTTTGTCCTGAATAATGTTAGTGATTTCGTGGACTATACGACACATCATTGTTTTGCTTATTGGGCAAATAAAATCTTGTCCGCAATCTCGTAGAAAAGAACCCGTGGCATAATAATGCAATGCGGCACACATTCTCACACTTTTTGGAATATAAGTCTTTCTTACTGCAGTTTTCATGTACGGACTTAATTCATTCAAAAGTTCACGTGCTCCTTCTTTATTGAAACGAAAAAGTTCGATAAATCTTGCTTGCGGAATTGCAAAGGGATCTGTCGAATCCCTTAAAGCACGTCTTTGTATTCTTAGCATGTTTCTACAGTCATAAATATTACCGTATAATAACATATATATATCTGCCATGCTTATTTTAAATATCCCCAACCTTATTTTATTATTACCGTCACTTATACTATTTTATTATTACCGAGCACTTAAACTTTAACAATAAAAAATTGAAATAATGAAAATTGCAAGCATCCGCACGAAATTAATTTTGACATTTCAATTTCTCAATTTCTGTTTCAAATATCAACGTTCCATTTCTCCACACACATTTCACCACATGATTCTCAACCGCACTGTACAGAAACAGCAAAACTGAACCGGTGGAGTTCTCAGTTGAGAATTGCTGTGACGTCATGGAATTGAGATTTTTCTCTACTCGAATTACAGAAACGAGCTGCAGGACTGTGGTAGCATCTCTGAGCCTTACCAGGTGTTAAAAGGCCATAGGAGGTAGAGGGCCCTTATCTTCATGGGCTAGAAAGCAAGAGGCCATCCTGAGTTTTTTCTGTTTTAACTCCAGGTCCACTACCGTAAAGTGTCCGTCACTAAATTGAGGGAGAAAAAAAAGTGTAAATATCGTTTTGAACAGAACACTTATACTGGGTTTTCCCTTGCTTATCCTGTCACCAGCGATCCATGGTTCTTGGACTAGGACAACATCGACTTCGCCGCTTATCAATGATGACGGTTTATCTGTATCACCTCCATTATCATCGGTTTTCATGCCTTCGCCTCTTCGCCTTGGTGCAGGCCGCCCGATTTACTATGGCCTCTGTTTCTGTGACCTTTAGCTCTATCTTGTGAAGCCGTAGTTAATGATGTCTTTTTCTTTATCTAGCTGCTCTCTTTGTCTGCTCCGTTTTAATAACCTTCCAGTTATCGGATTTTAGCTGGGGGTTGAAGGTTTTTAGCATAGCTAGGATTTCCTCTGGCTCCAATTGGGCCACTGGGAATCATGTTCTGGCTCTCGGACGTGACGGAATGTCACTTGCTTCTATTGCTTTGAGTCGGGCACCGGGGTAAACCTCTCCGGTTCTAGCTCGAGCGGATCTGGTGTTCTCGCAGGCTGTCAGCTTAATACTGCCTTGATACCATCAAGGCATGAAGGGGGAGGTCCTGGGTTATCCCTTAGGCTCCCCATGACAATCTTAGCGAGGGCGATTTGCACATACCGCCATCGAGGTTTAGGGATCTTCCCACTCTCGTCGTTCTTATCTAGGACGTCGATTATTTTTCGATCCTTCGCAATTTCAACGAAGGATAGCGCTTTCGTTCCGTCCGTCTTTGACCTTTGTGGCACTGGGCTGTAGGTGCTTGGTTCCTCCACAGATCGCCAGCGCTTATAGGCTTATTTAACCCTGATAGCTCTAGAGTGAAGTTAAATATGACTTGCCTAAGCAATGTCATTCTGGGTTTTGGCGAAATCCTCCTTCGGCATTTGGCCCTCCCAATCGGGTTGGTAGCCAAACGGCGAAAAATTCTACTAGCTGTTTTCAAAGTTATAGCGATTTACATTATTTGCTTCGGTTTCAAGTATTTAGAAAAATTTGATCGCGTTGTTCTCGAAACGAACTTTTTGCAGATAAGTCATTTGCCCTTTGCACGGGTGAATTGGCATCAGCATTTCGGCTTATTATGCGATTTTCGAAAACAGTGCGCAAAAGATCGATTGTTACTTTGGCTGTGTGCACGTTGCGCAGTAATGTTTGCCGACGATAGCGTCGTTTTCCCCAACACGGATGCCGAAGCAACGGACATCTTATAGGACATGGTAAACAATCAATGCGGAAAAAACCAAAATGCTCACAACGGACGGATCGAGGGCCAGTGTTCACCTCGATGGAAACCAAATTGAACAGGTTCCTATGTTCAAATCTTTGGGATAATTGGTTGACGAAACGAAACAGGCAACAGCAACATTCGCCTCGCTCAGGTGGTGCATATGGAAACGAACAAATGTTACCATCAAAAAGAAAGTTCGCATTTACCGAACGTTGATACTTCCGATTCTTCTTTATGGATCGGAAACATGGACACTGTTCAAACCGGACGGCAAGAAGCTCGAGGTCTGCCAAATGCAATACACATTTACCTAAAATATCATCCTAAGTAGGTTGCTATACGATAATTGGTCTAGGAGTTATTCAACTCTAAGACAATTTAAAAAATTACATTGTTTTTTCATAAAAACCCTGTATCTTAGTGGAGAGCCCCATCTCTAGAAATACATCCAGGAATCACTCTTGAAAAAATTAGCAACGTAGTCTAGCTTGAACATCTGATGGCCTATACAAGTCGCAAATGAGTGCACATGAGTATTTTAAATCTTTAAAGCGGTGATATCTCGAAAACGGCAGCTCGTATGAGCCACTTTATTTGTATAGAATCGCATGATCTACAAACTTTGTGAACATTATTTTATGATAAAACTTACGGTTTAAGATGCATTTGCAAAAAAGTGATATGTTGACCTTAAAACCCCCTAAAAAGTGAAATCCCGGGGTAGAAAATCAGTAGACTTTATAACCCCTTATTAAGAACCCTACAGGGAAGCTCTGTTCCATATCCAGCCTGTGCCCAATCATTTCCGCTATTTTTACTATGTATTTTACCTATACTATTTTGTTAAATTGTAAAAGGCCATACCTTTTAGAGATGAAGCCGCACGATTTAGATCATTTTGATTTTCCACAACTGATGAAAAAACGGAGTTCAGATCCACAGAAGAGCGACCCAGAATAAATCCCTAACATATCACGAATGTACGTGCCTCCTCCATCATTATCTACAGCAAAATGATTTTTCTTCATTGTCATATATAAAAAAAATATTTTTTGCTACATTTTTCCTCCATCGAACGTGGTCCACAGCTCGATTTCATACGATATATCATTAAAGTTACCCGAAAATAATACTGCAACTTTCCATCGAAATCCCACCGGACGGGCCAGTCTGCCGTCCGGTAATAGATCACCGCCAATGATATATTGAAAGAAGAAATAAAGTTTACCACTCACAAAAACCTGTCATGGTTCAGGTTATCATTTCCAAACAATTACAATTCACCTGGCCCACACCTCTTTGCGTTCGCTCTGAAGTATTCTCGTTAAGTTTACAAATTACGTGCAAAAATGGAAGTCACGAAAATAGTGCATGCTGAAATTTATAAATTTTTTTTGTCTGGTATCCGGAGGACGTTATTGATTTTTCGGGCATTTTGGTATGTAGAATGTGAATAGTGGATTGTGGGTTTAGAAGGGTTCCAATTTTTTTGGTTAGAGAGTATAGCGCACAAACAAACTTTGGAAATTTAATTTAGCAAAATACACACAGTGATTGTTAATAGATTTTCGTTTCATACTGGAAGAAGAGGAAGTGCTAAAATAAATTTTGAAAGAAAGTCGATTGAGAAGGAAAATAGCATGAAATCACATTAAATGAAGGGGGCTGTGATCAAAAAATTTGTTCAAGAAGATAGGGTTTTTTCATATCACTGATACTTTCAGCGTACAACGATCCGTACTATTTGTAGTTAATAAGATAAACTTAGGAATTATTCTTTTTACTCTTAGTCCACAATACCGTCCAAGCTATGGTGCAATGTCTATCAACGCGCCTCCTGTGAAGGGTAGAAAAGTTCAGAACAGGTTAAGAAGGGTTTGGGGATTCTTAATGAATTTTCGTGCAAATATTGAAAACACACCATGCCATGATGCCTCTTCCGGTTGTCGTCCCGAAAGATGTTCATCATCATTGAAAATAGTTGTAAGTACAAGAGCAGATGTTCCATGAGCGTCATCCAACTCGGATCTGATTACTTTCGGTCTCTCTTTTAAATAGAAGTGTTTAATCAACGCACCATTCTCACTTTTCCGTTTTAACTAACTTTTATTAGCTTATTTCTAAAGAAACAAAGGTTTGGAAATGAAATCACGCTGTAACTTTACAACATTTAGTGATAGATGACGCCTAGTTAATGGAAATCTTTTTTGAAACAACAATCGCCATCTGGATAATATTCTAAGGACATGTTAAACGACCATCGTACCATAATGTAAAGTCCACATTTATGCATGTCATATTTATTCTCACTATCTATGCACGCACTATTTTAAAATTATCATTACTTATCCCTAGAATGTCCAGCCGGGCTTTTCGAGGCCCATTTTAACTCCGAGTAGAGGCAATTTTTTTCCTTAGGTCTGCGCTCAAGGTTTTTAGACGCAACGAAACTGAATACGGGTCGTTTTTCGCTGATTTCGCAGGACAAACCTTTTCTGTTTATTTAGCAGCATTGGAAGCACACCTGCTGAGCCTCAGGATTCCCAACTGTTAAAAGTGTGACAGATACATAATTGAATCTAGAAATAAAGCTGCGGCCACGGGAAACGTAAATATTTGCGCATTGTAGTCGTGTGCAGACCCTAGGCTAGGGAGTTAGCTCTTCCCTTTTTTGTGAAGAGCTAACACAAAAAATAAAGATTCCAACTAAACACTGCCATTACAAAGAAGTCGTCCCAGCAGCTGCAAGGAATAACTCCGGGCTCGATCTGGCTCGCCGGAGGGGTCGTGGCGGTGGGGGAGGGGGATACTCTGGCGGCCCAACCTTAAATTCAAGGTAATGGTAAATAGGTTAAATGTATTTCAACCAACGGTACCCTACACCCATATCTAATGTACTCAAACCAAATACAATCTGAAACAGAATCAACAACTTCCCATTTCGTATGTAAAGTATATAAACTGAATGAAGAGCTAAGTGAGAGTAGCATGATATTTGACAAAAATATTATAAAAATCAGTCTGGAAAAAACCCCGCCCTGGTACCACGACGTTTTCTTTCTTACAATCCTGAACCTTTCTGGGTTCAGAACATGTACATATTAGACCTTTTTACATACATATATTGTGCGGAACAATAATCAACTCAAAAGTTACTTAATAAAATCTATCTGAACTAGAACATCTGTAAAAAAAAAGTCTAAAATAGAACTACACTGTACACAAGTCAACGAACTACTTTAAACGAATAAAAACTTTTTTTTTAAACAAAGTGCACATGTACATGACTGAGTGATAGTATAAAGAGTGATTTCTAAGCTTGGTTTTTTCATATAAAAAAAATGACACTTTCAAAAGCTGAGATTTGCAGTGTGACAAACAAGGCAAACGAGTTGTGTTATCGTTTGCACGTTGGTTATCGTTGGTCCCGTTACACGGGACAGTATTACGTTACTATCGCTGTCACTGTCTCGTGTAAACGTCTACAATCCCTACTTTTTGAAGTTATACTTCTTTAGGCGCGTTTTGAAAAATATTATGAGAGTGAATTTTAACGAATTCGCAAGGCAACGCAACGGAGGATTTTTTTTTTTTTTATGTGGTAGACTAGAGGCTTAGGGAAAGCCCCTTTGTACTGTTCGACAATCTATTTTTTTTTTTTTTCGTATAGAATGTCGAACAGCAGCTCTAGCCGGAAGATAGAGAGTAGAAAGAGAGAGACAGAGAAGTAGGAAGGAGCTGCCACAACCTAGCTGCGATATTTTTATTCCACCTAATTCCAACCATTTCGCGACTCTGGCATCGGGGCATTTGAGAAACAACTCGCTGGAGTGTTATGCCTCCTGAAACGAGTTGAATCTCATCAGCCAACCGATGACATGCGCTTGGTGGAGCGGGGAAGGACTAGCGAAGACTATGGCAGGAGGAATCAGGAATGTAAATAGGGGAGAAGAAAGAAGGGAAGTTATGTGGGTGGGAAAGTGGAAAAGGCGAGGACCGTGGGGCTGGCCGGGATTCGAACCCGGGACCTCTGGGATAGTAGTCAGGCGCCAGGATATGGGCGAAGGGGTGGAGGCAATGGAGGGCAAGCATTTCAACTTCCATTCTTCATGCGCACTGAGATTATCATTATTATGCACGGTATACAGAAAACGAAGGTAATGTAAAAGCGACGGCAGCTTCGAATACCGTAAAAAATGGGCGCCTGGTGACGTCAGCCGTAATGCTGAAACAACAACAACAGCTTCGATTTTATATGGGAAGTGTAACCCACGTGACATCAGCACTAAAATACCGTATACGGTATACAGTCTTTTACATTACCTTGTTTCTGAATACCGTGATAACTATGGGCATATGAAAACTCGCAGCAGATGCCGGTTCACGATGTCGATGGGTGAGGGGTTTTTATGCTGAGGCTATGGAGGGAAATAAATTTCATGTTCGAGTCATCAGCTAAGCGTATGTTTGGTTTTTCGTGGGCATAGGAAGATTCGTAGTGTTTATTGTGTGCTGTTTGTGGGTGAGGGGTTTTACTGGATGGAAGGCAATATTCTCTAACTCGTAGTGTAATATCATAGACTCGCCAAGTTTTTAACCTGTAAAAAGTGGCAAAATATTGTATTTTAACATTTTTTACTGCACGTGCATTACCGGTGATAAGGTAGTTAGTGATCCGAGTGAATAAATTGAATGAAATTGATAAGGTGACCTGTTTTGTTTACATTCATGGTGGTTTTTTCGTGTTAATTTAGTGAAAAAATGTGGGATTTATGTTGTAATGAAATTAAAAGTGAATTTAAAATGGTTAAAAATTATTACGGAATAGTTATTAAAACATAAGTGCAAGTACCACCACACAACATGAATAACAAAAAATTTGAACTTTTTCCTACACATTTTTCTGCTTTAATATTTTTAAAAATTATTCTTTAACAAGCTTTAATCACTTTAAATTCACTTTTAACTCAATAACCACACAAATTCAACATTTTTGCCCTAAAATAACTCGACAAAACCACAGCGAATGTAAACAAAATTGGTCACCTTCACAATTAAACCATATGTTTTGGTTCACTCAATTTTTTGAAATTGCTTTAATTCAATCACTGAAACACTAATCACTGGTAATCCAGGTGCAAAAAAAGTGATAAAATACAATATTTTACAACTTTTTATTGCAAAAATGAACTTAAAAACTTGGCTCCACTATGTTATTACACAAGAAATGTCCTCCATTCAAGCAAATGTAGGATCGGCACCGGCTGCTTCCAGGCCTATAGCTACGATGGGTTTGCTGGAGGCCCTATCAGAACCTCAAATATGCAGCGCACTGCAAATTCAAGACATGATATGAACATGCAGCACGCTGCTTTGCTTGTCATTTTACCAGCCTCAGCCAATTGAAATACTTTTGATTGCAGCGTGCTGCATTCTCATCTCATGCCCTAATTTGCTGCACGCTGCCAATTTTGATGTTCTGATACGGCCTGCGGACGATATAGGCGAAGGGGTAGAGGCTATAAAGGGCAAGCATTGCAACTCCAATCCTTTAGCTATTAAGTTTATTATTATATGGGCATATGAAAATTCGTAGCCAAAGTCCGTTCACGATGTCCATGGGTGAGGAGGTTTTTACCCAGAGGCTATGGAGGGAAATAAATTACATATCCTAGTTTTCAGCTCAAGCCAGTTCTAAACGATGCTATGAGCACTTCCCAACGTTGGACGTTTGATGGTAGAACGCATTGTGTGGCCGCTACTCGAACTACGAATGTCCAATGTCAAGCGTACAACGATGGTGTTTGGACAGGTTCGGAGTGTTGTCACTCAAACGTTGGAAGCGTTGATGCTGTATTTGCCGATACATTAATGTCCTTAGTATGAAACTCTTCGTATCATATTTCAATTACCCTAACCCAGTCAATTTAATTGAGTAACAACTAAAAGAAAAAGCTAGGGAAGTGAACAGAATTTGGAAGTGACGTTTATTTCAGTAGTGGCAAAGGAAGTAGAATGAATCTACCCAAGGTCGATGAACCCACAGGTGAGTTACGAGAGCATACCGGCAAAATGAGTCTACGCAACGCCTGGGATTCCTCATTTTGACAGAGGACACAGACGATGTCCTTTTGGATTGCCGGAGATTAGTCGAGCAAACTGCTGCACTGTAACCTACAGCTAAAGGCACGGCTAAGAGCAACGAACGTCTTAGACTATAATGCCTAATCTCCAATGGCAAAACCAACCACGAACCAACCAACCAAAGTGCTGCTTCCTATTCCCTCTCATTGTAAATTGAATTATCTGTCTCGCTCGTGTTTTGGTCGACGTGGGTTAACTTTTCTTATGTGTTAGTTAAACCATTTGAGTTGCCAGATGAAATTCAGCAACAATTTAGTACAAAAAATTTCAAAAATCAAGTCAAAAATGACGTTAAACTGTAATTACAAATAAATATGACAAATAAAATCGTGAAAATGTCAATTAATTGGAACTGACATTTCACATAAATGACGTTAATTGTATTTGCAATATCCCGCCAAAAAATTTGTCAACAGAAAAGTCTAATCTAGTAATAATAATAACAAAACAGGCATTTCTGACAATTCACATCTACAGTGATAGAAATGTGTGTGAACACATTTTGTAAGCTAATTCAGCCAACTGGTACGTGGTTGGTTCGTGGTTGGTTTTCTCATTGGAGATTAGGCATAATGGTACGATCGATTGATCTACTGACTAAAGTGGAGGAGAAGCTAAATTCAGAAGCTAAGGCGGAAATGAACAAAAAAGAAGTGAGTTGGGTTTAGAAGTACCAGTAGTATTATCAGGTAAATAAATGCTGCTCCAGCTTTGCGACGCATATTAAGCTTAACATTCATTACGTTTTGGTAGAAAATTAGCCCAGTCTTAAGAGAATTTGAGGAATGTTAAGCCCATCTTAAGATAATTGGCCTAATGACCTAACTAGTTGGTGATTTTAGTTAGGATTAGAATACGGTATAACCGACAGCCTTGAGCGTGTCTGCGTTATAATGCTTGCACCTTCCAACGCACGAAAATAGAAAGAAACCAATAAAATATTTGTGTAGAAATTAAAAATTAGTCTTAAAATTACGCCAAAGAAGTATAACTTCTAATGCGTGTACATAAGTACACACACCCACTGTTTTTTTACTAACGCGGTAGTTCGGTCCGCTATCAGTTCCTTTTGAAGTGCCCATTGAATGTTTTATGTTATTATTTCAGTTTTATAAATAAAAAATATTTTCAGTCCAAAATTCCCTTCAATCATAAAATCAATCCGCTTTGAAAGGAACGGATTTACCCAATCTTTTATTTTCCTGCGTTTCCGATTCTCTTCATTGCACATCAAAGAGGTTACTGCAACATCCGCAACGTGTGAAAACATTTTTAAAATAAACTGTCTGTCAGTTGATCGAACGCTAATCGGCCAGTTAGACAGTATTTTACAGTTGCAAAGAAAACTGGCCGTCAGTAGCACTGTCCCGTGTAAAGGCCATGTTACGCTTCTGACGTCGCAATTGGTGACCGATTACATGGAGAATAGAGCAATGATTACAGACGTTGGCTGCCAGCCAACTATCAGTGCAGTGCAATATGTTCACTCAGGCATCCTGTAATCCTATTCATACATAGTCTTTCAACAGTTTACTCACTAGGATAGGAGTATGATTCCTTGATCGCCTTGATCTCTCTTTTTTTCAGATCTCTGTATACTTAATTCCTATATTTTCCGCCAGAGTTTTTCGCGACCTCCATTGTAAGTTATCAGTGCCAGCACGAGTTTCAAGGAATTAGACGTGTAAAGCTTCCTGATCTATGGGATTAGATGAACTGAAGGAGGGTACTGCACTACACACTTAAAATTTTGCTATTAAAATACGAATAAGGTAAAATTACTGTACTTGTTTTTAATCAGCATGATGCAGGTATTTCGGAGCATGTATTTGGAAACACCGGATTATTTATTGACTGACTCATTAGATATACAAAATCCATCAAATATAATATTCCTGAGTATTTGGGTACTGTTATATCCGATATTACTTGAGTGAATAACTAACATATTTGTTTGTTAAATTGTTTTAATGAACTAATTATTTAATTTACTTACTGTTAAGGTTTTCATTTTATTGGTAATTTTCACCTTTTTCTCTTCTGAATAAAATATATTTTCAAAATTTTCTTGTTTTATTTTCTTTTACTATTCTCTTCTTTTCTGTCAATCGAAAGATAAAGACTTTTCCTTGATGAATTTCTTTGTGGAAATTGCTAGATGTAGATTCTTTCACTGGGCTTTGTTCAGACTTCAAAAATATTGTTTTTGTAAAAGTACAGCAGGATGAGTATTCCATAATACTACGCCAGTCACAACTCTCCTGCACCAGTTATGGATTATTCATAGAAAAGTGTTATCCTTTTTTAGTTCATTCCCATTCAACTGTTTCTTAAGATGCTTTTAACAAGACTCACTAATTACTATCCCGTGGAAATATAAAAGCGAAAAAACTGAAGTGATTTTGAAGTAAAAATCAGTATGATGAATGTAATTGCAACAGGTTTTTTGCGGATTTTATTTGATCAAAAGGAAATGGATTTCTGTGTGACCTCTAATTGATAAGATAATATTTTAGGTGTTGTTAATTATTGATATTATCTGTCTGATATTTTGACAAGATAATTTCATCGTTTGTATCAGTGGAGATTAAAAACGGCATCATGCAGTCCGTTCGAAGTCTAGTTTGGCGCTTTTCCGTCTCAGTCTCACAAGTTTCCGCGTCAATAAATAACTGTGGCTATAAAACATGTGTCGCTGATCACGAAAATCGTAGTCCCGCGATCCTAAAACATGAGCGTCATCCTTAAAATGCAAAAACACCTCTCTTAACAGTGTTTCGCCATAAATGCAATAATAAATCAAAGATAATGCAATGAAATGCACTCTTTTCGAGGGTAAGGTAAGCGTTAATCCAAAAGGGTTAACACCACCCACCCCAAATAGACTGAAAATAAAAAAAAAAATTTCTCCAACTTTATGTTACAGATTCGATTGAATGCGCGTTAGTCCATGGAAATGGTACTTTAACATTGCAAAAATACAGGACAACGTTTTTTTGGTTTGTAGGGGGGTCGGTGAAAGTTTAAATTTAAGTTTTCAGGGTCCGCGGCCTTCCCATTTGGCCGCCATCTTTTAAAAGGTGTGCAAATGGTTTTTCCACTATATCTCCGTAGAAGTATCTACGTATTACAGAAAATTTGTAAAAAAAAATTAATGGTCTTGGATGTGAAGTATCACGTCCGTATTTTAACGTGACAACGTCTATTAATTTGAACGTGACAACGTCTGTTATTACGTTTTGTATTTTTCTCGTGTAGAGGATAAATTAACGAAAATTTTGAGCCATTAACCACCCCCCTAACATGTATGGGGGCGAAGATATGATTTTTTTTTGTGTGCGGGACATTTTCACACGCGCGTCCTATCTTAAACCGATTTAATAGACGTTGTCACGTCAATAAGGTGAATGAATGTATTTTTTCCGTGTAGAGGATAAATTAACGAAAATTTTGAGCCGTTAACCACCCCCCTAACATGTATGGGGGCGGTGATATGATTTTTTTTTGTGTGCGGGACATTGTGCGGGACATTTTCACACGCGCGTCCTATCTTAAACCGATTTAATAGACGTTGTCACGTCAAAAATATTTGTTTAGAGTCAAATTATCTACATGATTATATAAACAACACATATGTATACATACCTACACATAGGATTTAATAATTAAGAAGTTAAAAGCCTTAGAACACCAAAAATAGTCATAATATTTTCTTTTAAAAGCTATAACTTTTTCAAACAAATAAAACAATAATTTTCATTCATTCACTATGAAGGGTTTTACAACGCCACGAAAATATCAAACTGACAAATTTACGGAATTAATTTTTTGCGACTTCACTTCACTGGATAATTCTCAATAACAGGTGGCAATTAATTATAATGAATGAAATTCTTTAGGTTATAAGAAATGCCAATGTTTGAGCAATCTATTGCAAGTTTTACAACTCATTTTCACACCACCTGCGAGGATTCTAGTATACATAAACTCTCTTTACAAGTACGGAGGGTCTTTCAATGAGCTAATTACTTGGGCATATTTTCGACCAAAACTGAATCGACGGCTTAAAATTGAAGAGTTGGAAAGGAGGAGCTACATAGCTTTCTATGTCAGTAACTAGACGTACGACAAAAGATGGGACTCGAAGACACATTTGGATCGCTGACTACATAGCAATCATTGGATCCTTGCTAACGTAGATTTTTTAATTCAACTAGCTTTTACCCGCAACTTCGTCCACGCGGGTCTCTACTTTAATGTGTCTTTTCTGATACATATATGAGGTTATAGCTATTACTCGCATTTATTTCGCTACCTTTAACGTCAAAAAAAAGGTGAAGGCAAAATTTGTAGCAAATTTTATGCTCTACAACTTTGGTCTCTTGATTTATAATGAATGCCACAAAATAGGGCTTCTATTTCATCAGCTCCGCTTCTTCTAGGTACAGCAGGTAAAGTTCAGCTAACAGCACTGTTACATCACCTACCAGGCATTTGCTACAGCGAATGTCCTGTAGAGTCTTATTTATAGCCTCGACGCTTGCCTTGTAAGCAAATTTAATTTCATTCCAGACAATTACTTTAGCAGTTGGAAGTGCAGTTCTACCACCTTCTTACAATGTAGCGCCGATTTGGGAAGACGCCACACAGCAGTACTTTCGCAAAGATCAAGAGTTAAGAAGGTAGATTTTTTCGAAGCATCTAAAAAGAAGAGTCTTCAGTGTGGCTCTACATTGGTTGCAATTTAATGGTACCTTAACTTTGTACCCTTATTTTCAGTCAGGAACTTTCCCAAAGCCTGAACATTAAAATAAGTCGCCTACAAATATTGGTTCTCTAAGGGCAGCATGATAATCAGTTTTAAAGTTTTTTATATAATATCGGACTTATTATTTCCTTAGCGCACTCACAGAATAAAGTCGAACAATAAAACAAGCAAGCATGCAAATAGAAACAAAAACTTAAAAACAGATAGATGAACTTGTCTGCAAGTAATAAAACACCCAACAAAATCTACGAAAAAAAAAAAAAAAAACTGAAAAAGGTTTGGTAAAGACACTCTAAAAAAGGTGTTAAGGCTCGAGCCATCGGGTCAAAATAAATCGTATAAAAAAGAATTGTTTTCCTATTCAAAATCGTGTTAAGTCATTGTGCAAATAAAATTGGAGTAAAAACAGAATTGGATGTGTTTGCCCCCCTATCCAGTAAATGACCAAAACGTACACAATTTTATTGCATAATAAATAACTAAATAAAAATATAAAATTTGAATATTTCAGAACCTTATATATCCTTTGTCCTCCTTTTTTTATATCTTCAATCATAGTCAATAAAAAAAACGTTGGAAACTCCTAACTAAGCACGTACAATGTCCATAAACTCCACTCTTCCACCTTGAATCCCCCTGAATATTGTGTATCCAATCCCTACTGGAAATCAGTAAGCAAACAGCCTTTGATTTTATCTAAGCGATTATTCCACAAGGTCAAAAATACGTGACGGAAAAAAAATGTACGATATCGTATCAAATTTTTCCAATTTGTGTACTCGTGACATGGCCATTGGAATCCTGTAAAACCCCAAAGGTGTCCCTGGTAATGTCCGCTACTCAAGCCCTGTTCGCCTGGAAACAAACAAATCTCAATCGAGAACCGAACTTTATTGATGGTACTCTCTCGTACAACTAGGACCACCCCGTACTCCTTGAAGAACCTGGCTCCGCAATTGAGCAATCCATAGAGCTATTCGAGAGGGTTCAAGGTGGTTTCGTATCATGTTTATCCTTTTTTTGCTAGTACAAGTTGGGGTGGAGTGGGAGGTTTGTGCAACGTTTGGGGTATATGTGTGGATAGTACTATCGATCTGTTAGTATGCGTAGAGAAAATGGGAGTAATACCTCTTTTGTAGGGTGTTGTCCCTCCACCGTACCACCCCTAGGATTCACGCAGTCAGTCGATCCCGGTATCCTTTTTCTAGTCATGTGTAAAGGGATTCCGGATGAAATACTTTCCCAAAATATTTCTCGTATGCTTCTGTTTTCCATAAGGGGTGGTTTTTGAATGAAAAATCCGAAAAATCTCTCCAATCCCCCAACCCCCGTTGTAATCTAGCATATAGTACTAAAACGTGCTTAAATTGTTTATTTTTTCCTGCGAGCAAGTTTTCTTTTTCTCTCTGTCTCTGGCTGTGTGTACTTTCAATAGAACACCTGAAGTCTTAAAACCTAAAAACGAATCTAGGTCAGTATTTTAAAGCCGTTTACCTTTATCTGTTTCTCTCTACCCCGGCACAGCTTCTATCCAATAAAAACCCCCTAAAACACGGTTTCGGAGGCGGCTCAGCATTTACTGATTTCAGCGAAAAATTGTAAATTTCTAAGGCTTTAATTAAGCCCCAGATAGGCACGGTTCTGTCAGTGAAGCTTAATGTGTCAATTTGCAGCTCTTGCGTTCGCAGCTATGAAAGGAATTTCCAGAAGTACTTCAAGACGTTCTCGAGTGTCTGAGGGAAAATGTTTAAATTAGAAGATTTTCATCGTGTTAAAATTTTTGGGCGGAAATTAATTAGATAGAGACAAAGACTCGAGCCCGGGGGTTCCCCGCTTTATAAACTGGGTAATGATGCTTATAACTTTTAATGATTCGAATCCCCCCGCCACCTCTATAGGATGACTTTTAATCTGAAATTGATCTTGGGGATTTTTATTTTAAATATAATATCATTCTTTTTTGTCTATTAAACAATAAATTTTACGGACGAATAGCCAACATTTTTCTATCCATTGTCGTTGTCCCACTATCATCGCCTGAACTCAACGAAAAATCCCTACTGATAACGAGAGATGGCTTCGTTTTTCTTTAATGGTAACTGTCATCTTTAACGAGGCAATTGAGCAGCTCCTTCAAGTGAGTGGCTCCTTGTTTTACGACTACCTCTACCTTCTTCCTCTACCATCGCAATATTGATAGTGCTACACACCGAAAAAAAAAAAAAAAACTTTTCATCAAACTGCGTTACACACAAAAAAAAATTAAATTTTCTTTTTTGTCGTGAATTTAAACTTTTTCTCTTAATCGGATTAAAAGCACCTGAAATGAAATGAAAAGTTTGAGAATTTTTTATGCTTTCTGGAATAGAAAGGTTGGTAAGAAGTGGGAAATACTCGGAAAAAGTTTAATTAAACTGAGGAAGTTGTACGATCCTGGCGTTTTACCTATCCCCATTTCTAATTTTGAAGTTTTAATGTCATTCGTTGATTTTAACAAGTTATGCCCTTAAGGGACTTAAGAAGAGTTCAAGGTGAAAAAAAGTTTAAATAGTGCAGATATATAACACACTTATGACTTTTTTTTTTAATAAAAATTATCAAGTTGAAGGTTACACATTTATACATTTGTTTTATTTTTGCTGTTTATTGCAAAGTAGATTATGGTAATTCAAGAATGTATATGTATGTAGTTTTGGAAAGAGTTACTTAAAAAGTTCTTGATTTTTTTGCTATTTAACTATAGTGTAAAATTAACAGCGAGTTTGGGATGTCAAGGAGCATGCAGTGTTTTTAATGGATCGTCAATTTGTTCGCTTGGCAACACTACCTATTGTGACGACGGCCTCATTTCAAGAGATCTGTGGGACATATGAGCATGCAGCTACTCCAACGAGCTGAGCCATTGGGCATGAGTGCTGTGCAAACGGATTGTCATCCAGTGAAAATATCTTTTTCGACACAGAATCGGTCTGCAGTACTACATTATACTCGAACAGTGTGTGCTCGGTTATTATCAGGAGCTACATTGATTTCCTGACTCTTTTCAAGTTGGTTTATCAAGTTCACCCATCGCCAAAAGAAGCAATTTAAAAAACCACTGGCAAAAGGCCTATCCACGTAAAAGGCCCTGGAAAAAACCTTGACAAGGATCCAACGACAAATATAGTTAAAAAGAGTTCCCTCAGAGGAAGAAACGGAAGAGGACCAAGAAGGACAAAGAGTCCCTTGCCTCACCTTTAGCCAGGTGGTAAGTGGCCCTCATCTCAACGACATGGTCAACCACACCAACACACATAAGCAATTGGCACAGCTGAAGGAGGCGATCATCGAAAAGGCAGGGGCCACGTCAAGCGGCTTTTCGATGGACGCTTTCCAGAAATGTGTACAGTTAAGGAAACGGAATTTGTGGACAGTACTTGATAAAATACTCATGGGTAGAATCGAATTACTCAATGAGTAGTTTTTACTTTTATAGTTCTCGATTCCTTGAGAATCGATCAGTACCTTTTTGACATTCCTATGTCTTACCGTCGGCATAACACGATTTTCGACTGCGACAGATTACAAATACTTATGTAGCTTTCATCCCGAATTATCGCGGTATTAGCCATCTTTCGATCGTCGGCAAAGTATTTACGAAAATCGTACCATCAAGGCTACAGAAACATCGAGATCAAACGAGCCGGAAAGAACAAGCGGCATTTATACCACATCGTTGCGGGGACATCGCGGGATCGAAGAAGAAGAAGAATCTTTCATCCCAAGTAAAAGCACGTATAGTGAAAAAATTCTCCTGACACATGCTCTAGGCAAGAAATTCTAAAAATGTGCCCGCTGGAGCTATACACGCCTCTGTTACAGATATGAATGTATTCGTAATCGACCATTCTAAACGCAAGTGTCGCTTTACCAAGCGGCTCCCCAACTATGTATCAACCACGTCCAATGCTGCTTGAGCTAGGTAATCTAACGTGAACCAATCTACTGTTTATGCTTAATGGCACCCTATTTTTTTTAATCCCCAATTTCACCCCTTTTAGTATAGAAAAGTGGAAGCGTACTGTAATGAAGAGGCCCGAAGAGGCCAACCTAGGATCCACCTACAAAAACAAACAAATATTTTGAACAAGACATTTCAACGCAACCTGAAAATCGGCGGTACCCCGGGCCTCAAGAATAGGGCTGGCTCTTCGGAAGGTCGTGGAATGAATAGACTCCGGATATACCACCAAACATACTGCACCACCACTCATCTGAACGGGTGGGTCTCCCCTCAGGATGGATGCGGAGAACCTAGTTGAATAGAGTCAAATATCTGTAAACAACGCCAAGCCATCGTGAGACCTTAGCCCATCACTTTGAAAAATAACTCTATAGCAACCAATACGTGAAAATCTCTTATCACCACAAGAACTAAAATACATAGAACAAGTCTTTAGTAATGGAAACTTAACAAGGTAAGATTTGTTTAACCAAAAAAATATAACACACATATAATCAAGTTTTACTGACTGGGACAAGTCAATAATATCTTACGTTAATAAATATATATTGTGTTGCTTATACTTGTTTTTTTTTTTAATTTGTTTTATTATTTTTTCCCTATGGGGCCTAAAAAAAGAAATCCGTCCTGGTACCATGACGCTTTTGTACAAAAATATCACAATTATGCCTCTCAATAACGGGAATCAAATGAATGCAAATCAACATAACTTTACTATTTCTATAGCGGAACGTTAACAGTATATTTTCTTGAAAAACCAAAAGTGTAAATATTTAAAGGCACGTTGTAACTCAACGCCTCAACTTGTAACTCCAAAGTATCAATTAGCTAATTACAATTTAGTGTAAAACGGTAATCTAATACTAGGCAAAATTCAAATGAAAAAAAAAAGTGGAACCAAACACAATAATAATAGTCACTATACAATGCTTTTCAATGATTCCAAAACCTGTCCTTACTCATAAGCCACAGTAGGGGTGGTTTCCAGTTTACTCGTTGGACCCGGTTGGGTCTTTATATCCCGCACCTTTCAGTCGATCCAGCTTTGTTATCTTACTAAACTACAAATACCTATTTTACCCCCAGGAACCTAGTTCTCTGC
This sequence comes from Thereva unica, assembly GCA_949987705.1. Taxonomy (NCBI): domain Eukaryota; kingdom Metazoa; phylum Arthropoda; class Insecta; order Diptera; family Therevidae; genus Thereva; species Thereva unica. The sequence continues at coordinate 121,547,159 of OX465283.1, read as the reverse complement.
TTCCCATACTTGCGGGAGGGTCACAATTTCAGTTACTTCCTCTGCTACCCTTTAGTCCACGGTACACAAGACCGATAGAACGCCCGTCCGCCTTATAGTAGACGCCAGTGTCTAAGAAGGAGGGGCTGCACTGTGTTCTAAGCGAGGCATTACTGCCGGACTACCAGCGCATTAGGTTCAACATTGTGGGCCGTCCACATATGGGCGCCTCTACCCTGGTTCCTAGGAAATACAAAAGCCTTGTGGTCTCAAAATCATATTTGTTCGCTAACTCTATCATTTCATGGTGTGCACCGGAGAAGCCTGCAACGCAGCTCACTAAGGTCCTAGTCTCTTCTTACCACGACATCAACACTGTCACTTCCTCCAAGTCGGCGTTTAAGGTGCCCTACTACTGCCTGGTTACAATAGGTAGAAAAATTAGGAGATTGTTTGATAGCGCAAAACATGCTTCGCAATGGAAAGAGCACAGGTGAAGGCTGCCTGGACCAAGCATTGTGACACTACCAGAGGCAACTAGACTTCATAAGCTTCTTTCCAACGGAGCGGCCTTCCCAAAAAGGAGGATGGCTCATATATCCATAAGAGAGTACTTTCCAGAGTCAATCCTTCAAACAACTTAATACCTCGATGGTGGATACATTCATATGACCATTCCCGACCGATATTTCCGGGTTTTATCTGGAAACACCTTCGACTGACATAAGGTTAACTGGGCATTGGCATCTTTTCACCGTACAAAATTCCCGGGAGAAGATCGTTTTTCCTCGCAACCCTTCAGATGTACCTCGATCAAATTCTCGACAATCTGGTCTATCTCTTAGAGCCAGCTTCATTGGTGGATACATTGTCCTCAAGATGGAGTTTGCTCTCGTTGTTATGGTCACTGGTTGTGGATGAACTTTTGACCAAACTACACGAATCTCGTTTCGATGTGATCGGCCATGCAGGTGATCTTGCTATCGTTGCTTCGACGAAATTTGACTTGATCATTACATAGGTCATGAGGATAATACTGCGAGAAGTTCAAGCACGATGTACAACGTACGTAACGTAACAACCAACACAAATAAGGCTGCCTTGATAACTTTACAAAGTGTGTACCTAGGTCCAAGTACGATCGTTTAACCTGTTATCAATTACATAATATGCCGCTACAGTCTGGTGGTCCAAGACTAAAAACATCGTGGCGATCCATAAGTGCAGCAGACTGCAACGGCTTGCTTGCCTCTCAATTACTGGAGCTATCCAGACCTGTCCCATAGTTGCGATGGAGACAATCATTGAAATGACTGTATTGCACATCTCCATATAGAAATGCGCCTTCATTGGGCCTTGAGGCTAGAGGTTTGTCTGAGCTACATTGTGGATTATTTTGTGACATTTTTAATAGATTTTTTAGTAACAGTAACAACAGCTACCAGCTAAGACTTTAATATTTGTTAGTAGATTATAATAATAAAATAATAAACTGATTCTAATCTAAATTGAAACTAAAAAAATGAATATTTTATCAATTTTTTTTTATCATAAAACAAGCATGCGGAAATTCCATCACGGAAAAACTGTTCACTTTTTACTATTCTCTGGACAACAATCATTTTACTACAAAATTACCAGCCCATAGCGATTTTTATACGAGGCTTACATTTTTACCTGGCCTTTCGTGACCTGTTGATACTGTCAAATTTTAATTCGTTTTCCGATATCTCCCAAAAGGTGAATTGTTTAAAAATTTATGTGCGAATGTAGCGCACCGGAAACTTTGGAAACTTAGCGTTAACATCTTACAAATTAGACAGAACTACCATAAATATTACACCACGCCATGTCATAATGTCGGGAAGCATCACGCCTAACAACTCGAATTAATGAAATTGTTATGCAATACTAGAAAGTAACTTTCCTCGAAACCCAAGATTACTTTAACTTTTGATTGTAAACTTTCCAACATTAATTACACGGCGAACGGCTTTGTATCGATTCTGGAATTAAAGTTGAGCGTGTCCTTTCTCGCACGGGCGGTACTTGTGGAAATCGCTGCTTGTTTCGTTTTGTGAATGTGTGTGTGAGGTGGAAATAATTGTATTCATTAAACTTACCATGTTGGCATCCCTCCAACGTAGACATCCGAATTGGTCGCAAACTTGCCAAATTGAAACTCCTTGCCCCGTGAGGTTCGGCTCTGCGAGACTCCGTCAACAATGAGCGTTGTTTGGTCATCGTTTCGCAGGACCTGGTTTAAAAAAATAAAAAGGATTATATCTGGTCTCTGACACTTGTTCGTGTTTTTTTTATTTTGGTTGGATAATGAAATTTGGTAACAGGACAATTTTTACTAATTGGGAAATGGGATGCAGATTGTGCAGTAGGGAAATTAACAGGTTTTTGTGGATGGCTTTATGCAGTTCTGTACGTTTTGTTACTAACTTTAACGATGATGGAAACTTGTACAGTTTGCAGTATTATTGTGCTGAACAGGGATTAATTTTATTACACCAACAGTTTCATGAAAAATTCTCAACCAACATAAACAATTGGGCTCTACACCTTTTAACAACTTCGGTTTTACATATTTGTTTATTTATTGTATACCAATCGAAAAACGCAAAAGTAGCAATAGTAGTAGTAGAAAAAGTAAAAGTTTTGCTACGCAGCGTGGAGGAGTGATCCAATAGCCATGTTTGAGCACTCCTTAAAAAGATTGCAGCGCTCCCGTTCCCATACCAGTTCCATATACTTTTTAACATTGCGTGTCATTGCAGGGGAGCATACGTTTATATGCCCCTTTAAAATCGTTCTAGGAGCACTATAAAAAACTGGCTTTACCAAAGTAATCTCCCAACTAAATTCTAACCACCTCCAAAGCTTCTTGTTCTCCGTATCGAACGAGAGCCGGGGGCTATTGAGTATTCAAATGTCATTTTTATGGTCACGAAGATAATTACTCGTTTTCCTTATTTCTGTAAAATTTATAAAAACTCCAATAAAGCTACCTTGAAAGCATGTTTAACAGTGCTCCAAATAAGCTCCCCTGAGCAGCCCTCCCAATTTTCTCCACTGGGAAAGTGGGACACCATTATTTACGATAACATAACCATTAAAACGATAGCATAGAACCGTGATTATAAATATCACATCAAATCTGAGCAACGATGAAGAAATGATGTTAGGAAGTCCTCGGACGTAGAATTGGTGATAGAGATTACAGGTACAGAAATGAAGTTGATGGGAACTGAGCAAGTTAAATTATTGCAGTTCCGAGGATTATATTCTCCGTGTGATGCTATCTTCAAAAATTACATGATGCCATACTCCATCCATCCAATGGCGCTGCAGCTCAAATTGAACCTTGGACTCTTCCTCTAGGGCATTTTTACAAGCTCATCAGTCCCTTGCAGCATGTCTTCAGTTCAGAATGTTGATTATTGCCTCTGGGTTAATTGTCACAGAACTCCGCTGCTGTTTGATCCCAAGTCCAGGCTGTGAATGGAGGATGGTGGTCGACCTGCCGAATTGACCCAAATCGGAAAACCGAAAAAAACTAGACAAGAAATCGTATGGATATAACTATATGAATGATGAAATCGTATGGATGAACTATATGAACTAACTATTTACGAAATAATGCTACTGCTTCCGGGGCAGCCGATACGCCAGCGCTGGGGGCCAGCGATGCTGGTGTTAAGTGGGCTACTGGCCGAACACCCAATTTAGTCAGACTGAAAGTGGAAATGAAGCGTGGAATGTGCGAACTGGACATCACGTCGGTCAAAATTAAATCATAGCAATGGAATTATCGAAATGCAAAATATCGGTTGCTGCCCTATCTGAACTACGACTTACCGGATCCGGGATATTGGCGATGGTCTCACCAACAATCCACGAAACGATGACGCTATACTATTTCGTTGGTGAAAAACGAGTGGCCGGCGTCGGGTTTATGGTCGACCCACGGGCTGTCAGCAGCGTTATCGCATTCCAACCGATATCCGAGCGTTTGGCGGTTATAACCATCGGTGGAACGATCAAGACCCATACCGTATCCGTTTATGCACCAACCGAGACCAGCACGGACGCGAACAAAGGCGAATTCTACGATCAGCTTCAACACACGATGGATACGACACCTCGAACCGAATTAATCATACTCGCGGGGGGGCATTTATGTGCAGATTAAACCGGGTGGGAAAGAAAGATGGGCAAATTCGGACACGGAGTAATTAACGACAACGGCACACGCCTCCTTTTATTCGCAGCGTCAAACATTTCGATTGTTGGCAACAACATCTTCCGCCATCTACTAAAACACCAACTCACCAGGCGAAATCCATCCGGCAACGACTCGGCGATGTTAGACTACGTTTTGATCAACGCTAGTTTCCGATCGACACTCAAAGACGTACGTGCAGTAACGTGGGCCCCATTGTGTATCGGACCATTATTTGGCTCGAGCGAAATTACAGATGCGATTACAAAGAGCGAAGAAAACGGTTCCACGACCAGCCAAGGGGCTCGACCATCGAGCGAGAGTTTCAAATGGCATTATCCAATAAATTCGCGGCGCTCGCAATACCGATCGATCGATGTAGAAGAAAGGCAATCATTGGAGTCCATTGTGGGGTGTGCAATGGAGTTGTATCCACTTATCCGTAAACGGAAGCAGCCATTGATCTCGGAGAGCTATCTGGACCAAGTCGAACAGCGAAAAAGAATGGCACACGTCGATTTCGAACAATACCGAAGATTGAACAAAGAGGTTCGACACAAAATGAAATCGGAACGAGAAGCGTGCTGAAATAACGTTGCGGCCGACATGAAAGAAGCGGCTTCCAGGCATCAGTATCGGACGCTATACTAGACAAGCCGTCGGTTAGGCAGCAAAATAACATCAACAAACATGACCTCTCTCCCCGCATGGGCGCCTGCAGCGGTGAAGAGAGTTCTTTCACCAGTTGTACAACCACGATCCGCCACAGTCAGTCCAGCACCTGAACCGCCGATTATCGAACAGCCAACAAATCAGTTTCTCGATACCGAACCGACCATTACCGTAGTGAAGACGGCAATAAAACCGCTGAAAATGCTAAAGCAAGGGAATAGATCAAGTAACCGCGGCAATGATCAAAGCCGGAGGTGAGGTCTTATCACAACAATTCCATGTCCTCTTCTTCTTCTTTGAAAAATGCGGTTTCTTGCCTAGTTTCTTCGGTTTCCCGATTCTGGCCAATTCGGCAGTTCGACCACCCTCCTCTTTTCACACCCTCGGCTTGGGACCAGGCGACGGCGAAGTTCCATGTCCTCATAATACACATATGTCGTTCAGATCGTGTCCCGTTGGCGTGGAACAAAGCGATCGTTGTGCCAATTTTAAAGAAAGGCGACAGTCGGGAATGCAAGAATTATCGTGGTATTAGCCTCCTTTCGATCGTTGGCAAAGTATTTACGAAAATCATACGGTCGAGGCTACAAAAACATCGAAAGCAAACGAGCCGGAAAGAACAAGCGAGATTTAGACCACATCGAGGAGGTATTGTTCAAATATTCGCACTCCGTTCGCTAATGGAAGAAATAATTCGTTGCGGTAAACGAACTGTCGTCGTTTTCATCGATTTCAAATCTGCTTTCGATTGCATCAATTGAAACAACTTGTGGAGAGCATTGGAAACCGAACACGTGCAATTGAAAATTATCCAACTCCTCCAAGCGTCATACGATGTTTCAACGAGCAGCGTTCGTATTCGATGCGACTTATCCGAAGAATTCCCGGCTCAAACAGGTGTCCGACAAGAAGACGTAGCTTTGCCACTTTTCTTCCACTTTGCGATCGACGCGATTATACGTGAAGTATTTGATGGACGACGCGGAGTTCGATACCCCGTCAACAACTTCGTAACCGGCTTAGAATGTCTAAGCAGCGGACATCTTATATGACATTTCCCGAATCGCCCATCGCGATCATTTCTTCAAAAGCTACCTCGTTCACCTCGATGGAACCCAAATCGAACAGGTTCGATGGTTAAATATTTACGATCATTGGTTGAGGAAAAGGAAGTGGCATCGACGGCCGACGTTCACAGTCGCATCGGCCAGCCAACAACAACATAGTCTCGCTCAAGTGGTGCGTATGAAAATGAACAAATAGTACCATCAAAACGAAAGTAAATACATACACCTTTCCCGATCATTGATCTTACCGATTCTTCTTTATGGATCGGAAACGTGGCCAGTGCTCAAGCCGGACGTCAACAAGCTCGAGGTCTTCCAAATGCGTTGCTTGAGGCAGATCCTCGGTGTCTCCCTCCGCGATCGCCTTCGGAACGAGACATTTAGACAAAAATGCGATCAGCAGACACTGATCGAAAAAGAAACACAAAAACGTCGACTACGGTGGTTTTGGACATGTTTGCCGAATGGATGATGACCGCTTGCCACGTAAACTTCTCTGGCGAGACCGTCTCGCAGACCGCCAGCTAACGGATCAAAGAAGAAGAAGAACTGTCACCGAGTCTATTCATCTCCACCTGGATCTACCATTTGGTCTATTTCCAAAAATTTGTGCTACCAACGGTTTTGGCATACGATTGGCCTCCGTCCTGATTATTATAAGTGAAACTCTATAGACAACGTAGACTTTTCACGTGGACGTGTGTTCATCTAACTCAACTAGAACGATAGTGAAGCCAGTCGAGGGATGCACAGGGACCTCAGGGAAATATCTTAGCAGCTACAGTGATCCACCGCGATCATATCTGCTAAGGCAGACCTGTTTGTTATAACATTGGAATATTGTACTTGAAGCGATCAAGTATGGGACTCCAAAGTATTCCTAAAGCCTTTATTTGCAAATCTATTTAGTAGAAACTAGTTTTACAGATGAATTTAGCTCTTGATCTTCTAGTGGAATGTCATCCAGCAGCTGTGTGGAGTTCGAAAGCCATTTGCTATATGTTGTCACATTTCCGTTTTTGTCTCCAGTGCACAGGATACATATTTCTATTGATCTCTCAGCGTTTCATCCTCCCATTCTTGCATACTTACTTCTTGAATCGCTTGGTTTAGGGTAGGTGTTCCAAATTTTAGCAGCTACCCAGGGATGTCATTCGCACCCGAGGGCGTGTTGTTAGTCAGATATTGGCAGTGCCTCTAATTCCTCAGTTTGCTCGTCATTTAGCAATTTAGTTCCGTTTCCAACCTTCCAAGATTGCTTTGTGATCGTCGAACAGATTACCTTCTTTGTCCTTGAAGAATGTAAAAATTTGTGTAAATTATATCAAACCATGGCCACGAGTCGTACAGCTTTTGTTCAGGCTTCTTTCTTCCACTTTTTTAAAAGAGCTTACTGTGAAGTATATCCTTTTGATATAATCATTGATTTTTTTCTTGTCATTAACATTTCAAAAATATTAAATCCACAAGATATTACCGACACAATACAATATTCCCTTGCAATCGTCGACAGTATCATCTATGTAAACTGTAATGGAAAATTTTCATGGTAAAACTTTCCCCTGGAGGCATTCCTCATGGCATTTACCACGACGATCTTATCGTGTGACAAACAAGCTGCAGGAGCCTTGTACATGTTTGTGCACAGATTAGATTTATACCATTTGAAATTTTTGATGGAATTTCTAGAATCGATGTAAAATCAACTGAAAATTGAGGTACAACAGTAATTTATGGTAGTAACAATAAACCTTCAACCAGGAATTATGACCACAAATTGAATAAATTTAAAATTTGAAAACCATAAAGGAAAAAAGTGCACGAAAGACATTTCCGTCCTTGCAGTTAAAACACAGAGCCATTCCCTGTTGTTAATCAATATTTTATATACTCTTACCTTTATTGCCGCGGGGCTTTTAATGGTGGATGCGACACGTGTCGAGCTTACTGCAGTAAGCTCAGCAGTAAGCGCGCATAGAGATGCGACACGATGCGACCTTACTGCAGACTCTAAATTATTGTATATACTATGATTACCTACGTATGTGTATTTTCGCCTGAATTGACAGTTGGCAATTGAATGTGTAAAAACACAATTTAAAGAACTTCACATTTTAAAGAAACAATAAAAAGAACTTCGATTAACAGTTTTAAGTGGGTATAGAAATTACCTACGGATGGATGAAACATGTTTTCATGAAATACTCGGTTTTATTTCATCTGATATAAGCAGAAAAGACGCATTAATGCGATTCCAGTGGAAGAAAAGCGTCAGTTTTAAGGTTCTTGGCCACAGGGGAATCTTTTTAAAACCTCAATTTTTAAACCAGGCTATCAAATAAATATATTTCAATAAATATATTAATCATTATCGTCCGCGAAAAAAACACAGATGACTGTTTACAAAATACGACAGACTGTTTGTTTACAATTTAAAAATTTTCACCCCACCAAACAAACGTCAATGCAAGTGTGTGAGTGAAATCAACGCGAGAAATAGAACCCAGAGGCGTTGATTTCCCCTCTAAGCGCCTCTTCACCCTTTGCCCATAAACTCGTTCAACGTCTGCAGTAAGATCGACCCGTGTCGCATGCCCCAATCGATGAAACGGAATGCTTTCTGTTTTTTCGATGAAGAAAATTCATTGTGACATTTGAAATGACTATTCATGCTGACGCAAATCCAGCTGTTCGATGCTGCGGCTGCACCCTAAAAGAAATAATTAAAAAGCACAAAAAACAGATATCTTAAAACATAAATTACCTCAATCATTCCCAAAAATCAAAACCATTTTTCTGTAAAAATAAACAAAACAAAAACAAATCAAAAATTACAACAAAATATTACCTGGCAATTCCTATTTACATTTCAGTCTTATCCACAAAATAACTCCTCCGTCTCTCCAAAAATAAATAATAAAACTCCTTCCTACAAAATAAATAACATAAATTATATAAAACACATTAAACATAAATAAACCAGCTTACCTATATGTTTCCAACGTCAAATGTCAGAACAGGATAGATTATGTATATAACCAGAAAGGTTGTGATACACACAATCAAAACAAATAGATGTTATATATATAGAGAAGGGGCACGCATCCAAGCAAAATACATTTGGCTTCAAATTGCCCCACCAAGATTGCCCGTTTCCATTGAAACCTCTGCAATAAATATCGCAGTAGTGATCGATGAAGTTCAGATCACTTTTGGTCTTTCCAGGAGAACTGAGCCTGAGAAAAGAGTGGTTTCAATCAAGTCAGGAGAATTGAGCCTGATAAGTTCAAAAGCATTTTAACCTAAACCCAATCCAAGTTGAGCGGAGTACTGTACCGCCAACTTCCTAAGCTGTAGTATTGAGACAGCATCCCAATATTACTTCTCATACGAATCAACTCTGAAGATTATTCAAAGTCCAACCCCGACCCAAGTTGAGCGGAGTATTGTACCGCCAACCTCCCAAGCTGTAGTACTGAGACAGCATCCCAAATCTATTCTGCTAATCAAAGTTAAATTTTAGCAACATATCAGAAGCAACGAATTAAACGCAGCTACAGCATCAACGAATGAACGCAGCTACAGCATCACAAAATTAAACGCAGCTACGATCAGCAGCATCAAAGACTTAAACGCAACCACTGTCAGCAGCATCAAAGAAACAAACGCAGCCATCATCAGTGACGCACTAATTCTGGCAATATCCATGAAATAACTTGTATGTAATTCACAGGAGTAGTGTAGTTAAATTGAAAGTAAAAAGTGAAGTTAATAATAAAGTTAGATAAATAAAATTAATGTTAAATATTGTAATTAGAATTAAAGTAAGAATTTGAAATAAATAAAACTGAATTATTTTTGAAGTGAATTTATAATTTAAACCAAGGTGATCACGGCACATTTTGGTCCTTCGAGCCGGATTCCGAAAGGAAAGTGGAAACTTAGCCTGATCACGCTACCTTAAAGGAGAAAATCTAAGGAACCAGTTACCTGCAAAATGGAAGAAGCAATAAAGTTACAATTCGCACGAAAGGAGATGTTGGAGAAATTCATCATCAATTATAAGAAGGATGGATCCGATAGACGAACAAATAAATATTATAAAAAACGACTACATGATCTTCAGGCGTTATTCCAGAAAATACAAGAAACCCATACAGAAATTCTTGTGGCCAAGAATGACGAGCCGGTGGATTCCGAACGATTAAAAAACAACTATTTCCAGCAAGAGGTATATGAAGGAATGGAGGAATTCTTTTACAAACATTATGCAGCAATCGAATCTAGATATGAAACAGAATATCCAATAGCAGATGAAGGCAGCCAATCTCCCAACTCAGAAAAGGAACGTGTCATAACCATGCCATCAAAGGACCATCTGATCAAACTACCACGAATTTCATTAGAAAAATTCTCCGGGGACTATCGGAAGTGGACAACCTTTCATGATCTGTTCACGAGCCTAATTCATCAAAACTATAGCCTATCAAACGCCCAAAAGTTGCAATATCTAAAGCTACATTTAAGTGGAGAAGCTGAAGGTCTCTTGCGACAAGTACAAATCACGAATGACAATTATGCACCTGCCTGGAAACTTCTAAAAGAGAGATACGACAATAAAAGAATACTCATCAATGCCCAGCTGAAACTTTTATTTAACCAACCGAAGTTGTCCACCGAGTCTTCACAAGGAATCAAAAGTCTAATGGATGTAACCACCGAAGGCCTACAAGCGTTATACAATCTAGGCGTACCAGTGCAGACTTGGGACGCAGTGATAATTTTCATGGTCGTACAAAAATTACCACCCGAAACGCATCAACTGTGGGAACAAAGCATTAACACTAGTACCGAGATACCAACATGGAGTACCATCCGCGAATTCATGGAAGGACGATTCAGAACCTTAGAGGCCGTCGGAAACCGAGGATCAGCAACAGACAAAACTTACCGAAACTTCTCAGCAAAGACGAAGGTTACAACGCAAGCATTCCATGTCAACACCCAACCTTCGTGCCCACTATGTGCTCAACATCATAGCATACGGCAATGTCCAAAATTCCTAAGCCAATCCGCAGCAAGAAAAATGGAATCAGTTCGGACAACCAATGTGTGTATCAATTGCCTCGGTTATGGCCACATGCTCGCAACGTGTCCAAGCCAAAGAACCTGCAAACAGTGCAAACGACGACATCACACTCTACTCCATGACAACAATCTGCCAGTTACAAACAAGCAACAAGTTCATACTACAAGACAACTAGTTGCGACCACAAACCTGAGCAACCCTAATGCTAATACTTCAAGAGACCAAAAATCAAGTAAACCAAATCAAGATTTTGACCAAGTGGAGCAGCCCGACACCCTAACCAAGTTGGGATCTTTTGTGGTAAGCAAAGCTCAAAACAATCATGTTCTTTTGGCCACAGCTTTAGTGAGAGTTGTCTCACAAAATGGAAGAGAACAAATCGTTCGCGCTCTGATCGACCAAGGATCCCAAGCATCATTTGTAACAGAGAGAATTATGCAAGATTTACAATTAAAGAGACAACATATTAACGTTCATCTTCATGGGGTAGGCGATGAACACATAGGCAAACCAAGGATAAAAACCAAGTTTTTCATCAAACCATTGCGAACCAACGATGTCAGTATCGAAATAACTGGACTAGTGCTACGAAAAGTGGCAGAGGCCATGCCAATGCAACCGGTTAAACGACAGGATTGGATACACCTAAACAATCTGGAATTAGCAGACCCAGAGTATCATCGACCAGGGAGGATTGATCTATTATTAGGTGCAGAGATATATAGCAAGATCATAATGGAGGGTCTCATAAAAGGCCCAGATGAAAGCTCCATAGCCCAAAAAACCTCATTAGGTTGGATAATCTCAGGTGAAATCAAGAACCAACCCTACAATTCAACCCGCATACAAAACTTCCACATAAGCACTGATCTCGATGATCAACTAAAACGATTCTGGGAATTAGAAGAGCTACAAGAAAAACCACTATATACAGAAGAAGAAAAGGAGTGTGAGATGCTATTTCAAAAAACTACGACGCGCTATCCAGACGGACGTTACGAAGTACAGTTACCGCTGAAGGAAGTAAACAAAAAGGATCATCTCGGCAAATCCAAGGACATAGCAGTCACACGATTGTTCCAAATGGAAAGGCGTTTCCTGAAGAATCCAGACGTCTATAAAGAGTATTCCAAATGTTTAGAAGAGTACATAGAATTGGGTCATATGGAAAAAACAACCACATCCGAAGATGAGCATCGACAGACGATAGGAGATGCGGATAACTATACTTGCAGTTATTTGCCACATCATGGAGTCATAAAAGAAACCAGCACTACTACGAAACTTCGAGTCGTGTTTGATGCCTCACGAGCAACCAGCAGTGGTGTATCACTCAACGATATGATGTTAAAGGGGCCGGTAGTACAAGACGATTTAACCACCATCCTAATACGTTGGCGAAAGCATTGTATTGCATTTACGGCAGATCTGGAGAAAATGTACCGACAAATTCGAGTACGAAGGGCGGACTCAGATTATCAAAGAATCGTCTGGAGAACTTCACCAAACCAGCCTATTGAGGAGTACAAGTTATTAACAGTCACCTTTGGCACGAAAAGTGCGCCATACCTAGCCACACGAGTACTAAAGCAGCTAGCATTGGACGAGAAGGAAAGGTATCCAGAAGCTTCCGATACCACGCTAACAGATTTCTACGTAGATGACCTATTATCAGGCTCTTCAACCATCGACAGTGCATTAGAATTACAACAACAATTATTACAATTAATGACATCAGGAGGGTTCTCGCTACGCAAGTGGGCTTCGAATTGCAAGGAAGTTTTACAGGCAATACCACCAGAACTGCGCGAAACCAAGCTATCTTACGAAATCTCGCTGGATGACAGCATCAGGACCTTAGGTATCGTTTGGAAACCAGCTACCGACACACTATCATATACATACACAAGGAGTCCGGATATACCAACATGGACAAAGCGAACCGTGTTGTCAGAGACTTCTAAGCTTTTTGATCCTCTAGGACTACTAGCACCTATCATTATACAAGCCAAATTAATCATACAATCTCTATGGCAGAGAGGTCTCGACTGGGATGATGAAGTCCCACCGGATCTCAACACCGAGTGGTTCAGATATAAGGAGAATCTGTTAGCCATCAACAACATCAATATACCAAGGTGGACACATTACACAACGGCAAACCGAAAGGCAGAATTACATGGGTTTTCTGACGCGTCCGAAAAGGCTTATGCAGCCGCCGTGTATCTATGCGTTACCGACGAAGAAGGCAAACGACATTCAACATTAATAGGTGCCAAAACTAAGGTAGCTCCAGTAAAAACAATAAGTCTTCCAAGGTTAGAATTATGTGCTGCAACTCTGCTGGCAAAATTAATCCGTCACATAACTACAGCATTAAAATTAGAAATTCCCCATACTACACATGCATGGACAGATTCAGAAATCGTACTTGCATGGTTACGCGGTCATCCCACAAGGTGGAAGACATTTGTCGCCAATCGAGTGTCACACATTCACGAAACCCTAGGAAGAAACATATGGAGTCATGTTCCATCCAAACAAAATCCGGCAGATTGTGCGTCCAGAGGTATGTCCACAAAGGAACTATGCAAACACGAACTATGGTGGAAAGGGCCGGATTGGCTACAACAATCCGAAGGACAGTGGCCAAAGGAAAGACAACAAAAACACACGGAATTGGAACAACGAAAAGTCATCAACCTAAAAATCAGCATTCATAACGATGATTTGGAGTCAAAATATTCATCCCTGACAAGACTTATACGTGTAACAGCATATTGCCAGAGGTTTATCTATAATAGCCGAAGGCCCGTCACCCAAAGAAAAACCATGCACTTAAAAACTGAGGAATTAAACGAAGCATTACAATATTGGATAAGGAGAGTTCAAGAAAGGGAGTTCACCAATGAACTAAAAGCAATCCAACAGAAAAGGTCACTATCTCATCAAAGCCGACTATGGAGGCTAAATCCATTCATTGACACAAATGGTATTCTGCGAGTGGGCGGAAGACTACAACATTCCGACTTACCCTTTCACGAAAAATTCCCTATCATATTACCAGACAAGTCCCATTTAACAACGCTCATCATTAATAAAGCCCATCTGGACACTATGCATGGAGGAACACAACTGATGCTTCAAGTCCTCTCACAAAAATATTGGCTGCTCAATGCCAGGAATACAATCCGACTTCAGATTCACAAATGTATGATCTGCTACAGACAAAAGGCCATTGGTCAAGAACAATTAATGGGCAACCTACCGGCACCAAGATTACATGTGTCACGACCATTCACCAACACAGGAGTTGACTATTGTGGACCTTTCGAGATGAAAACGCACAAGGGCCGAAATCCGAAAAAATACAAGGCATATATTGCACTCTATGTGTGTATGGCAACCAAGGCCATCCATCTCGAGTTGGTAACAGACTTGAGTGCAGAAGGATTCATCGCATCGTTCCGAAGATTCACCGCCAGAAGAGGACTATGCGCTAACCTATATTGTGACTGTGGTACAAATTTCGTGGGAGCAAGCCGAATTCTAAAGAAACAACAAAAACAACTAATGCACCAATTAAATGAAGAAATCGGAGCCATACTCGAAAATGATGGAGTTAACTTCAAATTCATCCCTCCAGCATCACCTCATTTTGGGGGCCTTTGGGAGGCAGGAGTCAAATCCACGAAACATCACATCAAAAGAGTAATTGGCAATACTACACTCACATATGAAGAATTCAGCACCACCCTGACACAAATAGAAGCATGCCTAAATTCGAGACCACTCACTGAGATAAGTACCGATTCTCGTGATCCGACCGCATTAACACCAGCTCATTTCTTGATAGGAGGGCAATTACTCACAATCCCAGAGCCGTCATTAACAAACATACCAATCAACCGACTGACAAGATGGCAATTAATACAGCGACTGGTACAAGCTTTCTGGAAACGATGGAGACTGGAATATCTAAACCGCCTACAACAACGTCCGAAATGGGTCCAAACCAGCCCAAATTTAACACCAGGGGAACTGGTTATATTAAAAGAAGATAACCTACCACCTTGTCATTGGGCATTAGGACGAATTATTCAAGTACATCCAGGAACAGACGGCTTAACGCGAGTTGTGACTGTAAAGGTACGCGATAAAACACTTAAGCGACCAATAACCAAGGTTTGCAAACTTCCATTTGAAACAACAACCGATCCCAAAATTTCAAACAATATAGCCACATCCTAAATTCAATAACAAAAAAAAATGATGATTATTTTCAGTCAGCAAACATTTAATGAGCTATTTCCGCCTAACAATATCACAGACACAAACCAACTAAACAACAGCAAAACCTAGAATCAACCAACACCAGACATCGACCGTTACAAAATAATTGTCATGCTATAACAGTTACACTGAATTTTCAGGCGACGACAAACCAAATATTTTAAAATTCCCAAATGGATTATCTCTGGATAGACGATCTACCCGACCTCTCAACACCACCAAGAGAACACCACCCAGCACCACCGAGGGAACTATCTACCATACAAAAATTAAAAACAAAAATCTCTTCACCACGACGACCAGGATCAAAAAGGCCATTCGAGGCACTCCCGGCCGGCCCGGAGATTAGGAAAAGGACCCAGCCGCAACGAATCCCAACATCAAAACGTCGCGCTCTCTCCCCGGAATCAGAGCCCCATCACCAACCAAGGGACTCCACACACAGGCCAAAGCGGAAAATAACATTAGAAGAGTACAGGGCACGACGGTCACAACCACCAGCAGATCTCATTATTGCCACGGAATTATGGGAACTCATCAAGTCAATTTCGCTGCCATGGAATAAAATCCGAAGCGCTAAAAAATCCTTTCGCATGAAGATCGAGCAAGGAAACCTACGTTTTCAAAAAACCATGGAAAATAAATTCAAAGTAAAACTCCAGCAAACCAACAACAAAGCGGATAACGAAGCCCAAATGTGTACAGAACAATAAAATAAAAAAAATAAAAAAAATAAAAAACTCAAAAGTACACTAAGCATAAATTTATTTAAATAAATCCAAATGTTGACAATGAAGTCCACTACATTGTCAAGGCGGGGGAATATGTTCGATGCTGCGGCTGCACCCTAAAAGAAATAATTAAAAAGCACAAAAAACAGATATCTTAAAACATAAATTACCTCAATCATTCCCAAAAATCAAAACCATTTTTCTGTAAAAATAAACAAAACAAAAACAAATCAAAAATTACAACAAAATATTACCTGGCAATTCCTATTTACATTTCAGTCTTATCCACAAAATAACTCCTCCGTCTCTCCAAAAATAAATAATAAAACTCCTTCCTACAAAATAAATAACATAAATTATATAAAACACATTAAACATAAATAAACCAGCTTACCTATATGTTTCCAACGTCAAATGTCAGAACAGGATAGATTATGTATATAACCAGAAAGGTTGTGATACACACAATCAAAACAAATAGATGTTATATATATAGAGAAGGGGCACGCATCCAAGCAAAATACATTTGGCTTCAAATTGCCCCACCAAGATTGCCCGTTTCCATTGAAACCTCTGCAATAAATATCGCAGTAGTGATCGATGAAGTTCAGATCACTTTTGGTCTTTCCAGGAGAACTGAGCCTGAGAAAAGAGTGGTTTCAATCAAGTCAGGAGAATTGAGCCTGATAAGTTCAAAAGCATTTTAACCTAAACCCAATCCAAGTTGAGCGGAGTACTGTACCGCCAACTTCCTAAGCTGTAGTATTGAGACAGCATCCCAATATTACTTCTCATACGAATCAACTCTGAAGATTATTCAAAGTCCAACCCCGACCCAAGTTGAGCGGAGTATTGTACCGCCAACCTCCCAAGCTGTAGTACTGAGACAGCATCCCAAATCTATTCTGCTAATCAAAGTTAAATTTTAGCAACATATCAGAAGCAACGAATTAAACGCAGCTACAGCATCAACGAATGAACGCAGCTACAGCATCACAAAATTAAACGCAGCTACGATCAGCAGCATCAAAGACTTAAACGCAACCACTGTCAGCAGCATCAAAGAAACAAACGCAGCCATCATCAGTGACGCACTAATTCTGGCAATATCCATGAAATAACTTGTATGTAATTCACAGGAGTAGTGTAGTTAAATTGAAAGTAAAAAGTGAAGTTAATAATAAAGTTAGATAAATAAAATTAATGTTAAATATTGTAATTAGAATTAAAGTAAGAATTTGAAATAAATAAAACTGAATTATTTTTGAAGTGAATTTATAATTTAAACCAAGGTGATCACGGCACACCAGCCATCAATCGATTATCATACATAATTTTTTTTTTATTTATTTATTTGTACATCAATAAAATTGTTTGCCCACCAAGGTGCTCCTCAGTTGGTTCGCTGGTTTCGTATTGAAATTTCCATGGAAAGGATTGCATGCAATGACGGAAATGCCATATGCCATGGCCTCGAAGAAACACCTCCTTGCACAGGGCGCTCGTGGAGAAACCTCATCACGTGCATCGTGTATATATCGGCATGATTCCTTTTTATAAGCCAGTAATACGAGGACCCGCCTGTCCGCGCCGACTGATTGCTATACTCAGCTTAATTAAGTAGCAGTTTCATATTTTCAGTGCACCTTATTTCCTCAAAACAGCCTAGCAATATACTCGTGTATGGATATATGTATAAGTAAGTATACAGCACCAGAAAAATAGGTTGGAGCACTAATTGGCTCAAATTATCTAAAATTGCTCCAATTTTCGTGGAGTTATGTATTCAGCATTGGTGGAGTATCCCTTCCATTCTAAAGTACGAAAAAATATACTTTTCGAGTCGGTTTTTTCCTCCGTTTAAGGGATGAATGGAGAGACTACACTGGCAGACTCATTAAATTAAAAAATAAAAACAATTTTTCCACGAAATAAATTAAAATCTACTTTTCATACTTGGTTTTTAGCGGAAAAGTTTTCGCTTTTTGACTGCTCTTTTCGAGGAAAATAATTAATGGTAAAATATGTAAAACCGATTTGAAAAATTCCCAACAATTTATCGCGAGAGAATTTAATTTTGGCATATTTTAATGATTCTCACTTTTCAATTAGACTACCACATTATTCCCAATGTTTTTTTTTTGTAGTTTTCATTTTAAATATTTTACTCTCAATAAAATTTTCACAGAAACCTATTAGGGTCCATTCTGATTATAGCCGAGTTAATTCCTAGAACTTGACAACAGATCATATAATTTACAATTTAATAAAAGTTTCTGCCAGAGGAACTCCCATTGCCAAATAGTTATGGTTAAAGGTCTATTCCAAGAAGACTAATTTAAAATATGCGACGTTGAAATAAATGTAATGATACTGGAGTTAAATTTGGTTTATGAAGGGTGGTTCAAAACCTGCGAAGTGGTCTGACGGTTTCAAGGTTTCATAAATTCTGATAAATGTTTTTCGCCTTTTAGTGATTTATTAAAATGAATTTTGTTACTAGCCCAAACGAAATTTATAAATCGAAAGAGAAATTGTATAATTTCACTTCTTCCATTCCAGTCCAAATGTGAATAATACCGTCATCACTGTATGTTCTATGAGTTCTAATAGTATACATAGCCATGTTAGTTCTGGTGCAGTGATATCATCGGTTGAGGTTAGCCTGAAGCTTGGGTTGTGGTTTGTTCTTGGCTTGAAGCTAAGCTGGGGGTTTTATTCTGGACAACAACATTTGTCTATGGTTTTAGTAAAATTAAAGGCTTTCGGTAAACTTGAATATTGTAGAGATATTGCCACTAGCTTTGATATTCTGGACTACAACCGATAATGTAACTGAATCCAGAATCGACATAGCTATACTAGCAATCAGTGAAAGCTTTTCGTCAAGATTGTGAAGTGCCGGCTCCCTCCTCCCTCTCCCTTCAAAAAAATCAATTCATTAACCTTGACAACAGAAAGAGAACAATATGATAATGGTTTCAAATCCAATTTGAATACATTCGCTAGTACCATCTCCTGTAATTCTTCTTTAGCGGCTCTACAACCGGGATCCGGTCCTGGCCTCCCGCAACTTTTCTCTCCACCGGTCCCGATTCTGAGCCGATGTCATCCAGTTTGGCATCCCTAAACTCTGAGCGTCCTGGTCTACGCCATCCTTCCAGCGAAGGTTGGATCTCCCTTGCTGTCGCACCCCATAGGTCTTACCGCAGAGAACTTTCCGAGCAGACTCCTCTTCACTCATACGAGCTAGATGCCTTGCCCACCGGAGCCTACCGAGCTTTATTATCTTCACAACATCTATGTCGCGATAGCGCTCGTAGATCCCGTCATTGTAGAGTCTCCGGAATCGTCCTCCCTCACATACGGGGCCAACAATCCTCCGAAGTATTTTCCTCTCGAAAACGCCCAAGAGGTTTGAATGCTTTTTGCGAAGCACCCACGTTTCGGATGCATATGTGAGAATCGGTAAGACCATCGTCTTATATAGTAAAAGTTTAGACCTTATGGTTAGATACTTGGATTTAAAGAGCCTTGTCGTGCGCGTATTTCTGGTTCCATGCTATTGTCGGCTGCTACTATTGACCCAAGGTAGGTAAATGATTTTACCACGTCAAACTCGTGTTACTCTTGATTGTGGGACCAATGTTAGGTGTTCTTGTAGACGAGGCCACCATGTACTTTGTTTTGCTTTCGTTAATGTGCGTGCAGTCCCAGATTTCCTGCCGCTTGCTCAATCTGGGTGAAAGCTTCTTGTACAGCTGTTGCTGTTCTTCCAATGATGTCAATGTCGTCTGCGTAAGCCAGTAATTGGGTGGACTTGTGGAGGATTGTGCCCCTTGATGTCACGCCCGAATCTCGGATCACTTTCTCCAGCGCCAGGTTGAAAAGGAGGCAGGCCAGACAGTCCCCTTGTCGGAGTCCATTAGAGATGTTGATTGGTCTGGACAGTGTTCCATTGTGGTCATGGTCAACCTACATAGTCTTGTCAGTTTGTTGGGGATGCCGAATTCTCTTATGGTTTTGTAGAGTTCTACTCTGGCTGTGGTATTATAGGCGGCTTTAAAGTCTATGAAGAGGTGTTGAATTGAGTTTTGAAACTCTAGACATTTTTCCATAGCCTACCTCAAGGTGAAAATCTGATCAGTCGTTGATTTGTCTGGGCTGAAGCCACACTGGTATTGGTCTATGATGTTTCTGGCATATGGGGCCATCCTGTTTTGTAGGATAGCGGAGTTATACCGCGATAATTAGTGCACGCTGTGATATCTCTTTTTTATGTACCGGGCAGAGGATTTTTTTTCTCTTGTCTTCTGGCATCACTTCCTGCTCCCATACTTGCACAATTTATTCATGAATCGCTTGGTGTAATGTAGGCCCTCCATATTTAACCAGCTCCGCTGCGATGCCGTCTGCACCTTGTTGTTTCGACCCGGCTGAGAGCTCTGCTAACTTCTTCTATGCTTGGTGGCGGCAGCATAGCATTATCATCAGATATTGGTGGAGCCTCTGAATCCTCAGTTAGCTCGCCATTTAGCAATTCATGAAAGTGCTTTTCCCATCGCTCCAAGATGCCTTTAGGATCGTTGATCAGATTCCCTTCTTTGTCCTTGCAGTATGTGCAACGTGGTGTGAATTGCGTCATACTGCGGACTCTTTGGTAGAACTAACACGCTTGGTGCGGCCGTCGCTCACAGACGAGATTTTTTCCCAGGCTTCCTTTTTTCGTCTGTGAATTCTCTTTTCTTCTTTTCTGAGCTCTTTATAGTTCTCTTCGCGTGTCCGTGTTCTCTGAGTCTGCTGCATGGCTTGGTACAGAGGCATTCTTACGTTCAGTTGCCAGCTTGCATTGATTATCGAACCAGTCGTTCCGATCTCTACGACTTCTGCCTAAGATGGAATCAGCAGTACTAATGACAGTATTTTTAAGGCGGGTCTTGTAATAGGGCATTTGAATTGATAGAAATAAGTTGTAGAAAACAGAATTTTAAGCTGACCGATATATAGGAATTTAATAAAAATACGTAATTACATCTTCACTATAAGTATTCAAAATCAACCTAATGGACATTCAGAAATGATAAAGATATTCGATCAGACATCCGTTTTTCAACCGATTTCAGACACCGTCATTATTTTTAATATATTCCTTTACCATCATACAACTACCCACCACAATAGAACAACATATTTTCTTTCTAATTTGTTTAGACAAGGGAAGCTAGCACCACCTATATCCCAGGGGAGCTGACCTAGGTACTTGGCGTTGCACTGCAGAACCTATCTAATAAAGATTAGAACACCAATTCGCCAATTTGATATGGCGCAATCCCAGACTTATAACTAGGGAAAGAGAATAGTAATATAGCAATGTTGGCCCGAGCCACCTACATAATTTTGCGCCGTCAAGCGTTTCGTTTATGTCTCGGGCAGAAGCTTTTGCGTTTTATGACTTGGGAACCTTTTGCGGTTTGGTGAGCCTTTTTTGGTGTATCCTTGCGTTACAGGTGGGAAACTAGTAGAGTGCATTGGGTGGGCTTTCATGCCGGGGTAGTTTACCAGACATACCAACCTACCTGCATAGCTGTGTAGCTGATTGCCTGTAAAGCTGCACTGTTAAAATTTTTTGTAAAATTACAATTGTTTTACAAAATAAAAGCTGAGTAAAATTACAAACCAGTGTATGGCAATACAAAATTAAAATACAATTCAAGTAATTTTCTAAAATATGTGAGGAAATTTACTAATATCAGATGTAATTTTACAATCTTTATGTATAATTCCTACACGCATTGCGATTTTACTTAACTGTTTATCAGCTTTCAATAGAAAGCATTTCGAATTTACAAACATTGTTTAAAATTTGATTTATTATAATTTTACCAAACATAAATCTACTGTATACAGCATTTATGTGTAGTAAAATTACTCATATGCTATAGCAGAACTAAATCATAAACAAATTTAATTTTTCACACTTCCTGGAAATTGATAACTCTTTAGCAAAATTGCTACACACGTTTTGTAATTTTCCCAAATTTAATTGGAATTAATTGTGTAGTAAATTTACAAAACAGAATTGTATTTTTACTATATCGTGATGCGTAAAAACTTCCAACAATTGTTTTGAAAAATTACAATAGAATTTTTTAACTTTATTAACTTCCCAGTATAAGAAGTTATTGTAATCGGTCCGAAAATCGAAATCGAAAATTTCGACGTATTTTCATCTTTCAAGGTCCCAGGAGCATTTTAAGCAAAAAATTGGGAGGGAATATGTGTGTGTGTGTGCGTACGGATGTGGTCATTTTTTCCTGCACGATATCGCGCGAACCAAAAAAGATATCGACTTCGTTGAGGTGTCGTTCGAAGCGTATTAACCGAAATATGATCTGAAAAGATTTTCATAAAATTCGGTCGAGCTGTTTTTTTTTTGTTTAAACGACGTTTATGATTTTTGTACCTGCACGATACCGCGCGAACTAAAAACTATATCGACTTCATTCAGGTGCCGAAAAAAGAATATTAACGAAGAAATGCTCTGAAAAAAATTTCATAATATTCGGTTGGGCCTTTTTTGTTTAAATAGAAAAACATCAGTTCTGATACAGAAAGACCTTAAATTGACAAGTTTTGCTAATATCTAATAAACTCGATGGAATGAGACCCGTTCTAAACGAAGTGATCTTTTTGGGTTCTGCACAGCGATAGCCTTCGAACAAAACATCACTTGACAAAATCCGACAACCTTTCAGAATCGTGCAAAAATTTCGTTACCCTTTACAAACAGCGCGAATTTTTCAAACCTTGGATTAGCACTTTTTGGCGATGAATTGTTTTCTACGCGTGATACAGTTTCAGGAAATTGCGGTTTATCCCGTAGTTGCCGCAAAATTTGTTCTTTTTGGTCAAGTCTGACAAGTACTTAACAGTTACAGTTTTGCTAATATCTCCGGAAAGCTTTGGAATTTCCAAATGAAGTCGTTCGCTTCCCAGTTTGTCAATGGCGCTTCAGCACACTCAATACGAATTTGAACACCCGCTTTAGTGCAGCGAACGAAATACGGAGGACATATTTGTTTGCTAATGTCCAAGAAAAACAAATTCTCTAGAAAAATCTTGTGGATTTTCTATACTACTATTATAGTTGTTTGAACTGGCTTCTCTCGGGATTGCTTTGTCATCAGTTCTGATACTAGCCAATTTTCCACTAGTGCTAAACGTATAACTATTTTGTAAGAAGTCAGTTTATTCCATCTTCGTTCATCATACTGGGAAGTTGATCGTGTGGACCGAAGGGGTCAAAGCAGCTACACGGCTAGACTAGTTGGCCTGTCTGGTCTGTCGTGTCTGCCTGACTGGTTTATTTCGTCTGTATATAAGCTGTCTCTGTCTGGTCTGTCAATCTGGTCTCTGTCTGTCCGGTTATCTAGTTAAGTTTGAGTTGTGTGTGCTTGTGTGTGAAACTATTATAAAATTTTACTTGGCTTAGCTTCAAAATCCATTTTGTATGCGAAACAATATATGTATGTACATAAGTGTAGTAATACAATAATATAAACATAGCTATTCTACTAAGCATAGCTCGATAGGCGGAGAGAAGTAAAACACAATGTTATGACGATAAAATACATATTGACTGCATCGTTTTGAATTTAAAGTCCGATCGTTAAATGATGGAAAGTTCATTGCTTAAAAAACTTTTCATTCATTCTACGCTTGGATGCTACGCTTTAACTGAAAACGAAACGATGCGTCTTTTATAAATTTGAAATATTTAATCGCTCATAATTAGTGCATTGAAGGGAAGTTCGCAATTCCTAACTGGGCGAAATTTTAACTAATTGTCGAGTTTCTCATATTCTTTGAAATAGCTCGAGTTGTAAATATGTATATTCAAATATGTAAAATAAGAAAATGTTCACATTCAATTTTGCTTTGGGTGGGGAAATCCGCACCCAAAAGGTTAAATGCGCCCCTAATAACCAAGAACGTTGAAGGACCGCGAGAGGGATCTTAAGGTACATACATAGGTGATGAGGACCCCATGTAGCAAATGAGGGGCATGCCGAAAGAAGATTTTCCGTGTTGTGGCATAGCTTCATATTTCATAGAATTATGCTGCTGACCGTGCAGGCTGCAGGGTGTTATTTAGCATACTCGATTGACCGGTTCTGGTTCGATTACAGAGGTCAAGAAGCATTGGACATGACTACTACTCAGTTGGAGGCCCTTGTTAGTGAAAGGACACTCGGGTTTAATACTATCGACACCGGCGCAGTTATTGCTCACAAATTCACGGCGAAATTCTCAAATTTTTCAGCTTATTTTTCCACTCGGAATCGGCATCTTATAACGAGGCGCGGGCCCCTAGGTAAGCGCCTATGTTGCCCATGCTTAAATTCGACCCTGCTGCTGCGGGCTAGTTTCATTTTTACTGCAATTTGTATCTACTGCTGATCCCATCTTAGGCAGAAGTCGTAAAGATTGGAATGATTGGTTTGATAATTAATGCTAGCTGGCAACTAAAGTAAGAATTCTGCGTACTGAGCAATGCAGCAGTCTCAGAGAATCTGCGGACTGGAGAGAAATACAAGGAGCTCATAAAAGAAGAAAGAAGAGTCTACAGTTTCAAAACTCAAGCCAACACCTCTTCAAAAACTTTAAAGCCGCCTATGTTAGCATTAGCCAGAGTAAAAGACTACAAAGCCATGAAAGAATTCGGAGTCCCTAATAAGCTAATAAGATTGTGTAGGTTAACCATGACCAAATATGGCAAAACAAGTTAAGATATGGGGAGAACTGTCCAGACCAATCCTGGCCTGTATTGTTTTCAATCCGAGATCCGGGAGTGATAGCAAGGCAAGGGGCCCAATCTTCCGAAAGTGCATCCAATTTCTGGGCTTTGCAGACGGCATTGAATCATTGTAGAACATCAACAGCTATATAGGACGCTTTCACCCAGATTGAGCAGACTGCACATCAACGTAAACGAATCAAAGGTCTGCGATGGTCTGCAAACCTAACTACCAGGATAAAAATAAAAAATTATTATAGAACGGGCGAACATCGGCCGCTTGGCATTTTAAGGAGCACATAATGGCCTAAAATGCCGTTCACATTAGCGAGTACAAAGGGTATGTGGTGGCTACTGGTTGTTGCTAGTGACTGGTATGCCAGTACACGAATCGTTTGAGCACTTGTACTAGTATACTCTGGGCTTTAAACATGGGCATACAACGGCAAATTTGAGCCAAAAAAATAATCTGGACTAAATGTATTGTTAAATGTGCTTTATGGGAACTTGCTCATTTCCGTTATGTAGAACGGCCCTTTGGATTTACCGTGTGTGATGCGTGTTTATTTATATTTTAGTGAGAAATTATTTATTTAACCGGTCAAAGACGAAAAACTAATCGAAAACAATAACTTTTTTGAGTAGTTAGATTGCGCCAATTTAACGTACTTTTTGCCGAATATCGGCCGGGAATATAAAGAGAATGAGGAGATTGTCCGTTTCTGGTTCTGATTTATTATAGTGGAACCCAGTTTCATTAGGGTGTATGAAGAAACTTTTTTCAATCGCATTATATAGCATCTGGGGAATAATCCGTCGATGGATGTGTAGTGTAAGCCCTGCAGTTCTGCAAACAACCTTCTGGTTCTCGGCAGATGTTTCAATCACGGTTGGTGTTCGCCCGTTGTAAGGCCATCCTTATTTTTGCTCGGCTAACATTGCTTCCACAATGAAGGTATAAGACCGTAAATTGAAATCAGAAGTATTAAAATCATTTACCTACCTTAGTTCAACAGAGTAGCAACGAACAATAACATAGAACCAGAAGGACGCGCGCAGGCGCTAAAAGCTAACAAAGCCTACTATTGTCAAGGCTCTTTAAATCCACACATGCAAACTACTTCTGTAAAGACGATGACCTTACTGGTACTCGCATATAGGCATTCTGGAGCTTTGATGCTTAGCAAAAAGCACTCCAAGCTCTTATCCGTGCTCGAAAGGTCTTCGGAGAATTGTTGGTTTGTTATGTGAGGAAGATTATCTGGAAACTGTACAACTACGAGGTCTGCTCAGAAAGTTCTCTGCGATAAGATTTGTGGGCTGTGGCAGCGCGGTAACAACAACCTCCTTTTAGGGATGCCAAACTGGATGTCATCGGCATCGCAGGTTTTTGCGAGATACCATTCTTTGCCCACATCCTTTCTCTTGAATGGCGGTTATGTCAGCTTTATGCTTTGATAGGGTATCGGCTTCCATTAGAAGAAAATTCTTAAATCGTTTTGCTTGTTTCGTAACAAATATCTTTTTCTGGGTGCTGTTATTAGCCTCACATAATAATATTATAATAATATTGCGGCGTGTTCATATTTCCATATACAACATGATATTCCCAATATTTCGGTTGAACAATAGCTACAATAGTTTTCAGTTTAAAGTATTGTTGCTGGAGCCGTTCTAATAGTCTGTCTTCGAGATTAAATTGTTGAACTAGATACTTGACCATGATTCTACGTAAATGAAGTCTCTGCTTCCAGTCGGCTCCACGTTTTGCTAGTTCTCTCCAATCGTCTATAAATACTGTCACGCATCCATATTAATATGTGATGCTGTACACGAAAAATCTTAGACCCTATTTTTCAATATAAAAAATTGTACGTCTATATTTATGGAAGGCCTAGACTCTATGCTATAGAGTCTGGGTAAATTTTCAAGGACAAAGGCTGAAATTTGAATGTTAAGAAATTGAAAACTTTGTATACCTAAAAAATACACTCGCCAATGGTTCGTCGAAGATTTGAATAGGCCTTAGCATAAATTAAGAATACTTTTAAAAGTTTCAAATCGGAGTTCTATGTTATTGTTTACTACACCCCTTTGAAATTGTTGATTAGCTCGTTTACTTATGTTAAACCACCTCACGCCTTGTGAAACGACCATAAACTTTGTGCATAGCTGTGCGCCAAAGTAGACATGCTAATTGTTTATCTATGCCAAACTTTTCGTTTCAGTTTCACGAACGAAAGAAAATAAAATACTTTTCATTTGTTATTTTATCAGTATTCATCAAGGATTGCCGAAATCATGCAAAAGCTGAGTCAATATAGGAGTTATAAATAAATTAAATCGAAGTTTCCCTTCTCATTAATATTTCATTTCGTTTTATTAAAACAACATTCATATTTCAAAATTTATACGAATTAATAACTTAAAATGCGCGGCTGGAGATAGATTGTCACGGAGAAGGAGAGAGTTCGTCTTAATTATTTTCAATAAATCGCGGTTAAAATGTTGTCTTCTATCTATTTGTTAGGAGAAGAACTTGCACAGTCCTCCAAGGAAAAGTAAATGAACAAACTCACCCTCATCTAGCCATGGCAGCTAGCTTATAGAGTAGGCTTTCAATCACATTGTTCAGAGCCCCAGTTCATGACATCCAATCCCTGAATGACCTTGCTTGTCTCCTTGAGTATCCTTATAGAGTTATCCAGGCCAAAGAGCCCTTGACAAATTGTCAAAATTTCGACCCCATAAATTCTGGATGTTTTTTTCTTCTTCTCCTGCTTGTATATTTGCACTATGGTAACAGAACTTAAGCTCCGTTCTACGTTGTACATAGACAATACTTGCCACAGCCAGCGCAATCCATCTCGAATTAAAATGAAAACAAGTCAACATAAATAATGTCAAAGCAGCCCCAAGTGGGTCGCCTAGAAATCCCATTCAATCAACATTTACAGAAAAGATTCCGTAATTAAAGGCAACACATTTCCACTTCGAGCTGCCGGTACATGTAGTGTAAGTTCAATAAAAGGGGTGCACGAGGCCCGCCGCAGATGCCCGGGAAACGAGGATGTTCTGAGGGTGATTCGAACACCTACTATCTATCAGCAGCGCCACCCCCTACCCGCAAGCCGTTGTGTCAAAAGCTTCGTAAACCCTTCTTGACATTATTACTAATTGAATTAAAGCACGCCCCGCCGCGAGCTGTTATAGGCTCAGGATCAATCCTTCCAGGACGATGAGTGTTGGTAAATATTTGTGAGACTGAATATTTTTGTTGACTCTGAGAATGGGTGTGTAGTCGTGCAGCTCCGCTTGTGTAACTGCTTGAGAGACGCTTCTCCACAAAGATTACTTCTTTTAAAAAACTGCAGCATTTCAAGCCAGAGCCGTTGGTGGTGTGCACGTTGAAGGTTTAATGAACTTCAAGACGCCCAGCCACCCCGCCCGCCATTGAGTGCACTTTTAAGTGTTTTGCCAGTTTAGCTTGGGCTTGATACATGCAGACATAGCCACATAGCAAACTAATGGAACAAGTGTTTCAGAAGAGACTTGTTCTATGCTGTTCATATACCGATTCGTGTGCCGGATTAGGTGTATATATGTTTGTGTGTTGGTAGTGCGTTGTCAAGTCTCTTTCAAACATGCTTCGTCAACGAGGATCAACTCTGAAACGTCATGTCATCATAAAATTATAATGGAACGCTGGAAAATTTCGCTAGAAAAATAATCCCTTTTTGCGATGTAAATTTTTGTTTATTTAAACGAAAAGAAAGGACTTGTGTAAAGCACTTGACAGAATTTCTTGTAGTTGAAATGTTAAAGTTGAAACGAATGGGGATTTTGCGAAAAAAGAAAGACACGATTAATTTTGAACATTTTCGTGTAGTCAAGTGTTGTCTGAAATTTTATATTTAATAGTATGAAGACTTATTTTAGACAGAAATTCACATTTGCTTTTTTTTATAATTCGAGTAGCAGTTTTTAGAACACGTTTTTTCGTATCCTGGAAATAATTTTAACTAACTCAAGTGTATGCTCTTAGTTTAAAAAAAATACCCATGCACACTGGTTACTTGCATTTAGTGATATCTATATATATAAAAATGAATCATTGTTTTGTATGTAATCGATGTTTGAAAAATTGGCTGTATGAAATGACTGATTGAGTGTGGTTTATGTTACAAGACCTCAATAGCAAGGTTTATGTATATAGCTTTCATGATTATGTCTGTTGGTATTTTTGTAATGGCGCTTGAAAAAGAATTGTCGATATCCTTATTGGAATTTTTTTCTTCGCATTTAATTGATATGATTTGTACGTGAAATCGGTTTGTTTTATTAAATGAAATAAAAAAAAGTAAAATCGTTCTAAAAAAGGATTGTAGCAGCGATAGTGGTGTCAAATTATAAATGCATTAACCGAAACGTAACAGTAGTAACGTTAGAGTGCGTTTACATGTTACTCTCATTAGGCTGGCGTACACGGGTCAATATTTAACACTTGGTTAACCGGTTTGTTATCATACTCTCGGGGTACATGGGTCTTGCTTCACCAAGATTAACTTATTATCTTTAGATGGGATATCAACGGCTATGGCCGAGTAATGTTTCTTTATCTATATGGCATTTGTGCATGTGTTAGTTTTTAAGCAAAAATTTTTGTTGAACAAGGTACAATACTTCCCTCTCTTGCTATTGACCCAATTTTTATGTTAAAATGGACTTTATTTAGTAGTTTTCGACAAAGGCATATTTGAAAAAGAACAAAAAATATGAAAGTTGGCGCAGCCGAGCGGTTACTTTAACAATTTTAGTTATGTTCAGCAAAAAAAAATCGATACAGTTCGAAACGAACGTTGGAAAATCGTTGATGCATTGTGTGTCGGAAAGCATAAGTATGTCCAATATCAATATGGTCGTCAGGTTTGTTCATAACTTTTACTTGCAATCCACAATGGGATGAGACTGAATCATGATGCATGTTAGAAATATTCAAAGCGGTATTCAAGAGCATTGATTTCTGAAAATGTAATCGGGAACAATGGTTACCCAATGTATCTTCGTCGACCGACTAAGGTCAATGGCAAAGAGATAACTTGGAAGGTTACGATTGTGAAGCTGACAATCGTTGGGTCGTACTCTATTCGCCATTATTGTCCAAGACGTTCAATGCTCTCATAAATGTTGAATTTTGCAATTCTGTCGAATCAATCAAATTCATATTCAAATATATAATGAAGGGGAGCGACATGGCTGTTTTTGGTGCTGCTAATGCAAATGCGATCGGCAAAATAACACAATATTAAATGGGACGTAATGTTAGCAATAATCTAGCGGTATGGCAATTTCTTTCATACGCCATTCATAAAAGATATGAAACTGTTGTTCATTTGGTTGGTCATCTAGAAAATGGCCAGCGTATATATTGTACAACGGATAATGCTGCGGAAAGAGCTGAATGGTAACCATCCACCACATTGATGGGTGCAGCGAGGCGCAACGGGTTCAGCTAGTACATAATACAACCGCAGATTGGCTTTTATTTAAACCCATTGAAATGACGACGAGTCCATCACACTGGTTCACCATGGGCAATAGTTCTCGTATTCTTGAACGTAGCAGACAGTCGCCCTCCCAACCTTGCGTTCCTCTCCCTGCTGCCCATCCCGTGTAAGGTGTGTTCCGGATACCTGGCCATCTCCGGTTCTAACGAGCCTTGCCTGGATACTGCGCCCCTCGTTTCTCCGCTACTCATGTGAGTAATTATTAATAAACCAGTTTCAAATAATGAAAAGGGATCTGCTTCCCTTAAACGAAAAGCGGAAAGGACCACATATCTCGCTAAAAACAGGGCCTTGAGCCCACACATTAAAACCGATAACTGGAAGGTTATCAAAACGAACTAACAGGACCACAATGCAAGTTTATCTACTTCTAAATGAAGAATTCCTGGACCAGCTGGCAAAAGAAAAATACGACGTGAACTACGGCTTCCAAAAAAAACGAACTGAAAGTCTAAAAAACAGGCGAAGAAGATGAAAATGTGGAAACCAATGGTGAAAGCTCGACTCGTAGCGAAGTTGACGCATCGACAGACTCTGAGCTGGGCTAAGCCATCGGTAACATGTGCACAGAGCGCAAGCTCCTAAGCTGGGATATCAACGAAGTCAACTCCGGCAACGAAGAAGCGAAAGTGACTGTCGTCGAAGCAAACCACCGGGAAAATGGTGCAGGTGATACAGATAAACCTACGACATTGTAAAGCAGCGTCCGCAGCGGCGAAGTCGATGTTGCCCTACTCTAACAGCCACTGATCTGTGGCTTAAGGGCACTTAAATTTAATAGCTTTTACACCAATGGTAAAGGAAACCCCAGAACAGGTATTCTGGCCAAAAATAATAAAAAATGAAAAATAAAACAAAATAGAAAACTAGTTGGGATGTGGGTTTGACCCCTTCGGTCCACACGATCGCTTTCTCATTATGATGAACGTAGACGGAATAAACTGACTTGTTACAAAATATGTAGTAATATGTTTAGCACTACTTGGAAATTGATCAGAACTGGTGATAAAGTAATCCTGAGAGAAGCTAGTTCAAATAACTACAATAGTGGTAAATTCTTAAGATTTTTCTAGAGAATTTGTTTTTCCTGAATGTTAGCAAACAAACATTTCCTTCGTACTTCGTTCGCCACACTAATGCGGGTGTTCGAATTCGTATTGAGCGTTTTGAAACGCCGCTGATAAACTGGGGAGCGAATGACTTCATTTGGAAATTCCAAAGCTTTACGGAGATATTAGCAGAACTAATCAATGTAAAGTACTTGTAAGGCTTGACTAAAAATAACAAAATTTTCGGTAACTACTGGAAATTACGGGATGAACCGCGATTTCCTGAAACTGTAGGACGTCGAAAACAACTCCCAGTCAAAAAAGTGCTAATCCAAGGTTTGAAAAATTTGTGATATTTGTAAAGGGTAACGCAATTTTTGCAAGATTTTTAAAGGTTGTCGGATTTTGACAAGTGATGTTTTGTTGGAAAGCTATCTCTGTGCAGAATCCAAAAAAGATTACTTCGTTTAGAGTGGGTCTCATTCCATGAAGTTTATTAGATATTAGCAAAACTTATCTATTTAAGGTCTTTTTGACACTTAGCCGAAGTTTTTCCATTTAAACAAAAAAAAGCCCGATCGAATGTTAAAAGTCGAAGTCGATAGAAAGAAGTCGATATAGTATCGTGCAAGTACAAAAATCATGAACGTCGTTTAAACCGATAAACGGCGCGATCAAATTTTATAAAAAAATTTCAGATCATATTTCCAGTTAATACGCTTCGAACGACACCTCAACGAACTCGTTATATTTTTTGGTTCTGAAAATACGAAAATATGAAAATACGTTGAAAATTTCGATTTCGATTTTCGGACCGATTACAATAACTTTCCTATAAACTGGGATGTTAATAAAAAGTTCTTAAGAAGTGTAGCAAGTGAACAACCTTACTTTGTTAACTTTTGTTTATTTCTTGTTTAGTTTTTACTGCACGGTTATCTAAATGAATTTTCGAAATTTTTCAAAATTAAACTTCCACTTCACCTTCATTTTGGTCATTCTCATACATTCATATGCAATGGTACCTAGCTTCACTTCAATCCTCTTTTAGGTTAGGCCTTCTCTTCGTGATTACTCTACCGAAGTAAACGCCCTCGCGCCTCTACGACAGTGTAATACTCTCCATACTAGATTGGCCCACTAAACTACCGAAGTAAACGCCCTCGCGCCTCTACGAAATTGTAATACTCTCCATACTAGATTGGCCCACCCCATTTCCACCTTTTACAACCTCCAAACCGCTCATAACCCAAAAAACTGTTGCACCCCTCGAATTAACCTTACTACCATTGTATCATGAAATAGCAGACCGGTAGTACAAAGGATTAGTATAGCAATGGGGTTCCTAGGCCAGTGGATTCGGTTGGGGTCTTGGATGTGGAAGATGGGTAATCAAATTCAAATAGAATCTTGTCCTTTAATCCACTTATATTAATATCACCTCCTATACAGGGTGCATCCGTTAAATTTACAAAGCCGGCTGTAGGTTTTGGTTGGACAATTAAATAACTTACTTGATAGGGCTGGGGAATCGTAACGATTTAGCCACTAGTGCGTTTTGAAGTTGTATTTTTAAAGCTTTCCATATCAAACTGTAATTTTGTAACCCTATGACCTATTTTCATGAATTATGTAACAGTGTACGCAGGAAACTCCCACCTGTATACTCCAAACTGTAAAATTGAAGGTTCTACCCTACCAACTTCCAGATTATGAGTCAAAATTTCGGCGATTTTAACTAAAATTTCAATTTAAACTACCTTTTTCGCCAAAAATACGTGATCATATACTTTTTTTCCAAAAATAAGAAAGCCTAGATTTTGTATTTCCCATGAATGAGATTTGGACAATTTTTTTGCTACGGCCTTTACAATTTTAATGCATGCAATTTTAATTTGGCTCCATTTCATACCTTTTTGGTACTTTTTCACCATAGCTTATGCTGGAAAATACCAAATACAGGTTAGCTCTCTCAAAATAGCTATACTAGTCAAAGGGTAGTTCCTGAACTTAGAGCTGCGGTGACTCAAAAAAAATCCTGTGCAGTTTAGAAGCTTACCAGTGTCCTGACCAGACTGGAAATCTCTTATAAATCGTCTAAAACCAAGCTTGACAACGTGGTCCTTTATCTAAACGCCAATTTCGGCCTATTGCTCTTTCTTTGTTGTAAGGGGGCCAAGTCGTGTAGAGGTAGTACATATTTCCAGCTTGGCTGGCTACATAGCAGTTAGTAGTCAAGAGTGAAGTCTTTGATTCTGCGACCATTTCGATGGAGACTCCCTTCGTAACTAGGTAGTCTACTTTTTCGTTCCCATCTATGTACCTGTATCGAGAACCCAGATTAATTACGTTGGGCTTCCCACCAAGCTTTTTAATTCAGCTCTGCATGGTTGCATTAACGTGGAACGTGATGTCTCCAGTTGTCCACAGTAGAGCTGAGCATCAAGCGTCTAAAAGTCTCTCATAATGAACGAGTCCCTTACAGTACCACCACACGCACGCGCCGCCGCCGTTTTCGATATCAAGAGCCATTATTTCACTAGCTGTGGGTCAGGTGGTCGCGTCCTACTGAATATCATCGTTCAGATCCATATCATTGGTATTAAGCCAAAAAAAGCAGTCAAGATTTATATATAGGTAACGCAACCCGTTCACTGTACCAGCACTAAACTGTCACACGTGGTGGTTGGAAAGGCTGTTCCACTATTTTTCTTAGGTGTTCGAAGACTGATGAAAATTTGTTAAAAAAATCATGATCTTATTAATTTTCACCAGCGGTTTGAGAGTGCATTTCGATCAATATCTGAAAACCTCATATTTTCTACTTGTCAATAACATACTTATGCTGACAGTTCAAAAATGGAGCGTAATTTAAAATGACACCTCTTGTTGAAAATCGACATTTCACGAGATTAACACGGAACCGTGGCACGTTTTAAGTTTTCTGTGCATTCAAATTCTTTTTTTTTTCATCGTCATTTTCATTTAATCGAATAGCAAAAAAAAATCTTGTATCTCCAGTAATTAAATTCCACGAGAAATAGAGCAAAATCAAAGCAAAAATGCAATAAAAACACACCAAATGAAACGCTTGCAGTATAAAGGTTTAAATTTGAATGAACGGCCATTTTAAAAACAAGCCACGGAACAACCAATGATATGAAAAACAGAATTCCATTTCCTTTGTAATCAAAATCGACTAAAAAATACTTGAATACTTTTTGGCTGCACTAGGAGAAAATATCAATCAGGGCGAAATTCATTATGAAATACGCCCCGTTCATATCCATAATTACCTATGTACATACCTGGTGAATTTGGAAAAGGAATTTCAATCGCACATTGTTCAGTTGAGTTATTATTATCACTCCTTGGGGAGTACGATCGCGGCATTATTTCATCAGAAAATTGTCTCTTGTTTCATGGGATTGCTACGAGCACATTTCATTGTCGGAACAAATTTTTTCTCGATTTTTGAGGTTTTGTTTAATGTTAATCTTGGGTTTAGATGAGATTTTAAAAAGCTTGTGATTCGCTTTGATTTTGATTGAAAATTTTAAGCTTTGTTTTAGATTGCATATTTTTGGCTGGGACTTTGTAAACGATTCTTTACAGAAAGAGACAATTCAAAATTCAATTTTAAATTAAAAGAGTATTTGACAGATATCAATCGTATCATCTTTATCAACCTTTGAATTAAGCTAAATTCTTCGTGGTGAGTTTGATATAAAAGTTTAGTATAAACTACATAGGTGCAGGCTTGAATAACCATGCAACGGAATTCAACGTAAATATCCAACCGGGTAGGACATTCGCTTATAAATGCATGCGAGCCTTAGGCACACTGTAAATCCTAATGTGATATGTGTTTAGAAATAAAATATTTTAGCGTGTTTTTCTGAACGGTAGAGGGTTCTGTTTAAACTCTTCTAGTATTTGACAGAAATTGAACACTTAAGGTATTTAACAAGTAATTTTAACATAAGTCGGTCCATCAGAGGGCTCATAATTAAAACATGGACCCCAAAATAGGAAGAAGGGAGAACAAGCGCCAAGGTCCACCTAACCATGATAAACTGGCTGGGATCGTCATGAAATTAATACCGGCCATGTTTGCTGAGGGAAAACTAAAGGAGAACCCTTTGGCTTGTGACTCCATTGTGGCCGAGGTAGATAATAGGTAAAACTCCTTGGTTCTTTGGAGTAAAGATTACCTGCGCCAACCAACTCACCAGTTAATGATTAGTCCCCAGTGCTGCCAAGCCGCGCTTTTCAGTCAAAGTAATCAAAGAGTAAAAATTGAAATCAAGAGGAGGAGGCAGCAGAGCATGGTCATTCTCTGCTCACCATACCTTTCTAATGACTCCGAGGACTTTCCACCCTCTAAGGAATTCAAGAAGAGTGTATTGATTCAAGAGCGGTTTATAGATCATCATAGAATTGGATGCAATAAAAACTCATCATGATGCCTTGCTTAACAGTGGAGTGAACTCCTCCCGTCTGATTTATCTAATCTAGATAAAATAAATCGCTACCATCGGCAAAGCAAGGTTATTGACAGCACACTGTATCATTATTGCCTAGTGAATAATGTTTGGGCCCGGTAATATATCTCCTATCGTATTAAAACAATGGGCCTCACCTTTCGCCAAACCACTGCACAAACTTTTTGCCCCATCATACTTATCCAGACTCTTGGAAACTTGCCCACGTGACTCCAATAATCCCTCCAACTACCACCCAATAGCAATTTCTTCTATTCACTCCAAAACCATGGAGACCATAACCAACAAAAAAGTTGTGAGATATCTAGAATCAAACCTACTCATAAACGACAGACAGTAAAAGAGATCAACTGGCGATCTTTTAGTTTGCCTTACAGAACAGTTCAGCCGAAGTCTGCATGGATCTGGTGAGTCTAGTCTGGTTGTTTTGGATATCCAAGGCTCACGGTAGAGTTTGGCACTCAGCCCTGTTAGCTAAACTCAAAGCTATTGGAGTCGACTCACTTCTACAGAAGTGGATCGAGAGTTTCCTTTCCAGCCGCTCAATCAAGGTGGTATTGGATGGCGTCAAATCCGCATCTCAGCCGATATCTGCCTGGGTCGCCCGAGGGCAATTTAATCTTATTTTTATAATTATTTACTTTCAATCCCCTCCAACCCATTTCTCAGCTTCGGTGACGACGGTACTTTTCGTTAAGGCCCCCATACACGGTCAAATTGGATGTACATCGAAGGGCGGATGTACAACCAAAACTATCGATTGTGGGCCGGTCGGCCGATCAAAATTCGTTGCGTTAATGGGTTTGATGAAAATCAGGATGTACAGTGGCTCTCAAAATTATTTGAACAGCTACAGAATAAACGAAGATTTTGCATTCTACACAAAGTTACTGTAGATTTTTGGGATTTTTGATGCATTATTACCGACTAAAAATTATTTATTTTTGGACAGGACTATATTTAGTGATGAAAGTAAAGATTTAGTTTGAAATTCAGGTGGCCGCTTATATGTATGGAGACAAGAAAATACAGAGCTGGAACCAAAAAACTTGATTCCAACTAAGAAGCAAGGCAGAGAATACGTCATGGTTTGGGGTTGCATGGCTACAAATGGAGTTGGAACTTTGGTTTTCATCGATGGGATCATGGATAAATATAAATATCTCGATATTTAAAAAAAAAAAAAAAAAAAAAAAAAAACAATTTAAAATCATTTGCAGAAAAATTGAGAATGCCAGCTGTATGGAGGTTCCAGCAAGATGACGACCCCAAACCTACCGGGAAATGGGAAATAGTCAAGAGATGGCTTATATATAATATTCCTCAGCAAGTTTAACGCTCAGTTAGCGGCCCTCAACCCAATTGAAGATTTGTAGGCATATCTTGAAACCCAAATAAATAAAAGGGAAATAAAAAATAAAAGTGTATTGCAGCCTATTCTCCAAGAAGAATGGTCCAATATTGATCCTGAATATACAAGCAAGTTAGTAAGATTACTGAATACTCGTCTAAAATGTGTTACCCAAGCAAAAGGTAGCAATACGAAGCGTTAAATATCGAAATTGTCAAAAACATATCTAGTGTTCAAATAATTTTGTGACCCATGAATTTCTATCTTAATGTTACATATGTTGCACTTGAACTATATTTATTTACATTTAATTTTTTTTTCTTTTGAGAATAGTTTTATTAAAGATTTTATAGTAATAATACATTAAAAAAGACCACCAATCAGAATAAACTTTTTCTAGAACGCGAAATCTTCATTTATTCGGTAGCTGTTCAAATAATTTTGAGAGCCACTGTACATCCAATTTGACCGTGTATGGGGGCATTTACTCTTATTGCTCCGATACAAGACAGACACGTGCCATATACTTTCTTGCTGACCGTGAACTAATGTCCAACTCTATTAATAACGACATTAAACTAATTCTAGAGTGTGGAAGCAAGAATCGTGTCGAATTCAACTCCACCAAAACCAAGTACTGTCTTATTTCAAAAAAACAGTTCCTCTCCATCCGTGACCGTGGGTGAAACTGAACTAATGGCCGACCCCTCCCTACACATCTTAGGCGTGACATTAGCCAAAGACTTGCGATGGAATGACCACATATTTCAATTCGTCAAATAAGCATCCCAGGGCTTGGGATTTCTTAAGAGATGCAAGTTCCTCCTCCAGCCATCGGCCCGTGCTCTTATTTATAAATCCTAGATTCGGCCTCTTCTCGAGTACAACTCCCTCGTTTAGGGCGGCGCTTTCACACCGCTTGCTCCACCACTGACCCCTTGAGCCACCTCAAGAATGTAGCAGCACTGACAAAATTTTATCGCTACTAGCATAGTGACTGTTCCTCCGAGATAAACGTTGTTCTGCCTCCACGGCAATATTGTACTGGAAACACCAGATTAGCCCACTCATCTCACTCCCACCACTTGCAGCCTGTCCGTTCGCGCAATCACCAGGATTCAATAGAACAACTCGACTGTGGAATAATTTCTCGCAGTCAGTGTTTCCGAGCTCCTACAACATCCAAGTATTCGAACGCAGGGCTCATTGCAATCTTCTTGAATACCTCTTCGTACCTTTATGAATCCCCTTCCCCCATCGTACTAAGCTTACTGCTAGGCATTGCACCATGACGTAACAAATGATATGACGGACTGGTAGTACAAAGGGTGACTCTTGAGCTTAGCACAGCTACATAAAAAAAATAAACTATTGCACGCAACAAATAACTTGCTACCGCGACTGGCAGGCAGGTCACCAAGGCGTCGTCGTTCTCCATTAATAGACGGTCTTTTGTTGCGACCGACAGTATATTGATGGACTCAATGGATTTTGTAAAATCTATAGCCATGTTTTTTTAATGAACTATATAGTTCTTCCCCATACAAATCTCAAGACCCAGGTTTATTCGGGGTCTCTATCGAGGATTTGGGAAATTTCTCAATTTCCCTTTCTTTACGGAATATTGCATACTTTCGGAGGTCGGAAAGACGTAATTTAAAAATAAAAACAACAAGTGATGAGAGCAAATTTATAACAAATAATTGATTTTGTAGAAATATATTTATTATTTTCTGGGTACTTCCATGAAAATGTGGACATGATATAAGAAAAATTTGATATTTTATACTTTTAACTATGTCTAAAATAATGTATAAGGTTGACAACACTACCATCAAACGTCAAATTCAAGATTTCACATCAAAATTCGTTATTATCAGAAGTAGAAACCATCGGTATCAAAGAAAGACGCTCTTATTACCAAGAAATATATGGATCAGATAGTAGTTCTAGTAGTAACAATAATTTACATTTATCTATTTAAAACCACAATAACTGGCAAGCGAATTTTGTTAGGAGGATATAAATAATTATTACTTTGTGAATTCATTTTAATTTTTTGTAAAAACCCTAAAGGGCTCCTAATTTAAGTATGAAAATCGATAGTAACGCGAGTTACCTTTTCTTTGTAACGCGAGTTACCATATAATTTATCGATTATTTTAATAAGTATAATGTAACAGCTTTTGTTTCTATTAAAACACCATACTGGTATATTTCTGCTTTTATTTTTACCTCATGTAAAGTAATCTACCCACAAATTTCATAGAAATTTCCGAAATAAATTTACCCTCTGAACTGGCTGTCCAAAAACGGTAACGCGAGTTACTGAGACAATTTATTATTAAATTAAATAAATATTATATTTCTACTAATTTTTTTAATTTATCTCATGTTCTAGACATTACTCTACGTCCATAAAAAATAAAATTAGATTAATTAATGTAAACACTGCAAATTAAAAGCTTCATGAAAGTATATAAAATTTTCTGCATGTAAAGCGAGTTACCATGGAATTACCTACCCAGAGGGGATTTCGTGTTACAGTGTAAAAAAATAACACTTAACTTCCGATAATTTTGAAATTTTTAAGCATCGAAGTAGGCGCTTCATGAAAGTTCCCTTGTCGTTTTTTAAAATGAACTCGATAAAAGAACTATATAGTTCATTAAAAAAACACGGCTTATAATAGATGTAGAACTTTTGACAGACTATCTTACAGAGGCGATTATTGCTACCTATAGGAAAGTTTTTTGCGATAAGACTTATGGGTGCGACAGCAATTGAGACCCACTAGACCAAGACGCTCAGATCATCGGCTGACATCAGCCCAGAATCGGGACCGACGGAGAGAACAGTTGCAAGAGGCCAGGGCCAGATTCCGGCTGTAGAGCCGTTAAAGATAGCTAAAAGCACTTTGCTTTGATGAGAACGTAGAATTGGCAGACTACATAGTGGAATAACACCATGCTTTTCGCAGTATACGTACCACGAGACCTCTGATACGGCTCTTCATGATTTGGTCAAACTAGAAATACCAGTACTAAACAGAGGATGCAATTGCACTGTTCTCGATGTCAGAGAAGGTTTCGATAACACATTCTTTCATTCTGCTCTAAATACATTCATTCTGCTCTAAATATACAAAAGTTGTAGCACTTGTTGTGACTGGATCGACTCTGTGATGAGAATGCGAGAATGTGCTGTACCGTGGATCAACTTCTGGAGCTTCTCGGTGTTAAAACA
This sequence comes from Thereva unica, assembly GCA_949987705.1. Classification (NCBI taxonomy): domain Eukaryota; kingdom Metazoa; phylum Arthropoda; class Insecta; order Diptera; family Therevidae; genus Thereva; species Thereva unica. The sequence continues at coordinate 121,506,582 of OX465283.1, read as the reverse complement.
AAACGAGTATTATTGGGGTTGAATAAAATCAAGCTTAACAGATTCGCTACTAAATCACCGTCATTAAGTCTATGTCGTCATAGATTTGATATGACTTGCTGTTATATGTGATTGTCCATATCCCTTCCTGTCAAATTGGGCCTATTATGTTTCTCAAAATGACCCTTCTAAAGGAATGGAGCATTTCCTCTATTCTTCGTGTGAGCATCCATGTTTCACTCCCGTAGCATATAACAGGACAAATTAGCGTAAACTTCGTCTTTCGATGTAGTGCTTCAGATTTCACCAATTTACGGTGTGCGTAAAAACTTTTGTTTCCGAGTATGCTTGGGATTCCTTAAAAGATGCAATCTCCTCCTTCCGCCGTCGGCCAGGGCTATAATCTACAAATCCTACATTCGGCCCCGCCTCGAATTCAACTCATATCTCTGGGGCACCGAGTACCACCTTAGCGTGGCTGGACAAGGTGCAAAACCGCGCCCTCCAACAAACCGCGACGTCGCCATTTGCTCCACAATTGATTCATTGTTTCACGAGATGCAACACTAGTGTTGCAACTCTCTCACTGTCGCATGCGAGAAAAGACAACACGCGAGACAACAGCTTCTGCCCCATGGCGAGAGTAGCGCGACAGTAAAAAATTCCTAGTCTCGTCGAGACAACACTATCGAATGCGAGACTGTCGCGCTCTCGCTGGGTCTCGCGGGATTTCCCAGTTGGTTAATATTTTTCCCGGATCGTTGCGGGATTTCCCGATTCTATAGAACGTAGAGTTTTATATGTTCGTCGGTAATATGAGCTGGACAACCCCAGTCTTCTAGAGTTTAAAGGTGCCAGTGAATCCCCAACACGCAGGCGAGAGCGCGAGTGCACCCTTCTAAACATCCCACTGTCTCATCGAGAGAAGCATCCCTAATCTAGTCTAGTCACACTACTCTCGCGGAGACAGTGGGTGGTGTGAATAAAAACTAAGTGAACACTCTGAGTGGATTCTCTTGAGAAGGGTATGTCGTCCAGAGTGAACACTAATTAGGAGGGAGAATAAATTCTCTTAAATGTTAATTTTATGTTAAATTTTTTTACATTTAATTTTTTTTTGCATCTAAGAAAACAAATTATTTTTCAATGTATTTTTTATTCTGTTTAGATTTAGGGGATTAAAATAAATTTCCTAAATTTTTTTAATAATATTTCAACAATTTTTAAATCTTTTTTTATATTCAACTTTAATTTTACTCCCTTAAAGGCACAAACAGATTGTCGCAGATCGTGGTGGCGGCCGTCTGCGAAGGAATTTCCATACATTTAAATTCTCCGAAGGGCAAAAACGGACGGTGGGGGAGGGCGAGAGTGCAACACTGACTCTCGCGAGAGTAACGCGATACTATCGCGACACAACACTATAATATCACTGTTGCACTCGGGTGCGAGACAAGACAACAGTGGTCTCACTCTCGCGCAGCGAGATCGAGACCGCGGCCGACTGTTGTCTTGTCTCGCTCTCGTGAAACTCTAATTCATTAAGTCACCGCAGGAATGTAGCGGCTCTGGTGAAATAACGACTGCTCCACCGAAATGTATAACCTCCTGCCACCACGGCAATGTTTTTCCCGCAACACAAGACTAGCAATTTCGGCTCATCCTCACTGTCTATAGCCCTTATTTTCGCGCATACATACATTCGCACACGTTTAGAAATTCGTTCTTTTCGAGATCAACTCGACTGTGGAACAACAGTCAGTTTACCAAACTTATACAACAGCCAAGAGGTCAAACGCAAAGTTCATCTCCTCATGCACCCCCCAGACTCCCTTTAATCTATTTTATCCTCTCTCTATCCTTCGAGCTAAGCTTACTACCAGACACCTGACCTTGACGCGTAAGACATGACGGACTGGTAGTACAAAGGGTGATACCTGAGCTTAGACTTACACATAAAAAAAAAGATATCTCCTACTGATTTCTTCTAGCTCTTCGTTTTTATTCGTCACGGTTGAGCCCAAATACACGAAATGGCTAACTAGTTCTAACTTATGTTTTATCTGTCGTCAGGTAGTTTATCTGCAGCATTGGCTTGGCCGTATGGGCAAAACATCGATGCAGTGATTGGACATAATACTTATCTTACTTTTGTGAACGCTCTGTGATACTGAAGACATGGTTATGGATATGGTTGAGCAGATTATCTGCTGCCCACGGAAGAATATGAACTTTTCACTGAAGTTAATTTATGTGAAGAGAATATTACACCTACACCATCTGATGCCACTCAAAGTCAATATGTAGTAGCAGTAAAGCACAACCTACTGGAACTTAAAAATACTAACAACCCTCGAAGGCAAGTTGGTATTGTTTTGTGATATAGTTAAGTAATATTTTGTGTCATGTTTGTTTTTCGTTTATTTTTTTAATTTTTATGTTTATTGTGGGTTATTTTTCTCCATGAAGTTCAGGTCAGCGAGTGCGGGGGTACTCCACACTTGACTATGGGCGATTGAATTCGGATGGTGGGTGGATATCCTATTTTTTCAAATATTAATAGAAAAAACTGTATCAAACAAAGGCAAATTGTATTTGACATGGAATTTTCATTTGGTTGTATTGTACATGTAAAAGGGCGTTTCTGGTTTGGAAAATAAACAAAACTGGTGAGGGTTTATCGGGAATTTTAAAAACGCAATAATAAGAACAATAACGTTTTGTGTGTATATACAACAAAGGACGCATAATTGTTATTCAATTTAAGGATAAAAGGTTTCGAAATAGCTAGTGTTATATGAATTGTTATATAACTTATATTATGGCTGTATGTTGATGGTTCTGTAAGTTGTGCACCATTTCCGCATAGAAAAAAAAACACAGCATGGTCTTTTATTCTAAATAATCTAAGTCTAAGATCCTAGTTAGCTCAATACATACACACGTTATACTTCCGGAAGCATTTTGTATTTAATGTTGTTTAGAAGAACTTGGATTTCACAACTTCCCTCTGCCGGCAAAAAAATAGTCTGCATTTCATAATAATGTTTTTCTCCGTTTTTTCTCTTCAAAACAAGCCTATCCTATTCCCGTTTGCTTAAGATATTTCCTCAAACACAAACAATTTCTCTAGTTTCATAACATTCCTTCAACTCTGAATCACACCTAAGCCTTCATATCTACAAACAATTCGCTTTCGGAAAAGCCACAAAACTGGAAAATATCTTCCCGGTTTTTTGTTGTTGTTGTTGTTGTTTTTGGTTTCTACTTTTGCTGTTGTCGTTGGTGTTGTGATATCCTAGCTGCAACTAGTTCAAGAAGGTATTTTCCCCGTACGTAGATGATATATGTGCCTTCTACCTTCTACTCTATGTAGGTATCCGGGTCTGCGGGGATCATTTCGCCGGTAGGCTCTTCCGATGTCATTCCACATCGCACTGAAGCCAGCCAGAGGACTCACATTTGGCTCGCAATTAGACACGTTTGTTCTATTTCTTTGGGATTAACTCGGGATGTCCTCGCTGTGTGCGATGTGTGTGGTAGTTGTATGTTCTTCTTCCTGAGGACTTGTGTGATGCTGCATCCTGTTAACTGTGTCACCGGCAAACGAAAGACATAGTTCGGGAAAAAAGTAGCCCCATTCTTTATCCTTTAGTTAGATTTGTCCTGGAAAATGTGTAACTGTTTGATGATGCACACAAACAGTTTATGGCTGAAGTACTACCTACAACTTTTTAATTTTTTTCATTGTTTCAGTTTGTTGTATTAAATCCTAAATAATTAAATACATATGCCAACAAATCCCTAAAAAATAACACAATAATTTAACCAGGACACGGACTTACATTATATTGTATGATTTTATGCTATGTGGAAGTATGTACGTACAAGCTCCAGCATCCAATATGGGGATTATCTTGCAATATTGCAGCCGTACAGAGTATTTCGCATCGTTATGTGCTCTCCAGCCTTTGAGTATGAGGGCTAAAAAAAAGGGCGGCAAGAGGGAGAAAATTGCTCCATTTTCCTGATATTTCCAAGCTGTGCGGACGAGGAGTTCACATGAGCTAAATCAATATACTCGTAAGTTCAGAATAAAACAATCTTTCTGCTTCCTTTTGTTCGCCTCCACTTTTTTGCTATTTTATTCAACTCTCGATATTTGCTTCAGATCCTTGTCAAATATTATTTTATATTATCGGGGAGGGAATGGCTTGAGTACAATGAAAATTGAATATTGCCAATTATGGTGGTCATATTTTATTTAAAAAAATTCGATTTTTTTTAGATTTATCACGTAACTTTAAAGCTGTTAGTAGAATTTTAGCGAGCATTATCGATCGGCATATGGTTTAGTTCGAACGTACATTTTAGTGAAAATCTAAGTAGAATTATCAGAAGCACTCAATTTTATTAAGAGGATTGTTCTTTCCAGAATTTATTCTTTTTCAATGCGAGAAACTGAAGAGTATGAATGAACAAGTAAAGTTTGATTTATTGATAGATTCAGACCGGAACCAGCGCGCGTCGTTTTACTTAGATTTTTGTAACTCAAATTCGTAGTTGCCTACAACCATCAATTACCGCAAAATATGTACAAGCGGGTTTTCATATTTTAACCGTGCTTGGCTTCTTGGCCAGCGAAAGTTACTGCAATCAACTCATAGCCAGAAGGGCAGCGTCCAGTATCCTCTAAGTAACTTTTTTTAAGTTCGAAATGTGAATCAGACTACTTCCTAGTAAAAGCATCGGCTGTCCAGTCAACTAATAAAAAGAAACAACAAACAAATCGTTGATCGTTGATCGAAAGATTTATTCAGTTACCGTACAGGAAGGCTGTGACCTAGTCACTCGCTCATTAAGCAAAATATTCAGGGAACGGCAACACAATATTTACACCTAAGCCAGGCCGTTTGGATTACACTTCGGCTAAGGCTTTCAGACCGATAAGTCTCTTGTATTTTGCCTTGAAGAAGACGAAGAGAAAATTATCGATAGGGTGATAAGAGAAACTTATCTTCTACGACAGCATGCAAACCAGGCGGGCAAGTCTACTAAGACTGCACAATCTTGTGCCCAGGCTGGAAGGCGCAGTACTAAACAAAGGAGTTGCGCTGGCGGCCTTCCTCCTTCCTATTGAAGGAGCCTTCGACAATACATCTTTGATACTATAGCTAGGGCTCTAAGTAAACGTAGTATAAGTAACACTTTCTGCAACTGGATCAACTATATACTGAGAACTACCAAACTACGGTTTCTCATGTTGAGGGGTCTCTGAAGGGCACTATCGCAAAAGGCTGTCCGCAGGGAGGAACGTTTTGTCCCCTCTTTTGTGAAGCCTGAATGATGATAAACTCTGAAACGGCTCAACGGACGCAAATTTTTCACCCAAGATTACGCAGACGATGTCGTCATCGTAGGGGGCCTCGGTAGTCTAGGGAGTAAGGCACCTGACTACCATCCCCAGCGGTCCCGGTTTCGACTCCCGGTAGCACCACGGTCCTACGCCTTTCCCCCCTACATAACTTTCCTTCTTTCTTCTTCCCTCTTTACATTCCAGATTCCTTCTGTCATAGTCTTCCCTAGTCTTTCCTCGTTCCAGCAAGAGCCTGTCATCGGTTGGTTGATGAGATTCAACTCGTTTCAAGAGGCATAACACTGCAGCGAGTTGTTCTATTACCCCGATGTCAGAGTCGCGATAGTATTGGTAGGAGTAGGTGGAATAAAATATCTCGGCTAGGATAAGACAGTTCTTTCAGCTTCTCTCTCTCTCTTCCCTCTATCTTCCGACTAGAGCTGCTGTTCGACATTGCACTCTATACGAAAAAAAAATAAATAGATTGTCGACAGTGCAAAGGTCCTTTCCCTAAGCCTATCACATAAGTCTATCACATAAAAAAATACACGTTATCGAATTCAAATCGGTACAATGATTTGAAATTATAACCTGGTACACCAAAACGTCGAGTATTAGGGTCGATTCAGAATGAAAGCTTCAAGCTGCAAGCTTCGTACTTCAAAAATAGGATTATACGATCAAATGCAGCAAAAGTCAGCCGAAGCTTGATACTTGCAGCCTGAAGCTTGCATTGTGAATCCGCCATTTTACCTTTTCCTTTACGCGTTTCTATATTTTTAAACATATTTGTTTTTCTTCGTTTTCAAATTTTGCGATTATTACATAGCCCCTCAGCTTACTACTAATTTGAATGACTACTTATTTAATTTTAGCTTTTTCAAAAAAAAAAAGCCGAATGAAATTATAAAAAATAAATTATTATGACGAAAAAAAAGCACCGCGAGCCGAAGAATCGAACCCGCAGCCCCACAGACGAAGGACTTTTCCATAGCCCTTGCGCCATGGCAGACACTACCGGTGGTTGACTAATATGCTAATAAATCATTTCAGAAAGAAGAAAAAGAGAAAAAGAAAACAAAAATGTTGCCCCGACCAGGCTCGAACCTTCAACGCCACACGCCGCTGAACCGAGGATCCGACGCTCTACCCACTCCACCATCGGCCTACTGCCAGATTTACAACAATAAAGTAATTTGTTCCGTGCCTATGAAATGTTTAGGTTAAACTAATTTTAACAGTTTTTTATGTCTAACTTCGAACTCCTTTATCAGAATTTCGAAAAAATTTAACGGGACCACCGTGGGAAACTCCCCCTTCAAATGAACCAAAAAAAAGGCAAAAAAGTCATTGGGTTACAAAGTTATGCGTGAACAGGACTACAAAATACCTACACGTCGAATTGAGTAACCTCCTCGTTTTTTGAAGTCGGCTAACAAAAGGTGCGGTAAGCCGAATTTTTAACAATATTATATGTAGTTGTATTTGTATGTGTTGTAGTTGTTGGATTGTTTTCGTGAATCTTCACAATCTCCACTTAATATGTAAGTATATTGTCATCCAGTCTGAAGTGTTATTCAACAGAAAGAATACCATGAAAAAGCGTAATTAGTGGCTAGTCTCTAGGCACAACATCCCACTAGTTATTATTGCAACTTGACAAAAAAATGACATTTCTCTTTAATCTCAAAATTTCCCATGAAGGAACAAAAATTTCCCATGAGTAAATTGTATTTGAATGAGGGAATTTTTATTCACACCACATCGAGTGTTCACTATTAACGAATCACTCCACTTCTATCATGGCTGGTGTTTGCCCGTTGGAAGGCCTTTTTTATTTGTACTCGGGTGGACACGGCATATTTTTAAAGACATTTTTGATAAAATTTCGAGATAGAGTCTTTCTTCGTGGGGGAGATATCAAATAAATGGGTATCTTTTGTAAGAAAAAAAGTCATCGCTACTACAACAAATATTTGGGTATTTTGCTCTCTTTCTAATATTTTAGTTTCAGATCCAACCGAAAGCGGAGTTTTTATTTGAATTTTTGAATAGTACAGATCGATATTTTGTTTTTTTATTTATTTTGTTCTTGTTACTGAAGCTTATTATACATTCACAATAAGATAGAAAATAATTTTAGAGTTGGATTTAAAACAATAGACACACTGGTAATAACTAGCAATCCACAATTATATTATATTACGGATAATCAGTCCCTAACAAATAATATACAAGTAAAAATCTTTCACAGAATTTTTGAATTCAGTATTTTTAAACACTTTGAAGAGTAATTAATAATATGTGTGTGATAAAATTACCAAACATACAAAATATATTCATCTTGGAATTTGACTCTTCAAAACTCCCTGGTAAAAAGTTGGTGGGGTGAAAATTAATAAATAAAATAGGTCAGGTATGCGCTCTAGCCGTACACGTGAAAGTTTTCCCCATCGTAAAAGCCAACTTTGACCTTACTATGAAGTTATAAACCACCAAAGCCTGAAATATTTTCTAAAAGTTTGTCGTCTGCTTTTAGGATTTTTGAAATAATATTCGAAGAAAATGCCACACCTATTTGTAGTAGACCATGAAATGAGACCCAATTACTACTCTACCACAGCGTGGCTAGGAAAATAGGAGTTAAGATATACAATGTAGTAGAAGCGAAGGTAATATCAGAAATTATTACCTAAAAATCATGAAGAGAATCTCTGCTCCCAGAAAAGTTAGTTTTCGGCAAGGCAAAGGAATTAAAAATAAAATTCCAAAAAAGAAAAAAAAATCACTACAAGGATAAACATTTTCATCTGCAATACAAATTCTGATTAAAATCCACACCGTCATGCCGCAACTCTGGAAATCTGAACTTCGCACTTTCTCAACCTGGTTACACACCTGCACATCCCCTTACCCAGGAGGCTCCATTAATGAAGCATTCAAGTTATTGCAATATTCAGCATTGCAGGTGCAACAACGAGAGCTTCCGTGGTAAAGTTTGCTGTTTCAGCTGTATGCATGCATTTTGTAAATGGTAACTTAATAGAACCTGAATTGAAAAGTTGGTCGGAGTTGCAGGACAGGGCGGAACAGAGTTTTTCCGCAAATTTTACTTATGCATGGGTGTAGGGCTATTTGAAGTTTCACCAGAATCAGATTCATGGAGATCCGTAATTTTAAGTTATATTTACTTAAACTTAAAAGGATTCTAAACCCCGCAAAATTTGGATCCCAAGCCCCGCGCACGCCTCCATTGGTTTGTTTGTACATGCATACATAAAATGCGGGCCTATGTGTGCTTTTAATATCTCTCTCTACATCAGGAATTATTTTGGGTAAATCCACCCTGTTCAGTGAACCTTTTAACAAAAGTTTAAGCTGAAAATCCCATTTTTTTTTGTTTCAATTTTACTATCCTTAGAAATACGTTGCGTTCCTTCTTATTAATACTTCCTCCAGGTGTGTGATACCTCTTGCGATCCGCCCAGTGTTTCATTTCCTTACCCTTTCTTCTTGCACATATCTCATCCCTCACGGCTACCATATTTTTAGCCCTCTTCACCTGCGATGGAAGCACGCCGAGCATCGAATTATGTGAAAGTTGTTGAATAATTGCAACCATCCTGAATGAACAAGCAGATTTGAAAGCCTTTAGAAAGCCTTTCTCGAGTGTTTTTTTACATTTTTGTTGTTGTTCATAAAACAGGATTCTTTGAACCCGGATTGAATACATGAACTAAAGGCAGGCAAGCAAAAGAGCGCTCCCCTGTTCAGACTGCTCCCTGCAGCGGGATGAGCAAGTATACAGGAAGAAAATGCATCCGGTTGGAAAATTCACCAAAACGAAAATCGCAATTTGAATGAAAATTGGTCTTGAAATGTGTGCAGTTTTATCTGCTGTTAACTTCACGTTCAATTTGAATTGAAAGCTGCAAGGGTTATTACCCTGTCGTGCAAGATAAACTTACCAAAATTAAAATTCACGCACGAGCTCATATGATGAATGCAATTTGTGCATTCACACTTGCTAAAACAAATTACAAAGATTTTTGTGCATTTATGCATGCATTATGATAAAAAAGAATTAAACGTTGTTGCTGATAGACAATTGGTGTACTGGGGGTGGATTCAGCCAATTCCCAGCTTTAGAAACTTTGGTGACAACGTTTGTGTCCTTTATTCCGGTAGAAGATAAAAGTGCCCTGCTGTGTATAGTGTTTGCAATTTTTCTATTACAGGTTACAACCAGTCTGGGACTACCGGAAACGATTTTTTACACTTTAGTACGTTTTTGTTCTTATTTTCTTTATGTGACAGAAATAAGCTTAGTAGTCACCCTTTGTATTACCAGTTCGTCATGTCATTGTGCAAGGTGCAGTAGCCAGCTTAATTCGAAATATAGATACTGGATGCAGTAGATTAAAAGGAGCCTGGATCTAAAGAGACCTGTAGGGATAGGCCTTTAAACTCTTGGATATGGTACGAGCTCGGAAATACTGACTGCAGAAGGTTCCGCAGTCGAACTATTCTAGCATTTGACGAATCCCTTGACCGGTACGCGTGCGAAAAGAAGCGCTTTAAACTGTCAGAATCCCAAGTAAAAATAAAATATGGCGTAACAACGGGTGAATACCGGCCGTGATAGAAACATAATCCTCGCCCATATGCCGGGCATCAGAAGGTTGTTTGAAGGACTGCGTGGTTGGATGCAGCACACACACATCAGCAAAACTCAAAATTCATCCCGTATTTAATAAGGAAAACATCATGAAATCCGGAGCTCATATGCTCGAATTCAAAGATTTTAAAATTGCAATACAAAAGGATTTTTTATTTTTTTATTTCAATTGTTTCGCTTTCTTCAAGCAGTTAAATAACAAAATTTCGCACTAAACTACGCATAACACACTTCACGTTCAACAACCCAACGACTGGCGAATTTGTTTCTCCTATGCATCGGTAATCTTGAAATATGATAACCCAAAGGCCGATTGAACATACCGAAAATGTTATGCTCTTGGCCTTTATATGCCCGTCGTATGCCTATGTGTCCAGTTCAGTACTCGTTCTTTTGGTCAAGTTTGACCGTCCAGGGGCCGTATGTGCTTCCATTAAAAATGGTTAAAAACTCTACGGTCATCTTATGTCCCTTAAATCCCAAGCGGGCGGTGTACACCCATTGTAAGGCCATCTTTTATTTTTGCTCGCGGACTTTACTTTACAAAAACTCGAGTAGCGCCACCTTCAACTCCATAGTGTGTAATAGCCAACAATGCCATATTGCCTTTGACTTGACCAGATAGATAGCCTGCCCGAGCGGGTAGTGGATGGACATTCATTATCCCATAGGAAGGGAATATGCTGCTAAGACCTACCTCAAAATTTATTAAGATTCTAAGATGCATTACTCTTATGATATATGTGTAGGCGTTTGCTTCTTTTAAGTCAACCGATTTGAACAATCTGCTTGCAAGTCTTGTCTGTATCCAGGCTTTGCAGAGTTTGCCTGTCAATTTGGCATTGAAGACGCCCGCCCGGTTCCTAATCGGGAAGGTTCTACAGATGACTTCTTCTCCTAGCTCTCCATATGACTGCCGAAAACGGCCAGATATGTAGATACATATAAGTATCTATCGCTTTATGATGCGAACTTCGCTGTTATTATACCCCAAGTCTGTGGTTAGTTCTTCAAAAAGAAATCCCTCCATCCTGGCAATCTGTGGTAGGTATCTAAACCATAACAATAATTAATGGTAAAAGGGCATCAATTTCTATGTTTTAAAAGTGGCAGAACCGAAAGTCTCGAAAGTTTTTAGTCCACGAGAAAGTACAGAGACAGAAATTGAATAGATTTTTGCAACTTCTTGCTCTTCGGAATACCATATTACAGTATAGGTGCAGACCTGGTGTAAACAAAGGTAAAAAAAGTGATCATTACCACTGTCCAACAGGGGCTGCAAAAAAGAAGTAAAGTAGACTCTCAAGTTGGGAATAAGTTCAACGTATCCCACCGCTGCCACCAGCACCCACCAACAAGATCAGAAATTTTATGGATTTTTTCCAACTTCTTGGCTCACGTCAACCACTGCAAGGACAGGCATAGTTTAAACGCAGTGTTTCTCAACTGGTGGTACGCGTATAGGGGGTACGCTATATACATGCTAGAAGTTACAAATTGTTACAAAGTTCTTGAATAATGATTTAAAATTTGCAGCCAGAAAACACGATGCTCGTGTTACTATTGCATTTGTGGCCGTAGTATATTGGAACACTAGTGTCCAAATATGGAACACAGAGTCACAGACAGGGAGAGCAGCGCTGTGAAGCCAAGAAAAGAAAGTAAGATGAGTCATATTTACGGTTAGGATTTACTTATACCGGAAGGGCAGGCGACCTTGTTTCACAGTGCATAGTATCCTCAGAAATTTTGTCAAAGCATTCCTTGAAACCGTCTCTTTTAAAACGTAATTTTGAAACGAAATACCAACACCTCATAAAAAAAGATGTAAAGTATTTTGAAAGACTTTTAGAAGATCTTCAAACCAGAAAAAATACTATTAAACAATTCTCAACTTTGTTGGGGTACGCATAGTTAATGATACACGAAAAGGGGTACGTGGGCTCAAAAAGGTTGAGAATCCCTGGTTTAAACGTATTATTAGATCTGTCTGCTAGGCTATTCAAGAAAGATGGTACCGGCTTCAGGGGAGTCGAACACGGTGATCGCCCGAAGTTTCCAGGTCTAAGAGGGCGCCGCCACTACCACTTAGATCCAGTAATTTATTTAGTCTTTAAATGGTAGTCCCTTCACAATAGAAGACACAATGCGGGATGTGCACAGAAGGTAGACTAAGCTTGTGTAGAAAAAAACATAAAAGACAGCCGGAAAGGGCGTTTTATTATACTTTTGCATCTATTGGCCCAGTCTACACTAGTATTCCTTCAGCAACAGAAGAGCTGCTTTTTTAAAAGAGAGGTATAGAAAGCGCAAGAGAGAATTGCTGCAGAATATTTAACAGTAAATTAACACATAGGCAATGCGCTTCTGCTTTCTCGCCCTGATATGTTCACTAATTATAGGCACATGCCCAGATCTCTCCGTGTAAGGACAAGAGAGCTACTCGTAATGAAGGAATATCTGTGCAGAGCTAGATTATATTGTAGAATTTGTTTAGAAACAGTTGAAGGAATACCAGTATAGAAACCCTCATTGCCTTACAGTTCTTAAGATCCACGTAAGCTCGCCAGGAAGTTACAGAACTCCCCTATCTTGCTTCTGAGTTTGACTGAGGGAGATATATGACCCTCTATTGTTCTCTTCATCCTTCTTTTACTTTTAAAGAAAAAGAGAACTATAGAGGGTAGTTTATCTCGTTCACTTAATAGGGGGCTAAGTGGAACGGGTTCATGGTACTAAAATAAATCCTTTGCTGGTGCTCTGAAAAAGTCAACTATTTCCCGGCCGACTATTGCACGGCTTTACAAGCTTGCAGGGGGGTTAACTTTTTTATTTTTGAGCCAAAGTCTTTTGTTTTTCTAGAAATAGACAAACAAAATAATGTGGTATGTGAAACCATTTGTGCATAATACCATAGACAAATTATGATATATGTAGATAGGAAAAGTACCATCAAAACTATTTACCCTATCTTTTGCGAACTAGCGCCTAATGCCGCCTGATCTTGCCAGCACAATCATATTTCCTGCTTTAACACAATTGCGCGCATTTTGGACGACGACGACGATACTCATATTCACCTTCATTGGTAATCTACCTAAACGTTTAAAAAGTTAAAGGGCATAAAAATATCTCCCACGAGGTGCCAAAATACCTAAAGCTGACACTGGTCTCTTGAGTAGGGAACAACGCATCCCACCGCTGCCACCAAATTTTATGTGGTGGTATTTTGTAATTTACGAAATAGGGTGGTGGCAGACCCATCTTTTGGGACTCCATCGAGTGCTTTTATAATATTATTAAAAAACGTTTTTAATTTGTAGTCTTAGACATCTTTTCTTATATTGTATAACTTTTTTTTTAAATTGTTAGCGTTATTTAGTTAGTTATTGATAAGGGCGGTTTTTGCCTCGCTTAATTATTATTTTACAATTTATTTTTACTGTCTTAGGGTACCTTGATTAGTGAACCATTCTCAGGACATTTTCCAGAGGTCTCAATCTCGAGCGATTTTAGTGCGCAAGCACATGGAAGTTTACTTGGCCGTCCGTTTTAAATAACCGTCTGCACTTTTTGAGGTATTTGGTTTTGGATCTATCGTTATGCATTTTATGCAAACGTGATGCTCCGGGCTAAGATGTGATAAATGACGTGATCAAAGTATGAGTGAAAAAATGGAAATTGATTGGGTGTGGTCATGTGGTTTGGTCAGAATTAGGTCGTTGTGGGAGCTTGCTGCTGATTTTCTATATTAGTATATGATGTGTGGCGGCGTAATGAGCTGGGTGCTTATAGTCCAAGCCGAAATACTCTCTAGTTACTTTATCAAAAACAGTAATAGTTAAATTTGAAAAAAACAAATTTATTAAAATAAATCTTGCGGCTTTTAATCAAAACATTAGCTTAACCTAATATTTAATATTAATTATATCGATTTGGTTGTGGGCCCTGGCCTCCTCTAATACCTTCACCGTATTCTGTTCTTGTATAAAATTTCAATTTAATTGACTGAAATGGTGCCGAAGCATCGACCTTTACTGCAGCATCTTCCAGCCATATCTAAGTCTGTCAACAGACGCTTTCTCTAAAACTTTGCTAGCAGAATTTTTTCTGAGATTCAATAATTCGTACAATATGTTCTGGTCATTGCAGTCTTCCTAACTTGACGAAAGTAACAACGTCTACCCCTTATATCATACAACCCATGATTAAACATTAACCTTCAGGATCAACTTATACAGATGGAACCTATTATTTTCCATGGTGCTTTTCTTTCGAAAACAAATATACTCGTATTCTTGATTCCGTGATGTCATAGGCCATAATTTACAGACATAACTTAAACAGAAATTACGAGGATTGCAAACATGGCGAATTTCTTGCACCTATGAGATAGCTAGCTCATAGTAATGGTTATATGGAGCATACGGAGCATATGGAGTAGAATAAATAGAACCCATCTTCTCCTTTCGTTGTTTGTATTGATTTTTGTGTTATAAGATAGGTGAAGCTTTCAGGAAAAATAACTATAGCATATCAAAATCATCTGTGCTATATGCTATAACGTTTTTCTGGTCGGCTTGCATCCCTGTTCTTATATAAAAAACTACGAATTCTTATCGAGTCTTACCATAGTTTCAGCAAAATCGGGTAATATAGAGTAATGGGAATTATTGGGACAAAACAAAAATCGCCACCTCTCATCGTTGCTTCTCGTTAATTCGAAATTTCTTCTTCTTAAAGATCCAGAACTCACACATTTACCTGTATAAATCTTACATTAACATCAAAAGCATGCAAGAAGAGGATTTAGGTGCTTTAATTACCCTTAACATTTCCATTACGAACAAGGATCTCTTATAGGTTAATCCAGCACTTTTTATTCTATTCCCTCCATTAATGATTCCTCTTTCGGTATAATAATCTACAAGTGCGTGGGCAAAAGCATACTGACATTAAACCTACACTTTTAAACTTTATTCTTAATTACAGCCACCACCCAACTTCACGATTACATTCAATGCCTGAAGGACGAATTTCTGTACAACAACTCCCCAAGGAATAGCAAAAATCCCATTGCGATTTTGTGGGTGGGCGGAAATGATATACAAAAGGACTTGTCTCTGTAGACTCCATGATGGATGAATTTCTGTTATTTTCTTGTTCGGGTTTTTTTAAATGAATAAAATATAAAATTGAGTAAATTTTTATTTGCGAAGGTTTTATGCTGCTTTCATTAGCATTGAATAAAGTTTATCAGTGACAGTGTTTGTATAGGATTTGCGCGTTAACAATTAAGCTTGGGAAGAAGTTTGCTCAATGAATCCTTCAACTCGAAAGAAATACTATTCCATTCTTTTCCTCTGTAATGTATGAACTTAAGTCAAAGTGATCTTCAAAGTAGATCTAGGCCATGGATAGCCAAGACAAATGGTATCGTGGGCTGTTTTAAAATGCACCCGCGGGCCCGGGTGAATCAATAATTTAATATAATTTAGGGAGAGAGCTCAAAAGTAGTGTTGCGAAGACAAAGAAAGAACGATGACGTGGAATTATTAAATTATTATTTTTGAGGAATTGCGAAAGCTGCACAAACGTTTGCGCTCCGGTTGGATATCGTGAAACAGTCGCAGAAGCCTATTTTTACGAAATTCCCTTAAGGCTCGATTACATTCAGCGAGTTTACAAACTAAGAGCCGGCAAGTCTGCTAGTGCGATACTGACGATGACACTCGAAACTTTAAATTCGGCCAGTAGCCAATTAGCTAGTGCTAACTCATTCCGAAATTTTGTAGTCAATGAAACCAAATACTGAGATACTCACAGTTAGTTCACTATCAACTATGATGACACAAGGGCTAGTTTACTAGCTAACAAGCCCACTTTCAACTTTCTCGACCGATTTTTTACAATCTGCTAGCTAGCTTGTGAACATGATGACACTGGGCTAGTTTTTCAGCAGCTAGTGAATTCATCGGTTAGTAGCCTGTAAACATGTTCAATGTAGTCGAGCCTTCAGAGAGAAGGTCAAAACGGAGTTGTTAGTTATAGTAATAGAGTTAACCCTTCTAATACAGAAGGCGTACTTCTTAGCTGAGCCAAGAAAGGTTTACCTACTCAGCACAACCAAGCGCTGAGATTAGGCTCAACACTAAGCATGCAAACATAAAAATTAGTAAATTAAATTAACATGTAACCAACGCAAGCAACAGGAAACATAAGTGGTCACGTGAGATTTAAAAGACTCCTTTTAAGGACATATTTACCAATGCTCTCGCTAAAGATATTAATGTAGGAACAAACACACTCTCAGATAATAATAAGCATCAACAGCCAGTAGGAACAAACACACTCTCAGATAATAATAAGCATCAACAGCCATGAAGGCTGTCGAGAGAGTCAGTCGGCAAAAAGGCTCACGCAACGACGCAACGCAGCAACGACCCGTGCTATGGAATAAACGGCATTATTAGATTATAAGAAAACATTAAATTAAAAGCCATTCATTACCTTACCAGTCAAAATTCATTTTGTGAATTATTTTTTTTATAAATGATTGTGAAAAATCGCATTAAAGGAATTTGTTTAGAAAGTGGTTTATTGGTCATTATTAAAACGGATTTCCCACAAATGGTGTCAGAAGTGGTTTTGTGCAAGCTTCACGTGCAAGGAAAAATTTAAGCAACATTTAAAATACATTAAAATCTAAGAAAAGCGAAAAACAGGAATAGCGGTATTGGCCAACATCATCAGAACCAAGGATAACGGAACAGAGAAGTTTCATAAAAATTTTTCCAAATAACTAACTTATCATTTTAGAGAAAAGAAAAACGGGAAGCAAACACAAAAAAAAAACCAAATGTCAACTTGAACTTGAACTTGTCATCTTTCGGAAACTGCATTTTTTATAATTAGCATTTGTCAGGCGTTATATTTAAGTTAATATTAATACAAACATTGATATAGTATTAGTATTAGTATTAGTATAGAATGCATAAATTGTGTGTACTATAGAAAGAAATATTAATTCAATATATGGAAGATATTAGTGAGCTTACAACAAAGGAGTTGCAAAAAATATGCAAAGAAAAGGGACTTCCAGTTAGGTATAATTTAAAATCGGACTTAATAGAACGATTACGTAAGGCAAGTGAAAATAGCGAAGACAAAGAAAGCGTGGAAAACGACTTAGTGCAAGAAAGGGAAGAAACTCATGAGGAAAATAAAGATTACAAAAGTGAAGAAGAAAATAGCAGCAAATATAGAAATAAAGGCGAAAAAATCAAGATGTCCACTGAAAACCATTTTGTTTTTCGAGACGTAGAAGAATCATTGGAAAAATTTTCGGGTGAATCTGGAAAGACGATCCAAGCATGGTTGAAGGATTTTGAAGATATTTCAGAAGTCTGCAAATGGAATGAAATACAAAAGTATTTATATGCCCGTCGATTATTGATAGGTGCGGCCAAATTAGCGATCGAAGTGAAGACAGGTATACATAGTTGGGAACTATTAAAAAATACATTAGAGAATGAATTTAGTACAACCCCTTCAAGTGTTGAGATCCATCGGGAGTTAGATTCACGCAAAAAACGCCAGAATGAAAGTTTTTTAGAATATCTTTTTACTATGCAGCAAATCGCAAATAAAGGTAAAGTGGATGACCTTTCTCTCGTAACATATATAGTACAAGGAATTCCTGATGACGTAACTAATAAAACAGTGCTCTACGAAGCGACTAGTTTAGAGGAACTAAAAAGGAAATATCTTGTATATAAAAACATTAAGCAACAAGTAGAAAAGCAAAAACAGCAAAGTGAAGGTAAAACAAGATTTCCAGGCAAAAACCTTGCTGGGAAAAGCGACACAGACAAGAAAAGGTGTTTGAATTGTGGAGCTCTTTCCCACCAGACAAATTTTTGTCCGAATAAAGGCAAAGGCACACGTTGTTTTACTTGCGGCGAATTCGGTCATATTTCTACCACATGTACTCGCAAAAAACAAAATCAAAATGAAAACAATCCTAAAGAATTCCGGGTTAATCGAATTTCAGCAAATTTTTCCACCGTGGAAATAAAAATAGAGAATATATCTTATCCAGCACTAATTGATACAGGAAGCGAGGTCACCTTGATGAGGAAGTCAGTGAAAGAAAGATTTAATACCTTAATCTACGACCAGCCAGGAATGTTTCTAAACGGGTTCGGACCACGTGGATCACAAAAAGCATTAACATTAGGGTCATGTTCAGCCAACATAGAATTGGAACCAGAAACATATCTCATACATAAGATTTCAAGTCGTCCCGGATGACTGGGTTTCGGATGACATAATTCTGGGGAAAGACTTTATAGAAGGGATATTACTGGTAGTGGACAAAGGCAAAGCTAGTGTCTTCAAAAACGGATTTCCCACAAAGGACAACCTGAATTACAATATCGAGGAAAACCCATTAGACAAGATGGATGTAGTAAACTTAATCGAAAGAAAAACAATGGACAACGTTCGTAATGTTAAAAATAGGGAAATCCGAGAGGAGCTCATGACGCTAATCGATACGTATGAACCGGTACGAACAGAAAAGTCTTGCATTGAAATGAACATAGTTCTGACAGATGAAAATCCCGTTTATCAGAAAGCAAGGAGACTTGCACCAAAGGAAAGAAGTATTGTGAACGAACAGATAAGACAATGGTTAAGTGACGGAGTTATACAACATAGTCAATCCGATTTTGCTAGCCCAGTAGTTCTAGCTAGTAAAAAAGATGGAAATCACCGACTCTGCGTAGATTACCGAAGTTTAAATCGCAAGATCATTAAAGACAGATATCCCCTACCAGTTATTGAGGACATCTTAGAAAGTCTTTACGAGGCAAAAATATTTACAACTTTAGATTTAAAGAACGGATTCTTCCATGTGGACATAAAGGAAGAATGTAGGAAATTTACATCTTTTATAACACCAGATGGCCAATATGAATTTAGGAAAGTTCCATTCGGTCTCTGCAACTCACCATCTGTATTCCAAAGATATGTGAACACCGTCTTTTACGATCTATCACGCCAGGGCCATGTATTAATTTATATAGACGATCTCATCATTCCGGCAAAGAACGAAAAGGAAAATTTAGAAAAACTAAAAATAGTGTTAGATTTGGCATCTAAGAATGGACTGCAAATTAAATGGACAAAATGCACATTTATTAGTAAGACAATTCAATTCCTTGGACATATTATAGAAGATGGAAACATAAGGCCATCTATGGAAAAGGTAAAAGCAGTACAAGGATATCCCGTACCTACGACAACAAAGCAAATTCAAAGTTTTCTAGGTCTAACAGGATTTTTCAGAAAATTTATACCAAACTATGCAACCATAGCTAGGCCATTGTCAGACCTCCTCAAGAAAAACCAGTCTTTCACATTCAATTCGGACCAACAAAAAGCATTCTCCACTTTAAAACAATTATTATGCAAGGAACCAGTCCTGAAGCTTTTTAACCCCAACCTTGAGACAGAATTGCATACAGATGCGAGTGCTATTGGGTACGGAGGAGTATTGTTGCAGAAACATGATGACAAAAAATTCCATCCCGTATTTTATCTTAGTTTTAAAGCAACGACGGCTGAAAAGAATTACACCAGCTACGAACATGAAGTATTAGCGATAATTAAATGTTTGAAGAAGTTGCGGGTTTATCTTTTAGGGATACGATTTACTATATTTACAGATTGCAGCGCTTTCCAGGCTACGATGAACAAAAAGGATTTATGTGTTCGAGTCGCAAGGTGGGCAATTTCGCTACAGGAGTTTGATTGTGTTGTTTTACATCGAGCGGGCTCAACAATGCGTCACGTTGATGCCTTAAGTCGCCATCCAGCAGTCCTTATTATAGAAAATGGAATTTTGCAGCGAATTCGAAATGCTCAACAAAATGATGAACATTGCAACGCAATCTCAACAATTCTTCAAGACAAACCCTATAAAAACTTTGAAATACGCAATGGAATTATCTATAGATTTATAGATGGACGCTATGTGTTATTGGTGCCCAAATGCATGCAAAGGGAAATTATTCGGAACGCACATGATAACGGACACATCAGCGCAAAGCGAGTTGAAGCTGCCCTAAAGCAAGACTTTTATATCCCTAAGATGTTAGCCAAGATAGAAGCAGCTATTTCAAATTGTGTCACGTGTATATTAGCATCAAGAAAAGAAGGTAAGGCGGAAGGGTTCCTATATCCGATTGACAAAGATGAAACACCTTTACATACATACCATGTAGACCACTTGGGGCCCTTGCCGTCAACAGCTAAGAACTATAAATATCTTTTTGTTGTGGTGGATGGGTTTACAAAGTTTGTGTGGATTTACCCAGTGAAATCCACAACTACTGAGGAAGTAATCAAGAAGCTCCAATTACAAAGCGAAGTTTTCGGACACCCTACAAGAATTGTTTCGGATAGAGGCACAGCTTTCACCGCAAAGGCATTCGAGGAGTTTTGCAACACCCAACATATTCAGCACGTACTTGTCACTACCGGTGTACCTCGTGGAAACGGTCAAGTGGAAAGAATTAATAGAACCATAATTGAAGTTTTGACAAAATTATCCATAGATGATCCAATGAAATGGTACAAGCACGTACCACGATTACAGAAGACACTCAACTCAGTTACCAGCCGTGCTACGAAGCGGACCCCTTTCGAGCTACTCTTTGGAGTAAAGATGCGAAGCGAAATTGCACCCGAAATTTTAGAATCCATAGAACAAGCAGTAATTCAAGAATTCGAAGACAACCGTACAGACATGAGGCAACGATCGAGAGATGAAATAGCAAAAATTCAGGAAGAAAATAGAAAGGCTTATGATCGCAGAAGAAAGTCTGCCAGAAAATATACTCTGGGCGAACTAGTCGCGATCAAAAGGACCCAATTCGGGCCTGGGCTAAAAGTATGTTCGAAGTTCCTAGGACCTTATGAAATAGTAAAAGTCAAAAGGAAAGATCGGTACGAAGTTAAGAAAGTCGGCCTCCATGATGGACCAGGTAATACTCATACATCAGCTGACTTCATGAAACCTTGGGTGAATGAGGAGGATGATAGTGAATTGTCTGAGGCAGACAATAGCCAGGATGGCCGAATGTAGGAACAAACACACTCTCAGATAATAATAAGCATCAACAGCCAGTAGGAACAAACACACTCTCAGATAATAATAAGCATCAACAGCCATGAAGGCTGTCGAGAGAGTCAGTCGGCAAAAAGGCTCACGCAACGACGCAACGCAGCAACGACCCGTGCTATGGAATAAACGGCATTATTAGATTATAAGAAAACATTAAATTAAAAGCCATTCATTACCTTACCAGTCAAAATTCATTTTGTGAATTATTTTTTTTATAAATGATTGTGAAAAATCGCATTAAAGGAATTTGTTTAGAAAGTGGTTTATTGGTCATTATTAAAACGGATTTCCCACATTAATATTATTATTTACATTAATGAACATACGGTACGGCAGTTCGAGTAAGGTGAAATATGGTCATAAGGGCGTACACAATCGTTAAACGCTACTTCAAGTTTATAGACGCACGGAGAATCGAGAGGAGGATAGATGGAGCTGTCATGCATTAGAAGAGGTAGTAGTAAGACTTTCCTTTTCAACAAGCCGCAATGATAAGGAACTTTAGACAGGAGTCTGTAGGTTTTACTAACAATGAAACTAATGTGATAGCGGAGGGTCAAGTTGCTATTCAGTACCAACCCAAGATTTCTTGCTTGCAAACAAGAGGAATCGAATTTAACATGATAGCAGAAATTTGAGGATGAACAGTACCAGATTGAGGGATGCAGCAAATTTAATGTCGACCAGTACGATATATGGCGCAACTCACTAGGATACATGACACAACTCACACACATATTGTCGCTTCGCAAGAATAGTGGCACAACTCAAAAACAAATGAATTTACAGGGGAGCCGTTTAAAACGTTTTACTTAAGGGCTTGTCATGATCTTGGACTTCAGCGGGTTTCCTGTGGTCATTTTCGGAAGTATTAATATGGAGTTTTACCACATAAAAATATGCGGATTTAGCTAACATTTTCAAAATAAACTCGAAATTGGATTTTTTTAGTTGTGCCACTATTCTTGCGAAACGACGATGTATTTCATTTCTTGGCTCAGGGAAATAAAGCTGCACATCTTCTACATACATATGAATCTTAGAATATCGTTAATAAAAATTCTGAATAAAAGTGCACTTAGAAACAGATAGATATCTTCATTAACCTTCCAACCCACTTCACTGCTTCGCTGATGACGGTACTTTGCATTTCTCTTACTCCTTCGACAATATAAGACAAGCACGTGCCATTGTCTTTACCACCGTCAACTGATGTCCACTTCGATCAACCGGAATATCGAATCGATTCTTCATTGGGGCGAAATGAACCGCGTCGAATTCAATGCAACAAAAACGAAGTACTGTCTGATCTCCAACAAAAATTGTACCGACCTTCCTCCTATCTCAGTTTATAAAGAGAATCTAACGGCTAAAATCGCTAAACAAGCATCCCAATAGCTTGGATTTCTTAAGAGATGCAAGTTCCTCCTCCAGCCAACCGCCTTAGCTACAATCTACAAATCCTCCATTCAGCCGCGCCTTAAATACAACTCCCATATCTGGGCAGGCACCCCAAAAACCACCTTGGCTTGTCTCGACAAGGTGCAAAATCGTGCCCTCAAACTCATTGGTGATGGCCCCTTTCGCGCCTCCATAGATACCCTAAGCCACCGTAGGAAAGTAGCCGCCCACTCCATACTTTATCGCTATTACCATAGCGACTGTTCAACTGAAATTCAGGACCTCATGCATGCACGGAAATATTTTTCCCGCAACACAAGACTAGCCCGCCATACCGTACAGCCCCCGTTCGCGCACAATACGGTTTAGAAGTTCGTTTATGAATAGAACAACTCGACTGTGGAATAATCTCCCGCAGTCAGTATTTCCGGACTTGTACAACACCTTAGATTTCGAACGTGAGGTTCATCGTCATTTTCTTCTACACACTCCAGACCCACTCTAACCTTTCGTATGCTCCTCTATTCTTCAAACCAAGCTTTTAGTAGTAAGCACCATGAACTGAACGACATGGCGGACTGGTAGTATAAAGGGTTACTCCTAAGCTTGGTTTTTTCATATAAAAAAAGCTATCAGCTTTTCAAGGACCTTTGCCAGAAATGGGAGAATACTTTGCCAAAAATGGAACGGTTGGTAGGAAAAGGGTCTTTGGAACGGGTATGATTAAAACATGCTTCCCAGTAGAAGGAAACTTTGTAATCGTGAGGCAGGAGTTGAGAATGTGAGTTAAAATTGGCAATAGACAAGATATGAGGTATTTTAAGAGAAATGTAATGTTATTGGTGGTGCAAGTTTTCGTCAGACAAGGTGGTGCGATATTCTTTTTCGTACAAACCATTTTCGGAAAGAAACGATTCGCAGTTGAAAATTGGACCAATTTTTAGAACTTTTTACAAAATTTCTATGTTAAGGCAATTTCTTTGTATGTTTGCGAAACATGGAAGGTCGCCCAATTCATCACAAGGCGTCTTCAAGGTTTCATCTTAAAAAACTGCTGGCAAGATAGAACTACAAATGAAGAACTATTGCGACGTGCGGGCCAAGAAAGGATGGATCATAATCCAAAGGAAATGGAATTGGAATAGCCAGAATAAAGCTAGAGCAACGTAGAGGAGAGACCTATCAAAAGAGGCCATAGCAAGAAACACAACTGTTTCCGTAATATGTCACATGCGGGATTAAAAGAGCAGAAGAAAAAGAATCCTGCAATCAGAACACACTAGCTCGATGTTGGCTAAAGAAATGTGCTTGTAAATATTCTTGTTCGATTTTGTTACGGATGCAGTCTTTATTTTGAATTGTTGCAGAGAAGAGCAATTGCTTGGATTTTTAACCATCAACGCGGTCACTCGGTGCACACTGGGATCTTCTCTTTGAAAGGCTGTGAAGTTTAATTATTGCTCACAGCTGGCTCATTTCTTCTTGTTCACAAGTTGGAACCTTCTAAGTCTAAAATATTTTGTTAAATCTTATTGAATCTCGCACAATTTCCCGGGAAGCGTCGCGGCTTAGCCACCTCTGATCTAGACCTTCCTGCCATCAAAACTTTCTAACAGAGGATCCTGTTACATACTGCAAGAGAGGATCGGGGAACACCGCCCTGCTTGAATTATTGTCATAGAATGCTCTCTAGAAAACAAACAGTTCAACTTAGCAGTTTTCCTGGACATGGCGCTTTCAACACCATCAATACTGAGGCTAGGCCATACAGAAGGTCGCGATGGTGTTTGGGATAAACAACGAAATTAATCAACATATTTTGTTTTATGTAGCAGATCCAAGTTCAAGACCCACCTTTTGTACTACCAGCCCATTATATGCTTGTTCATGGAACGGTCTAATGTCTAGTAGTAAGCTTATTACGGCAAATAGAACAGGCTATTAAGTCTCTGGAAGAAGTTGTTGGAAAAATTTGTAGAACTGCCCATTTACAGAACACTAGAGGTTCATACGGAGATGAGCTAGTTTCCTGTTTCCTGTTTCAATGTCACGATTGCCAGGGATAGGGTTTCTTAGTTGGCGCGATCTTTCTTGAGCAGCAAAGTGCTTCTATGCAAGCTGCTGAGCCTTTTCAAATGATCTAAACCATTTCAAGTCGCCGGCGCCGGTTTGACTTAGGAGCTTTTAATATTCTATAATAAATCGAAGTGGTTGCCCGGTATTTCTGGACCAATTACTTTTAGTCGTTCTTAAATTAGATTCATTTATTAGAAGCAATTTCATTTCAAAATACTCAAGAATAAATCATATAAATACGGGACATAACACAGTTCAAAGCCCATGAAACCTTCTTATAATAAAAAGCGATATTGCAAATGCCAGAGCTTCTCTCAATCAAGATAAGTTAAGGCATGTGTGAATAAAAGGGCATGCTCCAGATGTGCAGGTAAGCACATCAAATTATTATATCAAAGGAAATGACGAAATGTAAATGTATAAATTGTATAAATGCAAACGACAAGTTAAATTTCAATATTTATCCTCGTGTGATAGAAATTGTGACCCGTGCAAAGCGAAAAATTCCGGGGCAAAGCATAATGTGAAATTTGTTGAGCTAGCAAAGGAAAGCAAATTTATATGCTTCAATGTGCAAAAGTTACCTGGTAGTTTTTTTTTATTCTATTTCAATTTAATAGAGCACAGGTCGCAAAGATTTTAGAATGATTTATGCTGTTTGTCAGTATCAAGAGGAGTTCCTTTTCACAATTCTATGAGAAATAGGTATAGAGAGGTTTTGATATAGGTGAAAAATAATATTATTAAATGTTGTGATGTGTAGGGTAGATTGATGAAAATTGCTAATATAAGAAAATTGGTGATTTTTCAAACAGATTGTCTGTCACTCGTAGTATTATCAAATTCACGGTGCTACCGTTTCTAAACAGGTGATGTCAGTGAGATCACACGTTGTCCAGTGTTAGTCTATCATGTGTGATTGCCTTGCAGTTTGCTCAGAAATCGCAACCAAACGCAATGAATTAGACGCACTTGACAATCCCTAACAATTAGGTAAAAAAACAGAAGTTACCACAATAAAGTTATGTTCATGTCCTACTCAATAAATCCCTCTTAAAAATCTTATCGAAATCGGAGGAGTAAATTGTTTGTCTGCATTCTTCGTCGAAAAAGTAAATATTAGACATCAGTTTTAAAACGCGAGGGTAGGCAAAAAGAGAAAAAACAGCAAGAAAAGTGGTGTGACATATGCTAGGATTTCGCGAAATCTCTAGGGTGTTCTGCTCGAGTCAGAAACGAACGAATGACCTATAGTAGACCCACCGATTTTCAGTTTCAGTTGAGTTTAGCATTCAGCGTCGTTCGTAAGAGTTAGGTTTGATATGAAAAGCCTACAATTGTGCTTGCGCGAATAAGAACTGCAAGTACCGCCAATGTTCTTTTCTAGTAAACGCAACCAGAATCGTTTTATCGGAATTGACATTTAGTACTTCTCTGGCGCACCAGCTTGGAACCAAATAAAGAGCCTGCAGCAGGCGCCTTGACATGATACATTAGGTTTCACTTGTTACCACGATGACGATCTACGAAACCTTGGGCGAAAAAGTGATAACCGTTAAGTAGCTCTAGGAGTTCATCTACAATAAGGCAAGACAGAAGGCGACACTACTGATTTGTATAATGAAGTCACCAAATGTCGTTTGCTGTTTGCGATTTTATCATACAAGCCAGTAGTATCGCCTGCTGTTTGAAATCTGCCGCCTTAATCGGTATCGTACTTTAATACTTCTCCTTGTGAATATCCTTTTGCTATAAAGATGACCATAAATTTGCGAGTTCACAGCATGATCTAGTGGCAGAAAGTGCTACTTAGACTTCGTCTACTTAGTCGGCCTGAAAGATTTAGCCGTGAATACCCGCGTCATGTCATCGCTAAACTTCACGTAATCCGTGAATTCCCGCGTTACGGTATACTCATAGCATGGTATCCCTGTAACCGGTGACACCCGTAGATGGTGCGAATAGACACTTCGAAAATTTTAATATAGTATTTACATATACTATTAATTAATAACAAGTTTATAGATCTTTAGATCGAGATTATAGACCTTTTTATGAAATGGTACTTGGTGGCCATTCAAAAACTTTACTATGGTAAACAACGAAGTAAGCTGTGGTTATGCTGCATCACTTCACTAAACCATGAAAATTTATGTTTAACAATGGAGGTTTTTGAACTCACCGTGGTTAACTAAGAGTTAAATGAAAATTTTTTTCTCCATAAAATAGTCTCCCCTATTTGCTTCAATTATTTCTTATGTGTCCATTAATTATTTATTTGCAATAATCAAGCAAATCCCACTTTGATTTGTTCAGGTGTTTAACTTTAAAACAACTGGCAGTGAGCTAATTTTATTCTTTTTCATTGCTATCGCTAACCATGCTCCCGAGCAGGGTTGGTTAACCACGGTAGTTTTTGAACCCCAAAAAGTTATGCTCGTAGTTATGTTATTACTAACCACGGAATTTTTGAACGACAAAAGTTTACCATAGTTAGCCATGGTTAACCTTAGTAAGGTTTTTGAACGCACTCTTGCAAAGATATTTTTCCCAAAAAAATCGTAGTCTCAAATGCTTCTTCTTCGATGGTTTTAAAACCCTATTCGAGTCTTCGCTTCCAACATCGGATGTTTGAGTGATTTGCTAGGCTTCACACCCATACATAGCTACTGTTCGTTTTGTAGATTCTTATTTGGATTTTTTTGGTTGATGTCTCTGGATTTAATTTATTGCCGCATTGAGAAGTATGTTCTACTTGCGGCGTTTATTCTTCTTTACACGTTTATCGTTTAATCGTTGTCTTCGCTGGCTGTAAACCCCAGGGAGTTAAATTGTCTCAAACTCTTAGCAATCGGGAAACCACAGTTTCATCTTCCAAAACTGATATAATACTGATATGTAAGCGGTCGTTAAAATATGGGAAAAAAGCATAACAACAATAATTACTAATAATAATCGAAAATAAAAGCCCCTCAAAAGCCCATTCAGCATTTTCACGCCAAAATGTTCTGGTGAAAGTGTTACTACACTACCTCTTGTCGTTTCTATACCTCTCTCTTAAAAGCCCGGTTCTACTGCTGCTGAAGCTTAGTGTAGATTGGGCCATTGGGTAGTGTGGGCCGTTAACAAATAAAGGATTAGGGTTGGAAAATTTTATTTTCACTTTTTTTCGAAGTCCGCATAGTTTCGCCACTAGAGTGCGTTTGGCTGGTTTTTTCAGATTCTGTGGATAATCAAAAGCGTCCAAAAAGGCCATTAAAAAATTTCTCAACAACTCAACACTCGGCTCAAAACAGCCTCTAGCGGTGAAACAATGCGAAATTCGAAAAATTTTGTAGGTAGTTTTATGCTCTACAACTTTGTTTTTCATATTTTCACCAAAATACATAGTTTCTCCTCAAAATAGAGAAAAAGGCGAAAAAACGCTAAAATTAATATATTCCTCAAAATCCACTCTTTTTTAGAACTGCGGGTTGTGAAAATTAGGCTCTTCACTTGGTACCGGTCTCATAGCTGTGGGAAAACTTTCTTTAATTTTGGCTAATGAGCGGACTAATACCTTAAATTAAAAGAATATAGTGGTTGAAAATTCAACCTTCCCAATAAATACAAACAATTTTAGAGGATATTCAGAATAATGACGAAGAATTAATAGCCATTAGAGAATATGTCCAGGAGAATATTAAAATTCTTACCATAAAACTGCCAAGGAAGTTTGGGACTTTCAACTTCCTTGCGGATGAACTGAATACTCCCGGATCAGACTTATGTTGATGCAGGGCCATTAGGGCTTCGTGTGCAATGACAAGGCGGATAAGTTGCTCAGATATAAAGCTCTAGGAACGGACTATTAGGTCACTTACAAGTTTAGTGAATACCAATGGTTCGGTTGGTTTACGTGTTTATTCAAGTGAGAAGTCCACAAATTCGCTAAGGACTAATATAAAATCTTTCATGCTCCAGACAATGGAAGGGGTCATCGACTAATATATCCGCTGATCGGTAGATGTTCCTCTACTGTACCCAACACAACATGCCTATCTCGGAGGTAGATACACTATCGAGAATACATAGATACTCTATTCAATAGGCGCCTTCGGATGACACCGTTTTGAAACTCTTTCCGTTTTTTGGGTCGCTGATTACAAGGGGTCCCGTAGTCCTAAAATATGGGAGTCATGCTTAAAAATGTAAGAATTTCAATAATAATCAAAATTAATCCAATGAAATACACTTCCTTCAATATTTATATGCGATGGTGGTTAATTTATCCAAGCCAAATTTTATGATAAGGGTTAATGGTAGTGCACTTAGAATGAAATTAATCCGAGGCATGGATTTCAAAAAGCCTTACGATCATAGCAATATAAGATTAGCTGACTGATCATAGCAATATAAGATTGAAGAACCATGAGTGAAATGGGTTTGCCGTAAAACTTAATAGAACTGTGCAAAATGACCAGTGAGAATGCGAGATTGTAATTCAATAAACTTCGAGAATAAGATCTGCGACAAGGAGATGCGATCTCCACTGGCGTGCACACGGGTATGGCAGGTATGGCAGCTGCCATACCAAACAATTCATCGGCGCCCCAACCAACGCCTCCAAAAAATAAAAATTATTTAAAAAAAAAAAAAAAATTTCTTCTTTATTTTAATTTTTTCAACAATTTGTTTTTTAATTTGATATTTTCAAGCGGAATTTTCTGAAAAATGCACTGCGGCTGTATAGAGTCCGCAGTGCATTTTTAATACTAATAAAATGAGGCCAAGTTGATGTTCATATACATATAAACGAATAAGGCTGGTCGTCCACTGGAAGCGTATTCGAGCGGCTACGCGCTTTGGCTTCATGGGCGGCTATAGGCGGCTACAAGCAGCTCTGAGATGCGCGGCTACACGCTACAGGGGTCGTCCACTGCAAGCTTTTCATGCTGCTCAGTTTGAAGTGAATTTGACAGTCTGAATTTGACAGAATTAGTCATCGTTCGCGCTTGTATAGTTGTTGTATAATAATAATTATTAGCTTTGTTTATTGAGCTGCTCTAGGTTGAGCTAGCTTGAGATATCTCACGAAAAGGTGTTTCATGAGCAATTTGGTTGCTCTTACTTGCCTGAAGTTTCTCTGATTGTGTTTCATGAGCTTGCTCTAAGTTGAGCTAGCTCACGGTTTTCTGCTCTACCTTTTTTGGTAGAGCAACTTCAGGCAAGCAATCAGCTGTTTGTCAACTGTCAAAATACCGTCATCCGTTAATTGAATATCAGAATTAGAGGAATCATCTAGCGCTTCCATCAACTGACTTGATAAATATTTTTCCATTTTTTAATTTAGTAGCGTATTTATCACGTTTAAATAAATTTCACTTTAAAAACTGTCAGGTTGAAGTTCTGACAACGCATTTTGAGAATTCTTGCCCGAAAAGTGTTTCATGAGATTTCTTGCTCTGAATTGCGCCAACCTGCTTTATTTATTTTTGACAGCTGCTCTACTGTGAGCTGCCTCGAGCTGCGCTGCCTTTTTTTCGGTCTCAATAAACACAGCTATTATCACATATATTTTTAATGTTTTAATTATTAACCCCAGGATAGGAAGTTATTGTAATCGGTCCGAAAATCGAAATTGAAAATTTCGACGTATATTCATCTTTCAAGGTCCCAGGAGGATTTTAAGCAAAAAATTGGGAGGAAGTATGTGTGTGTGCGTACGTATGTGGTCATTTTTTCGTGCACGATATCGCGCGAACCAAAAAAGATATCGACTTCGTCGAGTTGTCGTTCGAAGCATATTAACCGAAATATGATCTGAAAAGATTTTCATAAAATTGGGTCGAGCCGTTTTTTTGTTTAAGCGGCGTAAGTGATTTTGGTACCTGTACAATATAGCCCGAACCACGAAGGATATTGACTTACTTGAGGTGCCGTTCCGAAGCGTATTAGCGACAATATAATCTGAAAAGATTTTTATAATATTCGGTCGAGCGGTTTTTTGGTTTAAATGACATAAGTGATAATAAATGAAATATGATCCGAAAAGATTTTCATAAATTCGGTCGAACCGTTCTTTTTTTGTTTAAACGTCGTTTAGGATTTTTGTACCTGCACGATACCGCGCGAACTAAAAACTATATCGACTTCATTGAGGTGCCGAAAAAAGAATATTAACGAAGAAATGATCTGAAAAAAATTTCATAATATTCGGTCGGGCCTTTTTTGTTTAAATAGAAAAACTTCGGCTGATTGTCAGAAAGACCTTAAATTGACAAGTTTTGCTAATATCTAATAAACTCGATGGAATGAGACCCGTTCTAAACGAAGTGATCTTTTTTGGGTTCTGCACAGCCATAGCCTTCGAACAAAACATCACTTGCCAAAATCCGACAACCTTTCAAAATTGTGCAAAAATTTCGTTGCCCTTTACGAAATGAGCACTTTTTGACGGGGAATTGTTTTCTACGCGTGATACAGTTTCAGGAAATTGCGATTTATCCCGGGATTTCCGTAGTTACCGCAAAATTTGTTCTTTTTGGCCAAGTCAGACAAGTACCTAACAGTTACAGTTTTGCTAATATCTCCGAAAAGCTTTGGAATTTCCAAATGAAGTCATTCGCTTCTCAGTTTGTCAACGGCGCTTCAGCACGCTCAATACGCATTTGAACAATCGCTTTAGTGCAGCGAACGAAATACGGAGGACATGTTTGTTTGCTAACGTTCAGGAAAAAGAAATTCTCTAGAAAAATCTTGTGGATTTACCACTATTATAGTTATTTGAACTAGCTTCTCTCGGGATTGCTTTGTCATCAGTTCTGATACTAGCCAATTTTCCACTAGTGCTAAACGTATAACTATTTTGTAAGAAGTCAGCTTATTCCATTTTCGTTCATCGTACTGGGAAGTTAATCGTGTGGACCGAAGGGGTCAAACCCACATCCCAACTAGTTATTATTATTGTTATCGTTATTATTTAATATGGCGCCCCAAAAAATTCTGCCATACCAAAGGGGAGCCCCTGTGCACGCCACTGGCAATCTCAACAATGCCTTCTTCTATTGGAAAGGAAACCTATTCAAGAATAATTGTAGAAAGCTCAGCCAAGCTCAGTCTGAGAGTAAATGACACGAAAACAGAGTATTGGATTGTATCAAAGAGAGGACAATTATTAGGGTGAAACTTCAGCCTTGACGATGATAGGGTGGAATTGTAGACTTCTGAAGAAAAAAATTTACGAATGGTTTACGAATAGCCACCAAGGGCCCCAAAAGATCAGGAGGCGTCGGGGCAAGAGTCTATCCAGAGATCAGCAACAATTCATTGTCATGGCGCAACAGAATGTAGCCAAGCGCCTAGAAGAGCTCTACACTTAGTGATAAAGTACGATAAAGATGCAGAGTTTGGTGTTGGGACCGAGAAACCCGACTTCTTAGCCAAGAAAGGGCCTTTCTGCGTTGCCCGGAGATTCAGATAGTTAACAGCGCAACAGTCGTAGTGAAAAAGACTACTTGCCTCTCTCCTAAAACGAGCCAGCAGAGATATTGCCCGAACCACACTAATCAAAAGGTATCACTCACAGCGTAGCTGTGAGGTAGTGATGAGCAAAAATGGTCTTGTTATTGCAGTCTTGCCTTGTTCTTGCACATTTTGTAAGACCAAGAACAAGAGTTAGTCTTGCTTGCAAGAACAATAACAAGACAGACTGAACAAGAACAAGACAAGACCAAGACTAGATTAGTCTTGTCTTGTTCTTGCGTTTGTTCATCACTACTGTGAGGAGACGAGTAAGAGAGAAAAGCTCGTTATGGAAGGATTAAAATAGTTCTACGGACTAGGGGCCGCGGCACTAATAAGCTTCCCAAACTCCACAGAATGACTTTAAACACCCAGCGAAGTCGGTTAGGCAATCACCAAACTGTAAATACATAAGTTTGTAGCATCAAAGACTTCGCCTGCTTCCTGTTCCTCAAAGAAGACGAGTTATTTGGCGTAGACTTGCTTGCTGCAAAACAAGTCTGAATGACAAATTTTTAGGCAGATCCTGACCATATTAAAACGGTCTGAGGTAAAAGGTCTGCTAAAGTATGACTGCAGTGGATTATTTAAAATGTATGCTAGATAAGATCTGCAGAAAAATCGTGACAGGATATACCACGCTCCTTTCTACTCTATTATAATATGCCGAGATAATTTCAAACAAGGTCAAAGCTTTCGTATTTACAAAGTAGCAAACAGAATTTATTTTTTTGATCCAATATTATATTATTAATATTACATTCAATTTATTAATTTTTTTTTTTTGTTTCAAACTAATTTTGAAAGAAAAAAAAAAGAAACATTTATAATTTGGTAATATGCGCCGAACTGAACAAAAAGTGCAATCGTATAAATAGTTTGACTAACAATGGCTTCTAGTTTTTAATAGTTTTGTTCCACAATTAAAATAAGCTATTAACAAAAAACCAGTTTAATTTAAGACCATTGATAATGATATTGCGTGAAAAGAAAAAGATTGTAAGGAATGTCATTGTGTAAGGACATTTTTACTGTTCTATATTAAAAATGCAAAATCTCTATTTAGTCGATGATGATTTGATACATAGCGTACAAATTTGTTTAGTTGTCAATTATATACAACCCAAAATTTGTCAAAGATGACCTTAGGAAGTTGCTATACAGTTATAAGAATATACCTTGTTTTTTAACTCTATGAAATGTGGTTGTATGTATATTTGGACCAATAAAGGATAAAGGATTTATTTAATTAAAAAAAAAAAAAACAATACCCTGAAAAATATACATTTATAATTACCTGAACTTTATGCCAATGTCCATCATGTAATTCTCTACCAACAGTTATAATTTGTGCACCGCCACCCAAATTATATCTTAATCTTAAAGCGCCTTCAACCAATTTCAATTCGAAAAAGTCATAAGTGCCGCCATCATCAGTATAAAGTACCAATCCATTTGGCTGTTCAGTTTTGAATTCAAGCTCTAATGAACCATTTAATCCGGTATACCATTTTCGAAATTGGGCAAATGAATTTTGTGAGCCATCAAGGAGAAATCCTTGGCACAGGTCAAATGCCACAAGTAAACTGAACGCAACTAAAAAGGGTGAAATTGATCGATGACGAAACATTCGATAGATATGGCATTCACGTGAGTTTAAGCAATTTTTTTTATCATTATTATTTTTATTATTATAACATCGATTATATGTTGTTTTATTTGCTTCTTTATTTCTTGCGGTTATGACACTGTTCCTTCTGTCACGAGGGGCATTCTTACATGGCTGACAGATATCATGTAAATCATTTGACGCGGGTAATATAGTCGCCGCCATTTTATATATATTTATATATATAGAATTATTATTATTATTTATTTATTTTTTATTTTGTTTACTTTTTATCAGAAATTTTTATTTTTTTATTTGTATTTATCACCACTTCTTTATTACTATTTTTCTTTCTTTCTCTCTATGAATATATATGTATGTGTATGTGTGCTATATATATATATTTATTTGTTTGCACTATATTACTAGTACGTGACTCAAACCAACCGTAGTAACTAGCACATATATAGAGGGTTTTAGCCCGAATAGAACACCTTTGCACGATGAGCTTTTTTCACATGAAATTAGTAGATCCTTTTTTGGCAAGACACTGTAAAAGCTCCATTTTTCCTTTTGCTATTAACATTTTATAAGAAATGCAATTTTTATATTTTACTTAAAATTTCTAAGAAAATCTTAATAACTTTTACTAAAATTCACTAGACATTTTATTTTTACTGCTGAGAATTTATTTAACAGGAATTTTACATAAGCTGGAAACAGGATAACAATGTGTGCACTTTTTTTATTTGGTTGAAAGCTTTTACAACACTAGATAAAATTTTCTTTTTGTAATTTTTATTTTTTTGTTGGATTAGTAGAATTTATATTTTGCTAGGATATCACTACACCGATATTATCTAAATTTGTTTCTTTGAAAGCGATTTTATCATATTGTAACATTTCCCAAAAATTATTTTTATCATATATCCTTTATTTTCGAGAAAAGTTTGCCCATTTGACCAAAAAGCCTTACAGTTTATCCATTTTTCATGATGTGAATCCCTTTTGATCCGTTTGTCGTTTAGCTTTGGGCAGCGCTAAATGTTATAGATTTGATTAAACAGAATATTCAATTCACATATAACACCTTATCACAAGCATATTCAAAGCGATACTACGCTATTTAGATGCTAATTAAATGATAAAAAAGGCCGAATCACTGGCCTTGATATCTATCCCGTTTCAACATAACAACACAACAAAATGTTTTTCGCCCTCACTGCATCCGTAACGAAACTGAACTGCACTCCCGTCTATAATGCGGGATTCTCGGTAATGCTGTCGAAATTTTCTCTAAAACTCAACACCTACACCTTCGCGGATTTTAAGGATCCTGTACCCTATAATAAAACCAGTGGCAGAAAGCTCGTTTGTATGCTATGACCATGGCAGTTAGTTTTTGAGTAGCGCATGCCTTTTAACTTTTTACTTCTATTGTTAGCAGGGTGGCTGTTAAGAAATTTTTTATTGTTCAGTGATATACTGACTAATACGTCTATCTGAGAATGCCAGAGTATTTGGCACCCTGTTTACAAGATACTCTACAATTCTACTTTAGTGTAGTTTTCCCGACAAAAGCTCTGGGGCGCATGCATCTATCGATCCAAATTGTCGTACCTTTTACGAAAATCTGCTGTGTAAAGAAAAGCGGTGTTAAGAGAGCTAAAGCTTGTAACCAAAGAGAATCCTGTATAGTATACCCTTCTAAAACGTCTAAAAGCTTTAGACCATTTTCAAACACAATACTGTTTTAGCAGATTCCACAAAATCGACGAGCAAGTATGTTGATTTATAACGTTCAACGTAGCATCGAATTTCTTCGAGGAAAAAACATTTCTCTCTATCCAAATACATACAGTTCATACCCAGGTACGAGCATTTCCCGCAAATCAAAACATCGCAATGCATTAATATTGGACCATAGGAAGCCCATCTCAGCATGTTATCTCCAACTACCCGTGTGTAATTTGGACTGTGTATTTCGTCATTGCAAAACATTGGGTGGCATAGAACAACCAATTCATAATTTCGCACAAGCATTCGTTAAATAAAATCTATGTGGGTAGGTACATACATAAAGGTACATAAAGCAACTGAACTCAGGAACAGAGTTCCTAGAAACGATTGAAATAGCATACAAAAACCAGGGCGCCGGATTAAATTAGGCAGAAAGCTCATAAGAAGAAGGTCCCAAATCCCGCATCCTGTGCCTATGTTTAAAAAAAAAGTATTTCTCCCTAAAAACGAATATAAAGTTAAGCTTGTTTACACGCATACTGATAGCACGATTTCAAATAAACACAACAATAATAATCCTAGTATTGAAATCTCTATGTTGGCATTTCTTTTCAGATTATGTGATCAAACCGAGGCTTTGTAATGCCGTATCCCGTTAGCGTAGGTAGTGTAAATCTCTCTAAGGGCCTCATATAATGATATATACATACTGGCAGTCTCCTATGTCGAATGTATTGTCAAGGTGGATAGAATTGAATGAATGAATAAAATTTCTGCGAGAGTTATATCGTATATGTATGTATATATTTTAGTGAACATTTATTAAAAATAATTGTGAACGTTCTGTAAAAAGTGATGAATGTTGGTGTGAAGAAGGAATGAAAATTTTGTAATGTGCAAATCAACTTCTTCGTTGGTTGGCAATAGGAAGGTGAACACAGAAAATAAATTCAAGGCCGAAATAGCTGTATTTCTGCTCATCTCAAATTTTCTCTTACCCAATGCAACCATTCTATCCACTCAGTGGACAGATCTCTTCAGGACTCGCGAATTGTATGGGTCTCTCTAAGACCCTGACGGCAATAAATCCAATGGTCCAAATTTGGAAAAAGATTAGTTAACTACATTTTTTTTGGAGAAAAAGATACTTGAAATTGAAATTTTAGCGAAAAAATGTTAGTGATAGTTTGGAGGTATTCTGCGTTTACTACTACCTTAAGTCCCCCAGATTTCCATCAATCCCATGCTCGCAACGACTTTTGATCGGTCGACCGGCTCACAATCGATAGTTTTGGTTGTACATCCGCACTTCGATGTACTTCCAATTTGACCGTGTATGGGGGCCTTTATTCATGAAAATGGGTCAAAGGGTTACATAAATATAGGGTGATATATAAAGCCCTACCAAAAAAAAATTCAAAATGCCATACCGGCTAAACGGTTACGATCTACCCACCCCCTACCACACGATTTTTTGTTCGACTATACAAAACCTAACCACAGCTGGCCGCTTTGTAAACTTAACCTATATACCTTGTAGAATGGACTGCTCATTAGAAAATTTCCATGGCACCAATTTGTTCCATAGGTGCCAAACATTTTTCCACGTCCGTGATTTTAGAAAATTAAAATTTTTGTATCGGTATTTAGACAAAATAAATTTTTGTTCAAAAATATAACAAATACAATTTTCAGGATTTTTCCCTTTTATAATGCTTTTTTTCATCAATTACAAATCTTTATGTTAAAAACCCCGGGGTTGTCTACCCCTGTTTCAATAAATTCCTTGGCTATTTGGGGAGAGAGAAATACAAAATTCACTACCCATCTATTTTTTGGAAATATTTTGACATTTGCGAAGTGAAAATATTAAATCTCCGAAATCGGTGGTTGTTTTATAAATTTCGGTTAAAGTCATTCTAGATTTTTATTTACCGTTTTTATTTTGTTGCAAAAATAAAAAAAGTTGTATTATGTCGTTTATTGAAAGTGAAGGCTAAAAATATTCAAGCAAATTTAAAAGTTTGCAGTTTTTGAATGTTAAATTGCTTTTTTTCAATTTTGATACTATCTGATTTTATTTTTACGGTTACGGACTTGTGGATGAGAGAGAGGACTATATTTTTTGGTGCCATGACCTTGTCGGGGAATAATTTCAGATGAGCGGACACCGTTTGTTTTACATTTGCGCTAAACGGCTGATTTCAGCGTCCGCTGTCGCAGTTAAAAATCTGTTTTGACTTTTAAGACACAAAGAGATTGGCGCGACGGCGGCCTGCGGAGGCGGTGACGGTGACAGAAAACACGTTTTAAATGCACAATGGGCAGGTGGCGCGGAGAAATTAAATGTATGGCATGTTCAATCTTTTCGCCTCTTACACGTGCTTAAGCATGTGTAACAGATTTTTTGCGCGATGAGAGTGTGTGGTGTGTGTCACTTTCCGAACACGACATTATTTAAGGATAAGCTGCCATTCAAGCATGATGGCATCGTGTGAAGGCTACAGCAAATTTATGCAAGCATGTGCAAAAAGACTGAGCATGCATGCTTGTCAAGCATCCAGTTAAATCACCTTTATTTATACCATATATACCAATTCACCAAGCATCTAATAAGCATTCGGTGGACAAATACAGGGCATCGCAATATATCAATGAATATATCAACAATTCCTAAACTTTTCGAAAAGCTTGCGATAAGATTGCCCAAATAATTGATCCGCTCCTCAATGACCAACAGCATGGCTTCAGAAAAGCGCCCTCGACAACTACTAACCTTATGACACTAACCTCCGACTACTATGTGGTATATAGAACGGTCATCAAATCGATGCTGTCTATACTCAATTCAGTAAGGCCTTTGACCGGGTCGACTACCATATTTTATTAACAAAACTACTAAAATTTGGAATATCTGGGCCTGTCCTAAGATGGATTGAATCATATCTTAACGGAAGAACACAGGCCGTTAGATTTCAAGGATTTCTGTCAAAAGAAATCGAAGTAACTTCTGGAGTTCCTCAGAATAGTCATCTTGGCCCACTTTCATTTAATATATTCATTTCAGACCTGTCAAAAAAACTAAGGAATATACGACATCTCTTTTATACCGATGACCTCAAAAGAGAGGTCTGAGAGTGAATACGCTACAGGTCGAGACTGAATACGCTACAGGACTGGTGCTCCACCAATAAACTGCAACTAAACACCAGTAAATGCGACTAATAACCTTCTCTCGTAAAAAAAAACATACAGTTGAAATACTATTATATCAACGGCGAGGTATTAGACCGCGTTGATCAAATTGTAGATCTCGGTATTGTCCTGGACAATAAATAAATTTTAATTTGCACTACGATAATATTATTGCAAGAGATAGCAAACTTCTTGGCTTTATAAAGAGAAGAGTCAAGTCATTTCTATCCCTGAGTAATATACAGTAGTTTAAGTGTGCCTTGTTTGGCGTAAATAAATAAATTAAAATGGGGTCAGTGTTTTGTGCAATATTTATTTCTAGCAGTGCCAGCTATATCTGACTGCAATCAATTGTTTGATTGTACCTATCAAGCAAGTATATACATTCATAAATATGTCAGCTTTGATAGCCCAAAAAGGTAAGGTCGTCTGAATACCGTTCCCGAGATAAGTATTCGAGTCCCTCGTAGCAATAAACTAGTATACTATCGTATGAGTGGAAACAAGATCCGCCAAAAGAAGAGGTCAGGTCTTCAATCTGCAGTATTTTGTCTTTCCTTGTAAAGATTGTACAACTGTCAACTGTACACAACGTTTTATCTGAACTGTAGTCTTTCACTCAAAAAATGATCAAACACTACAAAAAAGTATTCAAGAAATTTTCGGCAAGAGATTTTCCAACTTGCCCGGGAAAGTAATTCCTGGAAATGAAATCATTGAAAACGAGAAGGTTAAACGATTTTTGACGGCAAATTATAATACAACGTGTTAAGGGCCCCGGAGACGATCAATAATATTGTCAATAAGGCTCTCAATAATATTGACGAGGCGTATTGAAAGAGCATATTGACCGTTTACCAGGGGTTCAAACGTATTGTCAATTTATTGAAGCATATTGATAGAAATTTTGATTGAAGCGCATTGACGCGAGGCATATTGATGCACGCATTGACGTTTACAAGGTTTATTGGTCAATATTTCGTTAGTATTTCAAATAATTCCAAAAATAAACAAGGAAAACCGCCACCTCGTCACAACCGGTTTTCAAAACAACACTGCGAAGTCGCCGTATTGATAGTTAGATTGACGAGATTTTTGAAGCGTATTGACAGGAGCTTCAATATTATTGTGAATACGTATTGACAATATTATTGATCGTCTCCGGGGCCCTTTATATTTTCATAAAAATATAATTTGTTTGCATCCTCTCCAACTAGGAAACAATCAGAGATTCATTTTCTATATGATATCGGAAATAATTCATTTAGGCTTTAGAGAAGAACCTGTTTTTGTATTGAAAACTGCAAACTATACATACGTATACTATACTCTACACTCAGTCCTCACTCAGGGTTGCTAAGCAATGCCAAAAGCCAAAAAGGCGAAGACAACTGAAGGTGGTGAGTAGGTTGCTGAGTGATACAGTAAGAAGAGAAACTGAAGATTCCTCAGATGGCTTGTGGAACAAACTGATATATTATACAGAAGTTTTAGGTATAAGCTGAGAAAAATGATCACTCTTGAAAATAAATTATTGACTGCGCCCGAAGGAATTCGAGATGATAACGCACATCCTGTGTCACTAGCCGGCGCTTGCAAGAAAAGATCTACTGTCACAGAGTACCATGGGATAGGGCACATGAGCAAGTATTTTTAAGCATCTAATGTTGGTTTAGTGCTAGGCTTAGAATTGATACCGCCAAGCCAACCTTGATTGAAAAGCATGAAAGGAAACTCTCAACCCAAAACCGAGTGGATTATTATCAATAGCATGAAGATTACTCTACTTTACAAAAAACCTTGGAGATATCTAGAGCTACCAAGCAATAGATGCATGGGTTGAAGTTGTCTGTTAAACAAAGAATGAGATCACCTGTAGATATTTTTTGTCTAAAGCCATATTGACCATCTTTTGGAATTTGTTGATGATTTCGAAATTTTCCATTAATTATTGATTTTGTAGAGAATAGGTGCCATTTCTATTGGGCGATAGAAGGATTCTTAGATTAAGTTTGTCCTAGAATATTTTTTGCGAAAACTAGCGCTCTAACTAACTAATTTTTTGCAAATATCAAAGACAAGAAAGAACAAGGTTATTTAGGTATGAGATATGAAAAACCGAAGACCATGTGGAGGAACGGGTTAGCCCATAGACCTCCTGGATGGTAGTTGGGCGCCCTAGCCACTAGACTACCAAGGGCGACGTCAGAACGTGAATAGCCTGGAGAAGTATGACAGAGCGAAAAGCTTACACAGAGATTTAGCTGAAAGCGAAGTAGATTTGTAAAATTGTATAAAGAGAATATCAGGAACGGCGGAGCTTAATCTTTGTGGAACAGTGAACAGCAGTTAAAATCTAATAAGTTAATCAGTCAACTTATTTGAAATAGGAGTAATAGCTGCGTCCTTTTGCCAATGCGGTCGCCCAACTGAGTACTAATCACGTCCAATGCTGCTTGACCTCTGTAATCGACCTAGAACCTAGGAGGCTTTGATTGAGTAAAACTAAAGATTAAGGGTATTAAAGCTTTTTGTGAAGTATTATTGAAATTTTCCCATTTAATTTCTAATGAGGTTGCCCAATAGAGCCCTTGTGGCCGTTCGTGTTCGTGCTCCCAGAACCATGGTGCCTTCCTTGCACAAAAACCGCTCGTGCTGCCAGAACCATGGTCCCTCGTGTAGTTATTGTGTTGTGAATGAAGAAACTTAGGGGCACAACCCTCATTTGCCACATGGCAGGGGTCCACACGCGCAGCATGTTAAATGCTAGTTTCTAAATGCTAGTCGGTGGGAGTTTAAAACCTTAGTCTATATAGCTACAAGCTCTGTAACCGCCTTTCGACCACGTTCTGGGTAATTGAGAGTTTATGAAATATTTTGCGTGTGGATTTCCCCACCCAAACCGAAAGTGCGTGTGCCTTTTACTTCAATCCCCACACGCCCTCCACCGCCCCTGGATAATATTATCAACACCAATGAATTTAAATTCTTTATTAAGCGGCCCTCTGACCACGGGATGGTAGTCGGTCGCCTTAAAATTATGTTGATTTTTAGAATTTGGGCAGAACAGTGTGAGATCGAGAGCCGTGATGGAACACTACAACAGCACCTTTACTAATCTTTAACTGCGTCCGTTCCCTGGTGTAATCTCTCTAATTATCAAGAGCTGCGAATCAACCGTCTAAAGCACTGGAAGTACCTCATAATGGTTCTGGCTGTGAGACTGGCGATGTCCTCCACATTCGGAGAAAACTCTATTTCTTGCCAGCCTCTTACCAGGATACGGCACTTATAGGGCTCCGAGCTTGCCCGTCCATCGGAAGAAACCACGCAGCTACCAGCATGGTATCAGCGCTGCCACCCTACTACAATTGTAGTATTTCTGCTACGATTTTTATGCTACAGCTTTTTACTCCGTACTATTTGATTTTAGTACATTTTTTATTCGATTTAATTCGGCGAATTAATCAACCCATCCAAAGCAAAGTTTAACTTAATAAGCTTTTATGTAATATCGTGGTATATTTTAGTTTGAAGTTTATTGCAAGTCTATAAGACAGCTCATTTTAATTCGAATTTCAGATCAATTACAACTCTATTTCATTCGAGGATCATCATAGTTTTGTATATACTTTCTTCTTTAAACTCCTTTAATCCCTCATGGGACATAGGGCGGAAACAGTTGCCCTCCAGCGGACTCTGTTTTGCGCGACAGCTCTCAGCTCCGACCAGGATCTCCCAGTTGTTGCGGCTTCTTCTAGTAGGGTTCTCCTCCACGTTGTTCTAGGTCTTCCTACTCGACGGGAACCTTGCGGATTCCAGTCAAGGGCCTGTTTGGCTAGGTTTTCGTTTTCGCGTCGCAAGGTGTGGCCAACCCAATTCCATTTCCTTCGCCTGATTTGGTCGTCTATCCTTTCTTGGCCGGCACGGCGCCAAAGTTCTTCGTTTGAAATTCTATCTTGCCAGCGGATTTTTAGGATACGACGAAGGCATCTGTTGATGAAGACTTGTAGGCGCCCTGTGATGAATTGGGTGACTTTCCATGTTTCGCAACCGTACAAAAGAACTGCCTTAACGTTGGAGTTGAACAGCCGCAATTTGGTGTTAGTTGAGAGCTCCGTTGATCTCCATATGCGGAACAGGCATGCATATGCGCCTCGTGCTTTGTTTATTCTGGAACTTACGTCTTCTTCTGCCCCACCATTTTCGGTAATAACACTACCGAGGTAGCAGAATTTATTTACCAGTTCCACGTCACGGTTATTCAGCGCTGTCCGTTCAATGGTGTTTGCATTTATCCGCATTTCTTTAGTTTTAGTCGGATTTAGCCTTAAGCCTGCTGGACTACTTTCTGTTGCCAAATTGTTGATCATGTTTTTGAGGTCCTGGTGTCTGTGGGCCAGCAAACAGATATCATCGGCGTAGTCGAGGTCCTTAAGGCGGTCTACCAAACCCCATTGTATGCCGCCTGTTCGATTATCTAGAGCGCCGACAAGGATGTCATTTATTACTATAAGAAATAGTAAAGGCGAAAGTAGGCATCCTTGTCGTACTCCTGAGCTCACCTCAAAGCTGTCGGATAATTTTCCATTATGGAGAACTCTGCATTTGGAATTGTTATATAGGGCTTTTATCAATTCTATTATTTTATCAGGCAATCCACGTCGCCGTAGTGCCTGCCATATAAAGCTCCTATTG
Source organism: Thereva unica (assembly GCA_949987705.1). Classification (NCBI taxonomy): domain Eukaryota; kingdom Metazoa; phylum Arthropoda; class Insecta; order Diptera; family Therevidae; genus Thereva; species Thereva unica. The sequence continues at coordinate 121,463,156 of OX465283.1, read as the reverse complement.
ACCGAGTCGAACGCTTTCTCATAATCTACGAAAGCAAGGTAAAGGGGGGATCGGAATTCAGTAGACTGCTCCACTATTATTCTCAATGTGTTAATATGATCAATACAGGAGCGGCCCTTCCTGAATCCGGCCTGCTGCCTCCTAAGCGTTCGGTCAACTGCCTCACTTATCCTAGATAGTAATATATGGGACAAAATTTTGCCCACTGTAGATAGTAAACAGATGCCTCTCCAGTTGTCGCATATTGTTAGGTCCCCCTTTTTTGGTATTTTGACTATGATACCTTCCGTCCAATCCTCCGGAAAGGTACAGGTGTTCCATGCTATTTCTAGGATTGGCTGAAGCGCATCTGCTATGAGGCTTGAGTCGGCTTTCAACAATTCTGGCGGGATGCCATCTTTCCCAGCTGCTTTACCATTGGCCATCGCATGAATTGCGGTTACTATTTCCGTCTTGGATGGGGTCCGGGTGGTGATTCTTATTGGCTGTGCATTGTTGCTGTTTTCCTGCGGTTCCTGTGTAAGTGTACCATTCAGGGCGGCGAAGAAGTAATCTCTCCATCTTTGGAGTTGCTCTTCGTCGCTGCACAGCAGCCTTCCATCCGCACTCTTAACGGCATGCTTTTTAGTAGAGTGCTTTCCCGAGAGCTGTTTAGTGATTTGGTACAGCACCTTACTGTTGCCTGTGTTTGCCGCGTTTTCCGCTTTTTCTGCGAGCTCGTTTATCTGCTGCCTTTTATCACGCCGGACACTTCTCTTAACCTCCCGGTGTAATTGGGAGTATTCCCGTTCTAATTGGTGACGTCTTTCCGGGTCGTTTGTGGAGTTTACGCTATTTTTGAGGGCCCTTCTGCGTTCTATTTTTTGCCAGGTTGTGTCCGAGATCCAGTGTTGCTGGTTTCTTTGGACATAACCGATGCTTGTTTCCGCAGCCGTCAATATCGCGCCCTTTGTCGTACTCCACAATTCCTCAATATTTGTGTCGTCAGAAACGGTTTGCTGGTTTAATAATTCTAAAAAGTTTCCAGCGAATTCCCGCTTTTTAACGCTCTCCCGCAGAAGGTCTACGTTAAACCGTCTACGGGGTATAGCATCATGTTGCACGTTTCTGATTGCGGCGATTTTAAGGCGAATAGTTGCTACAACCAAATGGTGGTCGCTTCCAGTATCCGCTCCCCTGAAACTCCTGACATCCTCAAGAATAGTTCTCCATCTGCGGCTAACGGCCACGTGATCTATCTGATTTCTCGTTCTACCATCGGGCGATACCCAGGTCTCTTTGTGTATCTTCTTGTGACAAAAGTAAGTTCCACCTACCATGAGTTGGTGGGAACTACAAAAGTCAACGAAAAGCTCACCATTGTTATTGGTAACTTGGCTTAGGCCTTGGTTTCCAATTGTGTGTTCAAGGCCGGTGTTGTCACGGCCGATCTGAGCATTTAAGTCACCCATTAAAACAATGATGTCTCCCCTTGGAATAGAGCGAAAAACCTCATTCAGTCGCATATAGAACTCGTCCTTGATGTCATCTTCTGCGTCTTCAGTTGGAGCATAGCATTGGACTACCGTAGTACTTCTTAGTCTGGTACGCAGGCGCACGGTAATAATCCTCTCAGAAACCGGTGACCAGCTAATGAGGCTGGACCTGGCTTCTTTGGTGAGTATTACGCCAACGCCACTCCTACGGCTTTCAGTTTCGTTTCTACCAGAATATAAGAAGGACTCACCGTTTGGGCAGATATGTTCCCCCGCATCGGGCCATCTGGTCTCGCTAAGTCCCATGATCTTGATTTTATATCGATTCATCTCGTTGAGGACTTCATCCAGCCGTCCCTCAGCCAGCAGTGTTCTCACATTCCATGATCCGATTCGTGTCCTTGTTCGAAAAGCAAAGGTCGTCGTCGTGTTGTCCGTCCGGTTCCGAGGCATTGTTTGCCGATTCGTAGCAATGGTGTTTTTTATGGGAGCGGGTTGCTAACCCTCAGCCCAACCGACTTAAAACTCTGTTTTGTGGCGCAGAGAGCTCGCCATTCGCCCGTCTCCCGTTAGCTCCTTCCGAAGAAGTACCCCAGAGGGCACCGCGGGGAGGTGGGATTAGGACTTGCTAACAGGTCTGCTAGGTGTTCGTCTGCAGTGACTTTCCTCGAATCTTGACAGAAGTGACAAATCGGGTGCCACCACTTTCCGAGGTCTTTGTTAGCCGTTCGCCCCACTTTTTTAATTGAACCTAAATTGTTCCCTTATTTCTGCAAATTATACATATTTTGTCTCTAAAAAGTATATCACTGGATACATACATACATATACTTTTAGAATCTACTACTATTTTAATTCATTTAGTACATCTTTTTCGTTGAATTAATACATTTTAAACTTGTTTGGGTGGCAGCGCTGCATGGTATATATCTTCGCTTAAAAGTTGGAAAGGGAAACATAAAAAGAGGGAGGAGAGGGGATGGCCTAGCTTGGTCTGCCCCCTCGCATTAGTCTGTTAGTCATGGAGGTTCATTCCTACCGGTGGTTAGCTACTTTACCAACACCGACGTAGCCAAATGGTACAACTTTCCAACCAATGATGAAGATAATACTCGAAGTGGCCTTTTTCCCAAAACTGTAAACCACGGATCTTTATTTTTAAGAAAAAAAGCCCTAGCTAAAAACTAGTTCTTAGTTCTCTTTTTCCAATATTCATTTCCAGAGGTAAATATTTCAAATAGATTTCATAACATTTTCGTCCTTTGCTAAGTCCTTTTCCTTTTAGGTCATACCGGATTGTAAGCCTAAAAAAACGGAATCGTGTACAAATCAAAGTCTGTTAGCGATTCTATTTGGTATGTAGTAGGGTTTTTAAATGTATACGGAAGAGAGCCGTTAAGCACAATAACTCACGAATTGATTTATACAACAATCGGGGTCCTTTGCGTTTTCGGCATGAAATGATCAAAAATCAATATTCACCTCAGAAGCAAGGACTTAAATTTTTTATTCGCATTAAACATTCAAATCCTTCCTGATGCAATTTCCGCGGCAGGCTCGAAAGCAATTTCCACCAATCAATAAACTTGTCTGGTATTGCGAGTGGGACTTCCTTCACACACTGCAAATTTGAGATTGTCTTGAATAATGCGCCAAAAACCTGGTCATTGGCTGGGAGGCATACGAAAGGTGTCAAAAGTTGTTCTTGCTAGGATTAATTTTTTTCGCCCTTTTTAGATACATTTTTTTTAAGTCGCCTGAAAAGAAGAAAAGGCTGCTAAAGTTGGATGCAAACAAAAAAAAACAGAAATCCTGCTTAAGTCCTGCAGGGGGCTCATTATTGCAGGATGGACACCAGACGGAGGAGGAGCCTTTGTAAGAATCTTTCGCAAGACTTTTGTGTGTATGGTTAAACAAGGCTCAGGCTTTAAGGGGCTTTAACGTGTCCAGCTACATTAATTTGACATCCTCTCGGGATCTGACCCGCCAGTTTTAATGCAGCGTCTGTTCTGATTCTGATTTAATGGCGAACAGAGCATGCTGGTTGCCGGGCAATTTCCCAGGGCTGTTAGCTTTTATAACACCAAAAAAACGCTCTTTTTATCCGGTTAATTTTCATCTGTCTGCAATCACGAATCAAGTTTCATGTTCAAGTGAGAAACGGCATTAAATTCAAACGAACTTCTTTATTTTTTTCTTGATTGTTGATAAGCATTTTCAAGGATCAAAAAATTTCCATATTTTCTGATTTTTATAAGATCCTTGGCAGAAGGGAGGTATCAACTTTCACAGACGTCGCGTGTAATTATTCAAAAACGAAAAATTCCTTCGTTTTCTTCCATAAATTTCGTTCTCTTTTGCTGTTATCGCAGCGGCACATGCAAGTCGCCGCAGCTCACCTGCACAAGGTATTTCGATGACTTTTGATTTAACGTTTCATAAATTTTCATTGAAGTAATTTTATGGTATAATAAAATCAGATTTAACCAGCACTAACTACACTGGCAAACATTACTATCATTTCGTTTGTTTATATTCACATCTAAATTGCAATTTTTACGGAAATTACGATAACATCGCATTTTGCGAATTAATTGCTGTACGTAAAGGAGTTGTGCAAAAGGATGTTCAATTAAGGCAGGTTGTACTGGTAAATATAAAAAGATAACGAAAGGTTTTTTGACAGAATTGAGGAAGTATTATGTTTATTTTTAGTGGGAAAGTTAGTTTCAGAAATAAAAATCCGGAAGAGGAAATTAATTTTTAGAGTACCAATATGAATACGAGTAGGAATACGCTTTCACTTTACAATGAACTATTTAAAAGGTAAAATATATTTTTGGATGTAAAGTTTTTATTGTTATTAGCCCAGGCAACGAAAGGTTTTGAGGGAAATGTTTGGAACACAATTTTTGGCATCGTAACTTTGTTTGGACTAGTTAGGGGTTTCGATATCTCTAACTATGCGTACTAGCGACATGACTACTCCATACAAAATGAAAGCTGATTAAGCTTGCTACAAATTTTACTTAGCCCAGTTTTTCGATATCTTGTATAGTTTTCGAGACATCTGGGGCCGGTTCACGTAACTCGACAACGAAAATTTTTTTTCGTTTCGCGTTCACGTAGCTCGAAAAAATTGCAAATTTTCGTTTGTTGGCATGAATAATCACTCGAAAGCTTTTATGCTATCGAGCACTTGTATTATTAAGATTAATTTTCCAATTTAAAAGTAGACTTTTATAAGTTATTACATATGGAAATTATTTTTGAAAATTTAATTAAGTTGATGCCAATAAATTGTATAATTTTACAGCGGTTTTTGTAAAAGTTTTTTGTGTTTCAGTAATGTGGTTTCCTTGAATTTTCTTTCGAGCTACGTGAACGCTCAATTTTTTCGAGACAAATTTTTTCGTACTCAAATTCGTTTCGAACGATTGTCGTCGTTCGAGCTACGTGAACCGGCCCCTGCTATTGAAAGTCGGTAATTTTTAGGCATGTGCGAGTACTCGAAAGTTCGAGCACTCGTCTCTCGAGTCGAGCCGAGCCGAGCTCAAGCCAAGCTCAAGCCGGGTTCGAGCCCGCTCGTGAACTCGAGCCTGCTCGTGGGCTCGAGCCTGCCCTGCTCGTAAACTCGAGCCTGCTTGTTATATATATTCAATTCATTATTTTATTTCAAAAGCAATAAGATTTTGTTAAAAAAGCTAAATGATATTGTTGGTAGTAGCATTACATCAATCAACAACTCCATTCTATCTTTCCCAGAAAACTTCAAAATTTTATTCAAGTTTACATCAAACGTGTTCAAAATTTACTTCATTTTAATTTTTCTTTATCGTTATTTGTCGTTGAATCAATCAGGGGCCGGTTCACGTAACTCGACAACGAAAAATTTTTTTCGTTTCGCGTTCACGTAGCTCGAAAAAATTGCAAATTTTCGTTTGTTGGCGTGAATAAGCACTCGAAAGCTTTTATGCTATCGAGCACTTGTATTATTAAGATTAATTTTCCAATTTAAAAGTAGACTTTTATAAGTTATTACATATGTAAATTATTTTTAAAAATTTAATTAAGTTGATGCCAATAAATTGTATAATTTTACAGCGGTTTTTTGAAAGAAAATCGTGTTTCAGTAATGTGGTTTCCTTAAATTTTTTTTCGAGCTACGTGAACGCTCAATTTTTTCGAGACAAATTTTTTCGTATTCAAATTCGTTTCGAACGATTTATCGTCGTTCGAGCTACGTGAACCGGCCCCAGATTTTTTTTGTTCGCCTCAAAATTGTTTTTTGATTTATTTGTTTCGCATTACATACGTTATTGTTGAATAAAACTTTATTAAAAGAGCTTTCAAGCTCGAGCCGAGCTCGAGCCAACGCACAGTGGGACCAAATCCAAAAAAGCTGACCAAAAGTCAAAAAGTTCATTAAATGATTTCAAATTTTACACTCGGGGGTTTTCGGGGTCGCTGATGTCGAATCCGGTGTCGAATTTTCGATTTTCAAAATGGCGGACTCAATATGGTTAACATAACCCCTCCAAATAGTCAAAAACTTTAGTAAATGATACCAGAACATCTCACTTAGGGGTTTTCGGGGTCGCTGATGACGAATCCGGTGTCGAAATTTCGATTTTAAAAATGGCGGACTCAATATGGTTAACATAACCTCTTAAAAAAATCAAAAAATTTGTTTTAATATAATGTTTAATACTTTTGATTAATTTTTTTATAAGCAAGTTTTCTTTATTAGGAAGTTATTGTTTATTAGAAAAACAAAATAAGAATTTTTAAGAATGCAATTACAGAAGAAAATCATTGTGAATACAAGTAAAAGTTTTATCTTTATCTTCTGATGTCGAACATTCAGAGCTATAGCCATTAAAAGAAAATACGACTAATTTTGGTGTTCTAAGGCTTATAACTTCTTAATTATTAAATTTGCCCAAAAATATCTTGCTAATATATTGTAGATAATTTAATTATAAACAAAAAGTGCCCTTGCTAATTTTCTGTAAGATGTACTGTTACGGAGATATATAATGGAAAAACCATTTGCGCACCTTTTCCAAGATGGCGGCCAAATTGGGGGGGGGGTGGGTTAGAATCCCGAAAACTCAGATTTAAGCTCAAACTGACCCCCCCTACACATCCCAAAAATAAAACCTTGTCCCGCATTTTCGCAATATTGAAGTACCATTTCTATGGGCTAGTGCTGGACGTATGTGACCCCTTAAAACACGGAGGGGCAATTTTGGGCAGCGGATTTTTTTTTGGAGGTGAAGGAATACACCTTTACCAACAACGCCCAGCAAGTTTTCCGGTGGAGCAGAGTGGAGCAATATTACTTTTTGTCCAATATATATCGCATTCTTACAATCCTAATTCATAAAAAGCACGTGTAATAGATGCTTACTGTGTATTATATACTTGCTTAATGGGTATAGTGCAATTTTTTTATACTCTACATACCTTCCAAAGAAAATTCCACTTTACGCGACCACGATTGCTTGGTTACTTAATTTTTTATAGCGTTTTGAAAACGTTAACCTTTTTTCACAATATTAACGTTTAAAAATAAGCAAAAAGAGTAAAGTAGCAACTACAATTTCTCAGTCCGTAGAAAAAAATCTAACCTTCCGTGACTGATTGCTCACTATTGGAAGTGTCCTCGAATCACCCCCCCCAAAAAAAACCGCAATCTATAAACTTTTTTTTTAGACTTTTGGCCAGCTTTTTTGGATTTGGTCCCACTGTGCAACGAGCCAAGCCCGAGCTTCCGAGCTGGCTCGGGCTCGGTTCGTACTCGGCTCGAGCTCGAGCCAGCTCGACTCGGCCCGGCTCGAACGGAGCTCGCACTACAGTGCTGTCGTTTTAGTTTTAAATTGAGTATTAAAAAACAATAATTAAAGGAGTATTTTCAGCCCATGGGGAGTATATCAAAATTATCAAGGAAAATAACTTTTTCATCACTCTGTAAGCAAACGTCTTTTTTGTAAACCAATAACCAAATGATTCAAATCTCCATATCCCCTTTTTTAAAAGGGTTAAATAAAGGTTAAATTTTTATAAAAGATCTATCTACATGTAGATGCCTAGTAAGAACTAAAGAAGTAGCTTTATTAATGGCTGTTTACCTTGTTTTTAAATACAATATAAAACGTAGTGTACTTAACAACTTATGGTTTTTAAAACTTAAATGTGAAATAATAAATGAATTAAATATTTTTGCTTATAGTTAACCCGAGGTCCCCACGGGCATTTTTTCTGCCAATAAGAATATGCTCCCGAAGCAAAAGTAAGGGGAGTAAAATAACTTGAATGGAGTAAAATACTCCTATAGTAGTAAAAACGACAGCACTGCTCGCACATGCCTAGTAATTTTGAAAAAACAAAAAAAATTCTTGCCTCATATAACTAATAACTCTTCAACGATGCACCCAAAAATAAATGCCGGGTTGTAGAGCATTAAATTCCCTTCAATAATATATAATAGTTCACTATTTTATCTATTTTCTTTCAAATTTTAAAACAATTTCAGTGCTGAGTGTGATATCTGAAGTTTTGCGACAACTGTCGTTACTGTCGACTAATGAATAATTAGGAACGCATAGTGTGTACTGGACGCACAAATACAAATTTTATTATATATACCGAGCAGGAAATTTGGGAGACTTCCCTAGAAGATGATAAAAGGAGTCATCCCAAATAGGTTTTCAGTTATCGATTAGAGAGTATAAACCGTGGGCTGCGTTTATGACTCATTAGCTGATGCGTTCCTTTTCTGATTTTTTACTATTCCTTACTGAGTACTCGGACTTCTGCTTTACTTCCAAGTACTTAAAAGCAGAAAAGGAGCACATCCATTCAAAAAAGGAAAAAGGGTTTACAAAAAAGAAAATCGGATTGCGCCAGTTCCCAGAAATATTTAAAAGCTAAAACGGAGGCCTCCGTTCAGTGGCGTAGATAGAAATATTTTCAGGGGGGGGGGGGGGGGTTAAATAGTTCAAAGTCGAGTCCTGAACTTTAAACATTATCTTTCCAAAAGAAGAGGAATTCAGTTTATTAACTATTGACATACACGATCAAGGGTTCCAGAACAATGCTTGTGGAAAAGTCACAGTTCTATGTTTCTACATTTTTCGGCAAATTTGTTGATTACTTCCTTAGCCGTTACGTCGATTTCCCTGTGAATACTCAAAAGAGCAAGACCGCTCCCTAAAAAGAAACGAAAATGAAATTTCAAAATCCGGCTAGAGGGATCGATAGGTAAATTCAAGATGAACAATTTAAAAAAAAAATTGTCAATAACTTAAAAATTACGACCTCTAGAGTAATTTGGGTGGAATATCAAATATCTCGCCACTGTGCGCTCGTGAGCTACTAAAAAAACTGCGCCCCTCTTCATAAGAAAATACACGCGATGTCTAGCAAAGACCATCAGAGGAGAGGACAAAATAAACAAAAATGGGTTTCCTCTTTAATATACCAAATGATAGAAAAACTTTACAAAGGTTACTGGGACTAACGCCCTACTTCGGGAGATTTATAGCAGGCTAGGCAGTTGCAGCAAAGCCGTTCAGCGAATTTCTAACAAAGACGGTCATATTTAAAATAGAAACTGAACAGCAAAATGGATTTAAAGAATTAAAAGAAATATTGATAAAAGCACCACTGGTGAAATTATTTGAACCAAAAGGGTATACGGAGATTCATGCCGATGTAGGAAGTAAGGACGAATTCAGAGCTATTGTCTTGCAACGGGATAATAACGATCAACAATTACGTTCAGTGCAATACATGAGTCGTAAGCTGAGTCGAACAACACTCTCACGCCAACGAGCTAGAAGTTCTCGCCATAGCAAACTGCCTAAAGAAGTGGAATGTTTATGATCTGGGAAGGAAGATTGTCACCGACTGCAATGCTTGTCTCCAGTTTCAAATGTTAAGCCTTTGTTGTCCTCTTGGGTCTGCCTGCTGCTATATTCTTCGACTTAGTTACTAACAGTAGATTAGTTCGTTTTCTAAATTAGTTTGGTTGTACCCCACGTCAAGCGTGGGGGTAGTCGAGTGATTGATTAACTGACAAAAATTTTTGGTAACCCAAGAAGGATAATACCGGACCGAGGAACAGCTTTTACAGCCAAACTGTTTCAAAATGACCACATAGAAGAAGGCATACTCCACTCGTTAATCACTACTGAGATAAATCGTATCCTAACACCGATTCTAACCAAATTATCAATCGCGGAGCCAAACGCGTGGTACAAGTACATTAATCGATTTCAACCAATGATAAATAATACCCCAACTGGAATGGACATGAAGTTAGCAGCATTACCAGACTTTCAAGTCTTTTACGATAACGCGACGAGCTACTAGAGTACTTCAGGAGAATAGGAGACAAAGCAATAGCGTAAAGCTGCAAGTGTCTATATAAGGACGGCGCCTTGGTTGCAGTCAAGGGAAAACCCAGCCCAGCCCAGTTATGAATTGGAAAAGACAGGTGACCACAAGGGGCCCAGGATAGCTCCAGACGCAGCGGATGGCCGATGGTGTTAATCATTCGGGGTATGATACGTCATAATGACCGAACGTGACATCTGAGCTCGATTTACAATCAAACAGTGAGCTGTCCGAATACTCTTGATTCTAATGAAGTAGACTAAACGGTGAGCCCTAGAAAGAGACTCAGTGATTAGAAAGACGCATTTTGCCGAAAATCATTTTTGGGTTAAATCAAATTTTGTAAAAAGGTGATATTTCTAGTGTATTTTCTTCGCGCTGAATGTACCACCAAAATTACAAAATGAAATTGTAAAAGTTCAAGTTGTATTTTCTTCATACAAAAGGCACTTTGGGGGGGGGGAGGGCTCGTTCCCAAACCACCCCGTTCCTACGCCACTGTCTCCATTATTTGTAAATAACCTTGGAACTCAAGACGAAATTACCAATTTCTGTTTACACCAAGTCTTAAGGGAGTACTCAAACTTAACTCCATTGAGAGTTTAAGAGTCCCCCTAGAGACTTTTTTCCTGGCCAGAAGGAGCCCTCTCCTCCAATGACATGTTAAGGGCCCCGGAGACGATCAATAATATTGTCAATACGTATTGACAATAATTTTGAAGCTCCTGTCAATACGCTTCAAAAATCTCGTCAATCTAACTATCAATACGGCGACTTCGCAGTGTTGTTTTGAAAACCGGTTGTGACGAGGTGGCGGTTTTCACTTGTTTATTTTTGGAATTATTTGAAATACTAACGAAATATTGACCAATAAACCTTGTAAACGTCAATGCGTGCATCAATATGCCTCGCGTCAATGCGCTTCAATCAAAATTTCTATCAATATGCTTCAATAAATTGACAATACGTTTGAACCCCTGGTAAACGGTCAATATGCCCTTTCAATGCGCCTCATCAATATTATTGAGATCCGTATTGACAATATTATTGATCGTCTCCGGACCCCTTTAATGTTCAAATGATGGCAAAGGGAGACATTTCGGTGGTATTAATACCTCTCGTATGAGGCATCCTACATTACTCGTCCTTTTTCCTGCTGAGTACTTGTAGACCCGCTGACCAGGTTCGTCACACTAAATTAATGAAAATCTAGATCATTTTAATGGGAAAATATGTTGCATGTCATGCATGTGACTATGTTTGCGCATTATGAGAGTCTATAAGGCATTTGGTTAGCTATATAAAGCATAACCATTGAATGAAAACGAAGGTTATTGACATAGAAAAGTGAATTAACAACATTAACAACAGTAGGCACCATCCAGTCAATTTCTTGCGATCTTGGGGTAGGGAGAACCTTCATCCTCGTATTCGTTTTTATCTTCTTTTTCTCCAATATCTTCTCTATCGAACCGCTGCTGTACAGAAACGGCCAGAGGATCCTCCTGTTCTTCTTTCTCTTTGGAGTCATGCCAATTTTGGCATGCTGGGGAGCATTTGAGGTTTACTTTTTTGCAGCCACACTTCTTGCATCGGCAGAAAATCATTTTCAGGATTTCCCCGGTGCAGTTGCTAATGCCGGATTCATCGTTGCGGATGAGTGATGAGTCGCGTCGCACAAATTTCCCAAAAAGAGAGTCAGCTAAACTTCGATTCATTGTTGTAGTCATAGTGTGCCGCACATTTTGTATGATTTGACAGTTTTTCAGACAATTTTCATCAAAAACATATGATTTTTTTGACAATTTTTTAAATCCGCCGCACAAAAGTTGAAGTTGGTTCAACTTTTTTTGAGAGAGAAAAAAAAATCCCAAAAATTTCCCAAAATTGAGAAAGGTATACTATTTTTCATACAAAAAGTATGCGCGCACATAAGTGCGGCGCGAATCATCCGCAACGATGAATCCGGCATAACTGACTGTGCACTGGGACCAGGCAGTTTTTCTCAATTTCCCACCCATACATCTGAGGAGGCAGGTCATTTCCCAGCCACAACTGAATTTGGTGGTACGTTGGGAGGGAATGCTGTTCTACTACTCCCTCTGTGGAAGGAAGACAAGAGATAGTGGCCACGTTTGATGGTGGCCACTGATTTCAAGAATGACTTGTACCTGAAGGCAATGAGGGAGACCTCTTTCGCTGCAGCCCCTTACCACCTCAAGATGCAGGTTTCACGTGGCTTTTGTACTTTTGCGGTGGTGGAGGAAGGGTCTGAAAAGACCGCAGCTGCTTTCTGTAACTCTGGCGACTTCAGACCTTGCTTTTTTGAAATGCGGAAGATGTTGTGTCGCTTCCAGTAAAGGCGTGCAAAAACGGCACGTCCTTCAGACCTTGTTGCTGAAGCTCTTGGGACGAGAAGAAGGAATGTGTTATCTTCCCACGTGCAGGCTTGATAAAAATAATGTCCTTATGCGCATCAGCTTTAACCATCAAGAGGACTATGAAGTCGACATCTTCACCCACAATGCCTGATCCCATTGTCCGCCAGCTTCACCTTAAGAATGTTAATGAGCCTGCTTTTGTTGAACTTGTTCGATAGAGAATCTTCTTGTTTGACTTTTATCTCGGTGTCCGGTGAAATGGACGTCAACAGACTTGCTGAGTCAATAGCGCCTTTGATGCTTGGCGCTGATTACATCTACATGTGGTAGAAATGCCAGTGGAGGAACTCTTCACACTTAACTTTCGTTTGAGGACCCGATTGGGTCGATTTGACTTTCCTCCGCCAAAAGCTTTTGCGCTGGTTTGTATTGCACTGAGAAGAGGCTCACACCTCTGAATTTCCCTGTGGCTCCCGTTTTCTCCTGAATGCACTAGTAGTTCGTCCTGAATTTGTTACCTTCTTCTTGTTTTCCTTCGTCTGCCGCCTGCATTTTCCGTCCCTTCTGTGCTTCAGCTGCTTTTACAAAATCTGGCCAGTATCTAAATCCTGCAAAATCGTTTTCTTCAACTTAGAGCCCGCTGACACCTTCCTATGTGACACTATCCATATTCTTTATAGAACACCCTCCTTCAGGTGAAGCGTTAACTGGCACACTTGTAACCATATCAAGGGTTTCTTGCATTACCACATCAACTTGTGGACTGTCTACTCTCTCGACCTAGATGAAGGCTAGATGGCTTTTTTATTCCAGCAGAAACATAGATCTTCTTAGATCCGGGTAGGAGGATAAGGGTTATTTTTAGAAGCAATAATGCTACTAGAGAAAAGTATAACAATAATGTTGCTAATGGCTTATTAAAACCGACAGCTTCATGATTCAACAATGGAAACTACCAATATTGTATAATTTGGGAGATGGTTAAATTAGCTCTTTACAGCTCGTTACAGCTAATGTAAATTTTGCAGATACGATATTCTGGCTAAAGATAAACGATTTAAAGTAATACGTTCATACACTCAAAAAATTAATTTCGACTTTTTATCTAATTACAAATAAATGATTTGTTTTTAAATGAAGTATTGAAAATTTTAGTTGAATCGTTTACAATTTGGACAATTTTAAATTCTGCTGTTAGATAAATCGTTGAAATTTCTTTCGTTGAATTCACGGACAGAATTCAATTAATATGGATCATTCATTCTTCTATCAAAATCGTTGATTTTGTCAGCCTCTGTGAAAAATGAACCCACAAAGTTAACGACGAGCTGAAATACTTGGAATTCGATGAAAGAATGAGAGAGAAAATTAGAATTCGTCTGAAAAACAATCTGGTGTGCTGCTTTGAACGCATTTCACCCTTTAGATTCTTACAAGTAGTTCAGTAGTTCAGTACAGAGTTTTGAAACAAAATGGTGGAACTCAGTGAAAAAAATGTGTCAACTTTATTATTTTCATGGGGATTAGGAGAGCTCGTAGACGATTTTTATGGTAATTATACATATTTGTAATATCACCATTATATATTTCAGGAGTAGATGAACAAGTTTGGAAAAATATTGCAGCGTTAAACGGTACTTCTTCTTAACTAGAGTACTTTATCGTTTTCCCTCGGTGTGAGGTAAAACATATTGTGCATATGAGTTATGTTCAAAAGTTTTACTAGTTGGTGAACTGAATTTCATTTTTTTCCATTTTGTGTCTGTCGGCTTACTGCGATAAAATTAGAAAACTCAGAAAGTGGTAGTGAAGTGTAACAGTCCATTACTTATTTACGAAACTCTTTTAATACTGCAAATTTATAGTGATGTAATTATACATACTTTTACAATGGTGATATTTCAGAAATAGATGAACAAGTTTAAGAAATATTTTAGCGTTAAACGGTACTTCTTTTTAGCTAGAGTTTTTTTTCATTTTCTCTCAGTGTGAGTTAAAAACCATACGAATTGTGCATATGAGTTAGTGTTCAAGGGTTTCACTAGCTGGTGAACAGATTACAGAGTTTTGAAACAAAATGGTGGAACTCAATGAAAAAAATGTGTCAACTTTATTATTTTCATGGGGATTAGGAGAGCTCGTAGACGATTTTTATGGTAATTATACATACTTGTAATATCACCATTATATATTTCAGGAGTAGATGAACAAGTTTGGAAAAATTTTGTAGCGTTAAACGGTACTTCTTTTTAGCTAGAGTTCTTTTTCATTTTCCCTCAGTGTGAGTTAAAAACCATACGAATTGTGCATATGAGTTAGTGTTCAAGGGTTTCACTAGCTGGTGAACAGATTTTTTTTTCTTTCTTTCCATTTTGTGTCCGTCTAATCTTTCTATTGGTTAAAATATTATTTAATCGGTTTATTACAATGAAATAGAAAACTCGGAAAGTGGTAGTGAAGTGTATTAATTCAAGCCATTTTCTTTATATTAATTAACATTAAAAAAATTTATAAATTTTAGACAAAGGAATAGATTACGAGGCGTTAGGATTACTTACAATTGAAGATTGCAATAGGCTTATTCCAGACTGTAAATTTGGATTACGGGTAAAGTTTCGACAGAAACTTTTACAGTGGCGTTTCGAAAGTGTAAGATTTTACTGCTATTTTTAAATTAAATAATTTTGAAATGTGATTATTAATTCCATATTCCTTTTTTGCTCTTTATTATTAGGGCCTTGGAGTACCAATAGTGGAAACAATTTCTTTACCAAGTGCGAATTCTTTGAATTCAGGGGAAATTGTTTTTTCTTCAAGTATACCTCTTGAACATAAAAAACTGGTAGGTTTTTTGATTTTGCTTATTAAACCCAAAACTAGAGAACACAACATAAATTTACACTTAAAATACAAATATATTGAAATATTGAATATATCTTGGAATTTTCATACCAATTTCAGGATCTAAATGAACTTATGCAAAATAGTATTATTGGGAAAGGTTTGTTAGAGCGCCTAAATAAAAAGCAAAAGTTGACAAACACAGATAGGAATGGTTTGGTTGGAATAATTGGTGATTGCTGGATACAAAACGGTTACCAACCAAAAACAAGTGATTACGTTGAAGCTACAAACCAAATAAAAAGGTTTTTTCCAGAAGAAAGTGAGGTAAGTTTGGGCTAAGTTTAATACAACATTTAATTTGATTATATTTAATTTTTTTTACTTCCTACAGGAAACTTATTTAGGCACAAAAACCTCCAGAGGAAAGTTGTGCCAAAAATTCTACAGTTTAACCAAAAAATATAAAGCTTCTGGATTAATCAAAAACACAAAGGGTCATCCAAAAAATTTGGTTACGACGATAGATGACAATTTGCAAACAGATTCAGGTAAAACTTGTGAACTTGTTCGTTGTTTTTCCTTTAAATATTACTATATCTTGAATTTCATCTATATTCTTAGATAATGGGAGTGATATAGAAAATGTCATAGCTGACGTCGAATGGCTTAAAAAAAATAAACAGCCCGAACAAATAGTAGTAGATAAATGGAATAAGACTTTTAACTACAGAAAGAAAGACCTGAAAAGAAATTTGGACATATTTATTGCATGGCCTATTCTTAAGCAAAGGGTTGGATCTGTATTGGTAAATTATTTTTTATAGTGAAAAATATATATTAACTAGTATATTTTTATTTCTGGAGAAGAAAACAAGTTTTACCTATTCACGAAACGTTTTTTGTGGTACTTTTAGATTGAATTAGACTTTGATAAATTGATGCCAAACAAGAACGGACTATTGTTTTCAAAATGGGATAAATTTAGCAAAGAAATAATAAATATATATGAACAGGAAATAAAGGACCCGAAAAATAAATTGATGTTCAGTAAAATTAATATAGCAAGCGAAGGTAAATCATTACCATAATAATTCAAATTAAAATTAAGTATTATAACTTATTATTAGATTCTAAAAACTATTTATTGATAACCTTATTGAATGCGATATTAATTCCACAAATCATCAGAGAAGGCAAAACAAAAGATTCAAAAATATGGAAACCATCGATACAGGATGCACAGGATGCATTTGCGTGTGTTGTTGAGGTATAAATTAAACAATACGATAATATTGTGGCTATATCCTTCGTTATTTCTAGGACATAAAAAATATTCCTTCTGTTATTGATAGAAAGAAGAAAAATTTCAAGGAGTATAACAACTGTATTCAACCTTTCATATTGTTAGTTGGAGAATCTTACCTTTGCTTTGATAAAATACACGTCTTTTTTAACGATATATTATATGAACCGGAGAACTTTTTAAATGCGCTCTCGTTGACTTTTCAAATGCATTATGTTCTTAATGTAGAATACGCAAAAGAATGCATGCAAATGTGGCTTTTCATACAGAAATACTTCTATGAATTACCAATTACAACTAATAAGACAGCTTCTCTAAATTCTTTATTACATAGTTTAAAGTAATATATCTACATTTCCTAATTTACACATACATATTTATAAGCAGAATGTCATCCTGTTTTCTTTGTAAAAAAATATTTGAGGACATTGAAATTTATATTAAACATTTGAAATATTATCATAAATTATCTGGCACATCTAAGTTCCAATGCACAATATGCCCTCAAGTTTTTCAATCATTATACTCTTTCAAGCGCCACTTAAAAAGAACACATTGTTCTGATTTTAAGCGCCTTGAAGAAAACAATTATGAAGTCAGTTCTTTAATTAATATTGTAAAATATAATGAAACTTTTCAAAGCACTGATAGTGAAATCCATACTAAAAATATGAATGAGTTTAATTCACATAATTTAGTTGAAAAAGTTGTAAGTGAATCGACCGAAACAAATATAAATATTGAATCAGTTTTAGATACATATACATGTAAAATTGAAAAATTTGCAATTAAATATTATGGAAAACTAGATTTAACGATGAAAACAGCAAATGAAATAATTCAAGATGTAGAGCACATTATCTTCTCACCTATGATTGCTATAATTGAAACAATTAATAATGACAATGATAAAATTATTTACTTCTTGAAGAAAATAAAAAAAAATTTCCAAAATATTAATACTAAATATAAATTCAGGAAATATTTAAAAGAAACACATTCATTTTGTGATCCTCGTGAATTTTTGATAGATAATGCAATGACAATTTATAATGCTTATAATTATAAAACGACAGGAACGTTGTTACCAATAGCAGAAAATGTAAAACTTCTATTAGAATTACCAAATGTATTTTGTTCTATGCTACAATATGAAAAAAAATGTGAAAATAATTTTGAAATCTCAAACCTTATCAATGGAGAAACCTGGAAAAAAAAGACCAAAATTTATAATAATAAAATTTTGATTCCATTTATTTTATATCAAGATGACTTTGAAGTCAATAATCCGTTAGGATCAAAACGCGGAATCCATAAAATTTCAGCTTTTTATATATCGTTTCCATTACTTAATCCCAACGAAATTTCAAAACTAGAAAATATATTACCTTGCTGTTTAATTAAAAGTAAAAACTTGAACTTTGGTTTAGAACAAAATGTACAGTCTTTAATAAATGAACTCATACATTTAGAAGAAAATGGCATAGAAATAAATATATCGGGTGAAAAAAAAACAGTATACTTAATATTGGCAGCAATTACGGGTGACAACCTGGGTCTTAATACAATATCAGGATATACAAAATGTTTCCAGTCAAATTATTTTTGCAGAATGTGTAGAGCGCATAAAAAAGCAGCAAAAAATATGCGTACAGAAAAACCGGAATTGCTGCGAAACGAAATCAATATTGAAGAAGATTTAGAAAAAAATGATGTGTCGTTTACAGGTGTGAAAGAGGGTTGCCCTTTTAATAAAATAAAATCTTTTTCTGTTACTGACAATTTTGTAGTCGATATTATGCATGACCTATTTGAAGGGATATGCCATATTGAAATTGCTCTAATCCTGGAATATTTCATTTGTGAAAAGAATTACTTTTCATTCAACGAATTAAATAACAAGAAAAAATACTTGGTTTATGATAAAAATGATAGGAAAAATTTGTCTGAAGATATTTTTAAAGATCATATTCAAAAACGAAATTTTAAAATGTCTGCAACGGAAATGCAGAGTTTTGTTCATTATCTTCCTTTATATATAGCAGAATTTGTTCCGAAAAATGATAAGGTTTGGAAGTTTTTTCAATTATTTTTAAAATTGATAGATCTATGTATGAAACCTTCTTTCAATGATAAAGATCTAAATAATTTAAAGACAGTTATTGAAGCTCATCATAAAAAGTATATAGAAATTTTTAATGTGTCACTTTTACCTAAACATCATTTTATTACTCATTACCCTACTGCCATTAAAAGAATGGGTCCTTTAAAGAGGCTATGGACAATGAGATTTGAAGCAAAACATCGAGATCTAAAAAAGTATGCTGCGGTTATAAACTCTCGTAAAAATATTACTCTAAGTTTGAGTAAAAAATTGCAATTTTCTTTTGCATCAAATATATTGCACAGGAAGTTAACGAATAATTTAAACCAGGTTGAGATAGGTTCAAGTTGTGCCAAAGATCTTTCTATAATTCCTAATTTTGAAAAATATATAAAGGAAGAAAATCTAAGTATCATAACTTTAAGTGAAGAAATTAATATTTGTAATACACTTTATAAAAGTGGCAATATAATTGTGATTGAGAAAGCAGGATTACTAACTTTTTTTTCTTTTTTCGTGGCTGTAAAAACTCAGCAAAAGAACCATTTCCTTATAATTACACAGAAGGTAATAATTAAATGTTATGACAATCACTCTGACTGTTATATTGTAGAAAATATTTTGCCTGATGTTTTTGAATTTTTTACAACGGAGAATATTAAATATCCTCCTATAGATATTCTCAAAATAGATAATTCATTACGTGTAATAAAACCAAAACCTGCTTTTATTTAAATAAGAGAATTTAATTCATATGATGCATATAATTTTATAGTAATTTTGAGGATTTATACTTATTTCTGTTCTAAAATCACTATTATAATATAGACTATTATAATAAATATATTGAAGAAATTTTGAAGTAATTGGATACCAAATACTAATAATTTTTGTAATTTGAAGAAAAAAAAACCAGAATGGTTTTATAATTTTTGTTTTAAATTATATTCAAATAAATTATTTTTATCACTCAAATATTTTGTTTCATTTATAAATAAAAACTACATTGAACCATCTAAAGCGTATTAAATAATTCATCTAAAACCGTTTTTAATGTAACAATAGGTTATACACGATTCATATAAAATAATTCACTAATTTGAACCCCGCAGTGAAACAATTACTTACTTTGATTAGTCCATCCGTTAAATACTACTAGGTAATTCAGCTACATGAGTAGTTGGTCTATCCATTTTTAGTATACAATTTATATATAATCTTTAAATAATTCAAGAACTTTTGAAAATTTTTTAAGCACACAAATTAGATAAATCATCTAAGCAGAAATTGATTAAATCATCTACTTAAGATTAAATGAAACATTTAAAGGAATTATATGGCTGAAAATCATTGAAAAAATTAGACGAAATTAATGCAATTTTAAACAATTTTTCCACACAGTTTTTTGAGTGTATTTAAAGGGGTTGTTACAAGCTTAATGTACGCAATAGCGTCTATTACCACAGGACCAGAGGTGCTGTTATTTGTGTCGTATGTTATTAAGTTTCTCTCCAGAGGTAGAGTGTAGATCTGGTTAATTAAAGCTTCTCTTTTATGGCTACAAGCGATAAAATTTATCTGGGCAATTTAATTTCTTTGTAATCCAATCTGACTATAAAAAGTAAACACACCAAAAATGGCCTGCTTTTGCCTGCCAATGATAGAATCCACGCTAGCAATAAATAAACATCCCTTGATTATAGGCGAATTTACGATGGCAAATCTGAAATTCAAATACTGGTCCTCTACCTTACGATAAAGAAATAACGAACAATAAAATGACCACAAAGTCACACAACAGTTGCTAAAACCAATCTACTAGTGGCCAAATTTCAAAATCGCAATTTAGTGGCTGGCTGCTATACACCTGCATATAACTGACGTGCAATAAATTTCCACTAACGCAGGAAGCCGCAATTACAGCCATCTACAGACAATTGCCACCTGAACCGAATCAGGAGACACAAAACAATGAGAATGCTCGAGGGGATGACATTAGGCGAACTTCGATTTATTGTGGTGTAGAATCCCTGCGAGAGTACTTATATCCTTGTTTCCTGTCGGCTACATACATAAAGTGAAGCCGGCCCCAGTCAAGGTATCTCTAACAAAAGTGAATCTCATTCATGGAGCGAAGGGTGAAAGGAAACGACATTAAAAGTCAATTAATACTCTCTCATGTTCAATATGCTCATTAAAGGTCTCAGTGCACCACTAAAAGGTTTTGTTCGGGACACGACAACGTACCTTTTCGGATCCCTGCCAACCCAATTAATTACATAAAGTGGAGCGCCTTTTGCAATGCCAATTAATAATTAATAATTGTTCTACATTTCCAGCTCAAACGGATGACGTAGAGGTTCGCTCTGTGGTGAACGGCTCTGAATATTTCACTCGAGGGTCGCTCCCCCCACGGCTGATAACAATTTCGATAATTGTCAACATAAATACCATTCTTTAAAGGTAATTGCTTAATGGTGAATGATTTCTTTATAAGCCGCTTCGTGTTCTGCCAAGGAATCAAAGTGCTTTTATTTGAATAGTTGTCATATCCAGGTCAACCGGGGTAATTGTATCAATTTCGATGTTTTTTATTGATGGTACTCAATCCGGATTAAAAATCTCTTTGTAGATCAATGGGGGTGTTGAACATGTCTGGAAAGTTTGCAGACGTGTTTGTTTGTGCTTTTTTAGGACGCGCTGTGTTTTTGTAGATTCTGAAAAACATTTACGCTAAAATGTTTTTAGAATTTTTACAGCCTTGGCAAAATGTCGAAATGTTTTTTACCCTCATTGAAGGTTGTTGTTTATGATATTTAGGTACACAGACATGCGACAAAAAAAGGACATTGTCGCCCATTTGCAAATTTATTTTATGTTTAATGAACAAAAGGAATTTTGTTTTGGGAATTTATTAAATTCAGAGAAACTTTTCAATTCGTATGAGAGTATGAGAATCATGACGTGGGCCCTAAAATATTTGGGGGTGGTTATACAATTTCAGATTAATTCGGGTCGATGGTTATCTGCCCTACTATTCGATGTATTTTTGCTTCCATAATTCTAGTTAAAATGTTAGCTTCGCTTTGATGAGTTTTTCATAGGCTCTTTTTGTTCAAAATTGTTTTAAATGTTTTGAGAATTTAAAAGGAGTCTTCATTCTGTACTCAGTGTTTGACCTAATTAACAATTCAATTCAGATAGCCTTTCCGAAGTACTTAAGCATCAGAAGATCAATGAGATCACAGCTCATTTTGCATATATCAATCTCATGGCTGTTATTTTTTTAGGTATTAAAGTAACATGTAGTAGTGTAGCGAACACTTTCGACCGGCACCAGTCTAAATGAATAGTGGCCCTCTTTTTAATAAAATAGAGTAAACCCTTCTAGCATAGAAGGCGCACTTCTCAACTGGGCCAAGAAAAATTTATTTCACCCCCTTAGGGGATGAATTTCGAAAAATCGCTTCTTAGTGGATGTCCACGTCATTATAGGGATGCACTGTCAAAATTTCAGCCCTATAGCTAAAGCGATTTAGGTAAACCCCATTTCACCCCCGTTAGGGGATGAATTTCGAAAAATCACTTCGTAGTGGAGGTCCACGCCATTGTAGGGATGCACTGTCAAAAGTTCAGCCCTATAGTTCCAGCGATTTGGGTAAATCTCATTTCACCCCCGTTAGGGGATGAATTTCGAAAAATCGCTTCTTAGTGGATGTCCACGTCATTATAGGGATGCACTGTCAAAATTTCAGCCCTATAGTTCCAGCGGTTTTGCGTTGACCCCATTTCACCCCCTTAGGGGATGAATTTCACAAAACCGCTAGGGATGCACTGTCAAAATTTCAGCCTTTTAGCTCTAGCGGTTTAGGTTGTGCGTTGTCTGTCAGTCTAGGGGTAAGGCGCCTGACTACTATCCCCAGAGGTTCCGGGTTCGATTCCCGGCGGTGCCACGGTCCTAGCCTTTCCCAATTTCCCGCTTACATAACTTTCCTTCTTTCTTCTTCCCTCTTTGCATTCCTGATTCCTTCTGTCATAGCCTTCCTTAGCCCTTCCCCGCTCCCCCAGAAGCGCATGTCGTCGGTTGGTTGATGAGATTCAACTCGTTTCAGGAGGCATAACACTCCAGCGAGTTGTTTCTCGATGCCCCGATGTCAGAGTCGCGATAGGTAATGGTTGGGAGTAGGTGGACTGAAAATATCGCGGGAAGGTTGTGGCGGTTCCTTCCTCCCCGACTAGAGCTGCTGTTCGACATTGCACTCTATACGAAGAAAATAGATTGTCAACAGTATAAAGGGCTTTTCCTGAGACTCTAGTCTTTCACATAAAAAAAAAAAAAAAAAAAAGTCAATTACTTTTTATACAATAGAAAAGAAAGTAAAGAAAAAAATCCCCTTACAACTTATTGAACCCCATTTCACCCCCTTCAACCCTTTTTTTCTCCATAAAAAGTAGCCTGTGTCCGTCTCCAAGATCTAAACTATCTCTGTAGTAAATTTCATCAAAATCGGCCCAGTGGTTTAGGCGTGAAAGCGCAACAGACAGACAGACAGACAGACAGACAGATAGACAGACAGACAGACAGACAGATAGACAGACAGACAGACAGACAGACAGAGTTACTTTCGCATTTATAATATTAGTAAGGATTAACAAAAAAAAACAACTTCGTGTAAACAAACAATGACAAAATAAAAATACACCAGATAACAGTAAATAATTCAATAGATTTGTTGCAAAAATTTCAAAAATTTATTCGAGAGTTGTGCTTAGGCTTAGTTATCCTTTTAATTCATATATCATCGTTGAAGAATCCAAACAGCCTATGCACCGCTTTCGATCCAGGAATCACAAATTTTTTAAATTTATATATGATGATTTGGGATGGATTCCATTCCCTAGCGGTATTTTTAGAAAGCATTTCCTTGGCCGCTAGAATTCCATTTACAGTTACGGTATTCAAACAATTGTTCACGGTATTATACTTCTTTAAAAGCGTTTGTTATAAAATATCTACGTACATGTAATGAGTATACCTGTTTACGTTGTTTTTAAATATAATATTAAAGGTAGTCAACTTATAAAAGGGGGAGTATGGAACAAAATACTCCCATCGTAGTAAAAACGGCAGCACTGATCCCAGTAGGGAAATTCGCAAGTATTTACTCTGGGAAGCTGATTTG
Organism: Thereva unica; assembly: GCA_949987705.1. Taxonomy (NCBI): domain Eukaryota; kingdom Metazoa; phylum Arthropoda; class Insecta; order Diptera; family Therevidae; genus Thereva; species Thereva unica. Next base: position 121,439,463 of record OX465283.1, on the reverse strand, counting down.
GAAGTACTTCTTTATTTAGTGTTTTCTGTAATGACTTATAAGTTATGCAGAGGAGAGTGGGTTTGTTGACCAAGAGTTTAATTTCGCGCAAAAGCGTGTTGAAAAACTTCATAGCTGGTCGTTTTCTTTGTTAATAATCTGTTATCTCAGCCATTAAGTTTTTTATCTTTAATGTACAAACATATATGTATTTGAATGTATGTTTATGATATAAATGTAAATCGCTTAATTTTACTTCAAGCTACCCCACCCCTTCACGCCTACCCCAACTAAATTACATTACAAAAATTTACAATATAATAACTTTGTATTATGAGTTTAATATTAAATGTAAGTACCTACTTCCAAAACACATTCTATGGAAGGGAAAAGGCAAGTACTTTCCCGCCTAGGCCATTCCCATGTTAATGTAATGTTTTTTTGAACTGGGTGGAAGTACTTCTAAATGAAATGTGGAGTAAGTACTTCTTCAACCCATTCTATGGAAGGGAAAAAAGAAGTACTTCCCAACCTAGGCCATCGCCGTGTTAATGTAATGCCTTTTTTGTACTGGGTGGAAGTACTGAACTGCTTCTGTAGAAGTAGTTTTTCCAGTACTTACATTCCCTACTGGTATGTTATATTATTTACTATGTATTATATATTATCTATTACGTACTATATACAATTTACTGCATATCATGTACTATGTTCTGAAAAAATTCAAATTGAATCCAGTATATTCCCATATAATTTAGATCCGTGACTTTGGCTGAATATAATATGACTTTTGTATATTTGCACAATGTTTAAAATAGCAAAAATTTCGGTTTCGGGACTATTGCATCAACCCGACGATATGTACTGTTTACTATGTACTACATATTTCCTATAAACTATGTACTATGTATTTATTCCTATTTATTATCTACTATTTTTACTAAAAACAACATTATCCCAGTCATCCATCGTCCGATCTTTGTGTGATAAGTTTAAGACAAATAGTTTAATTTCCCAAACATTGCAACACATTTTGGAGTGAATGCATATAAGTAACAATTAAATAAACTTTAACAGAATATTCATAAATAAAATATATTGATCCTTATAGTCCTGTATTAAGATTGATTTGGAAATTTATACTAGCCATAGAAGTTAACACTTCTAAAGTGTGGTACTACGCACACTCGTTTTTCTACTTCGTAAGTACTACATTTAATTCCAAGCTCTTACTCGATAGATCACTTTGCTGTCCCAGAAATATTCCGGAAAACGCACATACCAAACTTGGGCAACACTGGTCACTGTGAATACTAACTTTTCAAAAAAAATCATCCTCTTCCTCGATAGGTCACGTTTGTTGAAGCCATCTCTCTATTTGGTGACAAAGTCGCAAATCCTCGGTTAAAGTTACCAGTAGAGTCGGGTCAACCGTTAGATTCTCTCTCGTTCGTTACTAATCAAAATATGTTCCATGAGGTAACTTTAAAAGTAAATTTACATTTTTGCGCTTCGCCTTTCCTTTCCCTATTAATTAGTTGCGCATTGCTTAGTGGCAAAGTACAAATAAGACATTAAAAATTACTACATAAAAAACCTGATTCTGGATACACTATTTTAAATGTTTTCGCTAAGGGTTTGCTCCTTTAACACAAACTGAAAAAAATATTAAATAATTTCGAAAAGGTGTTTGGAAAAAATACTTCAACTATTTCATCTTTCTTGTATTTCACGAAAAACTTGCGAAGCTTAAACTTTGGAAATATTTCTTAACGAAAATTGGTGGAAATTTATACTAAAAGCTTTAAAGCTACACAGGATTTTCTTATACAAGAACTTTGTCCTTTCGTCCTTTTATAAGTTTATTTTTATAGCCACAAAACCAGTCAATGAGCTTTTGTTGGTTTGTTTTTCTGTTTTTATTTCCTACTTTCTTTAGGTATAGGGTAGAAATTTCTCAAGTGAGCTCATGATTTTCGACGTTGAAAGCAAAATTAAAACCAAGCTGCAAAAAATAATCTACTTGGTAGTCTCAAGTCACGCCATGAATATTTTTGGAAAAAATTAATTTGTTTATGAATAATGGTAGATTGAATATTTTGGCATCGATTGATTGTAAAATTATTTTCTCGTAAACGATACGATGAAAATTATTGAAAATTTGGGAAAATGATGGGAAATAAATACGATTTACTTTAGTGTGCGGAACAACATAATAATTTATTATTGTTACTAATTTTTATCATTTTTTTATAAACAAATACTGATTTGGCCCTGTTCTCAATGCAATATTCGAAATTTTTTTCGAGGAGTGTAATCTATGAAGGATCACGATCAGTGGTGTTGTCGAGCCGGAACGCTCCGGAACGTCGTTCCGGTACTTCCTTTTTTGACCGGAACGCGTTCCGGAACTAAAGATGATTTCTGATAACGGGAATTGGCTGACGTATTGAAAAAAAATTAAAAAGAATTGCTGATTTTTTTTCTAATTTTTGACGAATTTTTATATGTAGATATTATCATAGACAAATAAAAGGAAAGATGTTCCATTTCAAATAAGAAAAGTGTGCACTTTCCTGATGAAAGAGCTTTCCTATTGCTGAGAGAGCTGCACTATTAATTAAGAATATCCATTACCATTAATAACCATAAAGTATAATTTCCACTTCATATTTTTAAATTTGTTACTCTTGAAATCTTGCAAAACGCAATAATTTTCTTTACGAAAATTAAACATTTCCCAATCTGAAAAATAAAAACATATTGCGGAAATGTTTTTTGTAAATCAAAACGAAATCAAAATTCGCACAAAACAAACGATTTTACTTACTTTTGCAAAGTAGTAAAAACCGAAAAGTCTGACCTGAAAAAACAAAGTTGTAACTGCCTCCAAATGGGCAATTTATTTTTGTCATTCAAACAAAAATCAAACAGATGTTTTCTAATTCAAATAGATTCCCGCCCACAATTTTATCCTCTTAATAAAATTTTCCTAGAAAAAAATATAAACATTCTTATATTATGTACGTATGCCGATATTTCATAAATAAGAAAACCTGTAAAAAAAGTGCAAACGCAAACAACTCGACCATTCTCCCATGCTCCCATCCATCCCTAACATTTTTCTTTTCATTTAGTTTCACTCTCTCCACATATGAAACTTACTCAAGTCTCTTGACAGTGCCACCGAAAATAATAATTTAGCGGGGGCAGGTTTCGTTTGGAGGAAGCTTAAATGGAGGAAATAGGAAAGCTCTTTCATCAGGATAGTGCACACTTTTCTTATAGGAAATGGAACATCTTTCCTTTTATTTGTCTATGGTATTATTATAAACAAGGGTTTGAACCAAACCCGAACCGACTTTTTTTTGTATTGGTAGATGAAATTCCCATCTTTGTAGTTTTTACATTTCCCACCCATAGTGTAAGAATTTGAGTATGTATGTGAGTAAATTTGGGACATGAGACCGCACAGAGCGGTCGCCTACCCAGGATCGGCCCTGTCTATATAATTATATATACGCGTTCCGGTAAAAGAAAAATTAGCACAACACCACTGATCACGATTAAAATACCGTTTCAAACTTTTTGTGATCGCTCTTCGGGTTGGTAAAAAATACTATTGTTTATAGTCCATTCGAAACGCGAGGGGGGTGTTACAAAATAACACCGTTAAGAAAATCGAACCCTAAAGGTTTTTGGGTTCGCTGATCACGAAAATCGAGGTCCCGCGGTCCTAAAATTAGGGCGTCACCCCTAAAAATGCAAAAAACACCCCTTTTTAGGGGGTTTTCGCGATTACTTCAGTAATAATGAAAACTAATGCGATGAATTGCACTTTTTTTAATATTTATTTGCGAAGGTGGTTGATTTATACTAAATTAAGGCGTACTTTATGGTAAGGGGTACTCCTAAAGGGTTGAAACTACCCCTAAATCGGCCAAAAATGGCAAAAATTGTAAACATTTTTTTTTTCAAGTTTATGCTTCAAATTCGATTGTGGGCGTACTGTCAGGCAAAAATACATTATTTTCAACCCTTAAGGGGTTAAAACTACCCCTACTATAATAAAAACAACTTAATATAAAAAATATTGCAAACATTTTTTTTTGCTTTTTGTTTGAAATTTGGTTCAAAAGGTATTATCAGCAAATTAATTTTTTCAACTCTTAAGGGGGTAAAACTACCCCCACATTAAAATTGTAATTGGAACCAATTGAAATTTATTGCTTTGCATTAAAATTTTATATTTGATGAAATATTATTAAAACATTTGGAAATTTTTTAACCCTGTTGAAGGAGTTAAACCTTAGGGGTACCCCTTACCATAAAGTTCGCCTTAATTTAGTATAAATCAACCACCTTCGCAAATAAATATTAAAAAAAGTGCAATTCATCGCATTAGTTTTCATTATTACTGAAGTAATCGCGAAAACCCCCTAAAAAGGGGTGTTTTTTGCATTTTTAGGGGTGACGCCCTAATTTTAGAACCGCGGGACCTCGATTTTCGTGATCAGCGAACCCAAAAACCTTTAGGGTTCGATTTTCTTAACGGTGTTATTTTGGAACACCCCCCTCGCGTTTTGAATGAACTATAAACAATAGTATTTTTTACCAACCCGAAGAGCGATCACAAAAAGTTTGAAACGGTATTTTAATCGTGATCCTTCATAGATTACACTCCTCGAAAAAAATTTCGAATATTGCATTGAGAACAGGGCCAAATCAGGGGCCGGTTCACGTAACTCGACAACGAAAATTTTTTTTCGTTTCGCGTTCACGTAGCACGAAAAAATTGCAAATTTTCGTTTGTTGACTCGAAAGCTTTTATGTTATCGAACACTTGTATTATTAAGATTAATTTTCCAATTTAAAAGTACACTTTTATAAGTTATTACATATGTAAATTATTTTTAAATATTTAATTAAGTTGATGCCAATAAATTGTATAATTTTACAGCGGTTTTTGTAAAGAAAATCGTGTTTCAGTAATGTGGTTTCCTTAAATTTTCTTTCGAGCTACGTGAACGCTCAATTTTTTCGAGACAAATTTTTTCGTTTTCAAATTCGTTTCGAACGATTGTCGTCGTTCGAGTTGCGTGAACCGGCCCCAGTATTTGTTTATAAAAAAATGATAAAAATTAGTAACAATAATAAATTATTATGTTGTTCCGCACACTAAAGTAAATCGTATTTATTTCACATCATTTTCCCAAATTTTCAATAATTTTCATCGTATCGTTTACGAGAAAATAATTTTACAATCAATCGATGCCAAAATATTCAATCTACCATTATTCATAAACAAATTAATTTTTTCCAAAAATATTCATGGCGTGACTTGAGACTACCAAGTAGATTATTTTTTGCAGCTTGGTTTTAATTTTGCTTTCAACGTCGAAAATCATGAGCTCACTTGAGAAATTTCTACCCTATAGCTATATTTTTATTTAAATTTTGTTAACATTAAATTGTGAAAAGTGTGCCAACTTTTTGGTTCGGGGAGTTTTTTGTTCACTCTGTGTTCAATATTAGGTCCAACGGCGTTAAGTGCACAATCCACGACCAAAAGTCAATGAGATCGTCAACTGAATCTCACCGACTCCATAAAGAATATATTTCGTGAAATGCGAAATGCATGGATGAGAAAATTTCGGATACCCTTGGCACTAAGCTAAACTATAAGCTAAAAATTTTGTGGACTCTCGGAAATTGCGAAACAGGGAAATTCTTGGGGTTTATCACTTTGAACGTACTTAATGGTGCAGCGCCAATAGGTATTAGAGCTCTCTTTAAGCAAATGGATAATCTGGGGTCTACTCTACCTTACGTTTCGACAACAAAATGCAAAATTTTATAAATGGATTAAAATTAAATTGCATCTGAAATTTAAGACTAGTCAAATCAAAATAAGGGCCACTATGTATTTTTAGTATTCTAAGATATGCATTAGATTAAATGATTAAATTTTATTAATTATTTAATTTTTAATATTAAAAATTTAATATTAATATTAAAATTGATTTTTGGGTTAAAAAATATAACATCTGTTTATTTATTTTTTCTTAACAACACACATTCTAAAACAAAGAGATTAAATGAAAAGTTTTTATTTTAATTTTATAACTACGTGATTACGTCAGTATCATATGTATCCCCTTCTCTGAACCCATTCTTGAAATTTGGAAAGCATTCTTTCTATCAGATGTCGCACCGTCTCTTGATTCCAGCAAGTTCTGAGCAGGTTAATGAACTGGGTTTCGTTGTGCCTGGGTCACTTATGTACCAGTTCCGTCTCTGCCTTGCGAAAGATAATCGGTTTGCACGATGCGCGCCTATCAACGGAATTCGCACTATACGTCTCCTAGAGAGTTGGTGGTCTTCATGCAACCGATTTTTTAAGGCCGAAGTCCAATGAGAGCACTTAGCACAAAGCATCGCTCGACATCTAAATGCGATATTTAAAGGCGCCGTGGGTGTTGGCACCTGGTGCCGGTTCAAGTCCAATGGCAGCACCGAATAAACAGCGAGATAAAATTGAAAGTAAGCAATTTTTTTTGCCTTTTGCTTGAAGTTTGGTTGAATCAGCCAAAAATAAATTATTTTCAACCTCTTGATTAAAATTGAATTCGAAAAAATATTGATTCATTTAAATTTGATGAAATATTTTAAAAAATTGGGAAATTTATTCTAGGCTTTTAAGAGGTTAACTACTCCTAAACCAAATTGCTATTTTTGCCTGAGAAGTTTTCATTCAAATAACATATTTAAATTCGAACCTATGAAAAGACAATATGTCAATGATTTTTTTATTTTGTTTCTGTTTAGGTGTGGTTTAACCCTATAGGAATATCCCTGTCACCAATCATAGTTCACCGTTAGAGCCTCCCAATTCCAATTTCGTGGAGACAAATCCAGAAACATTGAAGCCTCCTTCAGGTAATGATGACATTGTCACCTTACTAAAGCACTGTAATATCCTTATTTACGCCGATGACATAAAAATGTACCGTCTCATAAAGAATACCGAGGATTGCAAACTTTTGCGAATTGACCTTAACACCTATTCTTGGTGTTCTAATAACAACGTGGTTCTTAATATTAGCAAGTGGAAGGTCATCACTTTTTGTAGGAAACGTGGTGTTATAACTTATGACTATGCTTTTCTCGACGACAAGGTCCCCCGCGCTAACTCTGTAATCGATATAGGGGTTAAGTTAGAAAGTAAGTTGGATTTCTTCACCCACATCAATTATATCCCTTCCAAGGGCAATTCAGTCCAAGAACCTCCTCATCATTAAGCACATCTTTAGTCAGGCCTTTACTCGAGTACGCCTCCCGAGTACGCCTCGCCTCTCCTTACTACTCCTCCCAAATTGGAAGAGTGGAATCGAGGAAGTTTTTACGAACTACGGAAAGTGCGAACCTGTTAATCGCATGCTTATTAATGTCAATAAAAATATTAGTGTTTTTAGCATGCCAGCACTCCTCCCTTGTTTTTCACGCTTCTCTATTATTTGTTTCTGTTTCTTGTAGGTATATGATAATAATAATAGAGTTTCCCTTCTTATGAAGAAGGCGCACTTCACAGCTGGGCTTAGAAACATTTACCACTAACATGTGGGCTCGGCTGAGACATGCAAACATAAAAAAATAAGTACCAATAAAAATTGCATGCGAAACACATAAACAGTCATGAGAGAATAAAGAGACTCCTTTTAAGTAGATCTTTGTTCGTGCTCACGCTAAAAACATTAATATTTTTATTTACATTAATGAACAAGCGATTAACAGGCTCAAATCGGCCATAATTGGTGTTAGAGGAGTTGATGTGTAAGAGCGGTGGTCCTCTCAAATTGTATCGGTCCTCTCTCTAAACGACGCACGGCGACTTAGAAAAGCTGAGTCGACACGTCCATTAAGAAGCTGGTGCACGAAAACAACGTCGGCCACCTCACGACGCTTGTGGAGAGTGTTTAAGTTGAGTAACTTAAGTCGGTATTCATATGGTGGAAGAATTAAAGGGTCTTCCCAAGGAAGGTGATTCAATGCGAATCGAAGGAACCTACGTTGAACCGACTCAATTTTTCCAACATGCGAAGAATAGTGAGGAGACCAAACCTGGGACGCATATTCAAGTAAAGGTCTGACAAGCGAAATGTAGAGGTGTTTAGTGATCAGGGTGCTGTTAATTTCTTTGGACCACCTTTTTATAAAACCCAAGACTAAGCTGCTCTTGGAAGAAATATAGTTGATATGAGTAGAAAAGTCCAGCTTGGTGTCAAATCTAATCCCTAGATCTTTGATAAAATTAACACGGGGGACACCCTCACTAAAAAATGAGTAGTTATAAATTATAGGATCACGTCGCCTACAAAAAGTCATGACTTCGCATTTACTAATATTTAGAACCAGGTTGTTGTTAGCACACCAAGAATAAAAGCTGTCGAGGTCGACTTGCAAAAGTTTGCAGTCCTCCATACTCACACGATCCACAGGGCAGTGGTAAATGTTTCTCAGCTCAGCTGAGAAGGTCGCCTTCTGTGTTAGAAAGGTTAGTCAGCGCCGGCCCTAGGGTAGAGCGAGTGGAGCGGTCGCTCTAGGCGCTAGGTGGTAAGGGGCGCCAAAATGAATGCAAAAAACAATTTCCGGAAAAAATAAAATTTGTATGGTACTTTTCGAGGGCCTTGTTTATAGTTAGCCAAGTCTATTTACTCAACAACATGACTCGAATACGGCACAAGCAGGGAGCACTGACTCCAAGACCGATCGCACATGTCCTTAGACCACATTCTGCTCGAGATCCGGAGCATACTGAATACGGCGGATCTAAACTCGATAAAAACCGCAATCCTAATGTGTAAACATTCGTGCTGAAGTTATGAATGGTACTGCGTGAATGTACTACTAACGATGGACTGCGGATAGCAGGCGAACTTCGGTTTGAATTAGCCTTCCATTGGTGATACGGAGCCCTGCCATGGGCGACCGTCCTTTCTCGCCGAGCTCGTGGTATCAACAAAAAATTACCTTAAAAAAACTTTTGAAAATGGAGCACTTCTTAACGCTCCAAACATTTCTGGGGCTGCCATAGCTCCCAAAAGAGCGACCTACAAGGCCATTTAGATATTTTTGTATCCACGCTTCAAGGTGTCGAATGTGGTCCCAGTGACGGAAAGTTTTCGGGATTCTTCTTTAGGGAGAGCAGTCTGAGCCCCTACACCCAGGGATGGAGTACGTTGAAATCACTCCTTCATTGGGAGATCTCCTTAGATCTCCTGCAGAAGTAAGAGCAACTAATCGGAGAGGCGACTCGAAAAAACGACTGCTTTCAGAAGACGGGGTGGCGCAGCCCGAAAACGTTTTATGCGATATCTGGAAACTGGCTACTCCCGTGTAGAGGCTGGTAGGGTCTGCGTGGCCCCCGAGGATACTGAAGGGATACTGATTTTCTTAATAATAAAAGGATTAGATCATCTGGATGTTCTCTAGGGCATAATAACCCGGCGAAGGCTTTGGCCATACGGTTTGAAAAGCCTTCAGAAAAGTCGGACGCACCCATAATGAAGTCTAGAACGACTCCAAAGCCGACCTTCTGTCAATTAGCGGACAGTGTCAGAATGGGCGTGCTTTGCGACTAACAATCCGGAGAATCTTCTGATCACGAAACAACTAGTTACCGGGCAAGGAAGTCTTCTGGAGGCGGTAGCCGAATTGGTTCAGGGCTCAGAACAGCCCAGGTCAGTAAGGGTCGGGGCGCCCTCTATGAAAGGCCGCCTTAAGCCTTGGAAGGAGCAAGCCTTGTTGCTGTAAATGGGAACAAGCTGCCGCGCAGCCTTTTTGAAATCGGGTACTTTCCGGCAACACCTACTACCTACTGGTATTATGTTGAACGGATAGGGGTCCAAAAGGAGACCCTAAGCTGTAGGAGTGCAGAATACTCCACAAAGTGCACTGCATAAAATTCACAGAGATGACGTTGTCAGGATGGTGAACGCAATTTTGGGCTGATGACAGGAGAAGCCTCTTTTAACCGGAAGGTGACTCTCTGCACCATCTTAACCGTACTAGCTGGGGCAAACCCTAATACCCAACCATGCAATACAACCAACCAAATAGCCTCTAAAGAAGGTGGTGCTGTTGGCAAAGGGCGCCGAAAGACAATCACGCTCCACCCTCAACAAAGGCTAGGGCCGGCGCGGGGGTTACTCTATTATTATACACGAAAAATTCTTTAAACGAGATCACGTAAATTTATCCAAGTAACCTTCCCTTACATAGAAGGTGCTTTCAACATCAATGCCAAGACCTTCAAGGTGGTTCTGGTAGAATTCGGAATCTACGATTTGTGTTTTCAGTGGATCCTTACGACGACGTGCCATGTAGATTCTTCTCGCTGAAGCCATGGATTGCGGTTATGGATTGAGTCTAACAATATTAGAGCACGATAGAATAAAACCTATAAAAGTGGAATGACGTAAATGGCATTTGGAAAAGTTTGTGTGTGGTGTAAACGCTATGGGCTGTCCTTTCAGCCGGAGAAGTCAAAAATTCAAACAACAAAACTATTATTATTCTGACATGGCATTAACATGTAACATCTGCAATTGCGGGCTTTTCCTAACTACTCGAAAAGCATTGACAAACCTGAAAATTCTCATATTTTACACTGGTTGGTGCATGTTAAAAATATCTGGGATTACGGAAAAGGTAATTATTGATTCGAGACATTGGACATTCAGGTTCATGATTACGGCTTTAGAAACTACACAAACTTGACATATTAAATAAGACGCTTAAGCAAGCAACCCTTTTATAATGTTGTCAGAAAATCAAAATCATGCTTCAAGTTAATAAGTTTTTGTGCCATATTTTCTTTGTGGCTGACACAATTACCTCTTGTAGCGCTATAAAATTTTTAATCGAACTAAACTATTACCCTCATATCCCCATCCATAGGTCCACATGTGAACCAAAAGAAATCACTCTGCGCTTTCACAGATGTCGCTTGAATTGTGATAAAATTTCATTGTAAGTTTTTCTTTTAAACATAAAAGATTCAAGCAAGTTTCAGTCCAGTGCAACGTATGCAGAAATAAAAATGTTTATCCTCGTAATAAAAGTCATTTTCAACCATCACTGACCATTTCAGGCGATGTGAAATAATTTGAAGTTTATTGCAAGAATATATTTCAGGGCAAACCAACTGCTCTGCACATTGCGGACATATGGGTGATCTCTGGAAGACCGAAGAACAAGGTTTGCTCCTCATATAAGAAGGATTTCTGCAAAGCAAGCATGCTACACAGTAGTGACGTGGCGTGCGGCAAGGGTGTGGGAATAAGAAATCAGATATGGAAAATTCCTAGAGAGAAATGTCGAAAAGAAGTCCTGGGATAGTGGGGAGAAATAGTCAATAAAAATGTTTTGTGGAGTTGTCCCTCAAAGGTCGTCTATGCAAATTGTCCTTTTGTATCTCCTATTGGATACCCCAGGATAACCTATTCTAGTGTGAATTCGGGATTTTTTTCTCAACATTGCGCCTTTCAAAAGGTTTGATTCATGGCCATAAGAAGGAGAAGCGAATTGTTTAGGCAGAGTTTCCATTATGCTGGAGATTTTGTTGAATATTTACAAAAGAAATATCACACCCATTTATACCGAACCTTTTTCCTCAATATTTTAATAGAGAAAGAAAATGAGTTTCATTTTCTTTCGAATTTAATAAAAGCCAGATCAAGTCCAGGAAGCACAGGCATTGTTCGACAATCCTACGATTCATTCGAACTCCACAATTATTTCCCTTGACGTAGTTCGAATAAAGTTTAATATTAAAGAAAACCTTTAAATTCATTCAAATTAAAAACACAGTGCATTGTTCTTTGCCGAAGAGGTTCCAACACACACACACATACAATTACAGAAGGACTATTGTGATTTGCCCCGCGTTTATGCAAGAGTTTCTCTGTCTTCTACCCTTTTAGGAAAGTTATGCAAAACTGAAATCGTACTTGTGCAACTGTTCTCTGGCAAAGGGTTGAAAAAGAGGAATATTATATAGAAATGACAAATGTTACAGAGCTACAAGCAAAGTTTCGCCTTACATTTTCCTTAAGTTTAATGCAGGAAGTTCGCATTTAAGTCACTGTAAATGGCATGAGGGTGGCATTTGTAAGGGGTGTGCGAATGCATTATCTCTTCTCTGAGTTGGAGCTGAAAGGCAGATAAGTGCAACTAAGATTAGTTGCAAATGAAACTTTTTAATTTTATCGTTAAGTTTAATATCGGATCGTCTTATGCGAGGGAAATGCATGGAAAATATTGAATTTTCCTCGTACATTTGGCATTATTCTTTATGTAAATTGCACTAAAACCAATTATCGAAGCCTTATTTAGAGGTCCTTCGTATGGCTCTAAATCTGGAAAAGCTGTTTATGCCAAAGACTGCAAACAAAATTTAACCAGAATTTACCCGAATTCAACCCAGACATTTCATAAATTCATAAACGAAGTTTCGAGAGATCATGAACTTAGTTTGTGTTCACTGAGGCGGTGTACTTATCGCGAGTAAACCCGAGAAAGAGCACTTGACTCTCATCGGGGAGCTTTCTTAAACGTGTTTTTGGTCTACCAGAGTGATTATGTGTCTAAGCATCACAAAGGATGGAATACTTCCATTCGCAAAACAGGTTCAGGCTATCTCGCAACTCCAACTTTTATCAAACAGATGGAGAGGTTCTTAGGGAAGGTAAACTTCTATCACCGATTTCCCAATCTGGCCAAACTGTTGGTACCGTTTCCGACCGCGATGCAAAAATTACTGAACATACATTACTAGACTAATTAAGGTCTTTTGATTCCATAAAAATAATCTGAAAAATTCTATCCCAACCATTTAATAAGGCATCAATTATTACTGACCTAATGATCCTTTTAAATAAGAACCAAGAGTTTATTGCTAAAGTTGCAGTACAGTGGCATCAAATGCATCTTCTGAAGTGGAATGAAATCAAAAATACTTACAATTTTTCGTATGAAGTTTTGCAGTTTAAAGGCGCGTCGGGAAGTGGCTCGATTTGAATACTTGTCCGGCCCCTTTTGCCATTTCATTACTAATTTTGCCACATTTGAACCCCGATGTTAAAAGGCTTTTGCAGACTGAACATGGTCAAAAACAAGCGAAAGTCTAACCTAAGGTGTCTATATTAACGTCGTTCATGTTATGGTAGAATGCCTAGTAAGAAGCTTAGTTCGAAGAATAGAAAAAGAATAGGATAGGTTAAAGGGAGTCGAGGGATGTAAGACGAGGTGGCGGTGAGCCTCGAGTTTGAACTGTTTATGTTGTATGAGTTTAGAGGTAATAGAGAGGGTTAGCGGAAGATATCTTAGCTCGAGTCTTACGCCTCCTGAAAACGATGGATCCCGCTAACCCGCTGACAAGAGCTGTGAGTGACGCTGGCAGTGCCAGACTACCAAGCTGAACAAGGGGGTGTGTCGTCCGCTAGGTAAGTATCCAACATTAGTGGAACTTTGGTACCCCGATTAATCTGTAATACAAGGTTCACATTATTCCAGCAACAATGCAATGTTTTTTGTAAACACGCAATTTTTACCGTATAATCGACAAATAAATTTTAAATGACTTCAATAATGTAGATGATATGATCGTATCTAGCACTGGACTGGATTGTAGTGCTGGAATACTGGACCTCAATAACGTGAACCGGGCATTAAGCCGACAAGATGCATTATTAGAGCCGTGTATAGCCTTAGAGTGTCGGCTAAATCCTCGGCTTCACCTACCTCCTCAATTCAATAATGTTCAGTTCAATCCATATAGCTTCATCGGCTAAATTCCAGTTCATGGCCAGTTCGTGCTTGAAATGGTTGTAGCTTTTTCGCCAGAAGTTATAAATGCAAAAGCTCACTTCAATGTTATTCCATTATTCCAGTTGATTATTCTTTTTTGAGCGAGCAGTTACGTTTAACTTCAGTTCGAGTCCAGTTGTACGAACTGAGGTCTGTTTTTTCTTCAGTTGAATATATGGAAATTGTATGCGAACTGAGGTTATTTTAAAGTTCAGTTCACCAATTTTCTTGAACTTGTGTAGTTCGGCCGATGAAGCCGAATGATGATTGGTCAAAGAAAGCTATAATGCTTATTCTATTATTAAAATATTGGTATTTTATAGCATTAGTGACGTCATTATTATTTTTTAATTATTTTGATTATTTCCACAAGAATAGCGCCTATCAAAAATTAAGTTTGAGGAACTTTAGATTCAGTGGAATATCTAGTTACTTATGGCGAAGAGGAAAATTTTTCAGTGGCTTTCTGGTATTTTTAAAAGTAGAATCTAGTGGCCTTTCGAGGAAAGAGTTGGCAACGCTGGTCTCACCTATTTCTTTTGTGTCTTAAACAGAAATATACGTCCTTTTTGCGTGATTATCACATTTTTTCTAACACATGTACCTACCTAAACTGCGATTTCTCGTTCTTGTATAGGGTGTGAGAAATAGTTCGCCATCGAGTCGTGTGATTTTGTCATTTCGCAAACAAAAATCTAGAAGATTATAAATGTATAATTTTGAGTTTTTGTGAATGTGTATTGTTCTCTGATTCCAGAATTGCCAATTGCGACCTTTGAAGAAAATAACAATGAAAAAGATTGGCGATAGCGAAAGTTGGAGCGATAGCAAAAATCCCCTTCAGTCTGTCAAGCTATGGTTTGCGCCAACTAAATGACCCATTGAACGATGGTTTTCAATGTAAAGATTTACAATTTCAGCGGTTTCTTTTGGTTGAATTGACTCATAGCTAAAATGGTACTAAATGACGTTTCAGAATCGTGCCCATCTATCGAAGTGGTTTAAAAAACGTCTGAGTTATTCAATTTTGAAATACCGAAGGTCTAGATGGCGCGCCTTGTATTTCCACTCGAGGTAGACAGAAAATCGAATGAAAAATTAATCGACGAGAATTTTATTGCAAATACTACGGATCGAAGTGTTTTGACTAATAGGCTAGTCGGCGAAAAGGAAAAAATGCTAAAAAGTGCATTTTTGGCCCATAGGCGAGATTATTATAGGAATCGATTTGTAGTTTAACACCATAATTTTGCCCACAATTTGGTTGACTGCATAACTTTTTAATTAACTTATTGTGAATAAAATAGGTACGTTTTTATATTTCTTTCAATATCTCCGTTACTGCTAACTTTTAGTATAACATGTTCATTGGGAAAGCTCTTCCTTATGAAATTCTCTAAAAAAAATAAATGGTTAAAAAAATTTTTTTAAAAAAATTCTTTTAATTAACTAAAAAATGTACTGAAAAGTAAAAAATAAAAAATATTTTAAAGAAAGCGTGAAATTTCAATTTTAATGAAAAAGTTAATTAAAAGAATGGCGCATTTTTCATCAAAAAATTTTGTTAGAATTTGAAATTAACAAAGCAAAAAATTGAGGGTTATTGTAAATCTCACGCGATTTACAGTTATATTTTCAATTTAATTAAAAGATATTTTTTTAAAAAATTTTTTTAACCATTTATTTTATTTTCTACTTTTTAGTTTATTATATGTATTCCGCCATTTTATGATGGCAATTCTATTAGATTTAAAATTACGTCACACAGTTTACTGTATTCATTTGATACCCATGTCGTGGGCTCGGTGGAACATAATTGCAAAAACGGCCGCCATCTCGGAACCGTCTTCTTGATTTTTTTACAAAAAGGTCAGATTGCATTTAGTACTTATACATGATGAGTTGAACTCAAGTTAAACCCAAGTCTAACTACATGTAAACGGGAGTCGAGTTGGGTTAAGGTTGACTGAACTCGACTCAGCTCTGCTACCTGGGTTTAGTTGAAATTATGCATACGGACATGAGTTCAGTATTTGAGTAGTTGAATTTAGTTGACAGCAGCATCTCTGTGTTTGTTTGTGATTTTTTGTAACGTGTATTGCTTCTTTATTATCAACTCACCCTTAACTCAACTATTCATCTCATCATTCATACACATTAACCACCCGAACTACGAGTGTGTGCAAAATTGGAAGTTGATCGGTTATATTTTCTACTTTTTAGTCTATTATAAGCTTTCCGCAATTTAGTGTTGGCCGCCATTTTGAATTTGGAATGACGCCACATAGCTTATTGTGTTCTACCTGTCATATCCTTTCATTTGATACCCATGTCAGAGGGCCGCGGAGCACAATTTCAAAAATCGGGCGCCATTTTGGAACCGCCATCTTGATATTTTTACAAAATGGCCAGATTGCATTGTCATCCAAAACTAAACGTGTATGCAAAATTTCAGCTCTATCCGAAACCGGGAAGTGGGTCAAATTTAACTTCCAAGATTTGACGACAAACAGTGTAAGTGTTGGCCGCCATTTTGAATTTGGAATGACGCCACATAGCTTATTGTGTTCTACCTGTCATATCCTTTCATTTGATACCCATGTCAGAGGGCCGCGGAGCACAATTTCAAAAATCGGGCGCCATTTTGGAACCGCCATCTTGATATTTTTACAAAATGGCCAGATTGCATTGTCATCCAAACTAAACGTGTATGCAAAATTTCAGCTCTATCCGAAACCGGGAAGTGGGTCAAATTTAACTTCCAAGATTTGACGACAAACAGTGTAAGTTAAATAAAAGAATTTAAAAATAAGCCCTACTAGAAGTCCCTATATGTACGTCTGATCTTGCAAATAGCTTTCAAAGTTTTCAAAGCACGTGTTTTTCACTGTATGTTTACTCGAAAAAACTTTTTCACAAAATTTTTCACCTAAAGTTCCGAATTTTTCACAATCAATTCATTAGTTAATTATTTCACTAAAATATTAATTCGCTCGAAACGACAAGTTCTTGGCGTTGTTTACGAACTTTCCCGTCAGCTTTACTCCGCGTTTTGTTTTTAAATTAATCAAAAATATTGTGGATTTTTATCAGCTTGCGACCGGGAATAAGCTTTAGTCCCGACAAAAATTAACGATCAACAGTAATATAATTTGAGTAAGAACAAAATTTGTTACAATTATAAACGATAATCAAAGATCATTGGGTCCCCCGCGATAACAGGCGTTTGAACATCTGCGTCGGTCCCAGAATACTTGGGTTGGATTTTTTCTTTTGCTGGTTTATTTTATCTTGCATTTTTTTTTTAAATTTCGTCGTTCCTACACTATTATTATTGTAAAAAGTAATTCAGACGCTAAACGTATTCCTGACGTAACCTTCTGACTTTTCGAATTCGTTCTGCTTCAATGAGTGATTTTTAATTTCTAACTAGTTCGCATTATTGTTGTGTGTGTTTAACTGACGAGGACTTACCAGAAAATTGTTGTAGCGTCTGGTCGCAAATTAATAGGCGATGGGCTGGCATACACGGATCATAATGTCAAGACTATAAAACCGGTTTTATGACAGAGGTGCAAAAGGAAGAGAGAAAGTTGTTGTAACTTTTTGAACAGAAATTTTTGGCGTGAAAACAACACATGCACAAATGTATCTTCTTATCTTCTTCTTCTTTGGGTCTGATATTGACATATCTCTTTGTTATTCGCATTCGAGGTGTGCACACATTGATATTCCATGTAGGGATAATAAAGTTACTCTCGGTAAAATAAATACCCATGTACGCTGAGAGTATCATAAAAAACCGGTTTTTTAGTTTTGATATTACGATCCGTGTATGCCAGCCCAATGACTGCCAAAAGTTTCCCAATTTACTTCGCTCAGCAGTTTGGGACTGCAGATAAAAAGGCAAAGATGTGCCGGCTTGGGAGAAAAGACTTGGGTTGAAAGTAAACAGGCTTTGGTAGCCGAACATGCGCAAGTGAGCCATAACCCGGTGTCTCCACGAAACAGAAATCTTTCAGATATCTGTCCTGGCATTTCCAGATTGCCTGAAAATGTTTCGTGGAGACTACTATGGCAGGACAGAAACATATGGCAAGACGACTACGTCTTGAAACATGTTTTGGCATTGCCGTCTTGACATCTTTCAAATTTTTCGAAAATTAAAATGGCGGGAATTGAAGTTTGATACACAAGCAATTGTTAGCAGTATTAAATATATTATAAAATTAGTGGAAAATAATGAAATAAAATAATAATGGAATTTTTTTAATAAATTTGCTTTGTTTGTACTCATTATAAATACTTTCACCACTGACATATCAATGACTTTCACAGTATGACAGTTGTCAAATAATGAAATGTTAAAACTTCACTCCTGCCAGAAGTGCCCAGTCAAAAATAAATGTTTGTTCGATTCCATCTGGAAAGACAGAAATGTCTGGCTGACATCTGTCTCGTGGAGACACGGGGTAACCGGCGTCTTGCAGTTGAGTCATAAATGCGCGCGATGATTATGGGTCGGAATCCCTCTTGACGTAATTTACTTGGTTCTCTGACTGAGGTGTCGGGTGTTTTTTATTATTTAAGATAAAAATGCATGTTATGCATTTTTAGGTTTTGCCTTGGTTTTACTTGGTTTTATTTTGTTTATTTTTATCTTGTGTTATGATATCGGATATGATATCACAACATTATTCCTTTAGTGCACGCAACAAATTTTCACAATAACTTTTAATGTATTACCAGTGCTCTGAACTTTTTACACCTTTTTCAAAAATTATATTGGTTAACCATCAGCGGAATTAAATAAAACTATATAAAAATATGCTCGCAATTAAACCTTTCTGGACAGATGGAAGTACGATCATCATAACCACTAAACCATAGGCACTGTGCAAAAAGAGAGCAACGGTAGACATGATCGATATTATCCCAACCACCATTTCCGCGCTCGCACAAGAGTACAAAAAGTAAGTACTTGAGTACAAACGTAAGGTCCCTCGAGCTTTCCTTGAACACCCTCCAGACCCACTCTAAAATTTCCTATTCTCCTCTATTCTTGAAACCAAGCTTACAACTAAATATTGCACCATGATGCAAATATTGAACTACAGGACGGACTGGTAGATAAAGTTTATCAGATATCGCGGCATCAACCAGGAAGAGGGTGGGCCCTGATCTCCGATGACAGGCGACCACCACCAAGTATGCTCCATCTTAGGCTCCTTCTATTAGTCATTATGCATGGTGAAAGCGAATAAAGCTTCCGACATCAGCAATATAGGGAGAACCAGGCTAAGCCAACTCCTTCTTCTAGCGAGAGTGGCTAGTTCGAACCGATTGTAAGCAGTACCAGTATGGACGAAGTGGCTGGCACTGGTCCGTCATGTTGATCCCATCATGTAGTATGGCCTCCGCCAAAACAATTGGGAAATTTACGCACAGGCGGGGAAATGAAAATTCCACACACATTTACATTTCATGTATGGATAAAATATAATCGCACGGGCATTGTAATTTCCGCTGCGAAATTCGTTTGCGAACAACGATACTCCTCCATATCATCTGACCACGACAAGAGTCGCAGTGAGCCTGTTTAAGGATATAAATGAACGGGTGATTGGCGTAGCGTCCCCTCTTTTTGAATTTTCTTTAGTGGTGGGGACTTGAGACTCTCGCTGCGCCACTAGATACTCTCACTGCGCATGGAAAAAGGGATTTTGAGATTTCCAATAGTTTTGCAGCAGACCATAGTAATCTTACCTCCAAGGCTTGTTTTGCGGCTATGAGCAAGCCCGGCGTTTGGCTTTTTTGCGCCCATTGCAGTATGCTACATTGCGCCCCCGAAAATCTATACACTCTAATCTCCATAATAGAGCTCTCTATGTCGTTCTCCAAGCCTTCATATTTCAAGGGATAATAGGTGTTCACCACACTGACGTATTAGTTTCTACTGTAGAATCTTGCATAGAAATAAAATAGTCCACCTTAACAGCCTCCCTGGATATAGAAAGCGCTTTCAACAACTCCAGGACAGAGGCAATCCAGGTGTTTCTCGCCAAATTAGGGATCTATAATAATATGACTAGTACAAAATACAAATCAAGATCTATGACACCCTGCCAGTCAAGAAAGGAATCAATTGAACGAAATGGAATTGGATTGGCCAAGACAATGGAAAAAGGCACAGACACACTGTTCAGTTCCTTTATGACAATAAAGGCACGATAACACTTTTCCATTTTTTTTTTCAAAGCGCCGCCCCTGGTTATGAGGACAGTATTGAATGAGGCTGCGATGAACATGTGCTTGCACTGGGGGTTCGGAAATACAGACTGTGTAACATTGTTCCATATTCGGGTTGTTCTATTTAAGGACGAAGTACTCGTTTGCGAAAAGAGGGCTGTACAGAGAGAATGAGCAGAGCAGAGACTGTTTTTTGCACTCTATTTAACCACACCAAGGTGGTTTTCGATACCACGCCCTAAATATGGGAGTTGTGTTTGAACAGTGCCGAATATTTAATTTTTAGGTTTCAACACGGACCCAATGGCTGAACCTCCTCCTCTTAAAAAACAAAATCCTACCAGTTGTTTAGTTATCTGGAATATGTGGTGATTGCACTGCGGGTCTTTGGCTAATGTCACGTCTAAGATGCTACGGGATGCGTCAGCCATTAGTTCTAATACACTGACCCAGAGCTTGTACGATCCGGAATTTGCAAAGCGGAGAAAAGGCAGTGGGATGGATTCTTGCTCGCGAAAAGTCCGTCGCAGCATAGCAGAGGTGGTGTGGTGAGACGAATCTGCTAAGAGCCAATGAATCCATAAACTAATACTAATTGTGAAGAAGTGGATTATTAAGGAACCTGGGGAGTGAGTTACTACCTCACGCAGTTTTTGAATGGACATTGAGATTATAGGGCAAATCTTAATCACTTCAGGCGGAACGTTTCACCGTTTCACGGCAATTCGAGGCTCGCAATTCTAAGTAAAGAAATGCCAGGAGAGATAGCAGCTGATAGATGATCCAGTCCCGAGAGGCAGGAGCTTCTTGGTAAAATGATGTCTACCTTCCGATGCACCTACGTAGCCAGTCGCTGATCGCTCTGCCCTACTTTTCGGGCTCTGGTGAGTATTCCATCCAAGAGTCAAGTTGATGAAACCAGACTAAAGGAATGCTTTTAAGGTTTGTGCTGGTCTGAACATAAACGTCATGGCGGGTGATTATAGTAAATGGGAATCGAACACTACAGTCTGAGTGCGGATCTGCGGCGGTGTCTCTTGTTTGGACGTTGACTCTTATAGGCGGTCGAGCACACATCGCACGTTCCTTTCCTCCTGTTAGAGCTTCCAAACCAGCATAAGGAATTTCTACAAGTGCGTGGGGGGGATGTGCCTAACGCGCAGAGGAGATGGCTAGCGTAACGTTACAAAGCTATACAATGCCTTGCAGCGCTCGACACATACATTTACTTCTTGGCTTGGAATGCTTTGAAAGGTGTGTTCCCTGTGTCTCACCTGGTACATCCGTTCTCCTTCTTTCAACTTGGGTGGACTACAAAAGGTCCATTTGAAGTTTATAGAGTCACCGCGTGAAAGGCGAAGGAACCGCCATCAGGTTACACATCTCATCTCATTAGACGTCACATCATGGCTAATTTAATCAGTGCCCAATGGAAAGCGAAGGTAAAAGTTGCTACTTTAATTCTTGAAGGCTAAGAAATTAATAATTATAATGGAAGCAAATTTTATTCATTATGCGGTCTTCAAAAACTTCAAAAATTAGCAAATAAAATTGGCTGCATAAAATCGTTTATCAAGAATCTATAGAGCCTAGTGGAAAAATGTACGCCAATATATAGCTTAGTTCCATCTCCCATGAATAAATTTTCATGTCAAACTTACATAGTCATTTGCATATTTGCTGTGAACACCGAAAAGGTGTAAGTATGTGTGCTAATAGAGTTTTGCTTGGCCCAACTTTCTCCTGGCAGACTATTTAGTGATTCATAAAATTAATACAATTTCGTTCGAAACCACTTATCGACGAGGTTTTAGACAATTGAATTTAAGCAGTGATTCTTGTCTCTTTCAAGAAAATAAGTAAACTTTAAACCCCCCAGGAACTGCTCCAAATTTAGGGGGTATAATCACTATAGTTTTCCCCTCTCGTTATAATTGAAAGTAGCACACGGTGAAATTGGGGCAAAATCGAACACTGCGGGAATTTCTATTGTGTCGTGCAATCGAGCTTAAAGGATTTCTAAGGAATTAGATCCTCGCCTATGTGTAGTGGGAGCAAATGGCTTCCATTAGAAGGGGAGCTTACTACAGAGAAAATTTTCTCGTAAATGGAACCAACTCGGTCTTTAACATTGTTTGTCACACTTGGGCGCATCCCTTTTGGTCCTTATTTAGTAGGTTGACTGGTAACCGAAATGGTTCTCCTGGTTTGATACTGGGGTGGGGTATTTCTTCCTTTTCTTCGATGTCCTTAGCCCAAATCTCAATAAAATGATAATGTTATTAGTATTTCACGTCCCTAATAATAAGGTTCCGAGTTGAGAGCCTTCCTACGTCCACTTGAATTGAATTTTTCTCCTGTTGGTCTTTAACTGTCTGAAGGAATCTCGAAATGTTTTGGCAGTGTTTCTCGATGCGTAATATTTTGTGGCAATAAACTATCTGGATAACGCATAATGCAGCCTTTTAGATAGGGAAACGATGCAAGTATCAGAAGTTTAATACTTCCCCTTGTTATGATCTTTAAATCGGAACTGCTTTTTTTAAATCGGATACACAATAATACTGTCTACTTCAATAGATAGATTGATAGATAGATTAGAACAGGTGGCAAAAGGTCCAAGATGTCCTATGAACATCGCAACCTAAAAGGTTTGTTGTAAGCAACTGGTATTGCTGGGGTATTGTGAGGAACGGTGACTTGCTGCCAGGTAGTGATGGACAGTTCCTTTGACTTTACTGCTCAGTAGTCAGTACCAAGGCAAGAATGGCTCCACTTCAACCAATCTTACTACCTAGAATGGAATTGTAAGCTGCTCTGTTAGGAGCTAGGCTTGCCAAAGGACATAGATGAGAAGGGCATAAACTAAATATTCAAAATAAAATTTTCTGGTCTGATTCACAATTTTGTTGTGGTTAAGATCCGATCCTACTAATTTCAAGAAATTTGTAAAATATGGAATTGGAGAAATATTGGAACTCGTTGAAGTGCATGAATGGAGATGGGTAGGTGAAGCTCCCAAAAATCACAAATTAGATATCATTAGACGCAAGATGGTTTCAAGGGCCAGGCTTTTTAGAACAAAGCTAAGACAAATGGCCATTGCCAAAAGAACCCTCCTTGCGCCAAACTCATATGGCAAAAACTACTAAGAACGATGGTACGCGTCTTAAAATTCATACATAACGTCAAGTCACGCAATCACAACAGCATAAATAACAATAGAACACTGACTCATGAAGAGATTCAGAACGCAGGGGGTGTGCTTTTCAGCATAGCCCAACAAGTGGCTTATGCCGTTCTAGAGTCGTTGCGTTCGATTCCAGATGCCCTATAATAATTCCCAATAAAAATCCTATTACATCCCTGTTAGTTTTCTTCTTTAATTGCAGATACCACCACACGAGTCTCGAAATTATAGTGAATGAGATTCTTCAGTGTTTTTATATTCCAAGATCACGGACTTGTCCATCGTTTCAAACAGGTTTTAATATGAACTTTATAATAAACGCTGGATTAATTTTTCTCCATCATTTTCGTGTAACAATTGTAATGCCCATGTAGTAATGCTGCTAGTCGTGCTATCATTATAGAGTTGGTCCATACCCGGTACAACACGCCATACGTACCACATACTAGAAGTTGCAAGGAAAGGATGATTCAAAGACGATTCACCGATGAAATCCTGCGAGCCGCGGTAGTAGAAATCGAACTCATCGTTAACTCGAGAAAGGGTCAAAAAAGAGGACATGTGGGTAAGGTTCTCGTGAACACTAACGAAGATGTATACGAACGACCCGCCACAAAGCTCGCCCGACTAGACGTAAGTATGTCCCGAAAGTGTGGGTAAAGGCCCCCTTATACGGTCAAATTGGATGTACATCGAAGTACAGATGTACAACCAAAACTATGAATTTTGAGCCAGTCGGCCGATCAAAACTTATTGCGAGCATGGGTTTGATGAAAATTTGGATGTACTTCCAATTTGACCGCTTTTGGGGGCCTTAAAGCTATAGACCAGTCATTAGAGATTTTATCGTGTTATAAAATTGTATAACAAACTACTTACACTACTACTTCAAGGGTATCCCATAGATTACAAAAACACAAAAACCAGCCAAATTTCAGTCATGTGGAATTATTTAAACAATAATTAACAATAAAAAAAAGGGATTTTTTTCGTTTTTTGTGAATATAATAAAAAGTATTGGATGAATAACATTACCCCCAACAGGGTTATTCGCCAAAAAAAGCCCCTTGCCCCTTGTCCTTTGTCTATTAAAAGACGATTTTTTGGGAAATGATAACTTACCGCGATATGTACTCTAGACTGCCAAAAGATGAAATTTGTCACATTAATAGTTCCTGCATGATTGCTGTAAAAACAAAATAGACCCTAATTTTGCACATTGCGCCAATAGAGTGGCCTGATTTAAATTTGCAAAACGGTTTCTGAAAGAAGAGATTAAAGGCTTCAATTTGTTTATCTCACATTTTCATATAAGTTTGGAGAATAATGTTAAAAATCTCATGGCGTCGATGGTGTAGCAAACGGTGTCGTCATCAATTAATTTAAGGGCCCTTTTTTGCACCTTATCTAACCATCCCCAGGTGGTTATTGAAGCGCCGCCCCAAACGAGGGAGTTGTATTCGAGAAGAAGGCGAATGTAGGATTAGTACAGTCAATCTGTCGTAAAAAAATCGTTTCATTGAGAAAACTGCCCCAAGTGTGAAAGGTGTTTTGTTTGTTGAAAAATGATGTGACTAATGGGGCCCATCCACAGGCCAACTAGTTGTCCAAACTGAGTTGTGTTGTCACTGAATCGCATCGTGTGTGGGGCAGTTGGCAAACTGATTTGACAGTTGGGGTTTCAGTTGGGATAAATCAAAATCTTTTAATTTTATGGGGGCGGGGCCTAGAGTTTGGGAAACTAGTTGCACTGTGTGTATTGCAGTTTGGCAAACTACTTGGATGAATTAAGCCTGAATTCGAAGAATATATTTTTTTTTGCAAGTTTATTTTGCATTATGTTTAATTTAAATTATGAAAGTTCACATAATATTAAATTATTTTCATAATTTATACTTTTAGAATTTAATTTATATTTTAAAAAATATAAATATTCATATTAATAATTAAAAAAAATTATAATTAATCTAAAAAATCATCTTTCTCCAATTTTTATTATTATAAAACTTAGTCGCGGGTTTTCTACAATTTCATTTAACTTTCAAATTTCCTATAAAATATCGAATTGATAGTTGAAATATCAACTCAGTTGAAGCGTTTGTGGCAAAACAACAACTTTTTACACAACTCAGTTTGGGCAACTAGTTGGCCCGTGAAAAAAAAATTTGAAATGCGTTTTTCTCGGTTTGTATGCATTTTACAGGAAAATTTATTAAACCAAAAATGTAGAGGACGTTGCGATCTACAATTTATGTCATTTGCGCGATGTTGTACAATGAGAAGTGTACACAGTAGGTGGCGCTAAAGTCTCAAAAAAAGCGTTTTTCCACTTTTTTGTCCTGAAAATATTATTTTAACGCAAAACTGTAAATGGGAAAGTTGTTCCTTAGATTATTACCAACAACTTTTATTTAAACATTTTTTTCATATAACTTACCGTTTCAAAGTTATAGTGCACTGTTATAGTGAAATTTTTTTTCACGTTTTTTGAGTTTTCCAAAAAACTGCTAACAGTTGCACATGCCCATCGCGAACATAGCTTAGTCACATCATTTTTCAACAAACAAAACACCTTTCACACTTGGGGCAGTTTTCTCAACTCGACAACTACAGATTGACTGTACTAGATTTATAAATAACAGCACGGGCCGATGGGTGGAGGAGGAACTGGCACCTCTTAAGCACTGGGATGCTTGTTTGGCGATTTGGAATATGTGGTCATTCCATTGCAGGTCCTTGGCCTTGGCTCCTCATAGATGGAGAGGTGTTGCACTTTTATTGGAGATAAGGCAGTACCTGGTTTTGGATGCATTGAATTCGACACGATTCTTACTTCCCCAATCTAAGAATGAGTTGAATCTTGTTGTTTATTGAGTTAGACATTAGTTCGCGATCATGAAGGCAGGATCTGGCACGTGCTTGTCTTGTATTGTCGAAACCGTAAGAGTAACGCAAGAGAAGAGAAGAGACCGAAGAGAAAACAGAAGAGGAAAAGGAGATGTTTTATGACTCTTTAGAGAGAGTGTACAGAAACTGTCCTCGTCATGATATAAAGATAGTCATTGGAGATGCCAATGCAAAAATAGGGCGAGAAGCAGCGTTTCAGCCGACAATTGGAAAGTTTAGTTTGCACGAACACCACAATGATAATGGATTAAGACTAATAAACTTTGCCATGGCGCAAAATATGATTATATCCAGCACCAAATTCCAGCATAAGGATATTCAAAAAGCAACTTGGAAGTCACCAGATGGTGTAACCAACAACGCAATTGATCATGTCCTTATAGATGCACGCCACCAATCCAATGTGCTGGATGTGAGAGCATTCCGCGGCGCAAATATAGACTCCGACCACTTCTTAATAGGTACGAAAATTAGGGCCAGGATATCTGCAATAAAAACCAGAAGAGGAAACAGAGACCGAAAATACAACGTGGCAGGTTTGAAGGAAGAGCAAACTAGGTCTGATTACGAGAACCTACTCAACGTTAAAATAAATGAAATCACACGTAACACACACGAAGACTTGAACGATAAATGGGATGATATAAAAAGAACGATAAAAGAAACAGCTGAAGATGTTCTAGACTTCGTGCAACAAGGGCGAAAGGTTGAGTGCAGGTTGAGTGGTTCGATGAAGAATGCGCCCAGGCGACAAGGGAAAAAACCGAGCGTACCAAGTCATGTTTAAGACACAGAACAAGAAACTCTGAAGAGGAGTACAAGGAAAAGAGGAGAGCTGAGAAGAGATTGCACAAAACGAAAAAAAGGCTTTATTGGGAAGAACAAATGAAAAAATTAGAAGAATCAGCAAACCTAAATGATGCAAGAAACTTCTACAAAAGCATAAACCAACAAAGGAAAGAATTTAAGCCTAGAGTGACAATGTGCAAAAATAAAAGTGGGGAGATATTAAGCAATCATGACGAAATATTGGCTAGATGGGCAGAGCATTTCGAGGAGCTATTAATGACCCCAGAGCAGGAGCACAGTGGTACCCCAAACGTACAGAACATGAATCCGGACAATGAGGATGATGGTACAGCAGCCCCTACCATAGAAGAAGCTAGCCAAGCATTGCGAACATTAAAAAATAACAAGGCATCAGGATCTGACAACATACCTACTGAACTCATTAAGCAAAGCGGAGAGGAAACTATCCAAAAATTGCATGAAGTAATAGTGGAAATCTGGAGACGGAAAGAAATGCCTGATGAGTGGAACGAGGGCATAGTGTGTCCTTTACACAAAAAAGGAGACCCTCTATCTTGCAGCAACTATAGAGGAATAACGCTGTTGAATACAACATACAAAGTGTTCTCACGTGTACTCTATAATAGACTACAACCATACGTGGAAAGAATACTAGGAGAGTAGCAATGCGGTTTTCGTCCTGGAAGATCCACAACAGACCAGTTACTTGTACTCAAAGAAACCCTAGAAAAGGCCGTTGAATTTAACATAAACATCCACATGTTATTCATCGACTACAGATATGCTTACGATAGTGTGAACCGCAAGGAGTTATTTGAGGCTATGGAGCAGCTCGGAATATCAAAACACCTTGTAGAGCTGACAAAAATCTCGATGAAAGATGCAAGGTATAAAGTCAGAATTGATGGTGAATTATCCCCACCCCTCAGAACAAATAAAGGATTAAGGCAAGGTGACGCACTCTCCTGCTTGTTATTCAACGTGGCCCTAGAAAAAGCAGTAAGAGATGCATCGATTAACACATCAGGGTGTATCTTTGACAGGTCAGTGCAAATACTAGCCTTTGCCGACGATATTGCTATCCTTGGAAGATCATTTGAGAGCATGAAGGAGACCTTTGTAGCACTTGAGCAAGCCGCAAAAAAAATCGGGTTGGAAATAAATGAGCACAAAACAAAGTATATGTGCACAAAAAACACCAGAAGTAGCAGACAAAATATAACGATCGACACCTACAACATCGAAGCAGTGGATGAATTCGTATATCTAGGCACGATTATAACGAAAGGAAATGACACATCGGCCGAAATCAGAAGACGAATAGCACTGGCTAATAAATGCTACTTTGGTCTACGCAAGCACCTGACGTCTAGAAATATTTCAAGGAAGACAAAATTGGCACTTTACACAACACTAATAAGGCCTGTCCTACTATATGGTTCGGAAGTGTGGACATTGAAAAACGCAGACGAAGCATTGGTAGGAAGATTCGAAAGGAAAATCCTTCGTTCGATCTACAAAGGAATACAGGTTGAGGGCGTTTGGAGAAGAAGATACAACTCAGAGTTGTATGAAATCAGCAAGATTCCAAACGTTGTTAAAGTGATCAAAATAAACAGACTACGACGGATTGGTCATGTACAACGAGGTGGAGAACGAAACCCGACAAAGATAGTGCTGGAGAAAGCTCCACCAGGAAAACGGAGACCAGGTCGTCCTAAGAAAAGATACATAGATGACGTCGAGGATGACTTGAGACAGTTGGGCATAAGAAACTGGAGAAGTCGGGCCAGGGATCGAGAATCATGGAGGCAAATGCTGGAGGAAGCCAAGGCCAACAATAGGCTGTGGAGCTCCTGATGATGATGATGTAAGAGTAACGCAGGGTACCGTCGTCAGCGAAGCTGCGAAGTGGGTTGGAGTAGATTGAAATTAGAATAAAGATAAGGAATAGAGCAGGTGAGGGGACATCCGCTGAGAAGATTTGATGCCACCCAATACTGCCAATACTGCCATACTGTCTGTCGATTCTAAGGCTGGTCGTGTCCATGGTTTTAGAGTGAATGGAAGTGATTGCTTTTGGGTGGTAGTTGGAGGGAATGTTGCAGTCACCTTTGGCCTGAACATGGGCAAGTTTCCAAGAGTCTGGATAAACTACGGAAAAGTTATGAAAGGGCAAAAAGTTTGTGCGGAGGTTTAGCCAGAGGTTAGGCGCATTTCTTTAAGAGATAGGGGGTATATTGTCGGGTCTAACGGATTTGTTGGCATCGAGCTTCTTTAGGCACCTACATATATACCTCTCGAGTCCTGAAAAATATCCCTTCCATTGAATGAGCGTTGTGCTCGAGAGTCGGGAGCAGCTTATCAGTTTCGGGTAAAGAAGAATTTGAGGCAAACAGAGATACTAATAAATTGACCTTGTATTTGCTGTTATCACTTTCTCATTATGGATAAAGGAAGGGGTTTTGGTTGTTGTTCTTCTTCTTTCCTTCTTTTTTATAGGAGTATGCTCTGGGAATGGAAAAGTTAACTGCTCGAATTTAACGATTGTGATCACTGCATTTTGAGGGCTGGTGACAGGGAGAGCCTCTTTTAACGAGGCGGTGACTCTCTCCACAATTTTAACATGATAGGCAAGTGGGGGAAAAATCACATAGCATCCAGAGCTGCTGGTGCAGCTGCAACTCTGGGAAGAAATGCTTCTGCTATTGTCTGTATATGCGATGGTGTAGCGGGGCTGCAGCTCTAAAACCACCACCTAAATCGGATTTAGTAAATCCTTAGGGAAACTCCCCAGCCCTAAACGGCTCGCGAAAGTAGAGGGGGAATTAATCTGCTAAAGAAATGAATACTGCTTGTCCAGGTAAACCTCCATCACACCAAAGCTGCCTCGTTAATGTTCGAAAAATGGTTTACCTAGGACAACCGGAAATATAATTTATGTGATGTGAAAGCGTTGAAGAAAGGGCGCCGAAAAACAATCCCGATCTTCCCTGAACTGGATCCATAACATGACACACAACAAGCAATCGTAAAGCATTTTCTGGCAGTCTAACGTCATCTTATTGACACAAAATATTTCTAAAAATGTACATAGTATGTCGTTGCCGTTGACGGAATTATTGGGCGCCGGGCATGAATGGCATGTTAATAATTGACATTTGTTTTTTTCTTTAATGATTTTTTAAAGTGTGGATCCTGGCGGCTCACAGAAAAATATCTTCGCAATACATGTAGTAACTTTATGCATAGTTTTTAATTTTTAATTTTATATTGAAGGTCAGACAAATTAATATCTGAATCATTATATTAAAGCTCCATGTTTGTATAATAAATAAGAAAAAAAAATATGTATTTCAAATCCTCTCTTAATTTCAACCCCTAATACTTCAGACTTTCTATATCTATCAAGTTTTTGCCCACGTTTCAGTGTGATTACAAGACTTCTGAGTACCACATTCTGACAGAATAAAAAACGTGACATGAAATCTACCTAAAAATAAATAATACAAAAACCGAATAGGAAAACCCTAAAGGAAAAAGGATATGTATGTATATATGTATATAAATGGATATGTATATGTATGTATAGATAGATATTTTCTGTTGGATAAAATTTTCGGGGAGACTCTTCTATTTCTATGCTTTTCATTCATAAACACACATAGAAAAGCTCAAAAGCCGCCAAGGGCGTATACCGCCGAGTTTCGTTCACTCATCCCATGTCTTGAAGGATATAATTCCCCACCTGGACAACACCTTTAGCGTGCACGAATGTATGTCCTAAGATGAATGACGGTATAAAAAAACCTGAAAGGAGGAACACCAAAAGGAAAAAAATAAAGGAGTATAAGCCAAGAACCTAGAATTAAGGACACGAAGCTTTCTTATGTGGGGTAAATGGAGATGCCAGCCACGCGACTATATAATCCCTGAAGACAAACACCCACCAACACCTTAAGATTTGTGATGCTGCCTTGGTGCTGCCAGAGCTTTTCCATGTAGAAACTTAACGAATCGTCCTTAACGAAAAGGATCCAGGGTTGGGACAAGCTTTCTGGCGTTTGTGATATTGGAATAACCTACATATACATGCACAGCTGTTTCGGGGGGTCTGGTGGCGCGCGAATTGGGGTCGCTGCTGTGAGATGCTCTTGAAGATATTTTATATCGGGCTTCGGGAGTTCACCATGTGTTCTGACAATGCGTGCAGAATCTTCGTTCATTCAGTAGAGCTTCGACCGTTGATGAATTGAGGTGTGACCGTGGAGCAAAGCTAGTAAATCCGCGGTGTGAGAGCTTAATTTGTGCACTTTTAAGGATTTTGTCTACATATATATACATACATATATATTTTATATGAAGACATTGGCTTTTGGGGGCGCATATCTTAATTAGGGGCCAGTAATGAGATTATTTGCTGCTGGACAGCAACGTTACGAAGCCTGATGGCCGGGATCCTTTATTATTAGTGTTTGCTCAAACAAGGATTGTTTAGTGCGTTTAAGGCGGCGCCGGGTGAAAGAAGAAAAATAAAATATAGAAATATATATACATCAATTGTGTATATATAGATATCCGAATCCGAAAACGTGTTGTGAGTTTGCCAAAAGGTATATATATCGTATATTTCAGCACGCACACCTGCTGGTTGTGCGTTACGTTTTGTATTTGCTTATACAGTATTATCTTCTCCTTGGTGGAGACTCTTGTGTGTTAAATTTCTGTTTCTTTAACGTTATACTTAAATATACATATAGATATAAATTATATCGCTTCTTGATGCCGGCCTGTGTTTGATTTTGAAACGTCAGTAAACCAGCATCTATACACGAAACATACCTTATATATCCTTCCAAGTGTAAATCGGGTGTGAAAACGTCGTCGTCGTCGCAATTGTGTTGTTTTGTTTAAAGAAGAAAAACAATTTTTTTTATTGTTGTTAGTGGTGTTTGTATTTTTGTTTGTTTGATAAAAGGACACAAAACTTATTTTTTTAGTGTTTATCTTGTCGTTTCAAATCGATTGTCGTGCAAGTCTCATATACCGACCATTGGAGCACGACGTTTTGATTAATAGCTCAAAACGTCTTATATTTTTTCGCTGGAAATACAAAAAAAATACATCTGATTTCCTATACGACGAAGCTATATTTTGACGAAGTTTCAACCTGTTCATTCAACCAGCTCAAAATTTATCTGAACTCTGGCCTAACTAACTGAGCAGATCAATTGCTTTCGTTGTTATTTTTTTACCCCCACAAAGATGTTCTCCATGTGCTCGAAGCCAAAGCCAAGGACCCCACCAAGTGTACACCAGCAACAGCAGCAGCACGGTAAGTCTAGCCTTTAGTATGATAAATTGAATTTTCGAAGATATTGAAGTTCAAAAAACACGTATGTTCTACTTGTTCAAAAAAACGCCAAGCATCAACTAGCTAAACTGTTTTCTCAAAAGAATAAAGCTGATAAGGATCAACCAAAACTGTTTTGTGTAAAAGTGTGTATAACGAAAAGAAATAGGGTCATATTTTCTTGTTACACTAATTTCACCTGGATTTTTAGTCAGATAAAGGAAAAATGCTTATTTATGGCCTGAAGAGTATTAAAAGATTACATTCGGTGTGAAAGCTAGGCTTATCGGAATAATAAAATACTCTTTCTGGATATCACTAACAGGACTCTCCCTCTTTTATCTCTATGTACCATATATATATTTTTTTGGTTCTATATGTTTCTGGTTGTTCTTTTATTCTCTATGTTCCTAACTACTCAATCACACCACCTTTCCAAATGATCTAATTTCCCCTCAAGGCCATCAACTTTTGAATTAAGGACTATAGCAATTGCTTATCGAAAAGTTCATGCCGGATAATTAGATCCTTGGGTTTTTGTTGTATCCTTTTAATATGGATATATCGGCTAGAATTTCCTTTATTATATATTCTCTTCATTTAACGATTACTAAGACCTGGCGTTACATATCCAGCAATAAAAAGTTCACTGAATATTATGTACAAAAAACTTGCAGGATATCACCAAGGATAATCCCTTTTCGTGTTTCCCAGTCACACCTTCGGGTGTCGTAATAATTTGCAATGAACGAAGCAATTTTATATGTGTAGCTTTTCTTCCTTTTTATCCATTTTATTTTTTGTTGTTGTTGTTTTGTTTTTGTTGTTTTACTGTTGTTAGCTTCCACATTATGCCATCATATGTTTTTGGTATCTTTGTGTGTGTGTATAAGGATAAAATCCACCAACAACAACACCAAAAACAAAAATAAAACGAAAAACATCTTGATCTCCATACTTTTATCTGGTGCAAATGGATATATGCGGGATTTTAGATGAGTTAGAAAATATATTTGCAGATAGACCTGAGGGTAGTCATTCGTATGTATTACGACGTCATTGCAAGTTTAAGCAATAGGGCGTGGGCTCTTAGCCATGAATGAAAGAAGCGCTCCGATGAACGTGTTGTGGTTAACAACCAGAAATCATTGTGTTCGCGTGGTGTGAGTGCTTTTCCGTTTTGTTTTTGTATTTTTTTTTTAAGGTTTAACCATTATTGATATGCATGTGTTATACAAGCTGAAGAATATTAAATATTTGCAATAAATTGGCTTGTTCGGAAAATTCGTGACTATAGGAAAAATTCAATGGGAACACTGTTATATTTCGATGTGTTATATGTTACATCAATTATGTATAAAAAAATTGATGTACAACCTCTTTCCAACATCCGTACAAGTATTTTTGTATTTAAAAGAGCACCTGCTCGTTCTCTCTTTACCATAAAAATTAGTTTACATACTCTAATAACTATCCCATTTGTTTTTTACTTGATCTGCTACGGTTTCAAAGTATGTATGTATATGTATTTTTTCTTTTACTTTTCATTTTTAAAAATTTTTGTCACTAATCCAATGTGCACTATAGTGTATGAATTTTGGGAAGATTAAACGTTGCATTAAATGGAATAGTTTTATTCTATTTAATCTTCTCAGCTACCTCATCCTACTTGGAGAAGGAGAGGCATGACATTTGCGTTGTGATTTAGACTTAGACAGTGATTTGTACTGCAGTCCATCATTTCTCTCAGATTATCTACATTAAGCTTAGTTACCAGGATGGAAGAGAATAGGATAGGTCAGAGTCTACGCTACTATGTT
Organism: Thereva unica; assembly: GCA_949987705.1. NCBI lineage: Eukaryota > Metazoa > Arthropoda > Insecta > Diptera > Therevidae > Thereva > Thereva unica. The sequence continues at coordinate 121,405,286 of OX465283.1, read as the reverse complement.
TGAACTCTATTAACCCGTAAGAGGTCAGTAGTATTGATTGTGAAGAAATATAAAGGCTCAACGCAGAAGTCAGCTCCAACTCTTCGGCCCATAGAGGGTCAACTTGTAGCCTGCCATGTCCTCAGACTGGTGAAGGACATTTCTAACACTTTTTAAGAAACAGTCAGGGGCCGTCTCAACTACTTTTCCGGCAACATCTCGCATCTTCAGATGTTGGCTGACGACGTTCAATCTATCAACGTCCGACTCGACTCATTGACCGACACTCTAGATCTTGCTGCGACTAACTCTTGCTCATTATTGGGCAAAATTTCAGGGGCTGCAACGGCTTTAGACTGGATTGACGACATGCAGTCGTTAATCTTAAATCCTGTCGCCATTTCTTCCTGTACTTCCAACTCCTCGGCTTCTGTATTGGATGACATTAAAAGGAGTACGAAGCGCGTTCGAGCTGATATTGAATCGCTGTCTTCAGCACTGGTTCAAAATCATAACGCCCTGAGCTCTCTGGTTTCAAAAGTGGAAGGCATCTTTAATAACAATAAATGTTTCTCGGCGTCCTGTAAAGTCGAAAAAAATAAAAATAGTCGAAACCGCCAGCCCACCATTGGCAATGGTGTCAGCTTGAGTTCCTCGACCTTTGTGCCATCAACAGAGTTGACCTTAAAGTTCCTGGGACAAAGTCGACCTCTATCCCGGTCTTAGTAGCAACCCCATTGCCTCTAATAGTGGATGGTCCACCGGTTACCGAAGTTATAGAATGCGTTGGCTTTGAGTTTGTGTACTCGATTTTCAGTAGTCAGTCTTTATCTTGTAGGTACTAATTAATATCTTTTATTACTCTATTTTCAGCAAGTTTTTCGTTTTACTTCAGTTGCAATTGGGTGAACTAAGCTCTGTTTTATCTTCAGGTGAACGTGTAGATATAGAGGGAGAACTGAGGCTGTTTTAAAGTACAGGTCACCATTTTTCTAGAACTAACGCAGTTCGGTGGTGAATCCAGGGTATATAGAACGTTAAGATAAAGAAAATTACCATCAGTGTTGAATAAGTATAGTTAAAAGTCCCTTTTAAACATAATCTCCAATATTAACGTAAAAACTAGTGCAGTTGTAGGCTGCATAGCCCCTTTTTTTAGAGACATATTGTAACTTAAAATATGAAGAACGATGCGATCAAAATAACATTTTTTTTTATTTAGGCAAACAGTTTCTTTTCAACCCACACTCATATCTATTAACGATTGTGGCCATGGATATTTAATTTGAGGTGCAGTACATGCCAAAGTACGCCAATGAAACTTCCATTCCATTAAATTTGAAATCAGGATGAGTCTCAAGGTGTTTTATTTACATTGCGTTGTCGATTTCAAGATCGATATTCAAGTAATAAATAAAGATATTCGTTTATTGAAATGCTTTATAATACAGCGCATTTTTTGTTTTCCTTTCTGGAGCGTACATAAACAAACAGAATTCATGTTTTTCCTACAACTGGGTATGACATATGATGAACCATGCGTGAAGCATTGATTTACAGCCCAAATCGAGCCTTGGCCTCCTTCAGTTTTCTCCTCCAACCTTCTTCTTCACTGGCTAGAGTCCTCTAAATTCATAGGTCCAATCAGTGAGCTGCGTCTGCCTTTTCGACTTATCCTCTTTCGTCCTGCTGGCCTGTCACCGATTTTGATTCCCTTATATATCTTCTTCACTGCTCTGTTTTCTGGCATTCGCTCTACATATTCTACCATCGTAGTCTATTTATTTTTATTAGTTTGTCATTGTGTCTGATTCTTCAGATACCGTTTATGTTTAATGGGCCAATAATGTGTCTTAAGTCTTTTCTGTTAAAAAGGCCAAATGAGTTCTTCACTTTGTGAATTTTTGGGTCATGGTCCACACCTCCGAGCCATAACAAGCCACAGGTCTTAAAAGAGATTTGTATAGTTCAAATTTAGTTCTCCTGTGTAACGCTCTTAATTGAAGTACTTTACGCAGTGAATAGAAACTTCGATTTCCCAACTTGTGCTCCTTGTTATTATACTTTACAAGCCCTATTCGGACACGGGCTCTTTCTTTCTATCGTCAAAGCGGCAAAGTCGCTTTCTACTCAATTTATTCTTGGTAATTTTAATGGATTTTTAGATAACAGGGAATTGATAAAAATTCGTGTCGCCTATATTATAAACTCTGGCAAACAAAACCTTACGATTTCGGTTTGCAACTTAAGGTTCTTAAGTAAACTGCTTGCCAAAAAACAATTTTTGGACTTAAATTTTGGATTTTGCAAAGAAGCGATCACTTTAACTTATTTTGACTATTTGGAGCTAACTTTGAACTATAAATATATGTTTGAGATAAGATAACAAACATATCTAATCTTTTATTTGAATCTAACTTTAAGATCATAGCTTGAAAAATGACGAATCGACAACCCGAGCCCACCAAAATTCTTTCATTTGTATATAACTACCCATTTATTAGAATAAAAGGCCAAACTATCTTATCCTAAACTACATCAAACCAAAACATTTATCTTGGGCGGAAATGGTAATTGTTCGGGAGATTCCTATCAGGGCGAGGGTTTTCGATTGACCGCAGATTAAGTAGAAGGAAACAATTATTATGCCTTCATTGAAGCCCGAGCCATAAAGCCACCACAGAAAAGAATCGTTTCGAGCTCTCCGAATATTGCATTATTAGGGTTGACGACCTCCCTAACAGGAGGCTGTACCGGTGACATAATCAATACTACTAAATTTATTTTTGGTAATGAATCGGTTTTTCGTTGGCATTATTGGTATGAAGAGTATCTGCTGCATAACTTTACGTGAAATTATCAACCGTTTCATTAAGTAGAAAATAAAAATAATATATTCTATTGTAACCCAATTGACTTCTTCGAATATTAACCAACACTAACAAGACTAGAAACAAATTTTGCCACGAAGCACGTACCAACCAAATTTACAGTGCATCATGAATCCATCCGAGTATACATATTGTTTGAAGGGACCTAAAATGATGGTGTTTTGTCCCCTGCTTCCTTATAACAAGCATGGATCTCCAATTTCAATAGCCAAACGAGTAGAGCAAATGGTGTGGTTGCTAGTTTCATGCAAATGCGGCAACTATTCACACCAAATTTATGATGACCATCACTCAGTAAACTACAACAAGAAAATAAGCCAGGTGTGATGAATTTAAAGTGGGTCTTGTCTTGTCCTCATAGAAAAAAACATCCCAACATTTCGTACATGGCTTCATCCAGTCAAAGGACTGCTAGACCTTTTCCAGATGATAGATAATATTTAAAATTAAAAGGATATTTGTTCTGTGATAAAATTTAATTATCCTTCACTGTCACAATAAAATTGACAAGGAAAAAAGAAACTGAAAGAATTCAATTAAATGCTATAAAATCAACGGCGGTGTCCCTTTTTTTTATTACAGACCAGTTTAACATAAAACAGCGCAATTTTCACCTGCGGGTGTTATATCGAATTTCAAATGAACCTGGCCCCTCCACCACTCGCACCTTCGAACACCCCCGATCATTTTTTAAACTGGGGGCCCCTTTCCACTTTGTATTCGCCGCGAAGGGATTTTCGCTTTTCGCCGCCGATAATGAGAATTTTTTTATGGTGCTTAAAGAAAGGGCATATAAAATTTCCTCTTCGTTAAATCCTTAAATTGGTTGGTTTCAAAGTACGTGATGTGGAAAAAGGTCATTCGATTTTGTCATGAAACTGATAATGATATAAGATGTAAACTTTGAAGGCAAATGAGGCCCTTTTATGGTATATTTTGATCAAATTTTGATAAACGAAAATGATTGAAAAAAAAATAAAAATAATAAGACTTGTGCAGTGGGAATACCTTCAGATTTGTTTTACCGTTATTTTTATAACTTTCTTTTACTTTAAAATTAAGTATGAGGAATGATAAGACAATTTCATTTAAAACAGAGAAGGTAGGCTAGGTTTGATGAAAAATTCACGGAATAATAATCTTTTAGCTTTCTAAGAGAGCCTTTGTATTTTATTCTTTAGATTTATTAGGTGCATGTTATCCGTTGCAGTATCTCATGCAGTTTGTACGTTACTAGCTTAGTAAAATTTGCATGTAAATGAAAAACAGTGCCTGGCTTTGGTTATTCTAAATACACTCTGTTGCAAATTTATAAATGCACTCCATAAATGGAGATTTTTCCTATTTCTGAATAGATTTCTGGGAACGTTTTTCCTATAAACATTTTTCAGATACCAATAAAGAACGTATGTCAGGATGAGGATTTAATAACGGTAAAAAGCGTTTTCTGAGAATTTAAAATTTTGTATTGTTGCATAATTTTAAATTAACCAGTCTTTGTGTAGAGTTAACACAAGTTGTACTCCGTGTAAATTTAGATCACTCTCTTTTTAGCGAGCTTTTACGTTCAACTTCAATTCGAGTCCAGTTGGTTTTTTTATCGTCAGTTGAATATGTAGTCCAGGAACCAGGAGTTTTAACCGGACATTAAAACCAATAGAAATAAGTTTAGGCACACGAGCAGTTTTTGAACAGTACTTTAAGAAAAAAAAAAGTTCTACACGCGAACAGCTGGGGAAGGTGGGGAAAATTCTCGGGAAAACTCGGAAAATTGAAATTCCATCAATAACGTGGAAGCGGTTGAAAATTTCCATATAATGAATAGGAACAACTTGTAGAGGGTGAAAATCTACACAAAAAATGTCTTTACATATTTTTTCGGAAATTGCTATAATTGATATATACAGACTTCCGCGCGAATAACTCGGGATATCATAAAATTTACATTGACATGCGACTAAAATCTTTATAACTCCCTTGTTTTTGGTCGAAAATTCATAAACCAAACAGTCAAAGATTCAGTAGGTCACACTTGAATAAATCAGATATAACATTCATTCCCTAGACTAAGGCCCGCGAACAAAAAGATATTCATACATACTCACTTGAAACTTTTTGTATGGATTAAGGACACCTAGTCTACCACCTTTTGCTCTGCGAAAATTCATGAAACCGCGGCTTTTTTCCTCCAGGTTGCTCGAAAGTCAACCTTTTTATGGTGTCCAAACAATTTATAGATACTGTTTTTTTAACAATCATAGTCGCTTAAAAATGCGATGATACGCGCGAAACAAAACTCGTCCGACAAAAATGTTGGACCGTTAAGGACGTCTACCACCCCTAACCTGCTAAGTTATGGGCTTCCAAAAATTTATTTATAACCATCTGATTTTTTCAGGATCGCTTAAGAAAAATATGTGGAATTACATGGTATATGTGTCCAACAAAATATGTTTGCCGATTTCGCCGTCCGACGAGTCAAAGTCGTCGAATTCATGAAGGGAAAAAATTTATAGATAACCGTCGGACGAAAATGGTATTATGTGCCAAAAGCTACTGCCTTTTGTGTAATAAAAATGTCGGACACGTTAATCGCGGCTACTCCATAGTCCGACAAAAAAAATTTTTTATAACAATGACATTATAATGTAGTCCGTTGACCTCCAACGGCCCCGCCCTCAAATCCGTATCTGTTATCAATGTCTTCTACTAAATCCTAGCTAGATTATACCCTCTCATACTGTCTTACAGTATTGAAGTATTTTTTTATACAACAACAAACAAACCTTTTTTTTCTGAGCAGTTTCTTCCGTTTGTAAGCCAGACAAAAAGAGTCACTGAAAAATAAAGACAGCATTATTTTAAGATATTAAGCACTATTTTCAGTTTTTCCGAAGGCGATATTCAAGGCGAATGATAAAATTTTAGGCGTTCATCAGACGTCAGCTGTTGCTGCCAGTTTTGCCATAGTCACTGCTAAGACTGATGTATAACCTAACGCCTAAGCTGATGACTGATGTAATTATTCGAATATTTTGATTTCCATCAATCACGACTGATGGAATTGATGGATTGATGGATGACGCGTGAAATGGACTCCTTAGGTGTTGCGCTACTTTTGACCCTGACTGTATAATACACCTCGTTGGAAGTGTATTAAACATATTTTTATGAAGCCGTGTGGAAAAGATCAGCTGGTTATTTCTAATTTTGGTTCCTTTTTTCACGTTAAAGACAATGTTTTTTGTCGGACAGTGTATATGGAATGTTTGTTTTTCTATTATAAAATTAAATAAAAAAGAAAAAAGAGGTTATGTATAAATTTTTTCCCTTCATGATTTCGACGACTTTGACTCGTCGGACGGCGAAAACGGCAAACATATTTTGTCGGACACATATACCATGTAAATCCACATATTTTTCTTAAGCGATCCTGAAAAAATCAGATGGTTATGAATAAATTTTTGAAGCCCATAACTTAGCAGGTTGGGGTGGTAGACATCCTTAACGGTCCAACATTTTTGTCGGACGAGTTTTGTTTCGCGCGTATCATCGCCATCTCATGCAACTATGATTGTTAAAAAAACAGTATCTATAAATTTTTTGGGCACCATAAAAAGGTTGACTTTCGAGCAACCTGGAGGAAAAAAGCCGCGGTTTCATGAATTTTCGCAGAGCAAAAGGTGGTAGACTAGGTGTCCTTAATCCATACAAAAAGTTTCAAGTGAGTATGTATGAATATTTTTTTGTTCGCGGGCACTTAGTCTATTATCTTGGGCCTAATAGAATCGAGTTTTTCTGTAATGAGCGAACCAAAAAGCAACAGGTAGAGAAAAACTTCGAGTCGAGCGTTTGGCTGGCCGGCTAAATAATCGAGGGGTTACTATGTTACTTTCTGGTGTTCGCATAAAAAATTTTGTGTAGGATTTATCCATATTTTGGAGGCCTTCACATGCATCAAGAGTTTTGTCAGTTTTCTTGGACTGCAGGCACCATCCAGTTGGCGGCCGGGGAGCTGTGTGGTGTTATTTGGCTTCAAGGCCAAAACTTTCGGGCCACGGCCTGCGCCACCAGCTCGAAAGCTCATCCGAGACACAGCGAACATCACAAAGCTTCTAAAAGTGCATTGCAAAGACTATTGTCCAGATAGAAATTCCCACCCAATACTACCACCCAAACCAAAACGCTTCAGTCAAAATAAAAACCGACAGCTACGATTGGAATAAATTAGCTAGACTACTATTATAGGCCAGGCAACGAAGAATCGAAAAAAGATATAGAGGGAAATGCTTGGAACACAATTATTGACTTCGTAACTTTGTGTGGCTGCAAAAAAGCAAGCCTCAAATGTTCCCCAGCATGCCTAAATCTCCAGGGGAACTGCCTGAATGAGGTCCCTCAAGTCGACTCCGAAGAGAAGGATCCTACAAAATAGGTCTTTGCTAGACGAATAAAAACCCGCGTGATTGGGGGAGAGGAATCATAACGGCTTAGTCGCTAGGGCGTTTTTGAATGTTTTTAGTAGAGGTGTAATACAGGGTAATATGTAAACATCCGGGTGCATTCTTGAAGAATTATCCTGTCAAAAGGAGCAAAAAATGTGAGGCAAAAATGTTTTTTCTGCCAAAATTACAGACTTTCAAGAGTAGATATATCGAAAACTATACAACATATCGAAAAAAATGACTGAGTAAAACTTATAGTTTCCCAGATATAAGCGAAAAACCTAGAAATGGGATCTTCAAACCCCCTCCCCCTGCTCAAGGGCTACGGGCAGGGCCTTTTGATATGTTCACCTCCTATAACTAGTCCAAACAAAGTTACGAAGTCAAAAATTGTGTTCCAAACATTTCACTTTATACCCTTTCGTTGCTTGGCCTACTACTTCATGTCTGTTTTAAGGACTCCAAAAGCTTCCGCGGTGATTTCCTGATCAATCAATACTTTGCTAATATTCGGGCAGTTAGTTGACGGTCAATGGATATCAAGTTTCGAGGGATTTAGTATCGGACAATTTTTTGTGCTCTTTTAAATAAAATGTACCAACCTCATCCATGTTCCCTAAATGGAAATCATTTATGAAGTAATTGCCCCCTATGGTGCTTGACTTCGAAAAATATAATTGCATAGGATATAAATGCCTTCATCACCTGGTAATTTGCAAGAAGCTTTTGATCTATCATTATCCTTAATGTCTTTAGCCCTTTTTAGAAACTTTGAAATTACTTGAAAATTTGCCTTTTCATTCAAACCATGTTCTCCAAGTTACCGCTTCAGAACTTCAGTTAGCACTTCGTCCCATTTTTGGGCTCTTTTAAATCCTTATGAGCTTAATATACGACTAGTTGCACATTGCCGAAAACTTAATCTTCCCTCTGTCAGGCTTCTGAATAATAGCAGCAACTAAAACACCAACAATTACTGCTTAACCTTACCCGCCGGACTTGAATGGATAATGCGACTTCTCGTCAGTTCGTCATGTGGGGAACAAAATCCATCTAATGACCTCCACTTCAAATTCCAAAATTCCCCAGCAATCAGATCTTAATCCCACTGACATTGGCCTGAATCGCATCACCTTGATCATAAACATTTTGTTCGTCATCATTAATGTAAATCAAACCAAATAAAACAGCCATAAAACATTAAATCTCTTGCGATGTGGTTGGCTCGTGTTTTTTACAGCTTCATGTAGCAACATCAATCATCGTAATCAATGAAAATTATATTTAGACCAAGTCGTCAGCTCAAATTAAGAATGAACCAAGCGACAACTTGGCAGGAGCTGAAGCCAACGTAGAACTGGCTACAAGCCCCCCATAAAAGCGAAGCATGGAAATAATTTTCTAAAGGAAAAATTGGCCACCGAAAAGATCTTTCCCACGTTGCTCTTTGCGTGCGGGAAAGTAATATGCATTTTCTTTTTCTATTTTTATCACGAGAATCGAGAAGTCTGGAAATGTTTGTTTTTTCACCCACAACGCATCGCAAACGAAAACAGAATTTTCACAATTGTTGTTTTGAAGTCATGAGATGAAAGGGAAATATGGAATTTATTATTTGTAAACAATTGAAAATTATTATATTCGTTATTTATAAAGTAGAGTTAAAGCATTTGTGCAAAGCTGGTTGAAGCATCTATTGAGAATGTTGAAATTCCTTTCCACGTTCCACAACAGCTCCGCCATTAACAATATGCAAATGAAAATGTGCATAAATGAAGCTTTTATCTCTTGTACTTTTGGAAAGTTTTCTTTAACAAAAAAATATTCGGGGCTGGTATGGTGTTCTGAGAGATACATAAGAATGTATAATAGCGCCATATAAAGACACATATGTGGAACAAGCTCAACATTTTTGGCTAGCGCTCCCAAAAAAGATGCCACAAAAAGTTTCTAATGGGACCCATTACCCAGATAAGAATATATAAGTAGGGTGGGCGGTATCTCCTGAAATAAATAGCAATTCAAAAGGATTACCAACAGGAAAAAATAAGATTGATGAATTAGACTATTGTTATTGTAAATAATTTGAATAAAAAAACCTATGATGGATGTAAAATTTCAAAACAATAAAGAGAAATATTAAAATTGTAGGTACGAAAAAAAGGGTTTGAATTAAAAAGCGATGCTGTAATGCTTTTCAACTTGTTCTCAATTTTTCATTCTCTGACCTTTTATATAAAATGTTTTCATATGAAAAGGACTCTGGGTTCTTCACTGACCATAAGCACCAAAATGTTAACCTTCCCACACCATTCTGTTGCCAAAGAACTGTTTTTCTTATATACATCTTATTCAAGTGGTACTCAGTCGAATTCAATCCGCCAATCGGTAAATTGGACCACAACTTCGTCTTTTTGTTCTTCTTTAGTTACTTGACCTATTGTACTAAATCGTTTTTGCGTTATATTTGTAGGACAGATCGCTTGAACGGTTTCAGCAATCTGCCTAATGACTCGTCGCTTAGACTTGACTATTGGAATGCCAGATTTATCTTGCTGAAGGCAAAGCTTGCAGGTGGGGTCCTCCGCCGTTTTTATCCTCGGTAAATAGTAATTGAGGGTGCATTGTCCGTCAATAAAGCCAGGAAATGTCTTGACATCTAGCCATCAAGTGCCTCGATTTCCTTTGTACCGCACCCCCACCATCGCTTCTTCTTCTTTGATCCGATAGCTGGCGCTCCGAGCGGGACGTCCCCGCAATGGATACGCTGCTTTTGGATCCGCTGGATCTCGAACTCCAGTCACGATTCGTTTTCATTCTTAACGTTTTTTGGCGACGTCTCGAGCATCGATAAATGATAATCGTTGATTCTTTAAGTCGTCCTCGATATTCTTTAGCCAGATTTTCTTCGGTGCCGATGCCTGAATTCTACAGTCTGCCGAGCGGTCTCGCCAGGGAAGTTTACGTTGCAAGCGTTTATCTTCCATTCGGAAAACATGTTCATACCACCATAACCGACGTTTTTGTATTTCTTCTTCGATCAGTGTCTGTCTCGTTTCGAAAGCGATTGCGAGGTGAGGCTCCGAGAATACGCCTCAAGCATCGCATTTGAAAGACATCGAGCTTGTGGAAGTCCGTCTTGAGCGGTGTTCACTTTTACGATTTATAAAGAAGAATCGGAAGGATCAACGTTCGGTAAAGAGTGCTTTCACTCAATAAATGGAGATTTAACTGAACACTTTAAAATAAACTCAGTTCGCTACAATTTACACTTATTTAACTGAGGATAAAACAAACAAACTAGACTTGAACTGAAGTTGGTTGTAAAATCTCGCTCAAAAAAACGTAAAAGTTCGCTCAACTAAAATATTGGATTGCCATCCAGTGGTCTTTTGCCTTTCTGACTTCTAGCAAAAAAGCAACAACAGTTTCAAGTACGAACTGCCCATGCACTGGGCTTTTGCCGGTGAAACAACCCTTGTGGATTGAACTGAACATTACTGAACTGAGGTCGGTGAAGCCGGGGCATTATAAACTTTTTTCTGTTGCCTATTTCAAAAATTTTAATTTAAAAACACTAGACTAAATTTACACTGGGCACAACTTGTGTTAACTCTACCAAACCTTCACATTGATTGTTGGATTTATAATTATGCAACAGTACAAAATTTGCAATTCTCAGAAAACGTTAAAATGTTTACCGGTATTGAATCCTCATCCTGATATACGTTAACTTTAAAATATACATTAGATAGGAAACACCAGTAGAACTTAAACAAGATAATGACAGTAGCACATTAACATTTTTTAAATAACCTCCCTCGATCCAATAGTGGAGGAAGTATAGTGCAAACAGGTTTAGATCATAGTAATTCTGATTTAAGGAAACAAAAGAAGGAACTATAGTCACAGGCAGCGAAGATGTAAAGAAAAGATGGACGGAATTTTTTTAGCGAGCTGCTGAACACCAATGCAGTCAGAATACAAGGAGAATTGACGGTCCTTCCAAGGCAAGCAAGGCTTAAAGCAGAGCGATGGGCTGGCACCCATGCTATTTAATCTCTGCCTAGAAGGAGCAATTCACTGTCATACCTTAGAGAAATATTCACAGAATTAGAAGATGGAGCCAAACATATAGGACTGGAAATAAATGCAGACAAGAGCGGTGGAAAGAAGGATAGGCAACCACAACAACTCCTGGGGGAAAACACCTTCGAACGGGTAAACCAATTTAACTACCTGGGGTCCAGACTCAGAAAACGATGAAACGATAGCCGTACAAAGAAGAATAAACGCCGCAAATAGAACATACAACTCACTACTGCCAGTGATGAAATCCAAAGACACCCACAGAAAACCCAAAAAAAGGATCTACAAAACCATAATACGTACAGCAGCTACGTATGGATGCATGGAGCACCTCCCAGAAATCCTCCGATTAGTGATGAGCAAGACTAGTCTTGCACATTTAGCAAGACAAAGCAAGACCAAGACAAGACAGGGCAAGGACAAGTCAAGACTGCAAGATCAAGATAGCAAGGCTTTTTGCTCATCACTAAGTGGCAAAAGTTTTCCAGTAATGAGCAAAAAGTCTTGTCTTGCACATTTAGCAAGCCAAAGACAAGACTGCAAGACTTTTTGCACGAAATTTTGCAAGACTTTTAGCAAGACTTTTTCCAAGGCTTTTTGCTCATCACTGCAAGACTTTAGGCATTTAGTGATGAACAAAAAGTCTTGCTATCTAGATCTTGTAGTCTTATTTTGTCCTGTCTTGTCTTGTTCTTGCTTTAGTCTTGCTAAATGTACAGAACTGCAAGAAAAGTCTGGCTCATCACTACCTCCGATAAGATGGATATATTTGAGAGGAAGGTTCTCCGAAGGATATACGGCCCAATCAATGAAGACAATGCATGGGGAATACGCTACAATCACGAATTGTACGACTTATACAAGAATGTAAACTTTCGACCCATGCCAAACTACTGCGTTTACGTTGGGCCGGTCATGTCCGAAGAATGTATGACTCAAGGATACCACAAAAGCCCTGTACCTACTACCAGATGGCAAAAGACCAGTTGGCAAACCACGGTCAAAGTGGGAATACAACGTTAAGGCCGATGCAGCAAAACTGCTCAACACAAGAAATTGGAGACAAGCTGCGGGGCAGGGAGACGTCTGGAGGAGGAAGCTGATGGAGGCCAAGTCTCGAATTAGGCTGTAGAGCTATCGAAGAATTCTGATTTAAGAGGAAACAACTCCTAAAAACATTGGTCACATCACCAAAAAAAGCAGTTCAATAGAACTCCAAACCCTTCCCAAATTTAAATTTTTTTAACAATATTATATATTATGGTTAACTCAGATAAAATCGAGACAATCGATTGTAGAAAGAAGGGTGACTTTAGAGATTTTAGTAATAAATGTGGTTACAAAAATAAAAATGACCGCATAGCCCAGTCATTAGAGCGAAAAAACGGTAGATTTTGTTGTAAAATTGTAGAGCAAACTACTTGCACTATTACTTCAGGGGTATCCCATAGATTACTAATACCCAAACACCAGCCAAATTTTAGTCATGTTGAATTGTTTCAACAATAATTAACAAAAAAGGGGGATTTTTTTTTGGCGTATACAATAAAAAGTACTGGATGAATCACGTTACTCTCAACAGAACATTTGTAGAGAATTGAAACCCCTACAAAATGCCGAAAAAGCTAGAAAAACTCTTAAAAATACCCCTTTTTTCAAAAATTCATACCTCTGTTAATTTTTAATATTAGGGGATGTGTTTTTGGGACATGATAGCCTGGTACATATACTTTAAGCTGGCGAAAGATGAAATTTGTCGCATGTATAGTTTCTACATAATTGTAGTATTAACGAAATAGACCCTAATCTTGCACAGTGCGCCAATATTAGCAGAGTGGCCCGATTTAAGTATAAAAAACGGTTTCTGAAAGTAGAGATTAAAGGCTACAATTTGTCTATCTCACATTTTTATATAAGTTTGGAGAATAATGTTAAAAATGCTTCTGAAAATAGGTGGCGGTGTACTAAATGGTCGCTATGACAACATCGTAATTTTGGCTACCGAAAAGCTCTAGTTCATCTCTTCACAGTGCTGACATTCTTCTAGGATGATGGAATTTAACCATGTTCAAGGAGGCCTTGAATATCTCATATAGTAAAGGAGCGATTAGTTTCCAGCCTCAGACCTCGGTAGCCTAGGGAGTAAGGCGTCAGGCTACCATCCCAGAAGTCCCGGATTCGAATCCTGGCAGCCCCACGGTCCTTCGCCTTTTCCACTTTCCACTTTGTCATAGTCTTCCTTAAGCTGGTGACATATACAAGCGTACATGCATTGCATTCAGAGGCTCCATGATATCCGGCGAATTTCCTCTGACACATAATTACATGGTTGCGTTCCGTGCCGGGTTTCACACATAGCCCGAAAATCTAAGCAACGTGTTCATGTGTTTGTGTGCTCATGCTTGTGTGTGCTATCTCGAATGCGGCAATGCAGAAAAAGTTGAAAGTATCCCGACCTTTGCGTGGCATGCCTTCCATTCACGGAATATTCCGTCAGCTCGCATTTGAATACACACACTTCTATATTATCTGTCAACGAATGCAACGCATGTACGCTTGGATATGTCACCAGCTTTAGCCCTTCCCCGCTCCACCAAAGCGCATGTCTTCGGTATAGAAGTAGTATATTCCAGAAACCAGATATTTTTGAATTATCTAAATCGTCTCTCCTCATGAGTGAATGCGATATTTGCTTCTCCCAATATATCGATGGGTCTTACGAAAAAGATATTGTTTCAAAATGTTGGTGAAAAAGATATTGTTTCAATTTATTGCTGAATATTGTTGCGGTTTTTCGGTGAAAAAGATATTTCGGTTTCTCGGTGAAGAACATATTGTTTCGTTTTCTGGCTGAAAAACATATCAGCCAATAAATTGAAACAATATCTTTTTCACCAACATTTTGAAACAATATCTTTTTCGTAAGACCCATCGATATGTTTTTCGCATCACAAAGTGATACTATTAACTGCACGACCGCTCTCCCGACAAGCATAGATAAGATAGCCCCAAAGCTGTTGTAATTTCTTTTTTGTTTGAAGACTCAACAGTTACTAGGTCCATGAGTGATATCGTCTTCTTCTTCTTCTTCTTTGATCCGTTAGCTGGCGGTCCGAGCGGGACGTCCCCGCAACGGATACGCCGCTGTCGGTGCCGCTGGGTCCCGAACTCTATTCACGATTCGCTTCCATTCTTCTCGGTTTTTGGCGGTGTCTCGAGCCTCGGTAACTGATAATCGTTGATTCTTTAAGTCACCCTCGATATTCTTCAACCAGGTTTTCTTCGGTGCCGATCGCTGTATTCTCCAGTCTGCAGGACGGTCTCGCCAGAGAAGTTTACGTGGCAAGCGGTTATCATCCATTCGGCAAACATGTCCAAACCACCGTAGTCGACGTTTTTGCATTTCTTCTTCGATCAGTGTTTGCTGATCGCATCTTTGTCTGACAACCTCGTTTCGAAGGCGATCACGGAGTGAGACACGGAGGATCTGCCTCAAACATCGCATTTGGAAGACCTCGAGCTTCTTAACGTCCGGTTTGAGCAGTGTCCACGTTTCAGATCCATAAAGAAGAATCGGAAGAATCAACGTTCGGTAAAGACGTAGTTTTGTTTTGATGGAGATATTTGCTCGTTTCCATATGCACCACTTGAGCGAGGCGAATGTTGCTGTTGCCTGGCCGATACGGCTGTGAACGTCGGCCGTCGATGCTACTTTCGTTTCCTCAACCAATGATCCCAAATATTTGAACCTTGGAACCTGTTCGATTTGGGTTCCATCGAGGTGAACACTGGCTCTTGATCCATCCGTTGTGAGCACTTTGGTCTTTTCCGCATTGATTTTTAACCCGTATGATTGGGCGATGCGGGAAATATCGTATAAGATGTCCGTTGCTTCGGCATCCGTGTCGGCGAAAACAGCGCTATCGTCGGCGAACATTAAGTCTGTTACGAAGTTGTTGTCGTCGTATTGAACTCCGAGTCGTCCATCGAATGCTTCACGCATAATCGCGTCGATCACAACGTTGAAGAGAAGTGGCGAAGCGACGTCTCCCTGTCGGACACCCGTCTGAATCGGGAACTCCTCGGATAAGTCGTTTCGAATACGAACGCTGCTGGTTGAGCCATCGTACGACGCTTGGAGAAGTTGGATGATTCTCAATGGCACGTGTTCGGTTACCAAGACTCTCCACAAGCTGTTCCAATCGATGCAATCGAAAGCGGATTTGAAATCGATGAAAACGACGACAATTCGTTTGCCGCAACGAATTCTTTCTTCCATTAACTGACGGAGGGCGAATATTTGATCAATGCATCCTCGATGTGGTCTAAATCCCGCTTGTTCCTCCCGGCTCGTTTGCTCTCGATGTTTCTGTAGCCTCGATTGTATTATTTTCGTAAATACTTTACCGACGATCGAAAGAAGGCTAATACCGCGATAATTCTTGCATTCCCGACTGTCGCCTTTCTTCAAAATTGGGACAACGATCGCTTTCTTCCATACCGAAGGGACACGATCCGAATGCCATATGTGTGTTATGAGGACATGAAGTCGTTGTGATAAGACATCACCTCCAGCTTTGATCATCTCGGCGGTTACTTGGTCTATTCCCGGCGCTTTGATATCGTGGCAAAGGTATCACGATGAAAATAAGAATCGGCATCTTCGTATGAGTGAAGAAAAACCTGCTCAGGAAGTCCTTTGCTACAAGATTTATTGGATTCAAAAGTGAATTAGGCTAAATTTCCATTGGGTAGATGGCCTTGGTTTGCAGACCTTAAAGAGGTCAAATTGAATAACATTGGCTCAGAACCAGGATTAATGGTTCTTTACCATTTGATATTTGGTTTGCCTCTAATTAGAAACTCTGTAAAGAAAGCAATTTTTGTTGAATTCCAAAAAAATCACCTGCTCTGAGGTTCGAATTTTTTAAAGATTACTTAATTTTTTGCTGAATTCATTGAACCGAAATTTCATTTGTATAAAAAGTTTTCAACTAGAAAAATAGTTGAGTTAAAATTACCATATATTAACAGCGTACCACTTCCTTGCATGCTTCCTAAATGAGGATACTTGAGCGATTTTACTCATCTACCCAAGAGAAGCGTCCTTTTGTATGCAAATCAGGTAACTGGAGCGAATAATTAATTGCGCTCGGAAATATCCTTGCAAAGCTTTTGTCGAGGGCATTTCTTTCGTTTTTTCGGCTTCATGAAGTTTTATCTACTTTTACCTATCTAACTTCTCACAGTTTAGATAGATATTTCAGCTCAAGGCTGTATGGTTGCGGTTCTTGGTTTTTCCGTGCTTTGTTTGTTTGTCCAACTTTAAGAACCCGATGAAGAAACTAGGAATGACGTGGTGGAAACCATATCTGTGCTTTGGCACAGCTGTTTCCTCCGATGTTAAATGAAACTTTAGTAAAAAATATCAAGGTATTGAAAAAGAAAAGAAAATATTCAGGATCTTGAGGAGAAAACCTTTCTTTGGTTGAGCATTTTTCCATAAGCAATTCGCCTTCATTTCGATGAATTTTATATTTCTGTATTCAAGGATATTCTCGGATGCCTTAATCTGGTCTCGAATAAAAGGAATCACAGCTTCGTCCTGATTCCCAGCGAGATTCAAACAATTTCCTTTTGTGTTTTGGCTCTTCAGCTCATGCATGGAGCTCCATCTAGAGGCTTCCATATTTTAAATTTAGCCTTATTGTTTTAAAAATAAGAAGAAGAAAAATATGGTAATTTCCTGGCTGTGATAAAATGAAAACAGAAAATTCTTTGTTCGGGCATAGTGTAAATTTTACATTTTTCTCCTTTGTTCCGGATTTTTTTTTTGGTCCTCTCGTCCTTGGATTCCATGACTCAATAGCGAAACTTTACTAAACAAAGAAGAAGAAGGAAAATGTCTCCGGGGTATGTAAATAATTTGACTGGAACGAAGCTGGAATGTAACGACGGTCAAAGGCAGCGCCTTTAAAATGTTTACCACATTTAGATGAAGAATTTCCGGACTCGATTAGGGTATTTTTATCCCTTAAACCCAATGGTTGCCATAGAAATTATAAATTAAGACGCTAGATTGAGCGCTTTTTCACAGCGTTGAATTTCGTGTAGAGTATTCAACTTTGAAATCTACTTAAGCAAAAAATTTTTTTAACGAAAATAGTACATTATAAAGGAAAGCGTTTCTTGGAACCACCTTTTAGGGATGTAACCGAATATAGCTAATTTTGCTAGAATTCAAGGGAAATTTTTTATTTTGATTTATTAGAATAAGTCTCGCCGTTTTAAATTTATATTTTTAGAATGTAATTAAAAATCGAGTGGGTAGAAAGCATTGACAGGAAGGACCCTTCTCAAATGTCTTAAAGAAATTTTGAAGCAAAATGGCCTTCGAAAAAATTTCATTAATTCGGAAGAAGGTGAATGTACTGTCCTAAGTGCCGGCCCAAGGGTAGAGCAAGAGGAGCGGTCGCTCTAGGCGCCAGGTGGCAAGGGGCGCCAAAATGAATTTTAAGAACAATTTAAAGTAAAAAATACAATTTTCATGGCGCTTTTGAGGGTACCGCGCCCCCACCGCGGACACTTGCATTATTTGTACCCAGCCAAGTGTATGTGCTCATCAATATAACCGTCTTTTCATGGCCTTACGCCACATCCTTCCGGAGGTGCCCTGCCTGTTCATGAAGCTGACTGAATACGGCGGATCTAGAGACAACAAACTCGATAAAACTCACAATCTTAAGGAATGAACAATACCGAATGAGAAATTTACAAACGGCCCAAATCTGGCCCAGCGCAGGCTACGGACATTCGCTCTTAGATGTTGTGAAAACGAGATGGGTAAAATTATCTCACAGCCTAGTATTGAACAAGTTCCTATAGGCATGAGACGATGATGGGCTGACCGCCTCATTCAAGTTGATAGCAGATGAAAATATTTGGGCCTGTTTATTTCTCTCCAGCTTTACATAAACGAGGCCCTGACGAGTGAACACCGACGAAACAAGATTCCGCTTTTGAAGTTTTCATGCAGCTTGCAAAATATCACTGCTTTTAGACTTTAAAGTTTCATTAATGTGGACAAGGCTGTTAGCATCAAAGTCTATCTTAAGACGAAACCCTTGCTGTTCATTTGCTGACGGAAATTTAGCTATTATACCCGAGTTCATTATATTAATGCTTCCAATCTGTGAATCAGGTCGTCGTCGCATTGGTGGCCGGAACACATTCACGTAAGGTGACAGTAAATGCAGAGGCAATGGAATTTAAACTCTACCTCGGATTATAATCAGTATAACCTAGTATAATTATCAGTATAACCCACAGGAATGGCTCGAACAACCAGGAAGCCTGGCTTGACGGCGTAAGTCCCCCAGCTCACGGCACAACGGCAAGGTCATGTTGGACGGTTTCGACTTCTTCTTTTAATTTTTCTACTTGATTAGTGAAGTAGCAACACACCTCCTTGAAGATAATCGGGGCTCGAGCTGTAAGTAGTATAGCCAACCAGTTTCTGGGGCAGTCGTGGTGTCGGTATGGATGTGGTCTGGGTGTGAGCTTTTGGGAACTTCGCTGGGTCTTGGAAGAGCTTTAGCGCTAAAGAATTCGGTTGAACTTCGCTTTGGTTGAAGCGTTCAGCTCAAGATAAGCACCTTGAGACTAAGCAGAAATATATCAACCCTGAGAAAATTGTATCGCTACTTGTACCAACGGTCTCCTAATTGCACAATAATTTTATACCCGTAACGCTAGATTAACCCACGCAACTCATTCCCGCTAACAAGATCCCCCATTTTTAGCATTATGCAGACAAGGAATTCATTGATCAATAGAATAACCTGGCTGTGGAACAAGCTTACGCAGGCTGATTTTTCGAACTTCTTCCCGGGTTCAATTCCCGGCGGTGCCACGGTCCTAGCCTTTCCCAATTTCCCGCCTACATAACTTTCCTTCTTTCTTCTCCCTCTTTGCATTCCTGATTCCTCCTGTCATAGCCTTCACTAGTTCTCTTCCCCGCTCCACCAAGCGCATGTCATCGGTTGGTTGATGAGATTCAACTCGTTTCAGGAGGCATAACACTCCAGCGAGTTGTTCTCGATGCCCCGATGTCAGAGTCGCGAAATGGTTGGGAGTAGGGAAATAAAAATGTTAGGTTGTGACAGTTCTTTCCTTCACTTCTCTCTCTATCTTCCGACTAGAGCTGCTGTTCGACACTTCAAAAAATAAAATACATGGTCGACAGTACGGGGCCTTCCCTAAGTCTCTAGTGTGTCACATAAAACAAAAAAAACATCCCAGAATTCAAATGCCGGATTAATGGTCATGGTATTTCCTTCAACACCCTCCTCCTCATTCCTCGCAGTCGCAAACCTACTAAGAACTAAGCTTTACAATTACTACTTAACATTGCACCATGGCATGACCAACCCCTTTCATATTTATTAAATTAACAAGATTTTATTTCAAACTTCGTAAATTGCATAAGAGCTATTGCACCCAAACAAATATCGTTTTAATTCTCTTGTATTTTGCAGCAATAATCCTCCTGTTATTCCGTCAAGCAGCGTTATTTCAAAACGCATTAATAATAGAATCGTTTTTACGCCATGAACGGAAGTCGCTTTATATTTGAAGATTCCACTACAAACTCATCGTGGGTTTTATTTTGTTTTGTTCCTTCAAGGACCAACTCTTTTCTCATCTCAACTTTAAACGATATAAAAATTCATACCGAACAATGTCATAAATTTTTCACAACTTTCGTGTTGCCTTTTCTCTGACTCTTTTTCAACAAAAAACAACAACAGCGAGGAAAATGTGAATCTCATATTATTTGCTCTGGGAACCTTCACAGTCCTTCTTCATCTCCTAAAGTCCTGGAAAGAGGGAAAAAATTGAGAAAAAATCCTCAGAGTTGAGCCGCCTTTGCCTTTGCCTGTGTTTTCTATAATCCTTATCCTAAGAAATACGTGGTGGCACTCCCGTAACCCCTTCTGTATTACATCGGTCCTATCCAATCCCACCGGCACCCATCTTGACTCCCATAACAAACTCGAGAACTTTTCAAAGTTCTGTTGTCACGCAAGAATCTTTGGATGCTTTTATTCACTCAGCCACCACCCGTCCGCCTCCCACCCCATCAGGCGAGGGTCTTCCTTGAGGCAACATAAGTCTTCGTTATCGTCCGTGTTCGTAGCTACTTGTTATTTCCTTGTGAGTGGCGCGCCCCCGCTAAGAGGAGCTGAGGTGGATGCATTTTGTACAAGCAACTTCTAGAAAAGGAGGTCATTCGGATACGGCAATAAACACCGATCAAAGTCTTATAAATAACGGTTGTTCTTCGAAATCTTTGATGCCAGGAGCGTTGTCGAAGGATATTTGCTAAACTAAAGTTATTAATGCAATAGTTTTTCCATGCTCTCGTCCTTGAGAGTGTGGTTCTCGAGAAATCCTATTTCCTTAGTTGTTTTTTTCCAGTCATATTGTAATGTAATTGGACTTCGTTATGGCTGTTTATGTTGGTGACTGAAAAGCTGACAAACAGGAATACAAATATTTTGCTACACAACCGTAAGAAAAAGGACAATTCCGAGTATTTTTGTCTCAGATTTTGAATTTTGATCAATTTTTTTTAGAGTTATAGAGCTACCCTTCTAACAAAGAAGTTGCACTTCTCAGTTAGGCTGAGAAACATTTACCACCGCTCAGTACTCAGCTAAGCAACGCAGACATAAAATATTAAAAAGCATATAAGAGCGGCGCTTATGAATAAAGCTTAAGTTGAGAAATTTAAGTCAACTCTCAATGTAGAAGAGTAAGCGGGTCATCCCACAGGAGGTGGCTGAGTGCAAATCAGTTGAACTTCCTTTGAACGAATTCGATTCTACCAACATGGAATGAGTAGTAAGAAACCATACCTGGGATGCGTATTCAAGTAAAATCCTAGCTAAAGATATATATACAAGTGCTTAGTGGTGGGTGGTTGTTGAATCCCTAGGACCACCTTTTATTAAATCCCAAGACTGAATTAACCTTGGAAGAGAATTGATTGGTGTGGAGAAATTCAACTTACTTTCTCACCTAACCTCTAGATCTATTACAGATTTAGCGCGGGAGACCTTGGTGTCGAGAAAAGTATAGTCATAAGTTACGTTTCCTACAAGAAGTCATGACCTCACATTTACTAATATTAAGGACCAGGTTGTTGCTGGAATACCAATAATAGAAGGTGTTTAGGTCTACTTGTAGAAGTTTGCATTCCCCTATACTCTTTGTGTGGCAGTAGAGCTTGATGTCATCGGCATACATAAAGGTTGTACAGTGCGCTAGCAGGGTAAAAATGTCATCATCAGAACACCAGAGGATGGTTCGATGGTTTTAGTTTTGACTCCGCGAAAACATGTGAATCCATATCACAAGGGCATGCGGAAAGCCTAATTTTTTAAATTTAAGAACTATAATAGAGTGAGAGAGAGCTTGTCGAAAGCCTTGCTGAAGTCTCTGTAAAGTCAGTCAGTTTGACAGCCAGTGACAAAGCCTCGAACTGTGTGTGAAGAGAACTCCAGAAAATTAGTAGTAGTAGAACGAGCTGCAGGAAATCCATGTAGGAAATCAGGAATTCAGAAAGCTGGATTCCCTATCATTAAGGTTGTTTTCACGAAGGTAGTTATCGTCATCATCGCAAGATACTCATTTAAACATTGTATAAATTAAAATCACCTAGAAGTAGGAGTTCGTCTTTGGCATCCCTCATATTCTGGATACGATTTGTGCAAGAGATTAGAATAACCTAGAGGTTTTGGCCTCTATCGTCAAGAGTGCTGAACATATCTAGTTTGATGTAACAGCCATTTAAAACTATTATTTATGCACCAGGGAGACTTTAAGCAAGTGGATCTCAATGTCCAAAGAGTTGGAAACATTAGGTAGCTATATTGAGCAACAGTTGAGAAGGCTCCTACAGGCAAGTAGTACATCTCCTCCACAAGCCTCCGAGTCAATGTATCTATCCCTCCGAAAAACTTGGCAGGAGGTATCAAAAGTTCGGAATTAGAAGCCCACTGTGTAACCATGTATCTGTAAAACCGATTATATCGAAATCACTGGCCGAAGTCGACAGAAACTAATCTTACAGTCATGTCCTATCTTGTCCTAGACTTTCTTTGATCTTGCTAGATGTGTAAGAAAAGACATGACTGCAAGACCAGTCTTCCTCATCACTAGCCCGAACACGCTTCGTATTCCTTTTAATGTCATCTAATATAGGATGAAGAGGAGCTAAGGAGTTAACAGTGCAGGATGAAGCGGCGACAGGATTGAGGACCGCCGAATGTATGTCGTCGATCGAGTCAAAGACCGTTGCAACCCGTGAAGAAATTTTTTGGAATTTATTCATAAGGGAACCTGAGTTGATCGCGACAGAAGCAAGGGTGCCAGGCAATGGATCGAGCCGGATGTTGATCGACTGGATATCATCGGTAACATTTGAAAATGTGAGATATTTTCAGAGAATGAGATTTTCTGATGTGAAAGAGGAGAGCCCGCAGCAATGGCTTGACACTACAGGCAGCGAGCAATAATAATAAGAGTGATGAGCTAGAACAAATTTTCAAAAATATTTCAATGCCCTTGAGATCAGCTGATAAAAATTTCAGTAGGAGTGAAAAAGTCAAAATATCAAAGATGTAATATCTATGATAAAAGGAGGCGGAACTACTTTCACACAATACGCAAAGTGTGTGAAAGCAAGATAAAAAATGACGGGGAAGTGACTGGAATGTGAACTGGAAATATTTTGACAGTTCTCATTTTAATGGCATCGAAATCGGATGCAAGTTTATAAGTCATCGATTCCCGATATTTTACATTATAAAATTGATTTTTTACGAATCATATGTAGTCATGAACATTTCATTGCATTAAATTTACCATTTGCAACACCATATACAACATTATTAGCACCGTGCGGCCCGACACCAAGTTTTGCAGAGAAATTTTGAGAAAACATTATATGCTGACTTGACCGCACAATTATTTTACACAATTTTTAGAATTATAATATGAACAGTGAGCGTTAAAACTGTGTCAACACTTAAAAATTTAATATTTCAACTTCAATACCTCAACACTAAAAACGGACTTTTTCATATTTGTTTATAAATCTTTTGGTTAATGACATCGGAAGATTTCAAATCAAGGTGTACGTTCTTCCATGAGTTTGTAATCTTGAGATATTGAAGTTGAAGTATAACATTTTTGATGTTAACTCACTTATGACACTCATTGTACGTCTTCTTAATAAACACATTTTTCAATATTTTAATACTCACAATTGTTATAAATATTATTAATATTGTTATTTTAATTAAAACGTTAATTCACGTTTTTAAATCTACTCTCACTCAAATTTAATTAGTTCACTTCTATATGATAATGTAAGTCACTCTCTATGTTAATTTAAATCACTTTTATAAATCGTCTTAATAAAGACGTTTTTAAATATGCACTTTATAAGTACACTGGATAACTATAAATTAACTAAAATTGCCGATAAAATTTCGAAAAATCGCACGACTCCCGCTTTTTTTACTGACAATACAACTGTAAGTGAAATAACAAAAATGCTGTACCAACACGAAATTTTAACGCATACATTCTCAACATTTATACCGACCCAGCGGGGAATTGAAGCGCTCTGGAATAGATTCTGAAGCGCTGAAATAGAATGCCAACGCGCTTCTTATTCATATCCCAATTCCCTTCCTTTTAACACAGGCATGTCATCAGAGCGAAGCGCTTATATTTTATTGTTGAAGAAGCGCAATCGAAGCAGGGAAATGGAAGCTTTTGAGAAGCTCCTGGAGCTTTAGTTTTCACCAAAAATAGTATTTCATAACAGATACGATTATTATAAAAGCACAAATTTACCAACTGTGGAGAATAAAAAAGAACTGGAGGAAAACAAAGCAAAAAATGAGAGTATAGAGTGGGTGCTTCCAAAGAGCTTCCATAACATATGAATAGGAAGCGCTACTTTCTTGCTTCTTTTGGCAGCGCTTGAAAAATTTCCCGCTGGGGACTACACGTGCTCCGCTTTTTTTACTGACAATACAACTGTAAGTGAAATAACAGAAATGCTGTACCAACACGAAATTTTAACGCATACATTCTCAACATTTATACCGACTACACGTGCTCTGTTCCAATGTTACTTCCATTTGAATGTAAACATTCCAATAGGGGAAAAAAGGAACATCTTCCGTTTCTTTCATACTCCAGTGCTTTTTGCTTTTAGTGTATGACCATCTCGCGTTTGTTTTTTTTTTTTGAGAATTTTTACTTAATATTATGGTTTATCTCTTCTTTCATATGTTTAACTCTTTTACTTGGCCTTGAGCTCTACCTAATCACTCTTGTTATTATTGCTCGCTGCTACAGGTAAGGAACCAGAGATCTGTTCGGAGCAGGCTTCTTTATTTTAAAAAGTTCTCAATCAAATTGCTTGAATTAAATTAAAACCAAACAAGTTGTGTACGAGATATTATTATTTTTATTTTTTTATTTTGAAGGAGTGAGTATTCGATTACATTTTGTATGGAATATAATATCGGGAAAATCGCCGCCATGGTTTCCTGGGCCTCCAATGTTCATTGACTCGAGACAATAAATCGGGCTCGTTATCACTTGATTATGTTGACTTTTAAGGCATCAATCGTCTGCAGCGTATTCTCATAGATCCGCGATTTACGTAACCCCACAAGAAATCTTCATTGTGTGTTTGCCTAAAACTTCGGGCATATTTTATTTAATTCTCCATCACTTTGTTTCTTTAATCAAGGTTGATATGTGTTTCGCATGTAAAGAGCAATTCACGAAGCCGAGAGATGTCATTATGTGTACAAATTGCAGAAACTTTCTCCATTTTAATTGCTGTAATCTGAAAACTAATACAAATATTCGAAAACTTTGCCAAAATCGCGATACCTGAAAATGCAAAACGTGCAAACTTTAAAACCGAATAAAGGAAATACCAGCGTTACTGTAGAACTTGCAAATAAGTCATTTTTAAAATTCAAGAAGGAACTTTAAAGCTCTATAAAGGATCAATATGATGAAATAAAAATAAATTTAAAAAATCAGTGGAGTTTATGTGAGATAAACTCCATTAGTACAGGATCAAATTTACCGAAATACTTACTGAGCTTCAACAGAGGTAAGCATTTTGTTTGATTAGGTCAGTGCACTCCAGCAGAACCAACGATAACGCAATGCCGTCGGAGTCAAGGAGACAAAAAGTGAAAATGGGAATTCGCTAAGTGCATTGACTTTCAACTATCCGAGCTGGATCTGTATCAATCATATCGACAACAAAAAAGGTCAACGGCTCCAAGTCTGGTCATTGTTTGGATTGCTAGACGAAACCTACATGAGTTCATGATAGCGTATCGAGTTGCAGTGAAAAATCAAAACAGCAGTCCTGCAATGTTTGCGTTAAAATGGCGTTAAGTGTTATTCTTTTCAAAGAAGCCAAGGACAAGTTGAGAGATAATGGTTCTAATATGTTTGGACTAGAGATGGTGTGATTTATGGAAGAAAGATGTGAAAGTACAAGAGCGATCCACTGTAACAACTACAATTATGAATCCGGAAAGGAGAAAAAAAAAACGCATTTTACGATGTACAAACGATTTTGTATTTGTTCGGGTACATCTGACAATGAAAAAACCGAGTTGGTAGGGTCGCAGTGGGCTGGGAAAAGCCGCCGTCTTGAAAAGAGGGAGTGCTTATCAATATGAAATAACTCGTTTGCATAAAATGATAGCTGAGAATGATAAATAGCAAAGTTATTTGGTTCAAAGTTATGGCCGGTCAAAATTCAACCATGATCATGTGGTGGGGGCTTGAATGCAGTTTTTTGCGATTAACTCGTAAAATTTTAATTTTTTTGTCTTAATGCCTATTAACAAACTTGAATTACCTTTAGAATGTATAGTTTGCGAGTAATATAATGCCGAAGTTCGCACTGCACGTGCCTGAAAAAACTGATAACGCCATTTTTTTAATATTTCGTTAATCGTTGCTCATATGAAAATGATACGAGCAATAAAATACCTTTCAACTGTTTACCGAAACTCCATATTGTTTCATGTTCGCCACACAGCGGGTGAAAGGTCAACCGCGAAGGGTACCACACTGCTCGTCGAATAACTCGGTTCCAGCCAGTTTCGAGGGGATGTAATTTTATGTAACGCGCGGATTTACCTATATTTTTAGTTATTTAACAACTTTGGAAAATTATTATAATGTTATAGTCCAATTGGCGAACTGAACTTTAAAATAAATCAATTGCAATAGTGGAATGCCATTCCAGTGGGCTTTTGCATTTCTGACTTCTGGTGAAAAAACGTCAAGCATGGACGGCACATGAACTGGGCTTTAGGCGGTGAAACTACTTACGTGCATTGAACTGATTAGTACTGATTTTTTTTATTAACTAATTTTATTTATCTAGATCTTTGTTTTTTTTATGTGAAAGACTAGAGTCTCTTTGTTGCTGTCAGATAATTATTTATTCACCGAGTTCGAAGGTTTGCGTCATCAATGGGTACTTGTAAAAAAGAGAGAACGTCACGGTGCCAGGGCGGGTTATTAGTGTTAAGGAATTGCAAACCCATGGTAATATCACCTAAACCTATTTTGTCGGAGTTCGTCACTCTAATTTAGATTGGATTTTGATTAGTTGCTTGTTGGTATTATGAATGTTGTAAAAGAAATATTAAAATAAGTGTTTGAAGAACTACATCGTTTCTGTGGGGAAAAATTGTGAATGGTGGTGTTGTTTTTTTAAAGATGATGCGCTAAGGCCAAACTCGGATGGCATAGCGGCGCGCGATTCATCTCGACCCTAAATTTTCTTTACAAGCTATAGCTCCTCAGGATACAAAATTATAGCTCTTATAGCTCCTCAGGATACAATATTTCTAATCTTCTTAAAAGACGTTGTTATGTCACATTTACTTTATTTTTCTTCTTAAAAACTATGCTTCTATAATGTTCCTTTACAAAGTTCTAGGGAGCCTTACCCAAATAGAAATACATATGTGTTTTTGGCTTTAACAAATCACTACAATTATTTTGGTTTTACTTTTAAATTGTTTGTTTTGATATTATTCGCATATTATTCTTTGAACCAAGAACACTACTTTTATTTATCGACTTTTTTCTAAATTCTCAATTGACAACTAACTAATTAATTAATTGTTTTTCATTACTTGATGCAAGTCGGCTATGCTTTTGTGCAAAGTCTTTTGCAGTCAAGTAATAGGTGACTAGTAGGACGATGTCCCTACAAAGCTCCCTTCCTGCTCTCATAGGTATACCGCGTACGCCCTGATGGAGGCGCTCCAGTGCAGGTATGTAGTGTTGCAATAGGTTATCTTTTATGAGATGATTGTTGGGGAAAGTCACCCTTATGATTATACTTTTTTGTGGTACTCGATATATCAGCAAGATGGAACTGATAACAAGTATCTGTTAACGAATTCTAACCTATGACTAGAGCTTTAAAATATGCGTCATTAACTAGCTCGATGGTTTCAGGCATTTCTTTATCTTCTGCACGGATGCCTTCGAGTAAGTCCGGAGTGTTGGCAAACTATATGCGTAAGTAAAGACAGTATAGTTTTTGTTTGAATGTAGTAGATAATTTGATCCATTGTTGCATACACTGTGTGGCATGTAGCTGCGCCGTGTTTGAGCCACATGTTATCTTCTTACTTAAACTGCTTATATCTGTCGGCAGTGGCAGTAACAGTGGTGCTAGCTCCATTTTGGGAGAAGTGCGGGCCAACCACCCCGCCAAAATGTGACTTTTGATGGGTCTCACATGGATCGTTGTTACGACAATTTTTTCTTTCTTGTTCACATGACCATTCATCCAAAAATTGGTCTCATCACTGAAGATGATTTTCCATCCGAAATTGGGGTCCACTTCCAACTGCTCCACGCCCCAGTCAGCGAATGATCGACGCTGGATATGGTCGTTTACCTTCAGTTCACGGGCCATTCAAATTTCGTACGCCAATTTAAGAAGTTCATGGGCACGGTGAGAAATTGGCTGGTCGGGTTATAGCAGGAACACAATGCTCGCCATAAGCCGAGGGCTATGAAAACTTTTCGTTGTCAAAAAATAGATGCCATGTATCTACATAAGAACGAACAAAATGAGACTACCGGTCAAATGACCATAACAACGACTATAAAAATTAGAACCCATTTCTATTTTGTGGTTGACGCTTACAGTTCTACCAATTTATCCATACAAAAAACCACCACTGTCAACAAATAAAACATTATTATTATGACAAGTGCCTTTTTGGCAAATTTTGTCGCATCTAATAGGGGGTTCACACTGACACCCAAAACATGTTTTATGAACCAGTCGTTTTGAAAAGCTCAAAAGCGTTCACACTGAATTCGACATGTTTTAAAATGTTTTCATGTGTCAGTTTCAAAAATGACATGCGCATTACAGCTGAGCGAGAATTCAGCATTGTCAGCAAGTGTTTTGTACGCGTTTTATATTAAAACACGTCAAAGCCAACTAGTTTTGAAAAGCTCGCTCTATATAAAATATATGGGTAAAACACATGTTTTACCCTGTTTTGCACCGAAATTTGAAGAGCTTTCTAAAACATGTTTTGGGCGTCAGTGTGAACCCCATATAGGGGTGCTTTATTTTAAAAATAAAAAAAACATCAAGTTTTGCATTATCTTTTTTCATTATATTTGTTTAAATTAGTTAATTTGAATATCATTTAACAGGTAAGGAGTTTGTCATCGCCTACGTATCGCTTTGCTCTATTATAATTTTAGTTTAACGATTGACAGCGATGGGATAATTTGAGAGCGATAAAGCTTTCATAGCCCGCGGCTTATGGCGAGCATTGTGTTCCTGCTATTATCCTGCACACTTCAACCAATTGATTCGAATTTTTGTGTAACTTTTCATTATAATTTGCCCAACACTAATAACTGCTGCTATAACCACCAACATGGTTGCTATGGATTCTTTGAGCTCGAGCAACCTTATTGGAAAATTTTACATTAGGATTTCTTTATAGGTTATGTTAGCGGCAAGAGCAGGGCTGCCCCCAGTCCGATCGGAAGCCCAATTAGCAGTTTGGCGCACGGCTTGGTTTGGTAGGCTGCTACGGATGTCTAAAGCCATCCTGTGGAATTTAGCAAGCTTATCAATGATCTAATCTCCAATTAGGAGATCTCTTTTAAGCATTCCAGAAAGTAATAGCCAAGTGTGTGCTACCTGGCTTTAGCTAAAGCCGTGCATTTATACATGAAGTGAATAAATGTTTCCCTCTTGTTTGTCTTCCCGCAGCTACGGAAACTGGCAGAACCTAGTATTGTTGCCGACTTTTCTTCTTCAAAGCGTCAGTACGGAAAAACCAGATATCTATCGCTATCACTTTTTAGCCGAACTTTAAGCAATGTAAGATGTTTGGAGAATTGGGGTCGCTAACGAATGAAGGGTACAACGACTGGAAAAACACAATACAAAGAATGAGGGAACATGAGAATTCCGAAGAGCACAGGTCAGCATGTGCGGCACTGCTGACGAGAAAGAATGCTGGTGGCAGAGTTGGTAAGAGCCTTGTTCTTCAAACGAGTCAGAAATAATGCAGTCTATAAGCTATGATGACGTCATCTGTTTTTTGCATAAAAGAAAGTTCGTCGTTTGATTCTATAAAGTTTATATTATTTTTGATTTTTAAACGAAGTCCTGATAAATAGAAAAGTGCAGTACCTTCTGATATGTTATTCGGTGTGCTAACAACGAATCTGAGGTCAAAACTGATCCACCACCCTAGGGGTTTCTGGGGCTAAATCTATCGATATTCGCATATTGAACTTGCTCATTATGTCTCCATCTCAGGATATTTCGACGAACAAGTCCTTGAGGTTGACCATAGCCTTGGGAAGCAAGTTCAAGAAATTGCTATGTTGCATCAGGGAAGGTGTATGCTCATTAATAACTCTATAAACTGCGCTTCCGATTCCGTCCAAGTTCCGTTCCCCTTTTTCCATAAAGGGCGTACTGCAGTGCTCTTTGGAGAAGATTAGTCTATCTTGTTAAATTCCTGAATTACTATCTTCATTCCACCGGGAAAGTCTCGCTGTCTCCATCATTGGCTGGCAGGTTCACCAGCTTTCCACTACCGAGAAAGCCCAATACTACCATGAGGCACAAAAGCACCTAGCGTGGATAAACGACAGAGAAGAAAATCGAATGGAGTTCACAAATATTGCAAAAATAAAAACAACATTTATTGTATCATGACTTCACTTGCGTAAGGTTAATAACCTTAGTCGTAACCGATTTTGGTTCACCCCACACTTTGATTTCATAAGAGCTACTTGAAACCTAGATATTAAATTTGTTTTGGGAAAAATATCAAAAAAAAGTGCTTTTTATACTTTAGGATGAAATAAAAAAAGTTTTACCCTATTCATACACTTTCCAAAATCGATTTCGTGGCAACCATTTCCTCGGTTGCGAAAACACCACTGCACTCCAATTGCCCCAAATGGGTGAGAATGGCTGTCGTTATTGTGAATTAATTTTTTTAAAGTGCTCTTAATACAATTTATGAAAAGTAATTGAAATTTTTGAATTTTATATTTAAGGGAAATAAAATCGATATTAAAAATAAAAATAAATTTTCCCATAAAACGCCCTAAAAATTAATCAAAACAGTTTTTTGTTCGCAGCTCCACCATAAATTTCCGCATTGTTGTGTGGATTTTTATTACCCCTCCACTTTTTATTAGTCCATTGTAAAACAGTATTCAAAACCGCAAAATTGAAAACCCATTTCACAGGGAAAATATCAATTTTTAGGTCACGTAAAACCCAAAGCCACATGCACTCTGAAAAGCGATTATTTATCCTTGCTCCTTTCACTTTGTACTCCGTTGCACGGAAGACTATCAACTGACGATTGGAGCTTTGCCTGCATCTACGGCATCTGGGATAGATTGTCCTTTTAAAGTATACAGAGAGAATGAATGTCCTTTCATAATGTCAGAGAAAATGGGTCATCGAACTGTGGTAGTAGTTACACATAGATGTGGTTTCAGCAGGACGGTGGGTGGAGTTGGCCTTGTCAAATCGAACGAGTTTATTGCATTCCATTCGTCTTTGGCGATGACCTGAAAAAAAAAAAACTTGAATCCGTTTAGTTGACCTAAATGGAAATAAATTAATCATGGGATGTTTACGTGCTAGAAAAATGTCTTATTCCTTTGTAAGGACACGACTTAGAGGCAACTATGTACACATTGTAATTGGCATAATATATTGGGCATGTACATATACGTGAGGGGGGCTGAAATTGATTTTTCATCACCATCAAATTGACCCCTTTTAGGATATGGGTAACGTATACTTTGTACTACATGGTTTGAATAACTCATCAACTGAGGTAGTATCAGTGACATTTAAGCCATCAAAGGGAGCCCAATGCTTTGAAAGGAGTATTTCTACTAATTAAGTAAACCCAACAAAGCTCGCCATGTACCATATGCCTCATATTTATACCGTTTGGGCATTATTCACCTTCAAGTGTGATAAGTCCGAGTGAAAATAGTCAAATATTGAATTTTTGGGGAAATTTAATTATTAATAAGAATAGCGGTAACCCAATCAAACAGTGTGATAAACTAAGCTCAGGAATCACCCTTTATGCCACTTATCGGTCATATTGGACGGCTGATGGACGCCTAGTCATCCTTAGTCGGGTGTCTCTAACGTTGTTTTAATTAATCCGTCAACGTCCACTGGGACACCCAACATTTTGTTTTGTAAAACGAGCCTTAGACGCTCGGACTCAGATGAGATTCACCGTGTAACAGCATAATGGCGCGACTATATACTGGGCGCCATTTATGTGAGGTCTTGCCCCCTCAGCCAGAAGCCCGGAAAAGCCTGACCAAGGACGCAATACCCGACATAAAAAAAATCGGAAGAGCTCGTACCCCCCATAATCGCCGATGCTAATGTTAGGGGGGTATATCACCGGCCACACTGAGTTCGCTAGCTCGCCGGATTGGTCGTGGGATGTGTGGCCGGGCCTATACTTTACCATGGTTCACCAATTACCAGTGTGAAAATGTTAATTCATATCCGTTCCAGTCCATCCTCTGAGCAGCTGATAACCAAAAAAATCATGCAACCATTAAACGCGTCGCCCTGGTACCATGACGCCTCGTTTTTTACAACCAATATTACAATTGTCAATATATATATGTATATATATATATATATATATATATATATATATATATATATATATATATAAAATAAAAGTCATAAAAGAAGGGAATCTTAAAATCGCTGTTTCCATGCGCATTGAGAGTCTCATACAATATGCTCATTTATATTTTCAGTTAGCTGACTCGACAGTCATTGTCCTGTTCAAATTTCAATAGATTTGTTTGTTTGCATTCTGTATTTCCAACGACGATTCATTCTCAACTCTAATATGGACAACTAGAGAAATTATGCCCTGCAAATAATCGAAAGAATTACGCCAAATAATTTACTAATAGAAAAGGGGTTGTCTTCCATCACAGGCGTACGCTTTTTTGATAATCCGTCAAATAGGAGAGTTTGGTTGGATAATTTTGTTGTATCAACTTTATAGTCCAGAAATACGACCAAACCTAAATGAAAAGTAACGCAGAAGTAAAGTAGACGTAACTTCCACTGAAGTAGATGTAACATCCACTTACTACCATATTGGTCACTCTCATAATAAGCCGGCGTTTGGCTTTTTTGCGCCCAGTGCATATACATATTGCGCCCCCTTCATTTTTGTTCAGTTTTTGATGGCAGTGAAGGAAAATGAAAGAAGACACAAACACTCATTTTAAATGAAGGCACGGAATTATTCTTTCACTTTTTTGAAATTGCGCCCAGTGCAAATACACCAGTTGCACCTATGAAAGCGCGCCCTTGCCTTTGTCACTTCCTTTCCCATTTAGGTTTGGCCTATAGACACCATCAGCCAGGACATCGTGTTGGATGTGGCAATGGTTAGGGCCTGATGTTACCAGCAGCATCTCTAGCTCGATCCAGTTTGGCCGCCGCCCCCAACATCTACGCCGCCCGGGGCAATGGCCCCCTCGGCACCCCCCACGCTACGCCACTGTGTTTAACTGCAATTAAAATCATTGTACCTTCACCAAAATTGAAGCAAGAATTCTTAAATTAGTTGTTTTCTTTTGTGTGTTTATATTAGTAATTATATCATTTATTTATTTTTTCTCTAAGGTGACGTAAATATGAACCAATTAATTTAAAGGTGATAGATATTATCACATAATCAATAATCAATTATATAAGTGTTTCCAGCATGTTAACCGGTGAAGATGTTGTTAAAAGGACTCTTCTTAATGTGGCGTGAAGATTTGTGTTTTTTTTATGTTCTGAGCTAGAAGGGTTAACTCTTGATTATAATTAAGGTCTTTCAAAAAAAACAAAATTACAAGTGGATATGTCAAATCAACAAAACGTGTGAATTGGAAGCGTCAGAATTTAATCTATTATCTACTATAATAAAAAAACTACCGATTTCCGCTTCCAACCTGAACAAGTTCATGCGACTTCCGCCAGCAATCATCAATAATTAAAGCACAGTACCAATTATTAAAAATTAAAGGATTGCAATAACCAAAGCAAATCAACATACAATGAGTATCCAAAAGGAGCATCTTCACCCTAGACCACTTCCTCGTAATCATCCGCTGAATTCTATTCGATGTTCTATGCGCCCTCAAATGCACCGTCTCGTGCTCCTACATATTTAGACCATTTAAAACGCGGGGGGGGGGGTGTTCCAAAATAACACCGTTAAGAAAATCGCGGTCCTAAAACATGGGCGTCACCCTTAAAAATGCAAAAAACACCCCTTTTTAGGGGTTTTTCGCGATTATTTCAATAATAATGAAAACTAATGCAATGAAATACACTTTTTTTTAATATTTATTTGCGAAGGTGGTCGATTTGTACTAAATGAAGGCGAACTTTATGATAAGGGGTAGTCCTAAAGGGTTGAACCACCCCTAAATCGGCTAAAAATAGAAAAACATGTAAACATATTTTTTTTTTAATTTTATGCCTCAAATTCGATTGTGGGTCTACTGTCAGGCAAAAATAAATAATTTTCAACCCTTAAGGGGTTAAAACTACCCCTACAATTATAAAAATCAACTTTATATAAAAAAAATTGCATTTGCATTTTTTTCAATTATAATTTTAATGTAGGGGTAGTTTTACCCCCTCAAGGGTTGAAAATAATAAATTTTTGGCTGATAATACCTATTGAACCTAATTTCAAGCAAAAAGTAAAAAAAAAAAATTTGCAAAGTTTACCAGTTCCAGTTTACGTTTACCAGTTCCATGTCACGGTTCTTTAGCGCAGTTCCTTCAAGGATGCAAACATCCGCATTTCTGTGGTTTTATTCGGATTCAGCCTTAAGCCTGCTGGATTACTTTCTGCTGCCAAATTTTTTTAACATGTTTTTGAGGTCCTGGTGTCTGTGGCCCAGTAAACATATATCATCCGCGTAGTCGAGATCCTTCAGGCGGTCTAGTAATCCCCATTCTATGCGGCCCGTTCTACTATCTACAAGGATGTCGTTTATTACTATAAGAAATAGTAAAGGCGTCCTTGTGGTACTCCTGAACTCACCTCAAAGCTGTTGGATAATTTTCCATTTTGGAAAACTCTGCATTTGAAATTTTTGCAATTCCACGTTGCCGTAGTGCCTGCCATATACAACTCCTATTAACCGAGTCGAGCGCTTTCTCATAGTTTACGAAGGCAAGGTAAAAGGGGGATCGTAATTCAGTAGACTGCCTCACTATTATTCTCAAGGTGCTAATATCAGCGAGCAATAATAATAATAAGAGTGATGAGCTAGAACAAATTTTTAAAAATGTTTCATTGTCCTTGAGATCAGCTGATAAAAATTTCAATGCGAGTGAAAAAGTCAAAACATTCCAGAAGTAATATCTATGATAAAAGGAGGCAGAATTACTTTCACACTACACGCAATGTGTGAAAAAATGAAGGGGAAGTTCGAGTGGACAAAAAGGACAATACAAGTGTAATCAAGTAACGCCAGTGCTGTACCAACACGAAATTTTAACGCATACATGCTCAAATTCTATACCGACACGCGCTTTGTTCCAATGTTGCTTCGATTTAAATGTAAACATTGCAATAAGGAGAAGATTCAAGTAAAATTTCTATTTCGTTCATACTCTTGTGCTTTTTGCATGAAATGTATCTGCATCTCGCGTTTGTTAATATTTTTTGGGAATTTTTCCTTCATGCTATTGCTTATTTCTTCTTTCATATGTTTAACCCTTTTACTTGTCCTTGAGCTCAACCTAATCACTCTTGTTATTATTGCTCGCTGGTAATATTTTTTTTTTATGTTGCAGACTAGAGGCTTATGGAAAGTCCCTTTGTACTGTCGACAATCTATTTTTTCCGTATACACCGTCGAACAGCAGCTCTAGCCGGAAGATAGAGAGAAGAGAGAGAGAAAGAAAAGAGGAAGGAACTGTCACAACCTAGCCGCGATATTTTTTTTTATTCCACCTACTCTCAACCATTTCGCGACTCTGACATCGGGGCATCGAGAACAACTCGCTGGAGTGTTATGCCTCCTGAAACGAGTTGAATCTCATCAATCAACCGATGGCATGCGCTAGGTCGACCGGGGAAGGACTAGGGAAGGCTATGACAGAAGCAATGTAAAGAGGGAAGAAGAGAGAAGGGAAGTTATGTAGGTGGGAAAGTGGAAAAGGCGAAGGACTCTGGGGCTGGCCGGAATTTGAACCCGGGACCTCTGGGACAGCAGTCAGGCGCCTTACCCCTAGACTACCGAGGCCCCCAAGCTATGATCAATACATGAGTGTATGGAATATGATCAATACATGAGTGGCCCTTCCTGAATCCGGCCTAAGTGTTCGGTCTACTGCCTCTCTTATCCTAGAGAATAATATATGGGTAATATATGGGACAAAATTTTGCCCACAGTAGATAATAAACAGATGCCTCTCCAGTTGTCACATATTGTTAGGTTCCCCTTTTTGGTATTTTGACTATGATACCTTCCGTCCAATCCTCCGGAAAGGTACAGGTGTTCCATGCTATTTCGAGGATTGGCTGAAGGGCATCTGCTATGAGGCTTGAATCGGCTTTCCACAATTCTGGCGGGATGCCATCTTTTCCAGCTTCTTTATCATCGGCCATCGCATGATTTGCGGTTACTATTTCCGTTTTGAATGGGGCCCGGGTGGTGATTCTTATAGGCTGTGCATTGTTGCTGTTTTCCTGCGTTTCCTGTGTAAGTGAACCCTTCAAGGCGGCGAAGAAGTAATCTCTCCATCTTCGTAGATGCTCCTCCTCGCTGCACACAGCATTCCATTTTTTGCGAGCTCCTTTATCTGCCGCATTTTATCACGTCGGACGTTTCTCTTTACTTTGCGGTGTAATTGGGAGTATTCCGGTTCTAGTTGATGATTTTAGTCTGGGTCTCTTGTAGAGCTCAAGTTATTTTTTAAGGCCGTCTTTCGTTCTATTTTTGCCAGTTTGCATCCGAGATCCAGTGTTGCTGGTTTCTGTGAATATAACAGATCGTTGTTTCCGATGCTGTTATAATAGCGTCTTTTGTAGTACTTCACAGCTCTTCAATGTTATTTTCGTCAGAATCTCCTTGCTGTCTTAAGGTTTTTGTAGTTTTCCAACAAATTCTCGCCTTTAGTATATAATGACTCACCGTTTGGTCAGATAAGTTCCCCCGCGTCGGACCATCTGGCCTCGTTGAGTCCCATGACCTTGATTTTAAAGCGGTTTATCTCGTTCTGGAGTTAATCCAACCGGTTCATCAGCAAGCAGTGACCTCCATGATCCTATTCGTGTCTTGGTTCGAAAAGCAAAGTTCGTCGTCGTGTTATCCTCCTGGGGGCCTCGGTAGTCTAGAGGTAAGGCGCCTGACTGCTATCCCCAGGGGTCCCGGGTTCGAATCCCGGCGGTGCCACGGTCCTTCGCCTTTCCCACCTAACTTTCCTTCTTTCTTCTTCCCTCTTTACATTCCGGATTCCCCTGTCATAGCCTTCCCTAGTCCTTCCCCGCTCCACCAAGCGCATGCCATCGGTTGGTTGATGAGATTCAACTCGATTCAGGAGGCATAACACTCCAGCGAGTTGTCCTCGACGCCCCGATGTCAGAGTCGCGAAATGGTTGTGAGTAGGTGGAATAAAAATATCGCGGCTAGGTTGTGACAGTTACTTCCTTCTCTTCTCTCTATCTTCCGGCTAGAGCTGCTGTTCGACATTCACTCAAATATTCACAAAAATAGATTGTCGAGACAGTACAAAGGGACTTTCCCTAAGCCTCTAGTCTGTCACATAAAAAAAAAAAAAAAAATTCTATCCGGTTCCAAGGCATTGTTTGCCGATTCGTAGCAATGGTATTTTTATGGGAGCGGGTTGCTAACCCACAGCCGTAAGTCGGTTGCTAACTCTGTTTTGTGGCACAGAAAGCTCGCCATTTGCCCGTAACCGCTTAGCTCCTCCGAAAAAGTACCCCAGGGGGCACCGTGTAGGGGTGGTATAAGGACTTGCTAAAAGAGCTGCAAGGTGGTTCATCTGTAGTGATTTTTCTGGTAATTTGGCAGAAGTAACAAATCCGATGCCACCATCTTCCTTCCTTCGTTAGTTGCTCGCCGCAATGGCCCCAATTACACCCAATGGCGGATGAATTCTTGTTCAAATCATTTATCAAAATTCAGAATATTGATGCTGATGGAATCCATATAGATTCAGAATATTACTTAAGAACATCTGCCACAAGTTTTACACTCCCTTCATCAGCTGGTATTATGAAATAAAAACTTTTGCTTGTTCCTAGAATTACAGGCCGGGATGCTGGGTGAATCACGGGATTGCATCTCAAACGATATGCCATTATAGAATTGTAATGCCCTTAGAGATTGCAAGCGAATGGTTACAGGATGGACTGGGACAAAATGGTCCCATGGGTTTCAACTTTCCCATAAGAAAAATGTGAAAACTTATTCTCAGCATTTTACATTAATACAAAATCGTTAATCACACTATATACATATGTATGTATGTAGTAATTTTTGCATCATTTTTGTTTGCCATCTAGTTTCTTTTAGTTATTTAGTACCCACAAACTATTCATCCACGTTGTACATGTACAGCCACACAAAATTACTAATTACCGGTCTGCATTTAATTAGGAAATTAATGAAATGGCAACCTCCTTCGTGGAAGTATCGATTTCCTTGGTAATTCCTAGATATGTTCATTGATCGCAAAATCAGTCATTTGAAATTATCGAACTGAGTGGGACAAGTTGAATGAACTGCCAAAAAATTGATTGCAAATGTCAATTCTGTAGAGAAAATTTGCAGATGAAATTGGGTCTAAACAATGAGCCCATATGCATATATGCTGTTTGGAATTGAATTAGGCGACATTTCAGTTTGCAGGAGTGTTTGCCTTAGGCTTTCGAAATGAGGACAGCTTTAAGTAGAGTTGGAGTATTGAGGACGAGCAATTAGAATTGTTTATAATTTATAGTTCAGCATTTTGCGTAATAGGATTATCTTTGTGATAAGAGTGTTGATGTTAAGACTTAATTGGAACTAATAGAATTCTGTTTTGCATATAGATATTAATTGCTTTTAGAATTGTAAGATATTAGAAGGACACCTGCCCGAATAAATAAGATGACTAGCATTCTGAAATTCTCTTATATGTATATAACACAACTGTACGTTATATCCTTGTACATCTGTACGTTATATCCTTTTAAAGCAAGAAATGAATCAATTAATACTAACATCTATTATATTCAAAAGCAATCTCTGGGGCTCTACGCGAAGGGATCCGTGTTATTAAAAATTATTTTGCAGGTGAGCGAAGAACTAACCCGAACAACATCGAAATTTTTCATAAATGAAAATTACAAAAATTTAAAAAACGATGGTTCTGTGTGACCACGCCGCGCGGACGATATCAATTATGAATACATAGTTTCATCATAGACAAATACAAGTCGTGCAGTAAGAATACAAGGAGAATTGACGGAGTCCTTCCCAGTCAAGCAAGGCTTAAAGCCTGGGCTGGCACCCATGCTATTTAATCTCTGCCTAGAAGGGGTAATTTGCAAGGTTAACATTGATGCGAACGCAACCCTGCTTAACAAATCCAAACAGTTGGCAGGATATGCCGACGATATAAACTGCCTTGAGATCACTGGCAAATCTTAGAGAAACATTCACAGAATTAGAAGATGGAGCAAAACATATAGGGCTGCAAATAAATGCAGAGAAGAGCAAGATTCTAATTCAGTCAACGGTAGAAAGAAGAAACTAGAATACCACCTGGGGGGGATATAACTTTGAACGGGTTAACCAATTTAACTAAACGGCGCGAACAGAACATTCTTCTCACTACTGCCAGTAATGAAATCCAGGGGCATCCACAGAAAAACCAAAATAAGAATCTAGAAAACCATAATACGTGCAGTAGCTACGTATGGATGTGAAGTATGGAGTATCTCCCAGAAATCCGCAGACAAGATGGATATATTTGAAAGGAAGGTTCTCCGAAGGATATACGCCCCAATCAATGAAGACAATGCAGAGAATACGCTACAATCACGAATTGTACGACGACGACATCCACTGCTACAGGGTGCTTACTCAAATCACGTTTTGAATAGTTTTTACTGTACTTAATCTTTAATAACTCCTATGCCGATTGTGGTAGAGCAAAATAGTTAGGCTTGTGGAGCATACACTCCCTTACTATTTAACACAAACTTCGATGATAGTCTGTCTACAGGTGTATATTTGAAAACATTTTATGGACTGTTTGATTCAGTATTAAAGGCCTCACAGACGGACAAATTGGTCTGCAAACATGAGCAGAAACCTTTTAGCCCGCACACGAACAAGTTGGGACATCAAACCTAATTTGCTCTTCTTCAAACCCATGCTCGCAATGACTTTTGATCGGCCGACTGGCTCACAATCAATAGTTTTGGTAGTACATCTGCACTTCGATGTACATCCAATTTGACCGTGTATGGGGCCTTTATGTGTAATGAAAACTTGGAAAATAAGCAAATATTCTAAATGGTATTATCTGCAATGATATGTAGATTTCTGGAGTAAAGAAAGAAAGGAAAAAAGTGTTTGTAGGGAAGGTTACGACGAAAACAACTACATATGTACATCCTATCATAGCGTAGTGTAGCGAGCAAAAGCTTCTACTTTGAGGATGCGAAGATCACGATTTCAGCATGCTGTAATTAGTCCTTTCAAAACCCGCGTTTGGGTGTTCCAAAATAACACCGATAAGAAAATCGAACCCTAAAGGTTTTTGGGGTCGCTGATCACGAAAATCGGGGTCCCGCGGTCTTAAAACATGGGTGTCACCCTTAAAAATGTAAAAAACACCCCTTTTTAGGGGTTTTTCGCGATTATTTTAATAATAATGAAAACTAATGCGATAAAATACACTTTTTTTTTTATATGAAAAAACCAAGCTTAGGTGTAACCCTTTATACTACCAGTCCGTCATGTCAGTTCAGTTCATGGTGCAATGTCTAGTAGTAAGCTTGGTTTGAAGAATAGAGGAGAATAGGAAAGGTTAGAGGGGGTCTGGAGGGTGTAGAAGAAAATGACGATGAACCTTACGTTTGAACTCTATTTGCGAAGGTCGTTGATTTGTACTAAATCAAGCTGAACTTTATGATAAGGGGTAATCCTAAAGGGTTGAAACCACCCCTAAATCGGCTAAAAGTAGAAAAAAAATGAACGGAGCGATTTTAGAGCATTTTCGATGTCTCCCTTCCACTCCTAATCTCCTATTAAATGGTTACGCTGGTAATTCTGAATAGATACTGTGTAACTTCGAGCGAAAAGAAGAAAAAGGAATACAGTAGATGAGAGGGAACACATCCGTCAAAGCCTAGAAGGCAAGATGTAAAGTTTATGTGTCGATGGCTGCATGACAGTGGGTAGTTTTTTCACTATCGTTTAACCGGTAGCATCCAGTTGGTAGCATCCTGATATGAAGGATGGACCTTCCCTTTCATTTCATATCAGACTGTTATGGATGAATTAAATTGTATGCATGTGTCCGCAGCCGGCGTAATTTTTTGAAAATAGTTCAGTCAATCTGTCAAAAGAATTGCACAAAAAAAACCAGTCGGATGAAATGTAGGTGAGTCGTTAGGAAATGATGTAAGAAAGCTTACTTGGGCGTGGCCACCTGCTACCTCTGTGGGTTTTTGAAAAAACTCAAAAAAAAACTCAAAAAAATTTTGAAATGCATTTTTCTCGAAAACTATGCATTCTACAGAAAAGTTTATTGGGAAAAAAATGTAGAGGGCATCGTTATCTACAATTAATGTCAGTGGTGCAATATTGTAAAACAAAAAATGTGCGCAGTAGGTGGCGCTAAAGTCCCAAAAAAGGGTTTTTCAACTTTTTCGCCCTTAAATTTTCATTTTTCAGCTACAATCTGAATGGAAAAATTGTTCCTTACAATTTTACAAATAACTTTTATATAAACATTTTTTTTATACAACTTACCGTTTCAGAGCTGCAGCTTGTGAAAGTATGAAAATTCCAATATTACGCTTTCACAAAGTATAAAGACAAGCAAGGGGCAAATAAAAAATGTATTTTTTTTTTTCACTTGAAAAGTAATAATCTATATTGTTTATAACAAATAAATCTTGGAAATAAGTATCAATATTAGACCTTTATAATACGTTTTCTTTAAATTTTTATATAAAATATTTCATTCAGTTGAATCAGTTGTGAATTATTTTTGTTACAAAATAATGAATTAAAAATGTTAACAGTTACAACGATTTTATTGATTTTTTGAGAAATTTGGATTAGGTCAACGAAATAATTTTATTGATGTCGGCCCTTTTGTTAAAACTATGCCAACACTGCCGGAGAAAGTCCCAATAGGACCGAGAAAATTACCGTTAGCACCACTGCGCTGTTCACGCAGCGCTGTATTACACTATAACTTTGGAACGATAGGTTGTACGAAAAAATTTTTTGAATAAAAGTTGTTTGTATAATTGTAAGGAACAATTTTTCCATTCAGATTGTAGCTGAAAAATGAAAATTTAAGGGCGAAAAAGTTGAAAAACCCTTTTTTGGGACTTTAGCGCCACCTACTGCGCACATTTTTTGTTTTACAATATTGCACCACTGACATTAATTGTAGATAACGATGCCCTCTACATTTTTTTCCCAATAAACTTTTCTGTAGAATGCATAGTTTTCGAGAAAAATGCATTTCAAAATTTTTTTGAGTTTTTTTTTGAGTTTTTTCAAAAACCCACAGAGGTAGCAGGTGGCCACGCCCAAGTAAGCTTTCTTACATCATTTCCTAACGACTCACCTACATTTCATCCGACTGGTTTTTTTTGTGCAATTCTTATTTTTTTTTTCGACAGATTGACTGAACTAAAACGCCCCTTGTCAATCAGAACAGAACTCCTTCGAGTGACACTGAGAGTGTGTGGGCCGCTTTAACCCGCTTGTAGAATTGTTGGGGCGTACTGGAAAGTAATTCAGGATATATGTTGGCTTGATGTCTGGCCACTTGCTGGCTTGATGTCAGAACACTAGTTGGCTGCCTCGCTGAAATAGGCTTACGAATTGGTGAGGTGTGGTAGAAAGGATTTCACTTGTTGGCTTGATATCAGGTCACTTGATGGCTACACTAGTTGGCTTGATGTCAGGCTACTTGTTGATTTGTTAATCGGACATTCTACATGGAACTGCTCCAACCGGACGTCAAAAAGCTCGAGGTCTTCCAAATGCGATGTTTGAGGCAGATTCTCGGTGTCTCACTGCGCGATCGCCTTCGAAACGAAACAGTCAGACAAAGAAAAGAAAATCTATAAAAGCCTCGATTTATAAACACTTATATATTCCATTCAGTGCAGACCATAACAACACGGTGTGTTGGACACCTAAACCGCAGGCTCTTGACTCTATAAAAATTGGCTCTGGAAGGCAGTTTCAGTTGGGCCGAATTCTGAGTTCCAGACCACCTGACTGAAAAGTGCTACCCCCACCCACGAATTTTGTTATTTTAACATATCTACACAAGTTCTAAGAAGCTTGAAAATATTTCGTTTTAGCATTATTAAATAGATTGTTAGGAAGCGAAAGAAATTAGAGCCAAGAAGAAACCAACATTTTTTTAATAATAAACCTTGCCCGAAAATTCATTTATTTATTAAAACTTATCGTACAATACATGTTTCTTTTAGTTAATACATTCCTTTTAACTCTTTATTTCACCATAGCAAGTTGCTTTGAACACTTCTTTCTCGGTTCCATCAAAATCTTGTGTAACTTGCAATACTGACTTAAAAATAAGGTCAGGAATA
Source organism: Thereva unica (assembly GCA_949987705.1). NCBI lineage: Eukaryota > Metazoa > Arthropoda > Insecta > Diptera > Therevidae > Thereva > Thereva unica. The sequence goes on along the minus strand of OX465283.1, from coordinate 121,361,321 downwards.
TAAGCAGGGATAATATTTCCAGGTATTTCAAAATCCCGCAAATAGTACGTTCCCACCTTCATCGGACACTTAAAGTCAACATTTGAATTACCAAAAGCAGTCTTGAAGAGTGAGCTTAGAAAGCCTCCTGGTGGCAAAGTCTTATCTAGACCACAATACTCCGATTTCTTGTCGACCAAGCTTGTGTACTTTCCATCATTTCGTGAATAAACCATAATATGAAATATGGGTTTCTTGAGCTCCTTAAGCACATTAACCTCGGTCGACATTGTTTTGTTATTCTGAATATCCATATTGACAACCTCCACATTTTCTTTGTCATCTGTCCATTTTACGTGGCTTAGGGTAACCGTTTTGCACTAGAATATAATTTTAGTAGTTATCTGAATATTTGCGTTGTTAAAAATTATATTTATTTTTTTACATTTATTTCACGTAAAACTAAAGTAAATATTAAGAATAATATTTTATACATTTTCACTATGTTAAGATGTATTTACTGCCCACCTTCTAGGAAACTAAGTAGAAATTACTGCTGATTTCGATTTCATTTTCAATTTTTATAGATTTTTCTGGCCGCATTTAAAATGGAATTAAATGCTACAATTTTTCGATACAACAAACACAATTTTCGGTTTTTAATTTTTTATATTAAACGGTTATTAAATAAATAAACATCAGTAATTTTGTAGAGCAGGTATGTGGAAAATTATAAAAAGCGGATGGAGGAGAGCAATCTTCTAAATGTCATTGCCAAGGCCAATATTAAATGTGACGTAAGCGCTTCGTGATTTTATTTTGTGTTAGCGATTATCGAAATTTCTGTTTATCAAACAAACACATAACATATATTATAAAAAAAAAAAAAATAAAGCGATATATCGGTCCAAATGTTATGAATCGATATTTCTCTAACTCTAGCATAACGATATTTTTTATAAACAAATGAATAATGTATACTTTTTGTGGGATATTACTTTTTTACATACTAGCAAAAAACCCGCGTGTGCTGCAACGCCTTTAGTAAAAAAATATAATGCAAAAAACCATAAAACTAGAAAAAATTATTTTGGATACCACATAAAAATTAAGAGCTGCTTATAAAAAATATTGTAATATTTCTTCTCGAATGTTCTCGGATTGATCAGGGATTAATTGGAATAATTTGTTTCTTTTTAAAATTGTGTTCCCTTAGTCACAAGAAGGCGCAGATCGTCACAATGTCCTTGGTTTTCTCGTGAAATCTGCGATTTAATTGTTTAGCGTGATAGACGTTATCGCAGAACTAGGATACGTAGTTGCCTTACTAATTATACACAGCCTCGCAACCTCACCAATGCTAGGTTTAAGTCTGCCAAACGTGAGTTTTATTCCCGCAAACTTGTTCCTGCTCTAATTTCTTAACAACACTGGTTTACTATTATCCCTTTTGATGCAGATGTAAACTTCGCAACGAATCCTTCATTCAATCTGCTTCTAATTCTTCATCCTACTATAATCCTAATTTTATTTCCTTTGATTCACTTAGCTCTGATGGTTTTAACTTCCGTTGTATTAAAGCATTCGGAGTTTTTGAAATATTGTTCTCTATTTCCACTAATTGCATTGGCTATGATAAAATTTCTCCCCGTTTTCTTAAACTCCTCTCCCCTGTCACTACCACAAATATATTCAGTGACTACTTCCCAAGCTCCTTCGGTCTGGAAAAGAGCCACGGTGATTCCTTTACGGTAAAAGGCCTCACCCTCTGACCTATCTGATTTTCGTCATATCAGTATTCTTCCATTTCTTGCTAAGGCATTTGAGAAAACTCTCTTTATCCAAGTCCTCCGATATCTTGAATCCAATAACTTCCTTTGTAAATTGCAATCTGGCTTCCGTAAGTCCCATAGCTCTGAAACTACTGTATTAAAAGTGACTACTGATCTTCGTTCTGCGCTCGACCGGGATGATTTTGCGATAGTGTTTTTTTAAGACTTTCGATTCTGCAGTACACTACTTTCCATAGTTAGTCAACTCTACCACTTTTCTTCTTCTGCTACTCGACTTAGATCTTCCCTTCTTACCAATAGTCTTTAATGTGTTCGCCATAATAGCGCTATATACCCTTTGCACAAGGCTCAAATCTTGGTCCTCTCCTTTTCTCATTGTATATTAACCTTCTCTCTATCATCCATCGCAGCTCCATTCACATGTATGCTGATGATCTCCAGCTATACACCTCATGTCCTCCGAATCAGATTGGAGCCTGTATTTCTCAACTCAATAGTACCTTATCCCAAATAAGTAAATGGAGTTCTACTAACTTCCTTAAACCAACCCCAAAAAAATCTCAAGTACTTCTTCTCGGCTGTCGTTTTCCTTCCCCAGACACAACGTAAACTTTGCCTTTGTGGTAGTCTTCTGTCGTCCGATGTTGGGCTCAAGTTAAATCCCTCATCGTACCGTATTTTCTCTTTGGTATATACCATATTTTCTAGTGGTATAGGACATACATATTAGTGTTGTGTAAAATGCCTATTTTTTCTTCTAATTCCAATTTCTGGACGTCAGTTGTTTGCGTAGATTAAAGTAGCATTTATTAGCCAGTGGTATTCGTCTTCTGATTTCGGCATTACGATCGTATGATCACAAACTTTGTGAACATTACTTTATGATAGGACCTACGGTTTAAAATGCATTTGCAAAAAAACAGATATTTTTACCCTAAAACCCCCTAAAAAGTAAGCTTCCCGGGGTAAAAAATCGGTAGACTTTATAAGCACTTATTAAGGACCCTAAAAGGAAGCTCTGTGCTAATTTTCAGCCTGTACCCAATCATTTCCGCTATTTCGCTTTTCTCGGCTTAATTTAACTGTACTATTAGGGGGTCATGAAAGAAGTGTAAAGCCAGATTAGTGACCAGCAGTTTTTTGAAAACTCAAAAAGTTTTTTGAATGCGCTTTTTCTGAATCAGTGCAATATAGAGAAAAAGTTTTCAGACAAAAAATGTAGAGGACATTGCCGGCTATAATTAATGTCTGTGAGTCAATTCCGTACGACTTGAAACGCAAAAGGTAGGTGGCGCTAAAATATCAAAAAAAGTGTTTTTTCGCTTTTTCACCCGAAAATCATTTTTGTTCCGTGCCCCATCATGACGGGCCCATATTATGTGCTGTCTAAATGGCAACGGTCAAGGAACTGTCCAGCGGAGAAGGGACCAAAGAAGGAGACAACTGGGCCGAAATAGCCAAGGCAAGGGGAGCTGGAGAGAATTGGGGGCTCCTCGAAGCGCACCCGAGCACCGCTTTCATGAGCTTCTTCCCAACAGAACGAAGGCAGGATTGGTAAGGAACCTGGAAAGCCCCAGTTGGTCGGGATCACCGTGGTATGCGCTCAAACGTTGTTCAAAGAAGCTCGGTCCTAACAGTCAAGTCAAAAGCAAGCTCTACACGATGCTAGGTACTCTCTCCAAAATTGGACACTTTATGGTAGGACGCTAACTAAGAGTGCCCAATGTCAAGCGTCCAACATCCGTCTTTGGACACGTTCAGGCTTTTGTCGGTGTTGATTCAAGCGTTGGAAGCCAACATTCGAATGAAACTTTGACCGCATCGTGTAGAGCAGAAGGTAGACTTCTAAACCTGTTCAAGCAATCAGAACATTACTTTGAATGGCCCCGTTATCGCGCCATGAGAACGGACTATTTGGTGCCTAGAATTGAAACTCGTGATTTCGACGACATTGGTTTCAATAAGATGGTTCTACTTGACACAGAGCTCGCGAAACCATGGCTTTATTGCGAGAACAATTCAGTGAACAGTTAATTTCACGCTTCGGGCAGGTGAATTCCTCATGCGAATGAATGAGCCGGGTATCTTATGGAATTGGAAGCCAAAATAAGTGTCCGGCGTGATAAAAGGCAGCAGATAAATGAGCTCGCAGAAAAAGCGGAAAACGCGGCAAACACAGGCAACAGTAAGGTGCTGTACCAAATTACTAAACAGCTCACGGGAAAGCACTCTACTAAAAAGCATGCCGTTAAGAGTGCGGATGGAAGGCTGCTGTGCAGCGACGAAGAGCAGTTCCAAAGATGGAGAGATTACTTCTTCGCCGCCCTGAATGGTTCATTTACACAGGAACCTCAGGAAACCAGCAACAATGCACAGCCTATAAGAATCACCACCCGAGCCCCATCCAAGACGGAAATAGTAACCGCAATTCATGCGATGGCCAATGGTAAAGCAGCTGGGAAAGATGGCATCCCGCCAGAATTGTTGAAAGCCGATTCAAGCCTCATAGCAGATGCGCTTCAGCCAATCCTTGAAATAGCATGGAACACCTGTACCTTTCCGGAGGATTGGACGGAAGGTATCATAGTCAAAATACCAAAAAAGGGGGACCTAACAATATGCGACAACTGGAGAGGCATCTGTTTACTATCTACAGTGGGCAAAATTTTGTCCCATATATTACTATCTAGGATAAGTGAGGCAGTAGACCGAACGCTTAGGAGGCAGCAGGCCGGATTCAGGAAGGGCCGCTCATGTATTGATCATATCAACACCTTACGAATAATAGTGGAGCAGTCTACTGAATTCCGATCCCCCCTTTACCCTGCTTTCGTAGATTATGAGAAAGCGTTCGACTCGGTCAATAGGAGCTTTATATGGCAGGCACTACGGCGACGGGGACTGCCTGATAAAATAATAGAATTGATAAAAGCCCTATATAACAATTCCAAATGCAGAGTTCTCCATAATGGAAAATTATCCGACAGCTTCGAGGTGAGCTCAGGAGTACGACAAGGATGCCTACTCTCGCCTTTACTATTTCTTATAGTAATAAATGACATCCTTGTCGGCGCTCTAGATAGTAGAACAGGCGGCATACAATGGGGTTTGTTAGACCGCCTTAAGGATCTCGACTACGCAGATGATATCTGTTTGCTGGCCCACAGACACCAGGACCTCAAAAACATGATTAACAATTTGGCAACAGAAAGTAGTCCAGCAGGCTTAAGGCTAAATCCGACTAAAACTAAAGAAATGCGGATAAATGCAAACACCATTGAACGGACTGCGCTGAATAACCGTGACGTGGAACTGGTCGATAAATTCTGCTACCTCGGTAGTATTATTACCGAAAATGGCGGTGCAGAAGAAGATGTCAGTTCCAGAATAAATAAAGCACGAGGCGCATATGCATGCCTGTTCCGCATATGGAGATCAACGGAGATCTCAACTAACACCAAATTGCGGCAGTTCAACTCCAACGTGAAGGCAGTACTTTTGTACGGTTGCGAAACATGGAAAGTCACCCAATTCATCACAGGGCGCCTACAAGTCTTCGTCAACAGATGCCTGCGTCGTATCCTAAAAATCCGCTGGCAGGATAGAATTTCAAACGAAGAACTACGGCGCCGTGCCGGCCAAGAAAGGATAGACGACCAAATCAGACGAAGGAAATGGAATTGGGTTGGCCACACCTTGCGACGCGAAAACGAAAATCTAGCCAAACAGGCCCTCGACTGGAATCCGCAAGGATCCCGTCGAGTTGGAAGACCTAGGACAACGTGGAGGAGAACCCTACTAGCAGAAGCCGCAACAACTGGGAGATCCTGGTCGGAGCTGAGAGCTGTCGCGCAAAACAGAGTCCGCTGGAGGGCAACTGTTTCCGCCCTATGTCCCATGAGGGATTAAAGGAGCACAATGATGATGAATGATGATTGGCCAAATACCACTTGAAAAGGTCCAACGCGTCATCCAAAATTGTAATTTTAGAATGGATCATGTTAGCCGCGGCCAACATTTGTAAGAAAAAATCTTTAAAAAATAAATGTAAAAAATGATTCTTTTTTTGAATGATTTTTTTTGTGTGAGTCTCAGGAAAGGCCCTTTGTACTATTGACAATCTATTTTAAAGTATAAAGTGCAATGTCGAACAGCAGCTGTAGTCGGGGAGGAAGAAGGAACTGCCACAACCTACCCGCGAATATTTTTAGTCCACCTACTTCCAGCCATTACTATCGCGACTTTGACATTGGGGCATCGAGAAACAACTCGCCTCCTGAAACGAGTTGAATCTCATCAACCAACCGATGACGCTTAGGTGGAGCCGAGAAGGGTTAAGGAAGGCTATGACAGGAGGAATCAGGAATGTAAAGAGGGAAGAAGAAAAAAGGAAAGTTATGAAAGTGGGAAAGTGGAAAAGGCGAAGGGCCGTGATGCTGGCCGGGATTCGAACCCGGGGCCTCTGGGATGGTTGTCAGACGCCTTTACTCCCTAGTCTACCGAGGCCGTATGATAATCCAGATTACTTGATAAAATTTAATTTTTTTTTGTATGCGGTCTTATTTTTGAAATGAATCACCCAATACTTATAGCCACCTTTATCGTTGGACCAGAGTCGCCGAACTAGATCTTGAAATATTTATTTGTGACCTTATCCAGTTGCTCGATTTTTGGCGTTAGTGCGGTAAATAGACTTGGGTAGAGCCTAGACAGTCCAACTTTAGCCCCACCTTAGCCTAGTCGTCAACTTTGGCGCTACCTGCAAAAATTAAAGTGAATTGCATAAGGAATTTATTGCTGCTAGCTTGGCTGAATTGTGTGTATGCAATAAAATTACTACTAACCGCCTCCCACTCCCCTTAAAGTGACACAATTCCGCGCAGGTTTAGCGGAGGCCATTTTATTGATCATTTAATAAAACTTGAGTGGATGTAACACACACAGGAAAAAGTATAAGTGAACTAATCAGACCCAATTTTAAAGTTTTCCACTCATAATGAAAAAAGTTTGTTCTAGTTCATGTTATATATTGTATATATGTATGTATCGTGTATATAAAAAACAAGACAGTCCCAGAAGAAATACAAGCCGAATGCATAGGTCAAATTGAGTTAGTCTGTTTTGTGAGCTAATTTAAACTTTGGCTTTCGGACAAGGCTCTCTTGAAAAGTTCCTCGAATCGCAGTTGGTGTTCCGTAATTGCATACAGCTTAAGAGGTGTGTAGCTGGGCAAATTGTTGGAATTGTTACAAATTTAATTACGAACTTTTACACGTCATAGCGCGAAAAGTTGCCTCCGTAGTAGCCGCAACACAACATCACCGCCACCACCGCCCTCCGCCAAAACTAATATTTGGGATTCTTGGCGAAAGTCAATCATTTGGCATTATTCAAAAGTTTGCGGGTGCTGCTGCCATCAAGGATGAGCATAACTCAAGGCATTGGATAGTCCGTGGGTGTAGGGACTCGAATCAGCTTGTGTCGCATTAAATTTGTTTTGTCAATTCACCTTACCAGTTCGACATTCACCTAGAAACATGATTCCTGGAATAAAGGTCCGACAGCATTTCGACATCCATTTTACAGGTGAAATTTGAATGAGAGCACAGTTTGAAGGGGGGATGGCGCCCAAGGCATTGAAAATGAAGCAAACTCTGCCGTATTTCCAGTGACTGATACTGGCTGTCAGTGTGTTGATTGCGCACTCCTTGATCTTAGAATTCTGACGTGCCATTGTCCTGGCTGTGTATACCCTCGTATCTGTTGCAGGATGGAGCCTCCCTTAGCCTCGTCAGTGCTGTTATGTAGCCCGGTGTGTATATGTTTGTCCTTAAAGTTTGAGAAAGAAAGATCTCCAGATACGTGCGCCTGTATACATTCCCTGATGAGATTTTCATCAGAAAAAGAAACGTTTATGTTTCAATTCCATGAATTATGCAGGAAGGCATTGTTTGTTTGAATTCGGATTCATGATTTGTTGTGACTGCCTTTATTCTTTTATTTAGGTAATGGCCTGTTTATTAGAAATTTATAACTGCATGAATACGTGCACATTGCTCGAGTGGATAGTGTTTTTCTTTTATTTTCAGGCTTTGAGGGTACATTGTGTCCTTTTCTTATGTGTTGTATAAAAGTTAATATATTTGAAGTAAGTCAAGGGCGAGGCAAAACGATTTTTAAGGATATAAATTCCCTAGTTGAAGAGGAGATACGGATATGTTTTAACTTATTTTGAAAGTTTATAGAAAGAAATTATTATGCAAGGCTAAAGATATTCAGAAGAATAAATTCTAAAATAGTGGACAGGAAATAGCCAAAATTCATCTAGGCAATTTTAACCCTCTTAATCATTTATTCATCTCCGATGAAGTTATACTAACGCATTAACGTCGTAAATGCTACCGATACAAAGTTAATCGACACTTTTTATGGTAGTCAAAGGATCCCGCGCTCTTTCTTTCTTTTTCAACATACAGATCAACTGTCCCAAAGGGCACAAAGCTGCATCACCCCTCCTTCATCCCCTAAAACAACCCCAAGGGGCTAGGGGATGTAACTGATTTCTGAATGTAAAGCAATTTATTGTTGTAGTCCACCCGACGCCTACCCCAAACAACCATCCCTTTGACCCTTCAACCACCGACCATCCCCATTGCCCTCCCAAGTTCCCCACACCCACCACGAAACTGAAAAATCCTTAGGACGGGTCGTGGTGGCGGATGGTTTGTTTTTCATTCAATCATCCTCCCGCTTCAGAAGAGGGGAAACTTAGGTAAGTTTATGTAGGTGAAGGGCTGCCTCCAAGTCGATCGGAAACCCAATCACAACTTTGTCGCGCCAGTTTTAGCTCTTGTACTTAAGCTTTATTGGTTGTTTGACTGATCATGATGGATGCTTAAAGCCATCCTGTAGAGTTTATTGGTGCTCCTACTTCTAGGAGGAATTCTCTTTTAAGTTTTCCAGAACTTAATTGCCTAACGATCGCTACTTGGCTCGGATTAAGCCAGGATTTTAAACAAGAAGTCCCTCCCCCTTCCATCTCCCCACAGCTACGGTTTATGACTTTATGAGCGACCTCTAGCGTGGTAGCTTGGCTCAATATGGGACAATCGTCAGTGAATCCAGTCAGTTTCTGTAACTCCTTTGTTGTAAGTAGGTCAAGTCGTTCTAGAGATAATTCGGATCCCCAGTACGTTCCACCTTTGGCTGGCTGGCGGCACGTGGTAGTCAAAACTAGCTAACCATCGCAATCTTCGAGCACGAATAGACCTTCGTTGTTTGGCTAGTTATTCAGCTTTCTCTTTTCCATCTTTTTATATACTTATATCCGCGCATCCAGGCGAGAGTCACGTTTTCTACCGACCCTATCTAGTTCAGTTCTTCATCACTTCTCTAGCTTGGAGCGCATCGGCATCAAGCCTGTAAAGGCTTCGCTATCTATAAAAATTTCAATGTTTTTTTCTTGTGTGAGTTCGAAGTTCAATATCAGATAGCGCTCGCTTCAATGTCTGGTAGATGGCAAGTACCTTCGCTTCAAGGATACCCTAAATTCCTCCTACATTATTGATCCTGTTCAGCGCTGGTCACATCAACGATGGTATGAGAGGACTGGCGTGCTGCGATTGTGTTCATCCGCAGTATAATCTATGGCTTGTCGAAGGTCTTTTTTTCGTGTAGAAAGTTATGCAGGCTTTATCAACCTTTTTCTCGATGTTCCACTTCGACATGAATTTTGGGTCCAGGACTGGACCCAGAAATTTATCCTGCGGAATAATCTGAGGGTGTTTCCATCCAACCTAGGCGATGGTTAGTTTTGCCTGTTTTGACTGCCAGGGCGCCGTGTGCTCCCTTGCTACACTGATCAAGGTTGGACATATTGTTGACACCACTATTGCTAGATCGTTTATGTATTCTACTAACTTCTACCTAGTCTTTGTGATTTAATGTTTATTGCTACAGGTAGCTACAGCAGGGAGAAAGTTTGTAGTATCCCTTTGTTGTCATATTCGGTTACCATTTTGACTTCCAAATAGCTTGTACCATTTTCGAACTAAAAATAGCAACCAGCCGTTACCTAAATCTAGCTTCTACTAGCTGGAAGACTTTCTCAAATCAACTTGATACGTTCGTTATAACAGGCGCTTTCTATATCAAAAATGCTGCCAGGGTGCATTGTTGTAATATCGGATCCTTTCGATAGCTCCCATCACCTTGTTGAAAGCTGTTTCGGTAGATCTACTTCTGAATAAACATGTTGTGGCGGAGCAAGTAGAGTCAAATCTATCCATCGGCGGATTCAAGAGTCAATGACCCTTTCCAGTGTGTTTAGTGCGAATCGGAATATATTCCTTCGATGATTTGGGACCTATTCGTCGAGATTTTGTCATAAAGACGCCTCGGAGAGGCCTTCAACTGATGAGACTTAACTGAACCACACGCACCTGCTGAGTATTACAAACTCAGGCAATCTCTGGAGCATAATTGGTAGTATACCGTCCAGGCCGGATGCTTTAAAGGTGGAGAAGCTATTATTGCCCAGAGAATCTTCAGCTTTGTGTTAATAATGATAATATTCTCCCAGAACCGCTTCTGTCTATTTCTTACAGCGAGACTTGTTTTTTATCCACGGAAGTGTGTAACTATAGGCAGCCCCCCTACAAGGGGTTTCTTGCCTAGTTTCTTCGGCTTCCCGATTCTGGTTAATTCGACCACTCTCCTCCTTTCACACCCTGGACTTGGGACCAAACGATGGCTGATAATTTGACCTTTTGACCTTGACACGTTCTTCGCGCGAAATCAAACGCACCCCATTCTTATCTGCATTACTAATAAGTCATTGCAGAAGTACATCTTTGGTATTTAAGAAAACACTAAATAAAGAAGTACTTTCAAATCTACTTCGCAGAGTAAGTACTCGCGATTTTCCCTACTGGGTCCATACCCAACGCTGCTGATTTTATCAATGATAAAACGCTCCTCAAGAAGCTTGGGACTGTTCGGTCTTTATTCCCATCCTGCAATTCAGCTTCTTAAGGGGCTTGTAATTGATAAATTTAATAACTTCCTTCTTATATTTTTATATTATGTAGTTTTATTTAAGATTTCTTTTCTATCGATTGTTTATTCTTATACACTTTAACTTTAACACAAATTTATATAGAACGTTTCCATTTTTTAATTGTTTGATGTGTTTATTTTTTAATACGCCTTTACTAATCAAGCGCTGCCCAATGAAAGAAAGAATGTAGCGCTTCCAATTCATATGTTATTAAAACTCTCTGGAAGCATTCACTCTATACCCCCATTTTTTGCATTGTTTTTCTCAAGTTTTCTCTTATTCCCCATGCAGCTTTTGTAAAACTCCGTCAGTTGTGAAATACTATTTCTGGTGAATAGTTATGCTGTTGAATAATTATTTTAAAAAATGAATTTCAGCTATTTGTGTAAAAATATTATTGAAACTGAAAAATTATTATGGGATAGATTTCAGGAAAATAGCGATAATATTGATACTATGAGTCACGAAAGCTTCAGGAGCTTCCTAAGAGCTTCAATTTCCTAGCATAAATTGCGCTTCTTCAACAACAAAATAAAAGCGCTTCGCTCTGATGACATGCCTGAGTTAAAAGGAAAGGAATTGGGATATGAAGCGCGTTTTCATTCCTTTTCAGCGTTTGAGAATCTGTTCAAAAGCGCTTCAATTCTCCGCTGGGAAACTTTTTAAAATTATGTAAACACCAAAGAACTTTTTTATATTCAATTAATTGGCAGATAATTAATTTTGTTATTGCTTTTATTTTCTTACTAAGCCTCACTCGACTATTACTACTTATACATGATGAGTTGAATAGTTGAGTTGAAAATAAAAAGTTAAAAAAAAAACCAAACACTGCTCCACCAGATGCTGCTGTCAACTAAATTCAACTACTCAACTACTGAACTCGCATCTCTATGCATCATTTTAACTCAACCCATTTAACAGAGCTGAGTCGAGTTCAGTCGATCCTAATTCAACTCGACTTGCGTGTAGATGTAGTTGAATTCGGGTTCAACCTGAGTTCAACTCATCATGTATACGAACATTTTTTTCAGTGCTGCTTTAAAAGCATTTTTGAAGCAGTCACAAAAGTGGCAAAACACTTTCTGACAAAGAATTTATGGCGGCATGTTGGTATGTGAATAAGCTCCCGTGTCGAAAAGCCTTTATATTTTTTGCATTTGCCTTTTCGTATTCCAAACGCTAGTGTCGATACCGATTTTTCCAAGCGGTCACCCAACTAAGTACTAACCATGTAAAATGCTACAGAGGCATCTCACTCCTCAGCACCAGCTACAAAACCTTCACAATCCTTGTGAAACAAAAACTAGAACCTATAGCGGAAGGCCTTATAGGAGAATATCAAGCTGGTTTTAGGACAAACAGGTCAACATCGGACCAACTGCTGACCTTAAAACAAATTCTGGAGAAAACCTGGGAAAGGAATATAGATATTATACCAGATATTTGTCGACTTTCAACAGGCATATGACTCGATAAACAGAGAGAGGCTGTACAGGATCCTATTGGAATTAGGAGTCCCCTCCAAGCTGGTACGACTGATAAAATGCGCAACGAATAGCTCTCTGGCGAAAGTAAGGATTCAAAATGCAATAACAGAAGAGTTCGAAGTGCGACAAGGTCTTAGACAAGGAGATGGACTAGCCCCCATGCTTTTCAACCTGGCCCTAGAATGGGTGATAAGAAAAACATCAGTACGAAGAAATGCGTCCATAGCAACGCAGTCTGTACAATTACTTGGATATGCGGATGACGTGAACATCGTGGGAAGGTCCTTCTTGGCAGCGAAAGAAGTCTATGTCGAATTAAAAGAGGCGGCCAAGGACATAGGGCTGAACATCAATGAAGAAAAAACGAAGGTGATGCAACAATCCAGAGCTGGAAGATTTAGAATGGGAAGAAATATAACTATCGACGAACATAATCTAGAAGTAGTCGATAAAACAGTCTACCTTGGGTCTACAATTACAAAAAGAAACGATGAAAAGGAAGAAGTAACTAGACGAATACTACTGGCTAATAGAGCTTTTTATGCCCAAAAACAAATATTGCACTCAAGATTTGTGCACAGAAAAACGAAACTCTCACTCTACAAAACAGTAATACGACCAGTACTGTGCTATGGCAGCGAGACTTGGACTATGACCCAGGAGATAGAGGAACAAGTCAACAGGTTTGAGAGGAAGGTGCTCAGATGCATAATAGGCCCAACGAGAGAGGATGGGATATGGCGAAGGAGATACAACAACGAGTTGTATGAAATTTTTGACGACCCAGAACTCTCAACGTTTATAAAAATCAACAGACTAAGACTAGCCGGCCACGTAGTCAGGATGAATGATAACCGTATCCCAAAACGGCTTATGGTGGCCGAAATTCCAGGAAACAGACCAGTAGGTAGACCCAGGAGAAGATGGATGGACTCTGTGACGGCTGACGCAGAGACAATGCTGAACATTCGGAACTGGAGAACTGCTGCAAGGAACCGTCAGACTTGGAGAAATGCCCTAGAGGAGGCCAAGGCTCGATTTGGGCTGTAGCGCCTTTGGATGGATGGATGGATGGATGTAAAATGCTGCTTCAACGCGGTAATCAAACGAGAATCAGCCTATTGTGTCTGCTTGGACTTTTTCAAGAATTGTATCATCTTTTTTAATGATTGAAGTACCAGAGTGTGGTACATCTTTAACATTAAAATTATCAGAACGACGGTGAACGAACCTTTTTAGCCCATCAACTGTGGAAAATTGCCTTAACCGTAAACAACTCTCTTTGTCGTAATAATACTCTAAACTATACCGCAATTTTTCATTATTTTTCTCCATTTTTCAAACACAAACAACTTTTAAACAACTGCCCCAATTACTTTTCCTATCGAATTGCATATTGCATTTTCTATGAAAACAAATTATCAAAAATGAAAGTTGAGTAGAATAGAAAAATACTTCGTCGCCACCATGGGAGTTTCATTTCATCGTCCCATATCTGGGCGATTCTTTGTTTGTTAAAACCTAAAACTGCGTTAGACTGAATCCACACAGATAGATTTAGATATAATGTTATTTACATATAGTATATAGCTCTAGAGCGAAAGACCCCCTCTGCACATGTGCCACCACAAAGAACCACTAAATCAATAGTGTACTTGTGTTTCAAAACCCGTAACTTATTATATGGCATTGGGGGCATAACCTCGTTTCATCAATATCTGTTTTGTTGAATGCAATTAAAACCACATATTAAAGGATTTGTAGAGCAATAAAATATTCAATGTAACACCACTTAGATATTATTGTAATCACCTCCCTATAATAAATAATGAATAAAAAAATAACTAAATTTAAATGTAATCCTTTTAACTGAATGGATTTAATAAAAGCAAATTGTGTCCAGAATTTTACAGCATGTAGGAAGCGATATCTACAATTCCATCTATAAAGCAGCATCCTCCCATTGGCCGTAATGGCTTGATATTGAGGACAGAACAAATCCAGGCGTGATTCAAAATACTTGCCCATGCTGTGATAATCCAGTTTCCAGTTATCGATTATGCTATAGTTGTTGCCACCCTATACAGGCGTGCTTTAATGACTATCCAATAGGATTTTATCGTTTCGGGGGTGAAGTATATTCTTTTGTGGACAGATAGGACACTCTTATTAACATTGTTCAGGATACTGGTTTCGGAACGATTTCGAGGTTCAATCTGTTATGGATGTTGGGTTCTTAAAGGGGTCACATCGTTCTTAAGTATTTACGGGCAATCTGATTATGGTAAGCATTTTAGAAAAAAAAAAAAAAACAAGCAAACTACAAACTAAACTTAACCCAAATTTTATATGAATATTGGCAAGAGCTCATGAAACAGCTGATAAATACGCCCTTACGATAGGGACCCTTTTAAAGGGGCTTAAAATGTAAAGTAAAAACAAAATCAGTTTCTTATCTCTTAATTTTATGTGTGATATAAAACCTTAGCTAATAATTAAAAAAAATGTTTTGTGGTAAGATGAAGTTTAGGAGTCTGGAGTCACCCTTTGTAGTTATACAAGTAGTAGTCCGTCATGACGTTCAAGTCGAGGTGCAAATTAATTAATGAATAGCGAATAGCTAACAAGAGCTTCGTAAGGTTATGGGTCCCTATTTGTCACTTCTATTTATCTCATTTAACCAAGGTGCCGCTGGGGTACTTCTTCGAGAGGAGCCAACAGCATTCATGCGCCATAAAAGCGGGTTGATAACTCAACGACGACCTTCGACAAGGATACGAATTGAAACATGGAATGTACGAACGCTGCTTGCTGACGAACGGCTAGCTAGATGAAGCCATCAACGAGATCTTCTTCTTCGGTTCCTTTAATCCTTCTTGAGACATAGGACGGAAGGAGTTGGCTCTGCTTTGTGCCAGCAACAAGATGAACCGAAACAATATCAATATCATGGGACTTAGCGAGATCAGATGGCACGAAGCAGGAGAGCATATCTGCCCAAACAACGAGCCCTTCTTATATTTTGACAGGAACCAAACCAAAAACCGTATAAGTGACGCTGGCGTAATACTCATTCAAGAAGCCATTATCAGGCCCATTACCTGGACTAAAGTTTGTGAGTGGATTAATACGGTTTAATACTGAGCGCTTGCGTACCTGACTAAGGGCATCAAGGACGATTTTTAGATCCGACTAAATGATATTTATCGCTATATTCCAAGGGAAGACATTATTATTTTGACGGGTGACTTAAACGGACAATTAAGCTCTAGGACCAAGTCATAAGACAAATTACTAACAGCAATGCTTTTCGTTGACTTTTGTAGTTCTCAACATTTGCCACGCGAAAATAATCAAGGAGTCCTGGGTATCGCGGGATAGTAGAATGACAAATCAAATAAGCCACGTGGCCGCAGATGGGAAACTATTGTCGACAATGTCAAGAGCTAAAGGGGTGCAGCTATTGGAAGTGGAAGAGCATTGATGAGAACATCTGTATCTTTCCGGAGGTATCATAGTCAAAATACGAAAAAAAACAGGACCCTAACAATTTGAGTCAATTTGGAAGTCATCTGTCTATTATTTACTGTGGGTAAAGTCTTCCCCAACATTTTATTATCTAGTATAAGCTTTCTGTCTACTAGGAACGACTAGAAAACAGCAGGTTTGTGAACATCGGGGCCAAGTTAAGCTTATTGTGTCTTATATCCACTAATAAAAAATACCGTCAGCCCTCCATAAGAAGGGAAGAAGGTCTTAAGTTGAAAGGTCTCCTTCAGCTCTCTGATAAACGTTCTTCTTCTATCCTAGATCAGAGCAGAACATTTGCAGAGAAGTCGGCATTTATTTTCAAAAACAGTCCTAGTTTGTGGAGGTGATACCACAGCCCGACATGGGCAGTCAGATATCCCATCAACAGCTTAACGTATGCCCTGCTCCAACTTGAGCATTGTCCACGTTTCTGATCCATAAAGAAGAATCGGAAGTATCAACGTTCGGTAAAGGTGTGCTTTCGTTTTGATGACCATATGCACCACTTGAGCGAAGCGACTGTTGCTGTTGCCTGACCGATGCGGCTGTGAACGTCGGCTGTCGATGGTACTTTCTTTTTTTCAAGCAATGAATATTTGAACATCGGAACCTGTTCAACTTGGGTTCCGTCAAAGTAAACACTGGCTTTGGACTTTGACTGCGAGAAATGTCGCATAAGATGTCCGTTGCTTCTGCACCCGTGTCGGCAAAAATGGCGCTATCTTCGGGGAACATCAAGTCGGTTACAAAGCTGTTGTCGTCGTATCGTCCATCGAATGCATCGCGCATAATGGCGGCGATCACAGCGTTACACAGAAGTGGCGGAGCGACGTCTCCCTGTCGGACACATGTTTGAATCGGAAATTCCTCGTATAATTCGCTTGAAATACCAACGCTGCTGGTTGAGCCATCGTACAACGCTTGGAGGAGTTGGATGATTTTCAATGGCACGTGCTCGGTTTCCAATGCTTTCCACAAGCTGTTCCAATCGCTGCAATCGAACGTGGATTTAAATTCGATGAAAACCACGACAGCTGACGGAAAACGAATATTCGCTGCATCCTCGATGTGGTCTAAATCCCGATTGTTCTTCCCGGCTCATTTGCTCTCGATGTTTCTGTAGCTAATCGATTGTATGATTTTCGTAAATACTATGCCGACAATTGAAAGGAGACTTTCGCTTTCTTCTACGCCGAGGCGACCCGATGCGTCTTATAGATTACACCTTAACGTGATGTATCCGAACGCATTAGGAACTCTCCTTCGACAGCTTAAGGAGCTCACAGTCCCGTTCGCATAGTTGGCAAACAGGTTTGGTTGGTTTTTTACATTTTCTTCTCAGAGCACATTAGTACTGGCAAATTTAAACAGTGAAGCTTCTGTTGCTCAGCTCTCCACCAGTAAAACAGTATCTGGGGTATCTGCAAGGATATAGATGATGAGACAGAAATTAATGAGCTTCTTTTTTTTAATTTCAAAGACAACGCGACTATTTATGCTTTTTATATGTATGTAGGTAATCCAGCCATAGAAGAAGTAGACTCGTGTATCAAATCATCCTACCTACTGCAAGATGCCGACATTTTTCAGTTTTGGGAAATAGCCACACAATACCCAGGCGTGGTAGCACGTAAGTTGTTTCAAACGACCTCCTCATGCAAAAATATTTGTAAAACTTGAATTTTTGTATGAAGAGGTCGATTGAAACAATTTACGTGCTACCACCCCTGTTTTTGCGAAAAATCGCAAAAATATTTGTGTTTAAAGCCTTCCAGTGTCGCATCTAAGAGGTTGCTTTCGATTGCCGGCTTGATTCAGACCGACAAAAAACAGACTGACAATTTAGAAGTGTTGTGTTTGCAATATTTAAATTATGAATACTAAATTTTGTAATATTGTAACACATTTCCTTAACTTTAAAATATGTTTTATTTAAAATATACAAAATGTTGCAATAATCGTAATCGTAATCGTCGATTATTGTGGCTGATAATCGTAATCGTTATCGTAATAGCTAAGTGATAATCGTTTCATCACTAATTATTTTATTGCCATCTTCACCTAATTGTCGTTTCGGTATCGAGAAACTGATTCATCGGCTGTTCGATAATCGGCAGTTCGGGTGCCGGACCTTGTGGCGCATCGTAGCTGTACACCTGGTGCAAGAATTCTCTCCTCAGCTGCAGGCACCCATGGGGATAGGTCACAAAAGTTCCATCGGATTTTTTTATATTGCTGTTTTTTTTTTATGTTTTGCCGCCTAACCAGTGGATTGTCTGGTATAGCCTGCGGTACTCGTATCTCGACGCCGCTTCTTCCATGTCGGCCGCACTGTTATTTCAGCACGGTTCGATTTCATTTTCTGTCGAACTTCTTTGTTCAATCTTCGGTATTGTTCGGAATCGACGTGCTTCATTCGTTTTCGCTGATCGACGAGGTCCAGACAGCTGTCCGAGATCCATATCTGCGTCCGTTTACGAATAGGTGGACTCAACTTCATTGCACACCCTGCAAAGGACTCCGATAATTGCCTTTCTTCTACATCGATATATCGCCCGGTATTACGAGCACCGCGAATTTGTTGTATAATGCCATTTGAAACTCTCGCCCGATGGACAATTTTTGGGCTTAATTCTTCTTGACTGGTGATGCCCGTTTTCTTCGCTCTTTGTGATCGCATCTGAAATTTCGCTCGAACGGATCGGATCATTATCTTGTCCGATCCGCAATCAGGCCCACACACTGTACATACGTCTTCGAGCTATCGGCTATCGAGATCGCCACTTAATCTTTAGAGATAAAGGCAGTAATTGGGTGATGAGTGGCATGATTGCCCGTTAAAAGGGAAGTGTATTTCCGTTCATATCCTAGCTTACTTGAACCTGTGGTAAGACCTCTGAGTTTGTAAAATGCTTCTCCAACAACGTTTTTCACAGGGTGCAAGATGCGCCTTTGGCATGGTCCAAACTGATTCAGGAGGTATTGGGGCGCTCATATTTTACCCAAGGGGTGAACTTTCGTCCCACCGCCACGGCGGCCATAAGTGTTCTTTCTACGCTAGCTCCACTACAGGATTCTTGATATTTGTTACAGCTGTGGGGCTGGATCTAGAGCAATACCAAGTGGTCCTAAAATTGGTTCGGATGTAGCTCCATTTTCAGATAGCCCCTTTGCTGAACTGTCAGCATTACCGCAATCCTTGGTATCTATAGAAGCATAGAGAGGTGCCATTTCAGACCCTAAAGATCGTGATCGTCACCTAACGACTCTTGCCCATGTGGCTGCTTCTTGAAAAGATTTTTGAGGATATTTTAATTTTCCCGTCTATTGAGTACTGTCCATTTGTCGGTGGTAACGAGTTTTGTGCAGCCATAGTCAACATTTAATACATATATACCAACCGCAATAAATCGAGTTTTCATCGTATCGGAAGCATGAACGCTTACTACTTACCTATAGGTATGGTTCTCGGAGAGGAAGATACAACCACGAGTTTTACCAAATATAAAACGTTGAAGATTTTACCAAAAACAATAAGGTCTCACTCTAAATAGGACTAGGACTTGAACTGAGATTGCCTGTTCCTGGAAACGCCAGAAGGGAAGAGGGGCACAAGCAAGATATAAAGAAACGATAGAAATGAAATTACGCACAATTGGGATTATCAACAAGCAAAGCAAGACAGAAGAACGAGAGCGTTGGTAGAAAATTCTGGAGGAAGCTGAGGCTCATACAACGCTATAGCGCCAATGATGACGATTAAAGGCTCGCGCACATTAGGGCGGGCCGCACCGCACCGCATTGCATAACAAAAATCCTCCTACATCACTTTCGAACATTTTACATGAACTATCGCACACTACAGGCAGGCCGCACCGGGCCGCATCGCAGCGCACTGGCGGATCGCTTGCTAGGCGTATTTTTGCGGCGATGTTATGTGTTGTGATGCGGCCCGCCTCAGTGTGCGTTGGAAATCGCAGTTATCGGACGTTGTTGCTCGCGATTTTACTTTAAGCCTGTTCGCTTACTTCAAATGGGATCCCTCGGGATCCCGAGATTTTTGACAATAAAATTGAAGAGTGGGGATAAAAATATGAAAGTAAAGGCTCGCGCATACTACAGCCGCGACAGGCCGCAGCGCATCGCATTGCAAAATTGCGCCAAAGCACATAAGGAGTCGCAGCGGGCCGCGCCGCAAAGCAATAATGAATCAGTCAGCCGTGAAGTCCAAAGCGATGGATAGTTCTGATGAGGAGGTATATTTATTCAACCTTCTGTACAACCTACAATTCTTTGTACTGTTCTACTAACGAAATTAGTAATTCTTCATCCATTCCTTAACGAAAAACACCAACACCATGCGAGTATGTAAAAAGGGACGTGAATAGTTACAACGCGAAAAAAATAGTAAAATAATTAAGCACAGTACGATTTATGTACATTAAAATAACAAATTACCTGAGTTGCTGTTGTTGAACATCGAGTCAATAATTAAAGTAAAATCGCGAGCAACAACGTCCGATAACTGCGATTTCCAACGCACACTGAGGCGGGCCGCATCACAACACATAACATCGCCGCAAAAATACGCCTAGCAAGCGATCCGCCAGTGCGCTGCGATGCGGCCCGGTGCGGCCTGCCTGTAGTGTGCGATAGTTCATATAAAATGTTCGAAAGTGATGTAGGAGGATTTTTGTTATGCGGTGCGGTGCGGCCCGCCCTAATGTGCGCGAGCCTTAAAGGCCGCATTTCGATCCGCCAGTGCGCTGCGATGCGGCCCGGTGCGGCCTGCCTGTAGTGTGCGATAGTTCATATAAAATGTTCGAAAGTGATGTAGGAGGATTTTTGTTATGCGGTGCGGTGCGGCCCGCCCTAATGTGCGCGAGCCTTAAAGGCTCGCGCACATTAGGGCGGGCCGCACCGCACCGCATTTCATAACAAAAATCCTCCTACATCACTTTCGAACATTTTACATGAACTATCGCACACTACAGGCAGGCCGCACCGGGCCGCATCGCAGCGCACTGACGGATCGCTTGCTAGGCGTATTTTTGCGGCGATGTTATGTGTTGTGATGCGACCCGCCTCAGTGTGCGCTGGAAATCGCAGTTATCGGACGTTGTTGTTCGCGATTTTACTTTAATTATTGACTCGATGTTCAACAACAGCAACTCAGGTAATTTGTTATTTTAATGTAAATCGTACTGTGCTTAATTATTTTACTATTTTTTTCGCTTTGTAACTATTCACGTCCCTTTTTACATACTCGCATGGTGTTGGTGTTTTTCGTTAAGGAATGGATGAAGAATTACTAATTTCGTTAGTAGAACAGTACAAAGAATTGTACGACCTCCAACACCCCAATTATGATGATGCATACTCCTCGTCAAACAGAAGGTTGAATAAATATAACTCCTCATCACAACTATCCATCGCTTTGGACTTCACGGCTGACTGATTCATTATTGCTTTGCGGCGCGGCCCGCTGCGACTCCTTATGTGCTTTGGCGCAATTTTGCAATACGATGCGCTGCGGCCTGTCGCGGCTGTAGTATGCGCGAACCTTAAGCGAACACTTTCTGGGATGATTTTTGCAAATCTAAAGCCGCGTCTCCACCAACCGAACATGTTTGCCGAACAGTTTTCGCGAACATTAAAACGGACAAACATTCCACATTTGGTTCCTTTTCGACGAACATTTTCAATTGCTCACAAATCAATGTTCGCTACAACACCGAACAATGTTCGGCGGACATCACAAATGTCTGCCGAACACTGTTCGGCGAACATGTTCGGTTGGTGGAGACGCGGCTTAACCTATAAATCACTTGGGTCTTTAAATTAATGACATAAAGGTATTGAAACTAATAATTTATGCATGAAATTATTTAAAATCTTGTTACTAGGCACCAAATAAAGAACTTATTTTCATCACGTCGTAATCGTTTTGATTTAACATGATAATTGACAGTTCCTTTTGACAATTCAAATACACTACAAACAGCAATCCACAATCGCCGGGACTCAAAACCTCTGGCACAAATTGGCAAGAGGGGAAGCGAAAATTTCCCCTCTTTTTCGAGCCCGAAAAAGTAAGCGAACACGAAATGAGCGCAAATGGGATCCCGAGGGATCCCATTTGAAGTAAGCGAACAGGCTTTTTAATTATTGACTCGATGTTCAACAACAGCAACTCAGTTAATTTGTTATTTTAATGTAAATCGTACTGTGCTTAATTATTTTACTATTTTTTTCACTTTCGCTTTTATTTTACTATTTTTTTCGCTTTGACTGATTCATTATTGCTTTGCGGCGCGGCCCGCTGCGACTCCTTATGTGCTTTGGCGCAATTTTGCAATGCGATGCGCTGCGGCCTGTCGCGGCTGTAGTATGCGCTAGCCTTTAAAGGAACACTTTTAAGCAGATTAAAATTATAAAGTGACTAAAAATCCGTTTCTTATCTCTTAATTTTATGCGTGATAAAAAATCTCAGCTAGTAATTAAATTTGAAATTTTTATATCTTTTTTTTAAATAAATTATACAAAACTGCAAAATTAGCAATTTAACATAACAAAATCTGTCCAACAATTTCCCTAAGTATCTCAATTAGCGTTTTATCTTGCTGGTAAAATTGACATCGTAGTACATCTAAAATCTCCAAGTGTCGTCATTTCTATAAGCACGATAAATATCTGAACTCACCATCGCCATCCCTTCATCCCCTTCAGCCCTTCACTTCCAATCCATTTCTATTCGTTAATGTTTTAACTTTGTCAGATAACATAAACTGTGCGCCCATGGCGGGGAGCGGGTCCGGGGAGATCTATAAATCTGCTAACAATATTCTGGGTGAAACGACACTAGGACGAAATTAGTCCTGGATTTTGCCCAGACTCAACTTCTTGTAGCTTGATTTATGGTCCTTTCTACTCTACTATTTCTTGTCGAAATATTCTGTTGGCTTTTAACTCTATACTCGTTTCGGGGGTGAATAATGGTATCCGAGGAGCACGGCTGTTCTGTGCTGTATTAATTACGATCGAGATACACTGGGGAAATATCGTCCTGATTTATGGCTCCTCGCATCCATTTTTTTCATACTTTTCAATTGCTCATTTAGTTGCCATACTGAACAGCAATTACACCACGATGAAATCTTAAAAGAAAAACGTTACACACACTATTTTCCGGCAGTTTGTGAACTCTATCAAGCATACAATAACAAGTTTCCGGGTGGCAATAAATTAATTTCGGGGAAATTGCTTTGTTCTCCTCAATTTCTAAAGCCAATGCTGCCATACAAAATTTTGCGATTACAAATAACTCTGGCAGGGCTCCTAATTGGATGGTAGCCAGTCCTATCAAGCATTTTATGATGTCTAAATAAAAACTGTTTGTAGAGTTAATTACGGAAGAAGTGGAGATTGTTGATTACTAAAAACCCAATTAAGCATTTCCGTCATTATGAATCTGGTCTTTTAATAGGGCTCGGTCTGCCCTCATTCGTCTCGTTCCCCTTCACTAATCTTTTCTTCCTGACTGGTTTTCCGTTCTGATGATTTATCGATTTCTAATGGTATACTAGAGCGATACAGGATGCTACCTCCTCATTTTTCTTCTCACGATAGTAATTGCTTTCATTATGATCCGCAACTCAATATTTATTTTTCTTTTCCGAGAGATAGAAAACATTATTCTTCGATAACTTTTTATTTGTCGATGATTTTCTTTTTCAAAGTACATTTTGCATACTGTTCCACCAGTGATTTATGCGAGCTCACTCTTATGTTGTTTCCTTAATTGGAGATGGTAAATGTTTCGTAGTATAGAATTCGTTCATCTATGTTTATTTGACACGCCTTTTAGATAATTTTTTTTTTTTTAATTTTCTGTTACAATCAACGAAATTTTGAAGTAGACTTGATATTATTAAAGGCAAGTTCTTGTTCTTACAGTGATCGACAAATTTCTCATTTTTCTGAGTGTAACTAGGAGCGATTCTTTTCCTATTTCAGCACGACTTTATTCAACATTGGAGGGAATGGCTAACAAAGGCCTCGGAAAGTAGTGGCACCCGATTACGAGGTGTGACAATTAAGTAATGAGACTGATTATATTGCCGCGATTGTGGTAACCCTGCGACCTTGAAATTCCCTTTCCCTTCTCTCGGCATCCTTAGTCGTACCCAGGTGTTTCGATGGCATAAAGAGTTTAAGGAGGGGCGTGAAAGCGTGGAAGACGAGGCGCGGAGCGGGAGACCAGTCGAGGTGCGGACTGACACGAATGCACCCTGATCCGTGAAGATCGGCGTTTAACAGTTCGAATGTTGGCGTCGGAACTGGGTATGAACCGTGAAACAGTAAGACCAATTTTAACCGACAATTTAGGGATGAGAAAGTTGTGCGCGAAGATGGTTCCAAGGAACCTTTCCGAGGAGCAAAAGCAGCATCGAATGCCCGTCGCAGAAGACTGTTTGGAACAAGTGGAAAACGATCCCACGCTGCTTGATCGAGTTATTACAGGCGATGAGCGCTGGTTTTTTCAATACGACCCGGAAACCAAACGCCAAAGCTCACAATGGTTGTCTCCCCGACGCGTTGTTCTTGATTTCGTTTTTCCATTTTCGTGACGAGCACCACGAACACACGTTTACTCAACACGACAGAGCAGGCGAACTAAACAAGCTAGAGCGATGGCAAATATATCAATGGAGAGGGGAAGGATGCCGAGGGAAGGGAAAGGGAATTTCAAGGTCGCAGGGTTACCACAATCGCGGCAATATAATCAGTCTCATTACTTAATTGTCACACCTCGTAGTCACTTCATTTAAAACCCAAGAAGAGTTACTGCAGACGAACGCCTAGCAGATCTGTTAGCAAGTCCTAATCCCACCTCCAGCGGGGCTCCCTGGGGTACTTCTTCGAAAAGAGCTAACGGGTGACGGGCGATTGGCGAGTTATCTGCGCCACAAAACAGAGTTTTAAGTCGGTTGAGCTGAGGGTTAGCATTGCTACGAATCGACAAACAATGCCTCGGAATCGGATGGACAACACAACCTTTGCTTTTCGAACAAGGACACGAATGGGAGCATAGAATATAAGAACAGTGTTTGCTGATGGACATCTGGATGAAGTCCTCAACGAGATGAATCGATAAAAAATCAAGATCATGGAACTCAACGAAACCAGATGGCCCGACGCGGGGAACATATCTGCCCAAACTTATATTCTGGCAGAAACGAACCTGAAAGCCGTAGGAATGCTGTTGGCGTAATACTCAACAAAGAAGCCAGGTCCAACCTCATTACCTGGTCACCAGTTTCTGAGAGGATTATTACTGTGTGCCTGCGTACCAGACTAAGAAGTAGCTAGCTATACTAGCTACGCTAGTAGCTACCAATGCTACGCAACTGAAGACGCAGACGACGACAGGAAGAATTCTATATGCGGCTCAATCAGGTTTTTCGCTCTATTCCAAGGGGAGACGAGATTTAGATGGAAACCGGCAACAAATATTAAACCAGGAAATAGTTTCTGATGACACAAATATTGAAGAGCTATGGAGTACGACAAAGGGCACTATATTGACGGCTGCGGAAACGAGCATCGGTTACGTCCAAAGAAACCAGCAACACTGGATCTCGGACACAACCTGGCAAAACATAAAACGCCGAAGGCCCCTCAAAAATAACGTGAACTCTACAAGCGACCCGGACAAACGCCATCAACTTGAACGGGAATACTTCAAATTACACCGAGATGTAAAAAGAAGCGTCCGGCGTGATAAAAGGCAGCACATAAACGAGCTCGCAGAAAAAGCAGACACGGCAGACACAGGCAACAGTAAAGGGCAGTACTCTACTAAAAAGCGTGCCGTTAAGATTGCGGATGGAAGGCTGCTGTGCAGTGACGAGGAGCAGCTCCAAAGATGGAGAGATTACTTCTTCGCCGCCTTGAAGGATTCACTTACACAGGAACCACAGGAAAACAGCAACAATGCACAGCCGATAATAATCGCCACCCGGGCCCCAACCGAAACGGAAATAGTAACCGCAATTCACGTAATGGCCAATGGTATAGCAGTTGAAAAAGATGGCATCCCGTCGGAATTGTTGAAAGCCGATTCAATCCTCATAGCAGCCTTTAGCCAATACTGGAAAAAGCGTGTAACACCTGTACCTTTCCGGAGGTGGAAGGAAGGTATCATAGTCAAAATAACAAAAAGGGGGACCTAACAATATGTGACAACTGGAGAGGCATTTGTTTATTATCTACTGTGAGCAAAATTTTGTCTATCTATTTATCTAGGATAAGAGAGGCGTAGACCGTATGCTTAGAAGCCAGCAGGCTGGATTCATAAAGTGCCACTCCTGCATAGACCATATTAACACCTTGAGAATCATAGTGGAGCATTCTACTGAATTCCGATCCCCCCTATACCTTGCTTTCGTCGGCTATGAGAAAGCGTTCGACTAGTAGCTTTATAAGGCAGGCACTATGGCAACGTGCACTGCCTGATAAAATAATAGAATTTGTAAAAGACCTATAACAATTCCAAATGCAGAGTTCTCCATAACGGAAAATTATCCTTTGAGGTGAGTTCAGGAGTACGACAAGGATGTCTACTTTCACCATTACTATTTTTTATAGTACATATTAACGACATCCTCGTCACGCCCTAGATAGTATAACAGGCGGCATACAGTGGGGTTTGCTAGACCGCCTTAATGATCTCGACTCCCCGGATGATATCTGTTTGCTGTCCCACAGACACCAGGACCTCAAAAACATGTTAAAACAATTTGGCAACAGAAAGTAGTCCAGTAGGCTTAAGGCTGAATCCGATTAAAACCAAAGAAATGCAAATTGCACTGCTGCACTGACAAAATTTTATCGCTACTTTCATAGTGACTTTTCCTCCGAGCTAAAAGCTCTCCTGCCTCCACGGCAATCCTATACTCGCAACACCAGATTAGCCCACTCGTCTCATTCCCTCCACCTGCAACTCCCCCTTTCACGCACTCAACAGGATATGAATTCGTTTGTAAATAGAACAACTCGACTGTGGAATAATCTCTCGCAGTCAGTTTTTCCGAGCTCCTACAACATCCAAGAGTTCAAACGCAGGGTTCATCACCACCTTCTTCAATACCCCCCCCCCCCGTACCTTTATGATCCTTAACCTATTCCCCCTCCCTCCCTCCCGTACTAAGCTTACTGCTAGACATTGCACCATGACATGACAAATGACATGACGGACTGGTAGTACAAAGGGTGACTACTGAGCTTAGCACTGCCACATAAAAAAAAAAATGCAAACACCCTTGAACAAACTGCGCGGAATTACCGTGACGGGGAACTGGTAGATAAATTCTGCTACCTAGCTACCTAGTAGTACTATTACCGAAAATAGCGAGGCCGAAGAAGACGTCAATTCCAGAATAAATAAAGCTCGAAGAGCATATATGTATTCATCACAGGGCGCCTACAAGTCTTCATCAACAGATGCCTGCGTCGTATCCTAAAATCCCGCTGGCAAGATAGAATTTCAAATGGAGAACTATGGCGTCGTGCCAGTATAGAAAGGATAGGCGACTAAATCAGGCGAAGGAGATTGAATTGGATTGGCGCGAAAACGAGAGTCTAGCCAAACCGGCCCTTGACTGGAATCCGCTGGAGGGCAACTGGTTTGTCCTATGTCCCATGAGGGAGTAAAGGGGAATAAAATGTCCATTCAACATACTAAGTGCAGTTTTAATTGATAACGTTTCTTCATTTTTCTTCTAAAACTTTAATGCCTTCACCAAGCTTTTCTGGGGTATTTGTTTTATACATGCGCGGAATGCCACGACGTTCACCAAGCTTTTCTGGGGAATATGTTTTATACATGCGCGGAATGCCACGACATTTGAAAAGATCTATACATGGTACCGAACTGATCCTTAACCTATTCCCCCTCCCTCCCTCCCGTACTAAGCTTACTGCTAGACATTGCACCATGACATGACAAATGACATGACGGACTGGTAGTACAAAGGGTGACTACTGAGCTTAGCACTGCTACATAAAAAAAAAAATGCAAACACCCTTGAACAAACTGCGCGGAATTACCGTGACGGGGAACTGGTAGATAAATTCTGCTACCTAGCTACCTAGTAGTACTATTACCGAAAATAGCGAGGCCGAAGAAGACGTCAATTCCAGAATAAATAAAGCTCGAAGAGCATATGTATGCCTGTTTCGCATATGGAGATCAACGGAGATCTCCACTAACACCAAATTGCGGCTGTTCAACTCCAACGTTAAGGCTGTTCTTTTGTATGGTTGCGAAACATGGAAAGTCACCCTATTCATCACAGGGCGCCTACAAGTCTTCATCAACAGATGCCTGCGTCGTATCCTAAAATTCCGCTGGCAAGATAGAATTTCAAATGGAGAACTATGGCGTCGTGCCAGTACAGAAAGGATAGGCGACTAAATCAGGCGAAGGAGATTGAATTGGATTGGCGCGAAAACGAGAGTCTAGCCAAACCGGCCCTTGACTGGAATCCGCTGGAGGGCAACTGGTTTGTCCTATGTCCCATGAGGGAGTAAAGGGGAATAAAATGTTCATTCAACATACTAAGTGCAGTTTTAATTGATAACGTTTCTTCATTTTTCTTCTAAAACTTTAATGCCTTCGCCAAGCTTTTCTGGGGTATTTCCCAGCAAACCACATGTAATGCATAGAACAAAGAAATGCATTCGCCGTACATTACAAGTAAGCTATCTGAAAGTTATCAATCAGCGACTGCTTACAAGTGCCTTACAAATACATTACAAGCAATGTATTAGTTAGGATTTTGGGGATTCAAAAGCGTATTATAAAGGGCCAAATACACGAGCACTCCATTCCGCCACGCTAACAAATTTTTGTTGGAGTCTTCAGTAATTAAGCTAATAAAATCGTATCTCATTTCAGATAGCATACATACTGAAAATTATTCATTTTCTATTTTCGAGAGAGATATGAGGGCGACTATACGGACGTCACATGCAAAATACAAAGTTCAACATAAAATTATAATAAATTTTGTTTTAAAAAAATATTTTATTATTAAATGCATTTTTAGTCGATTAGGATCAATGCATTTTTTCCTAGGGCAATCCTAATACTATTCAATACATTTTATTAGTTTTATGAAATGCCTTTTGTAATGCATTTCCCACATCTATAAAATGTATTTGTAATTTATTATTTATCCATTACATACTTCTATATGAAATATATTGTTAATGCATTACAAGCAATGCATTTCATCCTAGGACATGCCTAATGTGTTTTAATGCATTCCGTATTACTTACAAAATGCTTTCTGTAATGAATTTCATTCATTTCTGAAATGTATTGTGAATTCATTTTGTATGCATTCGTGGTTTACTGGGTTGTTTTATACATGCGCGGAATGCCACGACGTTCACCAAGCTTTTCTGGGGAATATGTTTTATACATGCGCGGAATGCCACGACATTTGAAAAGATCTATACATGGTACCGAACTGGCTATTCAAGATTACTTTTCTTACTATTAATGATGAGCAAGCTATAATTGTGTTCTGAGAAGGATTTTATGTCTAGAACCCTTCACAGAGGGCCTAACACAGATTCAGGTTATCAATTTTGAGATGTGGACCGATGCATAAATTACCAATGTTCAAAAACAAAGAAACGCCCATCCAAAAAGGTTTTTATTGGTTGAACTTTTAATATACTCTTCAATTAACAAAATGTGTCAGTTTCATTTGCTACACCTAAAAAATCAAATCTTCTCAGTACTCTTTGCTGAATAGGTTTTCCGTCAAAAGTGAAAACATAGCAGATTACATTATGGAAAGCAAGACAGCAGCTTATCTGAGTGAGTAGTTTTGAAATTAGTTCAAATAAGAAACAATAAATCATATCAGAACAAGAATGGGGAATCACGCCCGGGGGGATGAGGGAGCAGATACTTTTTAGTTAGTTATACTTTGTCCATAACTGCTTTGCTCATCTGGTCGGTAGCTATCAGCACTCCTGTTCTATACAGAATTGCCGTGGCAGATTGTGTAGCGGGAGATAAATTAGAAGGAAATCCCATTTAAGTCCTATAAAACTGTCGCAAATGCAGGAGCTTATCCTTTTCATGCCATTTCTCCAACCCCCCCTTATAGTTCTATAGTAATAAAGCCACGGCATCGCTGGAACAGCTCTGCTCTACAACTTTATGATTAGTTCTATAAGTTCCTAGTTTAGAGAATGGGCTTCAAATATGTTGTTGTATGCTTTTTGTGTGCGGAAACTTTTTAATCAACAATCAGAGCTCGCTGAAAGTTTAAAACTTGTTATTTTTCTGTACGCTAACAAATGAGAGTGGAACTTATTATAGTATGAAATGATGAAGTAGGTACTAAGCAAGGAACACTTTGCGGGCATGTTGAATGAACATCGTTTAAAGGTTTGCAATAAAGCGAAAATGTAATGGAAGTATTTTTGAAATGTACAATAATTTAATATGTTCGGTTATATGTACTTAGGAGGATGTTGATTTCATTTCATTTGCATTCACTTACAGTACAGTAGTTTGGTGTGACTTATTAACCCTGCAACAATTCAACTATTTGTAATGCTCACAACTCCGAAAAAAACTTTTCTATAATTAATTTTTGTTTGCTAACAGTTGTGACAATATAACCGCAGCAGTATAGAAAGAATGAGGATTTTATCAAATTAGACGTAACCGTTGAATAACTTTTGCAATCCATACATATGTAGGTATATAAAAGGTTAATCTAAATCACAACTTCTACAAGGCCATTCTGTTTTAGTTGGATTGCGTCAAATACAAAAATACTCCCTTAAATTAATAATTGTTTTCATTACTTATAATCTTTTGTGTATTATTTTTCAGGTTCAGTCGGAAAACAAATTAAGGGTGGATATCTTTTGCGATATAAAAGTGAGTATTTATTTTAAGGTTTGGTAATAATAATACTTCTATTTAAAAACAAAATATTAGTTTCTCATAGTTAGGCCAATATAAACGGAAGTGATGCATTCATTTTAGTGTTTAAACAATGTTTTCATGACAGTGATTGAAGAAAATTTGAGGATTAAGTACATGAATTTTGAATTTTAATATTGGATATATATCTTTTTATATCGAAGACAAAAACTCAGAAGAGAACCTTTTTCAGCGACGATTCTATTATATGTAAAATAAAATTGGAGGAACGATTTCAATAAAAGATAGGGCAAGTGAGAGTGATAGTAATATCTAGGTGGAGACACGGGAAAAACGAAGGAGGCTGTTATCACTTCAAAAATTGAACTGCAACCGATGGAAAAGTAGTTGGTTCTGGACCCTTAAATCTTAAATGCATATTTCAAATTACGCAAAAGTATTTTTTATCGTGCAAATAATTTCAGTTATGCCTTTGCAAAATTCTATACACCCCATTAGAGAAGAGTACTAAAAAATATAAAATTATAACACATCAGTCATATGTCGCTATAGTTTGGTGGGCCAAGACTAAACAAGTTACGTCGACCCTCAAGTGTAAACATTAACGGCTTGCTTGCTTCTCCATTACCAGAGCTACATATGTGGACCTGTCCCACAGCTGCAATGGAGGCAATGATTGGATCGGCCCCTTTGCATATCTTCATATAGAAATCCGCCGCCATAAGTGCCTTGAGACTTCAAATCTCATCCACCTGGCTCTATACGGTCAAAGGACACATGGATATCCGTAACATTTCCATTTCCAAGGAAACCCAGAGCGATTATCCCGAATCGTTCTAAGTGGGAGGAACTTATTCTTCCTGGGGATCCCAAACATCTCCACTGGTTTACCGACGCACACAGGCGGATTTACTTAAATTTTTGGCCAAAACTTATTGACTGATATAAAAGTTGAAAAATTTGAAGGAATCGAACAAAAAAACATGATTAACAATAACTGAAGCTTTATATTTTTAATTATGCATGTGGAGATAATCCAAAATTTAAAAAATCTGTTGACAATTTTTTGGACATATTAATAGATATCTTATTAGTATTTTTGACGTCAAATGACACAGATAACATCGGTGATAAGATTTAGTGTCAATTAGAACATAGTTCTTTCGCCAATCATACACAGAGTTACACTATGTCTCAAATTTAATTCAGTACTATTGTATTTTATTTTTGCTGGTATTAATGTTTCTATTTGAGTAATAATGTAGTTGTTGTTGAAGCATTAATGGTCAACAACATCTAGATGCAGTCGCATTTTTTAAACAATAGTTTTACCTCAACTGCCTGTGATATCGATTTCCAACTGCATCGGAGCTATAGTAATCAAATAAATGCTTGAATCTGATACTGTGTCATCCTGGAATAGCTGTTTATATTCAGCTTGTCCGGATGTGCCTTGACATCCAGATTTTGTATCCAGAGAAATGGTTTCAAGGTTTTTTAAGGAATAAGGGAGCACGCCAAATGGTGAACACTGCGGCCAAGTAAGGCCTATTGTTTAGGTAACCCACTAGTTCTATCAGCCTTCCGGACGAAGGCAAGAAGGTCTTTAAGTGACCAAAATCAAACTTTAGCAGGGCTCATAAACACTCTGAATCGTTCTTCTACTGAGTCAGATCAGAACAGGATATTCACAAAGACTATGTGTGGAAGTCTCGCCGTTTTCCATGCATAGTCGGCATTTTGTCTCTTGAGACAATCCTTGTTGTGGAGGTGATACCGCAGTCCTACATGGCCAGTCAGATAACCCAAGAGCAGAATTAGGTCTGCTCTGTTTAAAGCGATAGTGCCCCTAACAGCAAACGGTTTTATAAGATCATTAGCCCAATAGGCTAGGTTTAGTCACTTAATTCAATCCTCCATCAGGGACTCGGAGGTAGACCAAGAGATGCCGCAAAAGGGTTCTGGGCCCTGGACCAACGCCTCACACTCCTCCCTCGTTCCAAGCTTGTTTTTTAGAAGTGTAGAAATCACCTCATGCAATGCATGATACAGTCTCACTGATGAGTGATCTAAAAAATCTTGTAACCATACTTTTAAGATGATTCAGTAATAGATATATTTTCCAGGCACCATCTTTTTCTTTTCATATTTTCATAAGGACGCTAAATCTTGCAGTTGCAGTTTTTCTTATTAAATTGTGTTGGACTTTGGTATTTGCCCCAATAACAAGTGCTAAAGCTTTGTCTGAAGTAGAAAGTGTGTAATGTTGTCTTGAAGCGGTATCTTGTTCGGTGACCATAGCTTACATTGTGCAGCAGACTCCAACTGGATCTTCTTGTACGTAAGCAATATCTAGATATAATTGTCGATGTGAAATGACAAATATCTCAGATGTATGTACCTAAATATAAAGAAGTATAGCTTAAAAACCTAGAAACTATCATTTTTTTGAATTCATTTTTATTAATTATTTAAGTAGCTGGAGGGTAGCATATATTAGCAACTAAAATTAACACAGAAATTAAGTTAAGATATGAAACTTTATTATAAACAAACTTGATACCATAGTCTGATTCTAATAAATTTGCAACTTTTCAGGCTAATAATATCAATTATAATTGAAAATTTAACCTATAAATTAGTGTTATTATAGCTCTTATAATTAAACTTAGTAAAATGTAAATATATTCAAAATAACGCAGATACATACCCCCAGATTCACAATCTATGATAAAAGTTACACTGAAGACTTTTAACGACGAGTAATGAAAACATTCGTTATAAATATCATACGAACCATAACTGAATGTAAGAAACCAATCAGATTCAAAAAATTAAGTCAGGTGGTTGTAATGGCTAAGTTCGTTTATTGAGGTTTTGGCCACGAATAAGTGAAAATCCGCCTGTGTGCCACGGCTCAAAGATGGAACATAGTACAGGGGCTGCTATCGCAGGACCCAACTCCAAGGTCTCGATTGCAATGGGTAAGTGGCCCCCTGTTTTCCAGACTGAAATACATGCCATTGCGACCTGCACTAGGCTCAACTTTGAGAAAGGTCTGAAAGGCGCCAACATTAAAATCCTTTCTGACAGCCAAGCTGCCATCAAGGCACTCTCAACGTGGAAGTTGTTCAGTTTCAGAAAAAATGAGGTCTTGCTCTGCTGGGCCCCTGACACTGGGGTATCGAGGGAAATGAG
Source organism: Thereva unica (assembly GCA_949987705.1). Taxonomy (NCBI): domain Eukaryota; kingdom Metazoa; phylum Arthropoda; class Insecta; order Diptera; family Therevidae; genus Thereva; species Thereva unica. Next base: position 121,327,292 of record OX465283.1, on the reverse strand, counting down.
GCTGCAGACGTTGGTCCAGGGCCCAGAACCCTTATGTGGCATCTCTTGGTCCACCTCCAAGCCCCTGGTAGAGGAGTGGATTAAGGAACTAAACCGATCCTATTGCGAATCAGTCCCAGATCTAAGACAGGCTAAAGATCTTTTAAGACCCTTTGCCTTAAGGGGCACTATCACTTTAAATAGAGCGGACTTAAGGCTGCTGGTGGGTTATCTCCCTGGCCATGTAGGACTGCGGTATCACCTCCACAACCTAAGACTGTCTCAAGAGGCAGAATGCCGACTCTGCATGGAAGGCGACGAGACTTCCACGCATATTCTTTTTGAATCTCCTGCTCTGATCTGGCTTAGAAGAAGAACGTTTATCAGAGAGTTTTTGAGTCCTGCTCCAGTCCGGTCTTCGTCCGTCAATTAAAGACCTTCTTGCCTTCATCCGGAAGGCTGATAGTCTGTACCGCTAATGAGGTACGTACATAATAGGCAGTGTTCACCATGTGGGTTGCCCCTCAGTCCTTAAAAAAACATCAGTTATTATTGGAGTGAATAAAAATTCAACGTAAGTGTCCACTCCATTTTTTGATATTTGAATACTTAGTGAATACTTAGTTTGGCGTAAATAAAAATAATCTGCGTTAGGTTTCGCTAAGTACTTCACACTGTCATTTCTCCATACAGAGTGAACACTTCATTTTGATGGGAATAAAACAAAGTTTTAACCTTTGTCTGTGAGTGAACAGTTGTAAAATTTGAGGATGATGGCAAGGACCTTTTCCATTCATTTTAATAAAACAAATTTAAAAAAAAACTTTTAAAATAAATACTTTTATATATAAAATGCACTACTAAAGAGTAAAAAATAATTTCTCTTTGGCAGTGAGATACATAAGAAAAATTTCATTGTAAAAATCGTAACAAACCCGGTGAGCAATCTCACTCCAGAACTCAGTATTGGAAATCTTCTTCTTAATTGTCCAAGTACCCCTTCCGTGATAACTCTTTCACGAGTATGTAATTTGTTGTACGTTTGTTCTGCAATGGTTGCTGCATTTCTAAAAGGTGTGATAATCCATGGTGTCAGGACATGACCCTCATCTCCGAGCAAAATGTCTCCAGCAGAATTTTCATTAAGAATACTCGATACTACAGAGTTTCGCCAGATTCGTGAGTCGTGGACGTCTGCACTTGTAAATTGTTCTTGTCCATTTACCGTCGCCTGCACATTTAATGAAAAAAAAACCTTTTCAACTTAGGTACTCGTCTCCGTAAAACTTGGCTTTAATATTTAAATATGAGTGCAATCTAAAGCACCTATTGCGCTAGGAAAATTATATGTGCCACTCTTCTTTTGCTTTTCTCATTTCCTCAAAGGCGGTTAGAAATTTAATCCAGCGGGCCTTCAAAGAAGTTGTACAACATACATACTTCCAAAAAAATTTCTATAGGTTCCGGGGTCTCCCTTTGGAATTGTTTCTCCAGCATCATTGGATAAGAAATGATTGCTTTTGCACGTTATCGAATTCAAATCGGTCCAATGATTTGAAATTATCACCTGTTACGCAGAAGCGTCGAGTATTATAAATCTTCCCATTATGGGTTTATATATTTTTATACATTTTTATCTTCTTTTTTGAAATTTTGCGATTATTACATATAGTCCGGGAAATTAGCATTTTAAGGACATAAAATTCCAAAATAGCTGAAAATTGGTACACCGCTTCCTTGCGACTTTTTAAGAAAACAATTTCGGAATCCAAAAAAACATGGCCACCGGAGATATCGCGTTTTTCCCGAGTGTTCCATATATGTCGGTTTCTATAAGTCATACAACCCCATGCGGGCACCCAAAATGTTGACAATGAAATTCTCCACAACTTGAGTTTTTACAAAAACCCGACCCGATTAACTCTTTGAAAGTTATTCAAGCTCAAAGTTTTCGAAAATCACTTTTTTTTCCAAAACGTTATTGCCTACAAAAAGTCCTCCTGCTATTTTTTCGAAAACTTAATCCTTTCGAAGTTATTCAAGAAATCAAAAATTCAATTCAAGAAATCACTCAAAATCGTTTTTTTTCTCGAATATTGTATTCTGTAGGCAAAACATTTTATTCATCTACTTATACCAAACATTATTGCCTACAAAATACAATTTTCCAAAAAAAAGTTTTGAGTGATTTTTTCGCCAAAAGGTGATTTTTGCAAACAATCCGAAATTGGTTTCTTAAAAAGTCACAAGGAAGCTGTGTACCAGTTTCCAACCATTTTGGAGTTTCGTCTCCTTTCGTGCGTTTTTTTGCTAGTTTTCCCGGTCACAGCTAATGCCTCCAAATCCTGTTACATTTCAATGTATAGGATTTTAAGGACACAAAATTCCAAAATAGCTGAAAATTAGATACCGACCGTTTTCCACCTACCGTTCCTACCGAACACATGCCTACCTTATCAAACGCGTGTCATTAACCATCCAACCACCCTTTTTCCACGATCTTTGATGATTCCAATATCCATTCCTACGTGATTCATTTTTCGTTACCTGTTATGAGAAGTTTAAGAAGTAGGTCAATTTCATAGTGTTTCAGCAAAGCATCGCAGATGTTAATTCGGCTTATAATGTTCTTCGTGTTTAACTCGTGAGGAACTAGTGATGAGCAAGACTGGTCTTGCAGTCTTGGTTAGTCTTGCAAATTTAGAAAGACTTCTTCGGTCAGACAGGGCAAGACAATACTGCAAGATCAAGACATCAAGACATTGTGCTCATCACTAAGTGCCGAAAGACTTGCAGTGATGAGCAGAAAGCCTTGCAACAAATCTTACAAAAAGTCTTTCGGCAATTCTAGCAAAAAGTCTTGCAGTCTTGTCTTGGTCTTGCTAAATGTACAAGAGAAGACTTTTTGCTCATCACTGCAAGACTTTTGGCATTTAGTGATGAGCACAAACTCTTGCTATCTTGATCTTGCAGTCTTATCTTGTCCTTGTCCTGTCTTGTCTTAGTCTTGCTTTGGTCTTGCTAAATGTACAAGACCAGTCTTGCTCATCACCCATGCATCAGGGTGCTTTTTGTATCCATCATTGTACAAATTGCTCAAAGCAGCTTTGTCGTTAATGCCTAGCTCCATTCCAATATCGACCACGCTAGCATGACTATTCTACTGGATTTTTCATGATTCGACGACAAAAATGTGACTCATCTTTCACATCAAAATTATCAGAACGAAAGTGAGCAAAACAACAGGCACCGTTTCTTTCATAAGCCTGAACAGCGTTTTTATCTTTCTCGTAATGCAAAATATATCGTAACTTTTCATTATTTTTCTTCATTTTCAAACGTAAACAACTTTCCAGCCATTGGACCAATTTCGATGTATCAAGGAAAGTTTATCGGAAAAACCTTTTACATATCTCCTCATTTTTTAAAATTTTCTTTAATGTTAAAAAATGTGCAAAATTTTCCTCTTTTCCTCTCTCTGTCATTAGTTAAAGTTTGTTCGAGAAGCAAATAATTTAATACCTCAATTATCGTTATGAATAGCTTCCGCAGATTAATAATGCAACAAAAGATGAAACACCCACGAAATACCACATCGTGTTGACACAATTCAGTCCTTTAAGTAAATGACATCTCCTAAGTCTGACGAAAGTCTTTTTTTCGTTTTCATCAAAACAAGTTGACAATCTAATCTCTATTAAAGAAGATGTTCGCCCGCCATGTATATATTTTCCTGGGTGAAAATCCTTCATAATAAAATACGCTGTCAAATACAATTTCTGAACAAGCTATGAATATACGTCATAAAATCTTTGCTGAAAGTATCTATAAAAATCATTGCTAAACGGGCCACCATACACGATATACACGTATGGCGGGGCGCACAACCGAGAGAGCACAGTACACGTTTCATTTTGCTTTTACATTCGATTTGCTGCCAGTGCTCCTTTTTCCTATTTTAAGGACTAAATAGCTTTATATGTGGGATTTTAGTGTAGATATCCAGCAGACATATTTGTTCGACCCGGAATCCACAAAAGAAAACATCTGTCACATTCCATACTTAAACTTCATGCCATTGGCTTTTCAGATTTTTCCTTAGCTTCTATCTATTTATCATGGAGCCGAGCGAAGAGTTTGTGGGAGTGAAAATATTAAAGGAGCTGGCGCATGCAGTGGGTGGTGGTGGGTACCCATGGTTCATTTTATACACATGGTGCCGCTGGCGTTCCGTATCACGAGTCACCTTATCCGAACGGGAACACAGTGATAGCTATGGCAAAAGCGAAAGCTGAGACGCACTCAACTTCTCAATTATTCATAAAATTAACATAAACTTCATTATCCCTGCGGAATGAAGACGACCTATGAAAAGCTTAGTCATAGATAGTGGGAAAAAATGTTGGAGATGAAATTGGTATCTCACCCACCCCCGGCCCGTCGTTTTCGGTATTGGAGTGCGAAGCTCTGAATAAGCCGCGCTACAAGTTGCTAGCCGCAAGCAAGCGGTATTTATTCCTTTGTCTCATTTTCACCAGCTTTTCTTTTTTGTTATCTTCCATTTTGCTTACTAGAAATGAGAATCCTCGCCCCAGCCGCAATCACTTCTTCTGGGTGAAGGAAAGAAAAGCTTCTAATTTTCACCCTCCCCATCGCCCAAGACGAAAATGTTTCATTTAAAAATTTTTGTCCACCGGGTGGAAAGAAAGCTGCAAAGAGGGAAATTGCTGGCCTGACAAGGATTCTCTACCCGCAATCCTCGCAGCACGTAAATAATTTAACCGCACTTGGAGTCCTGGCTAGGACTTTCTTATGCGGTGTACACTCCTTATGATACTCCACTCCAGAAATGTGAATGGCTACGGAAAGACCCTCCCTCGTTGATTTTCCAAAATAAATTCAGTTCTTATGAAATGCTTTTGGGGCGAAAATAGCTCGTAAGCAGTCGTCGTTCCACGGGGCTCGAGGACATCCTTGAGAATATATCCGAATGGATATCGCGCTCCTTTCGATGGTTTAAATAATTGATTGTTTCGTAGGAAAATCATTTCCATCGGTTTTGAATCCTCCAGGGCCGCGCATTATTCCGCGCAAAGTAAATAGAGTGCTGTTAATTGCTTTATTAGAAATACACAAGCAATTTGATTTGGCCACCCTGCCGCCCTTCGCAAATAACCAATCGATGGAACGAGGCCAGCCCCAGAAAAAGGAAAAGGATTATCAGGAAATTCTATTAAAATGTACTCAGCTACAAATTTTACAGCTCATGCCGTTGCCGGATTCATCCATCAGACATATTAAGCCTCTGCTGAGAAATAAATGGAATTTTCAAGTTTACCCCCAACCGGCACTATCTGAAAGCGCTGAGTAGAGGCGAATCGGTCAAAACGTGGCACTTTTTCCGAAAAAAAATTGAATCAAGAATGGGATTAAGCCCGGTGAGGAGGCGAACTCCCTCGAAAGTTCAATTTATTTTTTTCCTTCTTTTTTTAAAAAAAAATCTTAGCATAGCAAGAAAACACAACCCGAAAATTTGGTTACGAGATCATCAAGCACGAAGAATAGGTGAGAAACGCCATTCAAGAGGGGGCGAAATTGAGTTATATTCTCCCCACATGAGCAATTTTCTTGGCGGCAAGCAATTTGCAGCGCTATGCCCAAATATGATTTCTGATGTGTGAATTTCTGGGTCGCCGGCAAGGATAACTCAGCATTTATATAAAAATGAAGTGGAAACCACTTTGCGGAAGAAACATCTATTACGGGGATACAAACGTTTTTCACAAGGGCACTGTGTGCTGCAGTTGGTATTCAGATAGAGTTGAATAATGGCATTAAAAGTAATTTTCTTTCTATTTAAATGTTAAAGTAGTGTTTATCCTATGAGTTTGAAAACGTTTGAAAGGAATGTAATAGTAGTGTGCGTGTTTTTTAACAAGAAATGTTTACTTTCTTTCAGTTAGATGTTCTGCCCAAAGAGTACCGAACTGTACGGAACTATTCTACTATTAGTAGCCTACATTCCCCAAATTTGTAAATGAGACCTCTTAAAGAGGCTCAGCTTACGGGTTTGTCATTCAAATCTATTTGGGCAGGCAAGGTCGTAGCGGCTATCGCAGGACTAGCTGCATCGCCTTTCTTGAAGCAAATACTGTAGGTGGAGTCCTCTGCCCGTTCGATCCTTCATAGGTCTAAGGCCTGTCTAAGAATCATAATACCTGAGGAAATATTTGTAGGACACTACATTGCGTGTCAGGCGAGGGAGTACAGGACATCTTCCCAGCTCTCATATCTCCGCTCTAGATGGGGAGGTCGTCCGTTCTAAGCCCGAACTTAGGTATCTGGGATTCATAATTTACCGAAGCCTCAGCTTCAGGATACAATTATATGAAAAATTCGGTTGAAACCCCGAAACCTGAGTTAAAGTGATTTCACTATCTTCGAAATTTTTCGATTTGATAGATTCAAGACTATATTTACCGAGAATGAAAGTCAGCTGATGGGATACCGGGTGTGAGATCGTCAGTCAGGCGACTATTTAAATTATTCAACGCTGAGACCGTAGTCGCGTTCAACAATTAAAATACCCTAGCTCAGCGGTTGGCAACCCAAATCCATCGGCGTGCCACAAAAGAGATAATTAAAACTACTGCACTTTAAGCGTGGCACTAAAAAAAACATTGTGTATGAATATTTGTGTAGTCCTTTCACAAAGAAACTTAAATACCCATTCACATAGGCTGACGGCAGGCCATGGCCTTGAAGGCCAGATCGGCAGGAACGCCCCGACGAAGACCATACATAACTCAGTCTGACTGAGGGATGAGGACTTGAGGGATCCGCCTGACAGGCCGTGGACTGAAGGTTACCTCATGAAGGAGACCTCATACACACAGGCGAAAACGACAGTTTAGTATAGCAGACTGTTAATTTAAGTAAAAAAATCTTCATAACCTTAACAACAACTTCAGTCTGATTAAAAGTTCAGAGGTCGCTGTCAAACAATACTCTATTGAAACTAAATTGAAATACAATAAGAAATATAGTACCTATACTCAATATACCGTTAGAATCATAGCGGCCGTCTCAAGACCCATGTACATCATTGGGGGCTCCGGATTAGAGTCTACAGCTTCCCTTTTCCCTTTACAAACCTTACTGCCTTAAAAAAAACAGTCGGTTTGGTTTCCTGAGCTTCCATGAAGGCCAGCAGTTTTTTATTTTTGGGTTTATTCATGAAAGGTCCCACGAGTAGGGCGGACGAGATAGTCCATCCTGCCAGAGCTGATTACCAGGATAAGGCACTTATACACTACGACCTTGCCGGACAACGGAGGTAACTGTTTACGACCAGAACTCCTTAACCACTTGCGAGTCACCTAAACGTCAGCACGGTAAACACCTTTGCTTAGAAGTGTGGAAATCGGAAGGGAGGAAAAAGGAAAAAGAGAAAGGGGATGAGAAGAGGATGTACCTAGCTTTGTCTGGTCTTTTCGCAATTAGCCTGTTCGTCATGGATAACTAACTAAGTAAGTAAGAAATAAATCTTAGTCTTACGTAATTTTTTCGCAACACCACGCACCAGTAAAAAGTTCGGTTATTTTTGAACGTAAATACATACATAAAAGTTGCTGAAAATTTCTGAAGAAAGAAGTACCCCGAATCTTGGAAAATATCAATACTGGTCTAAACATTTCCAATTTTGACGGTTTGTTAATAAAACTTTCTTTTTCTCATTTACCAAGCTGTTTTGCCTCCGCTGAATTCAGAATAAAAAAGTTGCCTCAAGTAAGCTTCCCAAAAAAAAATAACTTTGAAGGCACTTTTCCCCCTTTTTCCCAACGTCAGCCCTATCTCGTTAATTTCATTCTTATCTGTCTGAAACCCTTTTCTTGTCTGTTAATTTTCATAGGGAAATATTACAAGTAATCTTCTAGCTAAATTCTAAGAAAATTTTAAAATTAATGGAAAGAGATTTTCGCATTTAAATTAAAGGTTACAAGACACGTGCACGCTTCTACTATATCAGGCAATAAATTTTGCAAGTAATCTCGAATGCGATACATAAATTTGCAGACGTAATACGTACAAAACTATACCGACAACAGCCATATTTCAAAGTTTTTTCTTGCATTAATAAATATAAGATGACATTGGAAAACATGTTTCTTATCGTTGTACAGGGGTATGCTGAAATTCTGGAGGGATGATATCAACAAACAAAAAAGATGTATGTGTGTCAAAAAACCAAAATAAAAAGACGTCAAATAGCTTCTGGTCAGTTCGTCTTAATATGGTCTATAACTCCATTGAGGATATACAAAAAAGCTGCCATAAATTAATGACAGGACTTTCTGTCGTAAAATACCGAACATTAACACAAGATTTCCTTTATTTGTGTCCCAATCCGAAATGGACGATCCAGAAGAGAAGCCACTCCGAAGGACCAAAGAAACTTGGAAATTTTCAAGAATCATAAGAAATGCCTTCATTAGCTGCAGACCAACAATTTAGTATTATTAGAATTCCGGCAGTGGTGCCACAACCGAAGCGTGTTGAAACCGCCACATAGTCCTGGAATGTCCTGCCAGGCCTCATTCACATGAGAATACCGCGTTATTGTTTGGGGGTGCGGAGTGTATCGCCCACATTTATCTGCAGGCTTTGGGTTCTTCGTCCTAATTAGGAAGTAAAATATGGAAGTCCCTTCCAAAAGCTGTAAATAAACTGTAATTATGAAATATTTACCTTTCGATCCTGGGTTATTGCGGCTTTTAATCATGCATAATTTTGCCCTCGCCAGCGGCACAAGCGGTTTTTATGATACTTAATCTTTTTTTTAATCGCACTATAACTTGGGACTCTCGTAAAAGTTCCCTTCTCGAATAGGCGACTGTAAAAATGTGGAGCTCATTTCGGAACAGATATTTTCAGATAAAAGTTGCTATGACAACGACACAACCCAATCCGAGGACACACACACTTCCGAAGATATTTTTATCTCATCGAGTTAAAGCATCTACCGTTCGAATTTTAAAGTAACTCTGCTTTAACATCCTGGGTCTTGATCATACTACAGGCAGCCCTGTTTGTTTGTTGTTGTTTTTATTCAGTAGAGTGTCATGTCATTGAGTTAAGACCAAAATTGGCAACAAATTACATAAAAATATTCGTTGTCACCTTCCAAGTATCGAGGGTGGATAGCTTTGTCCTTTTACCGAGGGGTGCAATTGAACTGCCACAAATCTAAACGCGAGATCTTGTCTTTATGGTATTTTGGTCCATTCCCAGCAAAGAGCTTAGTTGAGATAATTGACACTTTGGTATTTCTTAGTGCCAAAGTTGCTCTTTAAAATGCACCAGATAGACTAATCCATCGGATTTGCGTCCCGATAATCACCAGTCACTTTGTCCAAAAAATTAAGTGCAAAACGTTGTTTCGTCGCCATTGGGGGTTAGCCTAGGGAGTAAGGTAGCCAGACCTTCCAGTGGTTCCGGGTTCGAATCCCGGCCAGCCCCACGGTCCTTCGCCTTTTCCACTTTCCCACTTACATAGCTTTCCTTCTTTCTTCTTCCCTCTAATTCCTAATTCCTCCTGTCAAAGCTATCTTTAGACCTTCCCCGCTTCACCAAAGGGCATGTCATTGGCTAATGGATGAGATTCAACTCGTTTCAGGAGTCATAAAACTCCAGCGAGCTGTTTCTCGATGCCCCGATGTCACAGTCGCGACAGTAATGGTTGGGAGAAGGTGGACTAAAAAATATCGCGGGTAGGTTGTGGCAGTTTCTTCCTCCCCGACTAGAGCTGCTGTTCGACATTGTACTCTATAGAATGGATTGTCGACAGTAAAAAGGGCCTTTCCTGAGACTCTAGTCTTTCACAGTTTTACAGTATATGGTCGCGTTTATTCTGTCGTTTGTTCCGTACTTCAAAACTACGAGAGGAGAAGGTATAAATTTTCAAAGGACCTCGGTGGCAAGTAAACTCGGAGGGTTCCTTTGTTCACATGTTGTTCAATTAGGAATGAGGCCTCATTAGAGTAAACCAAATTTTATAGCTCACCATCTTGCGGGCAAGCGAAACAACTCCTTGGCTCTTGCCGCACTAATTTTTTTGCTGCGAAGTAAGATCGTGCGATGTCTGCAACTTCAAAGGCTTTCGTACGAGTTCATTTTGTAACATTCGTTACACGCTTCGCACTGAGCAGCCAACATCATCAACACACTGTTTTTTTTCTTCTAGCGATTTAATAACAAAATTTTCCACTAAAATATAAATCAACACGCACTACACACTCCCCTTACAACAAACCGACTGGGGCCACTGGCGAGCTCTTATCGATAATCATGTAGGATAAATTGAAAGGGCCATTCATTGTGCATTACGAAAATGTTCAAGTTCCCAGAAAACAAATTCAACAATACATTTGGGGCATATTCTTTTTTGGCCCAGATTTGCCCGTGGAATGCCCGCGTGTACAGCTTGGTTCTTGGCCATTTAAATCCGTTTAGTCAAGTTTGTCCGTCGGAAGGCCGTTTGTGCCCCCATTAAAAATGGATAAAAATTCTACGACCGTCATATCTCCCTGAATAAGCCAAGCGGCCGTGATTCGCCCGTAATAAGCCCATTTTTTATTTTTACTCGGGTTAGGAATGCCCCATTTTGTCCCCTTGGAGAAAATCCCCCTTCTTTTACAGAGAAGGCGCACTTCTCAGCTGGGCTGAGAAACATTTACCACTATCCCGTGGCTCAGCTAAGGCATGCAAACATAAAATACCAAGGAGTCACGCCACATTAAAAAGATCCTTTTTGAAGGCCACTTGTGAGCATGCTAAAAACACTCATATTTATATTAAAGCTAATAAGCATGAAATTGACAAGTTCGTACTTGTCATAATTGGTATTAGAGAAGTCGATTGGCAGTGCCAGGATACCCCTGCTCTATGAGCCTGCTCGGAAAGTTCTCTGCGATAAGACCTAATCTCCGCTGGAAGGATGGCATAGACCAGGACACTCAGAGCTTAAGAATGCCAAACTGGATGACATCGGCTCAGAATCGGGCCCGGTGGAGAGAACAGATACGAGAGGCCAGAACCGGATCCCGGTTGCAGATCCGTTAAAGAAGAAGAAGAATAGCACAAATTACTATGAGTTATTAAATATAATCGTATTTAATAGGACAAATTAAAATACTACAAAAATATCCTTCCTTATACTTGTAATGATCTTAGGAAGGCGGTCTCACCTCTTTCTTACTTTACATAACGAAATTCCTTCGCACGACGTATTCGTGTTGACCGACTGATTGAAAATAAGTATTATGTACTCCGTCCACCTCCTTCAAGCCACGCCAATACTGAGTAGCGTGACATGACCTGATCGACATGTGGAGTAGGTAGTAGAAGGGGTAACTCCTAAGATACGTTTTACATCATGAATAAAAACAACAGATATTTTTACACTACAACTTAGACTCACAAGTTTATCTAGCAGAATAGTCACATAACTTTGTACTATTAAGCTAGTACAAACCTACTGCTGGGCCATAGGTCCACAGGTGTATCAATCATTCATCTTGTTAGCAATTATAAAGTGGCGCTTACAGCTATAAATAAATAAAATACTCTTTGTGGTTGTGCGAGGTAAACGAGGGTCGTGAAAGGGGTGGTAAAAAACACATCTGCGAACAAGTAGGTCGCAGGTCACTATAAATAAATACGACAATATTTTTCCTAATTTCATCCTTTCAGAAATGAGATCCAATTTTTCCAGGCCGCCTCTTCGACTAAAAGAAATCGGTGCTATTTGCACAAATTACCTTGCTCCCAGGATAATTACTACCCACAACAAAGCCATCCGATAATGTGCTCTGATTTGACATGAATGCTGCGATGGTAAGCAATTGGAGGTGGAGTATCAAAGTCCCTCCTGGCTGGAGCCCAAGTCTGCTTGTCCTCCTATTTAGAAGTCTTAAGGAATAAGCACCGACATTGTGGGATCCTTCTTTTATGAGCAAAGGATATTAAATTTTAAGCTCTCGTAAATCTTTTCGCGATATACAATTTATCCCTATTTTATGCTAGAAGGTACACAGGATTCTAACGTTTGAAGAATTTTAAGTCTTTCATCCATTCTGTGTATATATACAAAGTATGGTTCCGATATGGCATAGAAGTATCGTAATTACAGCTGACGGAACTCTCTTCAAAAGAGCATTTTAGACAGAATTTTCACAGATTTTAGCTTGTAATTTTGGGCAATTTCGTTAAATTACAAGGTTGTGAGAGCTATGAGTTTTATTTGATCATTTTCTTGTTGTTGTTTTTTTTTTTTTGTTCGAGAACGGTTTTATGCTAATGCCAAGGATACGATTTTGTTATATAGTGAAAAGTTAATTAAGAATTAAAAATTTTGCGGTTTTTAAGATGATACAAAAATTACACTGAAGTTTGTTATATTATTTTATTCACAATTAGTTAATTAGAAAATCAAGCGGTCCGCAAATTTATATTCAAACTTAGGGTATGCACGCATGCATTGCTGCGCCGTAACAAAGCACATCACACATTTCCAGCATTTCGGCTAATGCTATTTTAAACTTCAAAAGTCCTGTAAGTAAAGGTTTTAACGTGCTCCATGTTTGTTTATCTCTCTGTGTTCTCTAGTAATATGGCAGTAGATTTTGTACGATACTCTTAATGTAACCGTTTGCTCCCCAATTGTACCATCCGTAGGTACATAGGTACATGTACCCGCATACACACATACTCCATCCTAATGGGAAAAATTGGGAGCGCTGTCTAAGGAACTAATTTTGAGCGCTGCCAAGTATGCTGCATTACTATAGTATTTAGAAATTCTATAGAACGAAGAAAGCGAGCGTTTATCTTGGTGACCATGAAGAGTAACATAATCATACTCACTAGAGCGATTCTCGTTCGATGCGAAAGGAAGGCAGCATTGGACATGGTTAGTACTTAGTTGGGGAATAGCTTTGGAAAAACCACACTAGCGCTTGGACAGGAAAAATCAATTGCAAAAGATAAACAAAACTAAAAGCTTTTCATTGAGATATTGACGTATCCACAGGCCACCATCAATATTCTCTCTATTAAAAGGCTTTTTTGTAATCCTTCTAAAATTCTTTTAAAGGAGCATTAAAAGGAATGCTCTCCTCTAATGACATGCACTGTTAAAAAGTATATGAAACGGGTATGGGAACGGGGGCGATGAAAGGTTTTTAAGGAGTAATCAAAGATGACTATTGCAACACTTCGTTTCCGGCTGGGTATATACATATAGGCACATACCCACATACATAGTCAATGATACATGCAAACTTAGAAAGTAGCTCAGAATCAATCTTGCTTTTCTATTGTATAAACTCCTAGCATTACCGTAGCATTGTCTAAATGCAGATATTATATTTTTGAGATAGTCTCGTTTTTTATCCTTAATAAATTTTTCGTAACCGTTCGGGCTTGTTTTTCGTGATTTCGTCTTGTCATATTCATTAAGTACATCTTGTTTTGCTTGGATTTTTTATTTCCATACTTTTCTTACATTTACCATCAAACCAGTGACTAATTCTTTTGTCGTTTTGTGTAATCTAATACATTTTTTTTTTGTTTCTGTATTTTTTTTATAGAGTTCCACATCAGGTTCAGATCAGGATGAATTTCCGTTATTCCTTTTTACATTCCTCTTAATATTCTTTCATATTCCATTCCATCTTCTTCATTTCTATTGTGTGCCACTTTCTTTAACTCTTGCCGTTTATTCTATGGTTGCTTAAGGGTATTTAAACTCAAACCCAAGTCAGTCTTTAATTGTTTATATTTTACCTAAAATACATAATACCGATCAGGTAGCCCTAATCAGGCAAATTTCCGCTTAGGTCGGGTGTTCACCTAGCGATCGGTGGACCTACTTATTCTCCTGGTAGTCTGTTACTGTTGACGTCACAGCCTTCGTCAGCTGGTTAGCGTGATTCATTTGTTTCAGGAGGCATAACACTTTAACAAGACTGTCTCCCGCTAGCCATGACGGTTATAACTCACCCGGCTGCTAAAAAATGAGCTCCTACAACATCGAAGAGTGTAAAGACGCACTAGTGGTACAAAGGGTGATTCCTGAGCTAGACCATGCTACATAAAAAAAATGCAGAAAGTGCTGTTGATTATTTGCGGGTTATTCTGAACAAAAAAGTTAAATCACTTATTTATCTACAAAAAAGATTAAATACATTTTTGTCGTCAAATGCATAGTTTCTGAGATATAGAATTAAACGCGTTTCCCTTCACTGTAAATTAAGCATAAGGGTGGGGATGACGCAATTTTGAATTTAAGCTCATAAAAATATATAAAATTATTTGGTAAAAAAAATCCCGTGGGGTACTTTTCGCAAAGAAAAAGTACCTATTTAGTGGACTAAAAGGTGTATTCGAAAAGGGAACTAGGGCCACAGTGGTACAAGTTGCGAATTTTATATCGTTGTTCATTAAATCTCTATTCTTAGGATATTATTGAGGTGTTTGTTATAAATTCTGACTATTTCCCATCTGACTACTCGATTCCATAATAAGAATTCTTTTTCGAGGACAGGCTGTCAATCTTTCGTCCAACCCTTTACCAGGAGGACTAGTTCAGTGTTTGCTTCCTTTTGAGGCGCGAAGCACTCATTTTTCAGTTTCTTCCGTCTGTTAAGCTGAAAATACATAATTGCGTTGCATTGCATTGCAATACTTGATTGAATTTAACTGCAATGCGTTACTGTTCGATCTTGGAAGAGGTTCCTAAAATTATAAATATGAGCAAATAATAAAATACATTTTCAAACATACCTACCTCAAAATAGTTCGAATATTCCACTAGTTAAAAGTAAACAAATCTCCAGCTGCAGCCATCCTATAACGAAAAATAATTAACCACAAAGAAATAGTTCCCATAAAATAAAATACGAACCTGACAACACCAAGAAAAGCATAACCCAACGCTCCACCTCCGCATAAAATTGCAGCTCCCATGAAAACCTTAAAATACATAACAAATTAAAATAAAATTCACTAAAATCAAATATCAAGATACTTACCTCACAGCTGATAGTAGAAATGTCAGTCTCCAACTTGACACCATTACATAAACAGTCAAACAACACAAACACACATAGGAAACACGATCCACAACAAGTTCTGAAGCTCCCCACCAAGCTCCGCTAAGGAAACACGATCCACAACAAGTTCTAAAGCTCCCCACCAGGTCCCACTGACGCATTACAGTGGAGCAAATAAATACCGGAGCGCGTTGCCCAAAAGCTTCAGATCACTCTTGATCTTCTATACGAATTTGAGGTAGAAATCGAAGCGATCTCAACTCGGTCACATTAGACGTTTTGAAGCTAGTGTGAATTTCTGATTATATTAGCTGTATTGGGCTAATATAAATTCTAAATTTCTGATTATATTAGCTGTATTGGGCTAATATAAATTCTTGGTTGCATTAGTTGCCCTGAAGCTAATGCAAATATCTTTATTAACGCAATTTAACTTTCAGCAAAGTTCCGCACCACCATTATCAGGGAGATCTACCATCGTGACCACGCAAAGTTCTAGGAGTACCAAATACCCGGAGAAAGCTGTTACCAACAAAGGTTTTACAGTCGAGACCATCCACACGTAGAGGAAAACTTCGAAGCAGGAGAAAAGCTGTGTTTAAAGGTTGTACAATAAAAAATCGAAAAATTGGATTAGAACAATAAATTTTAGTTAATAAGCAGATTGTAATAATTGAAATAAATTGTTAAGTATTGAGTGAACCTTGCAGTCTTTTTCTCTAACGTCGCATTTATTCACTGAGTTTGTTATAAAGAGGCTATCGGAGCCCTAAACATTTTGGTCCTTCGAGCCGGATATTGTCAAGATTCCGGTATAATAAATATACTCAGTGATTTTAATGTGACTTAGAGAACTGCCTGCATCGTCAAAGTCTTAATCAGAATTTATTATCGAACTATCGCTGAATCCAATCATGGATAAACTTATAAAAAAACAAGAATTATTAGTTGAGGATCTACAAAACTCCCTTCGAAATTACGGAAAGGACTCGAAAACACGGAAGACGACCCAGTATCTTAAAAGGCGTCTTGCTCGCGTAAATTCGTTGTGGGAACAAATTTCAATTAATCATTCTACCCTGCTAGATGCGGCTGCAGAGGAAAAACCCATCGAAGCCGTAGCTGACTATGTATCAGGACCAACCTTTATGGAAATAGAGGAAGTCTACCTGCTTCACGTGGGTGAATTAGAAGACCTGATATCATCAGCAGAAACTTCGAAAACCAGCCCTCCTATCCAAAACTGTGCTCCATCGGGTTCCCCTGGATCAAACGCAAATATTGATCCCGGAGAAAATAATTCGCTAAAGCTCCCTCGCATTTCATTACCAAGCTTTTCCGGAAACTATGCCGAGTGGACATCGTTCCACGATCTTTTTGTAGCCCTCATACATAATAAGAGAAACTTGTCTAATGCCGAAAAACTACATTACTTGAAGGCAAGTACCCATGGTGAGGCTGCGCGACTCATTCAAGGCTTCGCAATCACCGACCTCAATTATGAGACAGCTTGGAATATTTTGAAGGAACGGTTTGACAATAAAAGAATGTTAGTACACGTTCAACTCGATAAATTGTTTAACCAGGCCCAAGCTAGCGAAAACGCCGACTCAGTTAAAAAATTACTCGACACTACCACGGAAAGTGTCCAAAATCTACAAAATCTAGATGTACAAGATATCTTTGATCTAATGTTAATTTATATCGTGACTAGGAAATTGCCTAGAGACTCCTTGCAGCTCTGGGAACAACAAATCGCCAGCGATAATAAGCTACCTTCTTTCGACACTCTAAAGCAATTCCTAGAAACTCGCTTTCGTACACTGGAGGCCATCGATTCAACTAAATCAAACCCAATTAGAAGCATCCAGCAAAGCAAATCTATCCCTAGAATTCAGTCATTCGTCGTTAATCAAATTTCTACATGTGCGCATTGTGGAACGGACCATTCACTGAGAAATTGTCCACAGTTCATCGCGCTTCCTCTCACCGAAAGGAACGTCATCGTGCGACATAGTGGTCTATGTATTAACTGCCTAGGACGCGGACATCATGCTTCAGCCTGTCCTAGTAAACATACCTGCATCCATTGCAAAAAAAGACACCATTCGCTTCTACATGTTAATCCCACCATGCCGACATCTCCAAATCCCACAAACTCTGAGGCAAGCTCGAACCATACGAGTCTCCATTCACTCGATTCTACTACTACAGCTCAAACTGCTATACCGCAAGGCCAGATAAACGCGCTGCATTCTTCATCACATAAAGAAGTCCTTCTCTATACAGCCCTCATAACATTGCAAGGAACGCATGGTATACAGCGGACGTTCAGAGCACTCCTTGACCCAGGCTCACAGTCATCATTTATATCGGAACACGCCGTTCAAACATTAGCGTTGTCCAAAAGGCGTATCACCGCTCCAATATTTGGAGTAGGACAAGCCGAAGTTGGGACAGCTGAGACCATGGTGGAAACAGCTCTAGTAGTTCCATCACACAACTTTACGATGGATGTGACAGCGTTAGTGTTCAAGAATTTAACCAATCCATTGCCATCTCAACCTATCACGTCAACCCAGTGGAATCATGTACAAGGGCTCAAGCTGGCTGATCCTACATTTAATCTTCCAGGCCGCATCGACGTCATTCTTGGTGCAGATATTTATGGATCACTCCTCCTACCCGACATTCGCAGAGGTCTGAAAGGTCAACCTACCGCGCAAAATACGATCCTTGGCTGGATATTAAGTGGAGAAGCATCTAAAGAAGACAGCAACTCGACCCCGATCAACTCTTTTACATCAATATTGTCTTTAACCAGTTTCAGTCAACAAACCCAGAAATTTCAACGTGCTGAAGAAGTCCCCACAACAGCAGAACTCAGACGTGAACAACAGGGCATTCCACGCACGGACAGTCCGTCCAACATCAGAAATCGGCTAACGTCTACACACAAGCCAGGATTTAGTCAGCAATTAGTTCGCCAGAAGCACATCGAGGCTGCTCCTGTTCATCCTCAATCAAAACTCTACTCAACACCAAAGAATAGTCCCACGCAGAATGCAACGCCCACAACGGAAACCAGTGCAAAGAATCCGCTCCATTTAGTGTCACCAGTGGTAAGCAAAGTTTCGTCTAGTACCAAACCCCCCGGCAACAGCATCAACAACAACAGCAGCAAGGTTGTCAGCAGGAACTTCGCCACTACTAAAGGAACTCCGAAAGCCTCTCCGAGTCTGAAGAGGTTCCCATCACATCGCAGTCTCAACTCCGTAGCAGTCTCTCGCAAAATGCTAGGCACTTCGGGATCAAAAAACCCTCCATCCGCAGGACAGCCAATCACATCTGGGCATCATTCGCCACTGAAATCTTCTACATCGGTATCAAGACTGGATGGAATCAGCTTAAAGACGAAGGCAAGAACAAACGGATCCAAAGATAAATTGAACCAAAATTGTAAATCGTCCAAACATAAATCCGATCGGGGCTCGAAGAAGCGCATTTCGGACAAGGTCTTGGATTCTATTGCAGTACGAAAACCTAGGAAGAAAAACGCTCTAATCGACCAACGAGATGTAACTTGTCACCCAGCGGCTGAAAGGAATTTAACCGAGATTAACCTTTATCCACAAAGAGATGCAACGAAGCAGCAGCAGCAACAGTCTATGATGCAAGAACTACAAACCCACTCAGAACGATTAACACTAGTAAATATGTCCCTTGAAGCCCATATCGTTGAATTATCAAAATCCCATTCAGAGATGTCACAACTACGCGACAATCCCCTTTTTCCGGCCAATGAGGAACACCAACAGGACTCTCAACGGCTGCATAGCTCAGCATCAGCATCAAAAACGCTTCCAAATAATCATGAAGCTGATGGAACTCCAGGCGTTACTCCGGATTGGAATAAACATTCATCAAATATTGAAATATCTGTCGCCTGTCTGCAGGACAAATCGATTGAAAAACCCCACTACTCGACAACCCGTCAAGGACCGACCGATCTCCAATCGCAACTTACTGAACTTCACTCAGACAATGCACGTCTTTTAAAGAAGAAAGATGTACATTTTCAATCATTATGTCGTCAAACTGAGAAACTCGAAGACTCTCGCCCTCGAATAGGTACACTACAAAAGTTACCATTTCGAAAATCTAGCCAATATATCGATACTGGAACAACGAAACGTGAACGGAAACTTTCAAATATACTAAAAAACGCGCAGAAAGAACATCAAAGTCCACTCATTAAGCAAGAAGAATTGAACTTCGAACTAAATGAACTCCGCCAAGCCTTAGAGAAATCGACCCATGAAATCGCAAGACTCCGTGAACGAATTATCTTACTAAACTCGACCACTGATGCCGTTAACGTAGAACGGAAGCAGATCGAGTATCAGTTAGTACAAGCCAAGTACAAAGTTTCGAGGAATAACGCAATGTATGTACTATCTGACTTTGAGTACCAAATGAAACAAATCAAAACTATACACGAAGTATCAACAGCTGCAGGACACTACAAACGAATTGTAGGATCAATGCAAGTGCCACGACAAATCCCCACCTCAAAACCTATATCCATAT
Source organism: Thereva unica (assembly GCA_949987705.1). Classification (NCBI taxonomy): domain Eukaryota; kingdom Metazoa; phylum Arthropoda; class Insecta; order Diptera; family Therevidae; genus Thereva; species Thereva unica. Next base: position 121,307,610 of record OX465283.1, on the reverse strand, counting down.
CAGGTCCTATTGAGCATATCCTAAAAAATAAAACAATCACCCTAGACGAATATCAGACACGCCGCAGCCAACCACCGCCCAATGTAATAGTGGAGCCCGCCTTATGGGAGAAAATTAAGGCCCTTCCACTACCATGGACAAGAATTATGAACGCCAAAACATCCTATCGCACCCAGTTCGAAGGGAAAATCTTACGATTCACCCTAAACAAGGACCGAACGTGCCGGGTGGTACTTCACCCCCCAGGGAAACCCCTCCAGCAAGGGCACTCCACTAATGGACTACAAAGGAAGAAAAACCACAACAAACCCAAGAACTAATCATCAAACCTGAAATGAATAAATTCGAATTTGGTGCTTATAAAATAAAATTCGATCAAGTGCAGCAAATCGTGTGTTTTATTAATAAAATCAAAACAATATACATATTTCAGATATCAAATCAAAAAACACAAAGGTCCATCTGTTGAAGCGAACGCTTCAAGGCCCCGGAGGATGTTCGATCTTGGAAGAGGTTCCTAAAATTATAAATATGAGCAAATAATAAAATACATTTTCAAACATACCTACCTCAAAATAGTTCGAATATTCCACTAGTTAAAAGTAAACAAATCTCCAGCTGCAGCCATCCTATAACGAAAAATAATTAACCACAAAGAAATAGTTCCCATAAAATAAAATACGAACCTGACAACACCAAGAAAAGCATAACCCAACGCTCCACCTCCGCATAAAATTGCAGCTCCCATGAAAACCTTAAAATACATAACAAATTAAAATAAAATTCACTAAAATCAAATATCAAGATACTTACCTCACAGCTGATAGTAGAAATGTCAGTCTCCAACTTGACACCATTACATAAACAGTCAAACAACACAAACACACATAGGAAACACGATCCACAACAAGTTCTGAAGCTCCCCACCAAGCTCCGCTAAGGAAACACGATCCACAACAAGTTCTAAAGCTCCCCACCAGGTCCCACTGACGCATTACAGTGGAGCAAATAAATACCGGAGCGCGTTGCCCAAAAGCTTCAGATCACTCTTGATCTTCTATACGAATTTGAGGTAGAAATCGAAGCGATCTCAACTCGGTCACATTAGACGTTTTGAAGCTAGTGTGAATTTCTGATTATATTAGCTGTATTGGGCTAATATAAATTCTAAATTTCTGATTATATTAGCTGTATTGGGCTAATATAAATTCTTGGTTGCATTAGTTGCCCTGAAGCTAATGCAAATATCTTTATTAACGCAATTTAACTTTCAGCAAAGTTCCGCACCACCATTATCAGGGAGATCTACCATCGTGACCACGCAAAGTTCTAGGAGTACCAAATACCCGGAGAAAGCTGTTACCAACAAAGGTTTTACAGTCGAGACCATCCACACGTAGAGGAAAACTTCGAAGCAGGAGAAAAGCTGTGTTTAAAGGTTGTACAATAAAAAATCGAAAAATTGGATTAGAACAATAAATTTTAGTTAATAAGCAGATTGTAATAATTGAAATAAATTGTTAAGTATTGAGTGAACCTTGCAGTCTTTTTCTCTAACGTCGCATTTATTCACTGAGTTTGTTATAAAGAGGCTATCGGAGCCCTAAACAGTTACATTATATGGATTTGACACATTAATGCGTTGCGTGTTGGCACTTAAATGCGTTTTGAAATTTGAATTCATGTTGAATTTGTGTGGAATTCCTCATCAAAAACCATTTTTAATATATCACTGAGTTAATCCGAGCTAATAATATTTTTGCAGATAAAAACAAGACCAATCTGACAGTGTATTGAATGCGTCGTATGCGTAAAAGTTAAAAGTTGAACAACTGTTGCATTGCATTGCGTTGCATTGAAGGTGGTGCTGCATTAATAGATCTGCCATCATTGAAATATACAGTGTAAACTTGATCTGTCAACGCATTCATGCAACGCAATGCAATTATGTACTCCCAGCTTTACTCTTATTACATTAAAAAGGATCCAGAGTCAACCGATGTAAAGTCAACATTTTCGATGAAATGGAGTAAAGATTTGGTATCATTTCTGTCATCATTAATCATTGCGCTCCTTTAATCCCTCATGGGACATAGGGCGGAAAAAGTTGCCCTCCAGCGGACTCTATTTTGCGCGACAGCTCTCAGCTCCGACCAGCATCTTCCAGTTGTTGCGGCTTCTGCTAGTAGGGTTCTCCTCCACGTTGTTCTAGGTCTTCCGACTCGACGAGATCCTTGCGGATTCCAGTCAAGGGCCTGTTTGTCTAGATTTTCGTTTTCTCGTCGAAAAGTGTGGCCAACCAAATTCCATTTCCTTCGTCTGATTTGGTCGTCTATACTTTCTTGGCCGGCACGGCGCCATAGTTCTTCGTTTGAAATTTTATCCTGCCAGCGGATTTTTAGGATACGACGCAGGCATCTGTTGATGAAGACTTGTAGGCGCCCTGTGATGAATTGGGTGACTTTCCATGTTTCGCAACCGTACAAAAGTACTGCCTTAACGTTGGAGTTGAACAGCCGCAATTTGGTGCTAGTGGAGATCTCCGTTGTTCTCATCTTCTTATGCACCGCCATTTTCGGTAATAATTCTACCGAGATAGCAAAATTTATCGACCAGTTCCACGTCACGGTTATTCAGCGCAGTCCGTTCAATGGTGTTTGCATTTATCCGCATTTCTTTAGTTTTAGTCGGATTTAGCCTTAAGCCTGCTGGACTACTTTCTGTTGCCAAATTGTTAAGCATGTTTTTGAGGTCCTGATGTCTCTGGGCCAGCAAACAGATATCATCTGCATAGTCGAGATCCTTAAGGCGGTCTAACAAACCCCATTGTATGCCGCCTGTTCTACTATCTAGAGCGCCGACAAGGATGTCATTTATTACTATAAGAAATAGTAAAGGCGAGAGTAGGCATCCTTGTCGTACTCCTGAGCTCACCTCGAAGCTGTCGGATAATTTTCCATTATGGAGAACTCTGCATTTGGAATTGTTATATAGGGCTTTTATCAATTCTATTATTTTATCAGGCAGTCCCCGTCGCCGTAGTGCCTGCCATATAAAGCTCCTATTAACCGAGTCGAACGCTTTCTCATAATCTACGAAAGCAAGGTAAAGGGGGGATCGGAATTCAGTAGACTGCTCCACTATTATACGTAAGGTGTTGATATGATCAATACAGGAGCGGCCCTTCCTGAATCCGGCCTGCTGCCTCCTAAGCGTCCGGTCTACTGCCTCACTTATCCTAGATAGTAATATATGGGACAAAATTTTGCCCACTGTAGATAGTAAACAGATGCCTCTCCAGTTGTCGCATATTGTTAGGTCCCCCTTTTTTGGTCTTTTGACTATGATACCTTCCGTCCAATCCTCCGGAAAGGTACAGGTGTTCCATGCTATTTCCAGGATTGGCTGAAGCGCGTCTGCTGTGAGTCTTGAATCGGCTTTCAACAATTCTGGGAGGATCTTTCCCAGCTGCTTAACCATTGGCCATCGCATGAATCGCGTTTACTATTTCCGTCTTGGATTTGGCCCGGGTGGTGATTCTTATTGGCTGTGCATTGTTGCTGTTTTCCTGAGGTTCCTGTGCAAGTGAACCATTCAGGGCGGCGAAGAAGGAATCTCTCCATCTTTGGAGTTGCTCGTCGTCGCTGCACTGCACCCTTCCATCCGCACTCTTAACGGCATGCTTTTTAGTAGAATGCCTTCCCGAGAGCTGTTTAGTAATTTGGTACAGCACCTTACTGTTGCCCTTGTTTTTCCGCGTTTTCCGCTTTTTCTGCAAGCTCATTTATCTGCTGTCTGTTATCACGCCGGACACTTGTCTTTACCTCCCGGTGTACTTTGGAGTATTCCCGTTCCAGTTGTTAACGTATTGTGGCTTGTAGAGTTTACGTTATTTTTTAGGGCTCTCCTGCGTTCTATTTTTTGTCAGGTTGTGTCCTAGATCCAGTGATGCTGGTTTCTTTGGACATAACCGATGCTTGTTTCCGCAGCCGTCAATATTGCGCCCTTTGTTGTACTCCACGGCTCAATATTTGGGTCGTCAGAAAGGGTGTGCTGGTTTAATATTTGTTGTAGGTTTCCAGCAAACTCTCGCTTTTTAACGCTCTCCCGCAGAAGAACTACATTAAACCGGCTACGGGTTCTAGCATCGTGTTGCACGTTTCTGATTGAGGCGATTTTTAGGCGAATAGTTGCTACAACCAAATGGTGGTCGCTTCCAGTGTCTGCTCCCCTGAAACTCCTGACATCCTCAAGGATAGTTCTCCATCTGCAGCTGACGGCCACATGATCTATCTGATTTCTCGTTCTACCATCGGGCGATGCCCAGGTCTCGTTGTGTACAGTGTACGCCGCTTATTGTGATCACTTTGAGACCACTACTTTTTGATAACAATAACCGAATGATAACATTAGGCGAACAGTACTTTTTCATGCATTTTTTCGGGTACTGAACACCACGTCGAACAATGAATCGTGGGAAATTTTAACTCGCCAAGATTAGAAATTGGAACAATAGGATTAGAATAGAAAATAAAAATATAGGATTTATGAATAGGAATCCTTTTATCTGAAAATATTTCTAAAAATAGCATTTCTTAATCTCCAAAATTAAGGATTACAACTTAAAACAAAAAATTTTCCTCCTTGAAATCGATAACAATAAGCTACTTTTGATTACAATAAGCGGATTATTTTCAATGTACAGTGTACGCCGCTTATTGTGATCACTTTGAGACCACTACTTTTTGATAACAATAACCGAATGATAACATTAGGCGAACAGTACTTTTTCATGCATTTTTTCGGGTACTGAACACCACGTCGAACAATGAATCGTGGGAAATTTTAACTCGCCAAGATTAGAAATTGGAACAATAGGATTAGAATAGAAAATAAAAATATAGGATTTATGAATAGGAATCCTTTTATCTGAAAATATTTCTAAAAATAGCATTTCTTAATCTCCAAAATTAAGGATTACAACTTAAAACAAAAAATTTTCCTCCTTGAAATCGATAACAATAAGCTACTTTTGATTACAATAAGCGGATTATTTTCAATGTACATATCTTCTTGTGACAAAACTAAGTGCCACCTACCATGAGTTGATAGGAGCTACAGAAGTCAACGAAAAGCTCAGCTCAATTGTTTGTTCAAGGCCGGTGTTGTCACGGCCGATCTGTGCGTTTAAGTCACCCATTAATACAATGATGTCTCCCCTTGGAATAGAGCGAAAAACCTCATTCAGTCGCAAATAGAATTCGCCTTTGATGTCATCTTCAGCGTCTTCAGTTGGAGCATAGCATTGGACTACCGTCTGGTACGCAGGCGCACGGTAATAATCCTCTCAGAAACTGGTGACCAACTAATGAGGCTGGACCTACCCAGCAAACCACATGTAATGCATAGAACAAAGAAATGCATTCGCCGTACATTACAAGTAAGCTATCTGAAAGTTATCAATCAGCGACTGCTTACAAGTACCTTACAAATACATTACAAGCAATGTATTAAATTGTTAGGATTTTGGGGATTCAAAAGCGTATTATAAAGGACCAAATACACGAGCCCTCCATTCCGCCACGCTAACTAATTTTTGTTGGAGTCTTCAGTAATTAAGCTAATAAAATCGTATCTCATTTCAGATAGCATACATACTGAAAATTATTCATTTTCTATTTTCGAGAGAGATATGAGGGCGACGGACGTCACATGGTAGAACACATATCCAGAAATTCAGGGCATCTTAAATACAAAGTTCAACATAAAATTATAATAAATTTTGTTTTCAAAAAATATTATTTTATTATTAAATGCATTTTTAGTCGATTAGAATCAATGCATTTCTTCCTAGGGCAATCCTAATATTCAATACATTTTATTAGTTTTATGAAATGCCTTTTGCAATGCTTTTCCCACATCTATAAAATGTATTTGTAATTTATTATTTATGCATTACATACTTCTATATGAAATATATTGTTAATGCATTACAAGCAATGCATTTCATCCTAGGACATGCCTTATGTGTTTTAATGCATTCCGTATTACTTACAAAATGCTTTCTGTAATGAATTTCATTCATTTCTGAAATGTATTGTGAATTCATTTTGTATGCATTCGTGGTTTACTGGGTGGCTTCTTTGGTGAGTATTACACCAATGCCACTCCTACGGCTTTCAGTTTCGTTTCTCCCAGAATATAAAAAGGACTCACCATTTGGGCAGATATGTTCCCCCGCATCGGGCCATCTGGTCTCGCTAAGTCCCATGATCTTGATTTTATATCAATTCATGTCGTTGAGGACTTCATCCAGCCGTCCCTCAGCAAGCAGCGTTCTCACATTCCATGATCCGATTCATGTCCTTGTTCGAAAAGCAAAGGTCGTCGTCGTGTTGTCCATCCGGTTCCGAGGCATTGTTTGCCGATTCGTATAAATGGTATTTTTTAGGGGAGCGGGTTGCTAACCCTCAGCCCAACCGACTTAAAACTCTGTTTTGTGGTGCAGAGAGCTCGCCATTCGCCCGTCTCCCGCTAGCTCCTTCCGAAGAAGTACCCCAGGGGCACCGCGTGGAGGTGGGATTAGGACTTGCTAACAGGTCTGCTAGTGTTCGTCTGCAGTGACTTTTCTCGGGTTTTGGCAGAGGTGACCAATCGGATGCCACCACTTTCCGAGGTCTTTGTTAGCCGTTTGCCCTTAATTATTTCTGTAGATGGTATTAACCATTGGCGGTTCTCAGTACTTTGCTCTTTGGTGTACCAGCACCTCCAAAGACCTCTGAGGGGGTTACTTCCATTCAACCCCGGAATTCACTAGTCAACAATTTTTATTGGATTCTTAAAGCAAAGATGTCTTCGATATTGTTTTAAAGGATCTTAACAGCAATTTAAAAATGTTTTTCCATATAATAAGTCTCAACAACCCTTTGTGGACAAGAGCTTTTATTAAGGTACAAATGTTTCATATTTTCACATGAACTTCTTCCCAGATATTATATAAACCGAATCAACATTGATATTAAATCTCAGATAATTTCTGTTTTGCTTTAATAAATATGCGTAAAAATAATGCGTTTAAGGAAGTTTTTACTCTAATATTTCCATAGATCTCAATGTATTTCAGTAAAATAATTTAATGCACGAACAACTATGCCGGTTAAAAATGTAAAACATCGCCTTAAGCCCACTTGAACAAAAAACACAATTTTTCCATCCTATCACGAAACAATAATACGGCATTCAGAATCTTAAGAAAACATCTCGCCATCTGAAGAATTTTAATGATGGACAAAAATACAGGCGAAATATCCTGAGAGCGATATACACGAATGAAATATAAAATTAACCTCGAAGAATTCATTAAATCATGTGAAAATTCAACTTTCATTAAAAGTCCTTCGCGATTCACCGTGTTATCCATAAAATGCTGGATTTTATCCTGTGTTCGGGGGAGGGATTGTAGGGATTTCTTGTTTACATTCCATGTCAAACTCAATAGGAAAATTAATGAAAGAAAATGAACCACTCTCACTTTGTTTTGTTGAATTTCCCCCTCCCCAGAAAAGGAAAAGGATATTAAAATTTTTATTTTTGTATTTTACGTTTATTGCCTGAGAATATTCGTTTTAAGTCTTGTGAATTCATCCCTTTTTTTTTTCATTTTGTTTTATTTTTGTTTTTTCCAGAACAACTCTTATGGAATCGCTGGTCAGAGGAATGGGTGGTGCTGTACGATGACTCAACCATGGCATGGTTTACGGTATGTTTATATCTTGTTCTATATGTACATATATATACAGCTCTCCCTTCGTTCACTATTAAATGTCCTTGTTCAAATAAAATAGCAAAAACAACAAGAATATACAAAAACTACATGGAGACACAACCACTATCTAAATAAGCAGAAACACGACTCTTCTAAAAAAACACAAAAAAATACAAAAACAAAAAACATTTCCCAAGACATGGCAAATTACTGCCCCATAATAAAGGACGATAATTCTTAGAAATGCATAGAAATATTTATATCTAGTGTCCTGAAGGCATTTCTTATCGACAGAAATGTCGTGCGGAAGGATATTTTTTCAGGGTTTTCCGTTTTTCCCTTTTTCTACTCTTATATAAATATATTTTTGCTTTCTTCAAGGAACCAGGACGATCGTCCCCAGCGGGAAAAATACTAGTGAAGGAAGCTCCTGAAATGCTGGCAATTGCACACTGGACTGGACAGATACCAAGAAGACCACCACTCCCGGATGGATGCACCATATCACAACTGATAGCGCTTGGCTCGAGGAGGAAAAGATCCAAAGTGTATTGGATGCTGGCGAAATCAGAGCAGGAAGTGAGGTAGGTGTCGAATTAAAGTACAAAACGGTGTACGACAGGTATGGTACCACCATACCACACCGTATATCATGTTCATCAGAACCATATTAAACTCCCCAGGGATGCTCTACCATTTATTTTCTTTCCTTGAAACTCAAGATATGATTCAGTTACACACCGAGGAAAACATGGCGCTTGGGGGGGAATTCTTGAAATCTACCAGGACATAAATACATCCTTTACTATCTAACGTGCAAACCTATGAAGTTAAGATGATAACTGCTGGCTGCGATAACACACGAAAAAAACACCATATCCTTAAAGTGGCATGTAACATAGAAACTCATTTCGGCATCTATCGGGTTTTGGACATTCTTCTCATCCCTTTTTTTGATTATTTTTCCAGGACATGTTCTAAAAAGGCATGTTTACTACATACATCACTAACCACTTCGATTTAGTAGCTTTTACCGTGAAAGTGCGCCGCTCCATACACGTGCATATATACCATATTTCGGTCACGTTTGTACAAAAGTGGTTTTCAATAAATCATTGAATTGAAGATGTCAGGTCGTTATTTTTTTTTAAATGTCTCTGACTTGGATTACGTACGTGAATGTTTAAAAGGTACATTTCAAAATATATATTTGCGAATGGAATAAGAAAGCAGCTTTAAGGATTATGAGTTGGAATGGGATTTAATAATATATGCCAGTGTCTGTCGTTTTTTTTTTCATGGATTTATGAGATTGGCAAAGAGAAGGAGAAAGAATTTATTTGATGAAGCAAAAAAGATTCGCTTCACTTCATTTTACAAGATAGGATTATTTTTAATGGAACAAGTATCCTTTTTTTTCCTCCATTACAATCAGGGATGAAACAACATCATCGACGATGGGAAGGAGCAGCATTTCTATTTTATTTTTGATGTTAAAGGGTGGGTGGGGGTGTTGTGTAACATGGAAGGAAAAAACTTTAACAAAAAATGCTGGAGATATTTTTTTTATATTTGACAACGAATTCGACTTTTTTAATCCGAAAAACTACGCTCTAAAACAACTCTTTGTGCCAGTAGTGCGTCATATCGTACTCGTAATGCTGCAATGTCTAGTAGTAAGCTTACAGACACTCTGCCAAAGAGTACGGGAGTTTTTCATTTTAAAAAATAGTGCTGAAATTTTTATGTAACTTGGTAATACCCAACTACCACAAGGAGTTTGGGCCCTATCTTTCAAAGTAGGTGTTGCAGTAACAACAACTTCTGCTGGGCAGATAACAGCCTGAACAAAGCTGCCTGGACAGAACCAAACACCGTGTTTGATCACAAAGCTGTTAGGAATCAATCCCATTCTGCTACAGAAGTGCTGCGAGCTAGTCACTCCCTTATTATGCAAAATATTCAGAGCTTCAGAGCTTGTTTGGAGTAACGTCAAACTAAAATTTACACCTAAGCCAGGGTGTTCGGATTACACCTCGCCTAAATCTTTCCGGTCGATAAGTCTCTCGTCTTTTGCCTTGAAGATAATGGAGAAAATTGTCAACCACTAAGCTTGCTATCACCATGTGTACCAGGCGGGCAAGTCCACTGAGACAGCACTGCACAATCTGGTGCTCAAGCTGGAGTTCGCAGCTCTAAACAAATAAGTTATGCTGGCGGCCTCGATATCGAGCGAGCCTTCGACAATGCATCCTTTGATACTATAGTTAGGGCTCTAAGTAGACGCAGTCTAAGTAGCACTTTCTGCAACTGGTTAGATTCTATTCTGAGAACTCGCAAACTAATGGTCTCTCATGTTGAGCAAAAGGTTCTCCACAGGGAGGAGTTTTATCTCCACTTCTCTTGTGCCTTGTTATAGATGAACCCCTAGAGCTGCTCAACTGCCGAAACTTTTTCGCCCAAGGTTACGCTGGCAATGTCGTCATAGTAGTTACAGGTGAAACATGAGGAGCCATGTCAAGGCGTTTGTAGCAGGCAGTAGATCTGGTCTCTAGCTGGTGCGACAGCGTAGGACTGAAAGTCAATCCCGACAAAACGATTCTGGTTCCTTTCACCAGGAAACGATCACTACCGGAACCTACACTAGCGGGCAGAACTATATTCTTTTCAAAACAAGTCGAATATTTAGGAGTGACGCTAGATGCCTAGCTCAACTGGAACCAACACTTGGACACTCTGTTGAGCAGAACGCCTAGATCCCTGTGGGCTTGCAGCAGAGCTTGTAGTTCCACATAGGGTTGGCAACCGAAAACGACGTGCTGGATCTACACCACAATCATTAGGCCCATGGTAACTAATGGAGCTTTAGTTTGGTGGCTCAGAACGACGGTTAAGGGTTTCATAACTAATTTAAGCAAAATTGCCTGCAAAGAATGGCCTGCCTCTACATCACTGGGGCTATTCGCAACTCCCCGACGCCAGCGCTCCTGTTAAACCTGCTCAAGCGGCCTGGCCTACAAATATGATGTTTAGGGTGTATTACAATAGACCAAATGAATGGCCGTAATACCTTTGAACCCAATATCTTACACAGGAAAAAAATGGTGTTGCAGCTCTTGGCATGGGAAAACCTTGAGGACCGTGGGAGCTAAGGCAAACTGATAAATCAATCACCTATCAATTAATGATGATTAAGGGGTGACGGTTCAGATATTGACAGGTGTGCATGCGCCATGGCGGCCCAGCCGGCTCACTTGGTGCACCCACCTGATAGTTGTTTTTATGTGTAAGTCTAAGCTCAGGTGTTACCATTTGTACAACCAGTCCGTCATGTCGTGCACATTATAGTCAGATATCTGGTAGCAAGCTTAGCTCGAGCGGTATAGAAAGGATAAGACAGATTAAAGTAGTATGCGGAGTGTAAAGGAGATGGAGATGAACCTTGCGTTTGAACTCTTGGATGTTTTATGATCTCGGGAATACTGACTGTGGGAGGTTGTTTCACAGTCGAGCTGTTCTCGAAAAGAACGAATTTCTATACTGATGTGTGCGTGAAAATAAGGGGCTAGTCTTGTGATGTGGGGAAAACATTGCCGTGAAGCCAGCAGGTTATAGGAGGATTCACAAAAACGATGAATGCTTTGATAGAAGTGCTCGGTTAAGAATACAAGGAGAGCGTCAGTAGATCTTTTACTTCTAAAGCGGTACTGTTTTTCGTTCAATATTTGGTTGCATTCAAGATATTCCATAAGATTTCTGTTTATTATTGTCTCCATGATTTTGGGCAAAATATAAGTGATTGCTATTGGGTGGTAGTGGTTCGCTAGACTAGGCTTTCGGTATAGGCTGAACATGGGCTAGTTTCCAGGAGACAGGAAAAACCTCAGAAATTTATGAAAGGGCGTAGAGTTTGCGCAGAGGTTTAGCCAAAGGTGAGGCACATTTTTCAAGTGGATTTATTAGAGTCGAGCTCCTTGAGACACTTGAACACTTCACGAGTCCTGAAGAAAACTCTGTCCATTGAGTGAGAGAAACACTAGGCATTGGGGGGTTGCAAAGCAATGTAGGGTAAGGAAGAATTTGAGGCAAATATAGATGGGAGTAAGTTGGCCTTGGATTTGTTTTCTGTTAGCACCTTACCATCGTGAATGAAAGAAGGAGTCGGTGATGTGGTAAATTTTTTCCTGCTGGAGGATTCCAAGGACCAGAAGTTTTTACTGCCAGCAGTAGTGTTAATGAGTTTACCTCTTAATCTCTCATCAGAGGATAATTTGAATTGCCTGGTGAATTTGCAGGCGTTTCTTAGCCTAATGTACTCGCGTCGAGAGGATTCACTCAGGGAATGCCTGAGTTTATGGGGCGGCGACATGGATCAGATTTTATGCAACAGCATGCGTACCATCTTTAATGGAGCTCAATAACACATTTTTCAGTCATTGCCTATACGAATAACCGATAAAACCATTTTATGTTTAATCTCGAAATCAATGATATTGGATGTAAGCCGATAGAGTAAATCGTGTGTTGGCATTCCTTCATTTAGCTCAGTGTATGGCTCTAATATTCCATATTAAAAAATGTCCCTGCCACTGCTTTAAGGTCCACCTACACATATTTGTGACCTTACGGCGACTTCAGTGTAGTACTGGGAACATCAGTGAAAAAATAAAATCGGCACAATGTAGTTCCATGGTAACAAATTGGAAAAGGAGCGACATTCTCCCACATATCCGATGCAGTGTGGAACCGGCATTCTCAGTATAATTCAGGCGTCCGTAAAAACATAAAAAATACGTTGCCACCAATATTTTTAATTTTAATATTAATCCCAGGCGTGAAACAACTGTTTTTTTTTTTAAATTCAGAGGAAAATTTTATAAGAATTCAACAGCAATTTAGGTAAAACTTATTTGAAATACACTCAAACCTGTCTCTGTGCAATCGGTGTAAGTGGTGCTACGTGAATGTCAGTGGAAAATTCATCACGGAAGCCATGGTGCCGTGGCGTCAGGGATGTGTATGACATTAACGCTTCCATATTTTCACTATTATTCCATGGTTTGATATGGCTTTCATAATCTATTTTCAGAAAGAAAGCAAATACCAATGAAGAGCTTTTCTTACTTGTTTGATTCTAATATGTATTACACGGTTTCAGAATAGGTAAGAAAGCTATGTTCCCCCAATGTATATTTATATTTTTCAATTTCATCCCCCTAATTTCAAGTTTGACATTTTGTTAACGCATTTATTTTGCATTTTTTTTTAAATGGCTTTCCAGTAAAAAAATTTCACCTCCTCAAAAAATGTAAGATATGTCCTTCCAGGTCGTATTTACAATCTCACGTATTTACATTTATCTAGATACACGCTCATATACTGGACACTATTTTTGTACCGAGCCATTTAAAAAAATTGAGGCCTCAGTACAATTTAATGTGGTGTAGCGGACAAATGTACTGACTTGTGTAGGTTCTCCTCTCCTCTACAAAAACACAATCCAAGCACACTTAATCGAATAAGAAAAATATAAAACTTTTGTACTTTAACAAAAGTTCTTATCCACAACGAAATGTTGAGACTTATTTCATCGCAAAACATGTTTCAATTCCAAATTAATACAATTTGTCATCAAGATCCCTTAAGACAATTTCGATGTCATCTTTGCTTTAAGAATCTTATGAAAACTGTCGACTAGTGTTGTGAAATCCATTTTGGGTGCTAAATTCGCTTGTAATCCGATTGGCATTAACGCTACCCTTGGGACAGCATAGGATCCTGCCAATCATGACCCTTAATTCCTAGATAATAAATGTTCGGTATGTAACATTAACTTTTTAACTTTTCGGACAAATTGAATTCCTAAAGCAATTTGAGCTTTGTTAGAAGTGAATAATGTTTTGTGTTTAACATTAATTCAATAAAACACTCCCGAGTTATTGGCGTTCAACTGTAGTTTCTTGTAAAAGAAATCCTTTGGTTAAAGTGTCAAATAATAAAAAAAAATATTGTGAAAATTGTTCTAATTTAATTCCAAGTGCAGGACATGTTACATATTAGGTCAGTGAAAGAGTTCGTGGGGTTTTCTTGTAAAATTCAACTGTTTCGGATGTAGTCGTGATGCAATCGGGGAATAACATTTGTGGTTTCTAGTTGAATATTGAGTAAAGTAATTTTCACAGGCTTCCCTTGCCTTTGCCCTTGTGGTCATAACCGAAGGAAGGCTTCAGCCTGACAATCGAAATCGATTTATTGGCTTTCTATGGGCCTTCATAATTAGGCTCGAAAGGATTTGGTATGTATGTAGTTGATGCGTACGAAGTTGTATGCGGTCGTAGTCCAATTCCTTCAAGCCCTTTAGCAAGGAAATATCCTTTGACATGGTTGCCGACGATTTGTATCCTTTAAGTTTTGCATATGCGACCGAGAACGAGTGGAAAATTCTGAGCGCTCAATTGAATTTGCATCCGACGGGATGGGTAATTCCAAATTCTGGCTATAGACCCGCTCTACCGTTGACCATTGCAAATCGATTTTAGTTGCCGTGCGTAAGGCAATGGAGAAGTCTTCACTTCAATTATTTGTATTATGACTTATCATTAACGCAGCTTTAAGTTTTCGATAGAACCGTTCGGCCATTCCATTTGCTGGCGGTGGTTAGGCGGTTGTCAGATTCGATGAGTACCGAGAAATTGGGCAACTTTATTAAAAAAAAGTTTCGATTCGAACTGCGTACCTTGATTGGTTGTGATCTCAAGAGGTAGCCCGAATCGTAGAATGAATTTAGTAACGAAACTTTTTGCCACTGTTGAAGCAGAGATTTCCCATCTCGCGAAGCTTTCTACTATGGTTAACATGCGGATGAATCCACTAGGGGTCCCACTATATCCATATGATCAAAATTATTCTTTAGAAGCTTGAAAGCTTCAAATTTAGATTTGGTATGCCTCGAAACTTTGGCCTAGTGGCAACGAACCCACAATCGTGTCCAATGCATTCTTTTTTGATTGATGTTCAGAAGTATTTCTTGTACCACTAATACCAGGATGACAGAAACTATGTTCGGAGTTAAATGCTAGCCTAATTAAGAAAATGGGTATGTAGGCCTAGTTTCGCATCAGACCTCACGAGAGGTAATGTGATTGGTTAGTTTTACCCGTGAGCTGGGGTGTTTTTGGAGAGAATTTAACTCGATGTCACCTTGCTAAGCTTGAGCTTGAGCTAGTGTAGGCCTTTCGAAGGTGCCTGAGTCAAAGTGGTCGCCTGCCAGTGGTCGTGACAAATAGCCTACGACAACGTTATATTTACCAGATATATGTCTGATGTCGGTGGTAAACTGTTAAATTCGACTCAGATGTCTAGTATGTCTCAGGGATCGTTCAGTCATTGTATGATCTGTATAAACCCCGAAATTGCGCCCTTCAACCAAGTAACGGAAGTGTTTGTACGAGAAGTTGAGCAGTTGAAGCACACTGACTTACAAACTTTGTTAACACGCGATTAGCTGAAAAGTATCTCAAATTCTCGCTCAACGAGAATACATAATGTAATTTAATCCAATTTGTGAATGAGTCTGTGGTAGAAATTTACCATTCCCAATTTTTTTTTGAATCGATTGACACCAGTTGGAGTTGCAAGATCAACGATGAACTGAACCCGATGGGGAGATGGAAGTATTTAATCCTATGTGAATATGGTGCTTGGAAACATTATCTCTCGAGTACCAAAAAGCATTTCTCTAGCATTATGGTTAAACCGAAACTATCGAAGCTTTTAAAGAGCTCTTCGGCATGCTCATCCTCAGTTCTACTGGCGATCACGCGATCACGTAGCTGGTTGGTCCTGTTACCATTTACTGTGGTAGAGGGTGCGGTATATTACTATTTATATTATTTCCGACCCAGCGACCCGCTTCATGCAGCCGCAGGGTGGTACAGGCCACCTGCTGCTACATATATGCTTATACTATAGTGCCAACCGCTGCATCTGAGCTTTCAGATGCTAACCCCGTCTCAACTCGATGACTGCTAGTTAACCCAAGCGCTCACTTAGCTCTTCATCGGAGTCCGCCTCTTCGTTAGATGATGCCGTTTTGAAAACCTTAACCATGCCTGGCTTAGTTCAAAATGGAGTTTATAATCTACTCTTTCGAGCCCCTCTAGGCACTCGTCGTTGATTAGTGCTTAATTACAACAACAATGACCTGGTTTGAAATGTGAGAAGGTGGTTTCGTACTCTGGAAGCTCTTATTTTGCATACCAACAGGCATAAACAGGAGTAAGCTTTACTCTGAGATTGAGCTTTACATTGAAATGGAAGCAGGATCTAGAGATACATAATGTAAAAATGTGGACAAAAGTCATGATAAAAAAATCCTGTGATCTTCAAAAAAATGAGAAGAGAATTGACTTAAAAATTCTCATGCTTTACAGTATTTTTTTAACATACGACCGATTGTGGGTAAATGTAATCCTTGACTCTCGGTTAATTGTATTTCACACACCGGAGTGTTTTAATTGTGTCACTGCGATCAGTGATTCGTGACTTATTTATAATTGTCGCCATCTATTAAGAAAACGCCACGAATTTGTTCCCTTTCGCAACATATTTTACCTTTTTAGATAAGTCACGTGTCCTTTTACCACTAATTACATAATTTCCTGTAAAATTCAACCATTTTCTTAATTTATTTAGTGCTAACTGTTGAGCCATAAATATCCCTAAACACGGATAAAGCCAACCTTAAATTTAAACTTATTTAGTTAATCACTATACTTCCTGCCACAATTAACGACATCAAATATTTTAAAAGAATCCAAAGAATTAGGGGAAGATACATTTGGTCTTATCTCCTCGAAATTTATTAATCCCGAGCACAAAACCAAAAATTAACTGCGTCCTTTTAAATCGCCCAACTGTTCCCCCTGAAAATTTGCCGAGGACCTTCTGGTAAGGTATCCTTGCGCCATTATCTAAATCGTTCAATTTTGCTCAACAAAAGCACTTACAGCTATCCTTTAAAATTCACATGAAACTACCCCAAAAACGGAGCTGGGGGACTTGGTCCTGGAAGGACATCACCATTAATGGAACTTGAACAAAGTCATTTACCCAGAGGGGAAGATTTATTGTTACAAGATAAAACGTTGAATCAAACCGATTGAGCTACAATCTGATAAGCGGCTCCATTGTCTTATTTAATGTCTCCAACAATGGAACGAAATTGATACTTTGATTGAATGTTATCCTTAAATATCCCAGCTGGGCCCGGGGGAGCGGTGGTATGCTTTCGCGTCTCTGATTGGGTTCCTGTGCTCCTTTTTTTCTGCCTTCTGCCATTTTTAAGGGCCACGTGTGAGATACGAAATTGTTACCATTTGAGTAATTTTCACACTGTGCTACTTTCGCTCGGTAATGGATATCTTCGATTTGATTGATTTATGGTGCTCGTCTGGAAGTTTCCTTCCTTCATTTCTCCCGTAATTACTAGACGAGGAAAGAATCAAGAGATTACACTTCAGACGCATATTTCATTCCCAATTGGTGCTGGGCACGGGTTCCCGGATGCCGGGCAGTACACGTTTGTTGTGTGCGAGCGCCATTTATCTTACACGACTGCTATGCAATGGTGGATTTTCGTGAATTAATTGCGAATCAATGGATAAACTTTGGCCCACGGACAAAAAGTTTGAGAGCGAAAATAGGTATGGATAATGTGAGTATAAAACGATATAAACAGATTCAATGGATCTTACTGAACAGATGATAAATGGATCTTACTTAATTTGATTTCCCGAAAATTTGAGACATCAGAAAAAAACCTTTTAGATTATTAAAATTCGAGGCAACCAACAACAACATTTTTGGAACATGATAAGCAATTCAGGGTGAAAAAATTTAGATAAAAAATGTTATGCTGACCAAACCCTGTCTGGTGGAATGAAATGTCCTACCATGAAAACAACGAGTCATAGGCGGTGCCCTTTTAATTCAAGGCGAGTCATACGGAGACAAGCAATATAAATTCTTACTGGAAACTCAGCAGACTTCTTGCATACTGACAGTTCGTCAAGACGTGTCACATCAACTTATGTCATCTATAGATGATTTTGATTAAATAAAGGAGATCGGATATGACTTGAGAAGGGTATAACTTATATTAGTCGGTGTTAAGTATAAATAGGAGATTACATAAACATTAATATGCTTAATGAATAACTTAGTTTTCAGATCTTATAAATAGATATGTATACATATGTAGTCGTGTAAAAAGCACCAGGAAATGTTTAATAAATCACAAAAAATTAATTTCTTATTATTCGCCTTCAAAATAGGTTCCATCGACTGTGCTGTGACCTTATCCTCCGTAAATTCTATGTGCGCTGATTTAGGTATGAAGATGTTAGCTCGAAAGGTCTTCTTCCAAGTCTTTATTTTTCCTTCGGGAGCAGGAAAACGTCACTAGGCGCCATTGGTCTATTCAGCTTTTGCAATGTGCATCACGCCGAAGTTAATAGCGTTTAGTTCTATCGAATCTGAATCAGTTAATCCAGACAAATACCCATCTCTCCGACTTATGATGACGGTTTCAACGAAATATATAATCTTCTGCCTCCAGAACAATGCTTCACCCGCAATACAAGACTAACTCTCACGGCTCAACCTAACTGTATACAGGTACAAAAAATACATACGTAGTTTAAACAGAAAAGATGCTCAACCGATTTTTATGAAAATCTTTTCATATTATATTTCCGTTAATACGCTTCGCATGACACCTCAACGAAATCGATATTTTTTTTTGTTCCACGCGTTATCGTGTAGGAAAAAATGACTACATACAAATACTTCTTCTCAAATCTTACTTAAAATTCTATTGGGACCTTGAAAAATGAAAATACGTTGACAGTTATGATTTCCATTTTCGGATCGATTACAATAATTCTCCTATAAACTGGGAAGGCAATAAATATGAAAAATAATAATTGCTTGTCTCCAGCATGGAGGCAATTGTAAGTCGTGCAGCGAGTACTAGCTATAGTATACCTGCACAAACATTGCCTTTAGCCTCGTCAGTAGAAGAGCTACTCGCCTCCAGCCAGGCAACGCACAGTGGCGAGATATTTGATATTTCACCCAAATTACTCTAGAGGTCGTAATTTTTAAGCTATTGACAAAATTTTTTGTTTTAAAATGTTCATCTTGAATTTACCTATCGATCCCTCTAGCCGGATTTTGAAATTTCATTTTCGTTTTTTTTTTAAATTTTTAACAAAAAGTCTAATTTTTAAAAAAAAAACACTATTTTTTCTATTCAATTTATTGTAACGGGCCGAAAATTTGAGTTTCCGTACCCATGTTTTTTTTAAAATGTTCGTCTTTTAGTTAGCTATTAATCTGTCTAAATGAATTTTTGATATAGTTTTTGAAAATTGTTAAAATTACTGTCAAATATCAAATCATTCAGTTTGAAATTTTTTGGTAGAGGTTTACATATCACCCTGTATTTTTGTAACCCTATGAGATATTTCCTTGAATAAGGAAGTTGGTGGCTTAAAGCCTTACCGTTTCACATAGACGGGAGTGTTCTGCGTAGATGGAGGCCTTATTCAAGGAAATATCTCATAGGGTTACAAAAATACAGGGTGATATGTAAACCTCTACCAAAAAATTTCAAACTGAATGATTTGATATTTGACAGTAATTTTAACAATTTTCAAAAACTATATCAAAAATTCATTTAGACAGATTAATAGCTAACTAAAAGACGAACATTTAAAAAAAAACATGGGTACGGAAACTCAAATTTTCGGCCCGTTACAATAAATTGAATAGAAAAAATAGTGTTTTTTTGAAAAAATTAGACTTTTTGTTAAAAATTAAAAAAAAAAACGAAAATGAAATTTCAAAATCCGGCTAGAGGGATCGATAGGTAAATTCAAGATGAACATTTTAAAAAAAAAATTTTGTCAATAGCTTAAAAATTACGACCTCTAGAGTAATTTGGGTGAAATATCAAATATCTCGCCACTGTGCAACGGTAACTGAGAAGATCACCAATTCAGTGAGTGCCAACTAACGCAGACCTGTTTTGGTTTGGTAAGTCAAACCGAATCCAGGAAAGCAGAGGTTAGACGGGATGCGCATGCAGTGCTCGTACCGGAGAGCTCTTTTCATTCTTGTCAAGATTGCCTGCAGGTAGTTATGATAGGCGCGAGGGCTTTGATTTTAGAGACGCATTAGCCCCGAAACTTGGGTGGAAGCCAAACTATCAAAAATAGTGTTGGTGGACGACATTCTCTCCGGCAAGGGAGGAACAACGCCGTGTTATGACTTGTCAGAGGTAGTCAGGGATTTTTTGAAACCCAAACCTCAAAGGACTACCTAGGACAAAGTCAAGAAAGAGGCAAGAACTCGCATCTGGTTGACTAAAGCTGGATCCGAGTCTCCAGGCTCAAAATCCTGCGGTTCCAATGGTTAATTCGATGATTAGTTAGTTATCAAAGCAGAGGAACCGGCGAAGAATAGTATTTCAGTCTTCGACCTTCTCAACGAGGAAGATTCTCCCAAGCTAGGCGAAGTGGTGGAGGGTTTGAGTTTGGAAGATAGTGCCAAGGCCTGTACCTAGGGAGCATCTGCGGACGCTTGAAATCGTGCAGATAACTCTTCAACACTCCAAGCCTTCATACAACTATAAGCTGAATCTTTTTCTTCAAATAGCATCCACCTGTATTCCTTTGTAAATTTGCCTAGGATTTTCCTTTCGATGTTTTCTACCATGCAATTTTTCGTGAGCTTTAAATCAAACACTTAGCCTCGTGCAGTTTGCTTAGATTGAGCGACTCTGGGGCCTGTGCTTAAAAACCCTACGGTCACAGCAACCTGTTGGATGTCGTACCCAAGGCACCACACCCTACCACCTCCCCCGATTGAAGAAAAACGTGGAAAATGGAGTCGGCCTGAAGAAGTTTTACCTGCGGATATTCACTCCGGCCTCGAAACATCAGGGGCGTGCTGACAAGGTGTATCTAGCAAGAGACCAACAATATTTCACTGTCCTGGCGCCTTCCGACGCACGCTGGTATCTTTCAAGCGGAGGTTCTGATGATCCTAAAGTCGTGACAAACAATGATCTTCGAACCTAGATCATCATTGGAATTTTCAGAGATAGCCAAGCCTATATGAACAGTAGCTTTATATTCAGTGATCCAGGGCGACAAAGTAATAGAGAGATAGAATGCTGGTCTAAATAGCCTCGATAAAAACGTGATTATCGTCAGGGCTCCTCGACATAAAAACGTGGAAGGAAACAAGAAAGACAAAGTATTCATCAATATCCTAAAAGATAGGATAGAACCTATTGCTGAGGAAAAACCGGGTGAATACCAAGCCGGTTTCCGTAAGAAAATGTATACGACAGACCAACTATTTTGCCTAAAACAACTTTTGGAGAAGTGCTGGGAGAAAATTGTAAATGTATATCTATCAGATCTTCGTAGATTTTAAACAGGCGTCTGACTCATTGTCCGGAGATAAAATTATTGACAATCTTATAGACCTTAGAATACCTGCAACATTAATAAGGCTAATATAAGTAACCATACCCGATACAACGTTAAGCAAGGAATTACACAATGAGATGGTCTAGCACCGTTGTTATTCAACCTAGCCCTAGAAGCTGTCCTCAGAAGAACAAGCATTAGACAGGAATGGAATATTAATTAACAATTCGGCACAAATATTGGGTTACGCGTTAAGCTGATCTAAACATAGTAAGTAGATCACTATTAGGAACAAAGGAATGCTACATAAGTCTAGACAACGCCGATAAAAACATGGGTCTAACAATTAACCAAGACAAAACTAAAGCAATGTTGCAGACTTGATCAGAAAGGACACGTCTAAGGACCAACTTCACGATAGATAGCTACAACATAGAGATAGTGAAGAGCGTTAAGTACCTAGGAATAATAGGAACGTCAGCAAATGAGCTGGAGGAAGTTAAAAGCAGAAATAACAGTGTTATCGAAGTCTCTATTCACTTTGTAAAGTACTTCAATCAAGAGGGTTTCACAGGAAAACAAATTGGAACTATACAAATCTCTTTGGCTTGGCTTTGCACAATTGTGCCTGTGCGAGGGCTTTCTTTAACTCAAGTTCGATTATAAGTTCCAGGGTTTTCAGCATAAAAGTTCAAATTCAACTTTTTAAAACTTAAATACACACACGTTAAATGAAAAATGTGCGCAAATAGAAGTGAATATAGGCGCATAAGCTTAGATAAAAATAATATCTTAATCAAATTTTACGAAGAACAAAGAACTATCATTTAATCAGTTGAGCTAATTGGTATAACAAAAAAAAAATCTCATAATCAAAAGCTTCACAGCCTATTGTTGACCTTGGCTTCCTCTAGTGTTCACCTCTATGATTCTGGATCTCTGGCCCGACTTTTTCAGTTTCTTATTTCCAGCTGTCTCAAGTCTTCCTTGACGTCATCTATATATCGTTTTCTTAGGCCTACCTGGTCTCCTTTTTTCTGTCGGTACTTTCCCCAGCATTATCTCTGTCTGGTTCCGTTCCGCACTTCGTTGGATATGACGAATCCATCGTAGTCTATTTATTTTGATCACTTTGACAATGTTTGGAGTCTTAGGGCAGGTCTTATTAGTGCTTTGTAAAGTGCCTATTTTGTCTTCCTTGAAATATTTCCGCACATCAGGTGCTTGCATTTATGTATTAGCCAGTGCTATTCGTCTTCTGATTTCGGTCGATGTATCATTACCTTTTGTTATAATCGTGCCTAGAAATACAAAGTCATCCACTGCTTCTATATTGTAGGTGTCGATCGTTATGTTTTGTCTGCTACTTCTGGCGTTTTTTGCGCATATATACTTTGTTTTGTGGTCGTTTATTTCCAACCTAATTTTTTGCGGCTTGCTCAAGTGCTACAAAAGTCTCGTACAGGCTCTCAAATAATCTTCCAAGGATAGCAATATGGTCGGCAAAGACTAATATTTACATTACACCCTGTACACACTATCAAAGATACACCTTGATGTGTTAATTGAGGCCTCTCTTACTGCTTTACGTTGAATAACAAGCAGTGCGTCACCTTACCTTAGTTTGAAATGTGAAAATTTATCGAAGTCATGGAGTGGTATTCACTTTTTCGAGCAATTCTGCTCAGTACGGTTGCGCAAAAGGACGAGGAAGGGTGAAGAAGTTATTCGGTCGCGATAAAAGGAGAATTTTTAAAGTAGCAAGCAACTCTACTAAGAGCTGCAATGAACTTGCTGCCCTTTGTTCCGTTACGTTCGGAAAACTGTATGGAGGGCTCTTAGCCGTTATCCTAACACTCAGCGTATAAATTGGCGAACTAAAATTTAAATTAACCTCAGAACCTTTAAAAATTTGATTTTGGAGTTTAAAAAAATGAATTTGTACTTTAGTAAATTGAATTTTTACTTGACAAAATTGAAATTGTCGTTTAAAAAAATGAATTTAATTTAAAAAATTTGAAATTGAACTTAATAAAATTAAATTTGGTTTAAAAAAATTTAATTGGGTGTTTAAAAAATCGAATTTGAACTTAAAAACCTATAGAAAATCGAATTAATATTTTACAAACACACACTTCATTAATTAAAATTGAAAAATAATCGTCTCCTATATGTGCAGCAGGATTCCGCATAATTATTACAATCCCATTTATGGATGATGGCTAAAAGTGTTTTAAAATTGTTAATGTTTTCCATTATTAATAGGAATACTTAAATATTTGATGATACTGGGTTTAATTACGTATATTAATTTCCTAGAATACTTGTGTACTATAAAACCACATAATTTGGAAATAACAGAAAGGCGCTTGTTTAATTATATACAAATAACAAAATTATTATTAAATTCTATAAGTGCTGATTGCTGAAATCAAAATGGATCGTTATTCTTTCACGAAAATTGCGATCCATTTTAGTTCAAGGCCTTCGTATTATCTTTGAAAGCACCTCATTCAAATAGACAAACACCTTACAAGTTTCCTTAAATTCTCATTTTGCTTGTCAATACCTTAACTAAAAGGTTACTCCCCCATCCCAACGGGGCAATATTAATGCAAAGCAATCGTTAATTAAACGCAGCTCGGAAAAGTCTCAAAAGTCTACAAGATATCCCAGCTGTAAGGAAGAAATTCATCAAATTGACAGATTTTAATCAAACCCAATGAAGCAGACATTTCTCTATCACGGGAAAAAAACTAGAATACCTTGACTCACCTTTCCGCTGCGGAATTCGATTTAAGTTCGACGATTTCAGCGCTTTAAGTCATTTATCACAGCGAAAAGCGAAGCAAATAATGAAAATCCGCCGAAAGGCAATTTGTCTTTTTGCAGTTTCCCAAGCGTCGCGGAGAAAGTTCTCATCAAGGACTAAGGATTCCCCACTGAACCCGGCTCCATCCCGCGCACATTGTTATAATCGGGCGCTATGACATCTACATACCGTTGCGCCAAGTTCAAGAGACACCCCCATCCCTCTGTTTACCCGCTCATTTCGCCGCTGCGAAGTTGGGGATTCCAATTCATCTTTCGGAGTTTCATAATTGAATTCTCGGGGAAACTCATTCGCTCGCCCTCTGTGTGTCATGTCTTGAACCCACCGCTGGGGGGTCCTTGCAGGATCAAACATTTATCTACCTACGGAGCTCTGTTGCCGGGAGTCCTTATTGTAAAGAGCTTTTGGTTGTGTCAAGAAATGGTAACGGCAAATAATTGTGTGATTAGTTGCGAGTATAGGTTCAACCGAGCAAAATGTACACAACGGGGGCCTGCACGCTCAGCGAAATAGACTCGCCCATGCCCCGGGCCCTTCGGGGGTAGTTACTTATTTTTCTGAAAGGGTTCGGGGTGGACTCCTTCAGTCTCTCCTTTAATTTTCTTATTTTCTACGTGGAACTTTTCCTTTCAAGCAATTGCGATTGATGGGGGTTTTCCCCTGGCACAGCGAACAAATACCGAAAGTCCTTACATTAATTGAAAAGTTTATTGTTATTAAAATTGTCGAATTAATAATAAAGTATTGTTGTAATATCCTTCGTGGAGAATTTAATTGGAATTGTAGGAATCTTATTATGGAGTGCATGCATTGAATTGTTAAGCTGTGCCTTATCAACTTCTTCAATGGGTTTACATTTAAACAATTGCAAGGATAATAAGATTTGGGTTTTGTTGTGTAACTGGTTTATAAGCACTCAAGCAAATTCCACTTCATTTGTTTCTTTGAACATAAAAAACAATTTACGACTACAAGGTAAGTTGAAATCCCATTACGCTTACATTCGAGCTTGTCAGTCGTTCACTCGAACAATAACTACAACAACTACATCAAAACAGTCCTTGGTTAGAATAGGTTTCACTAAGGACCCTGTATGTTGTTTTCAGTTCTTCTTCTTCTTCTCGAATGCAGCTACATACTATGTAGGACTCGAGCCTCTTGAAGTTTCTTCTTCCAGTTGTTTCTACGCCTTGATAGTTCTCTCCAGCTGATGCTCCTTAAATACCTCGTGGGACATAGAGTGGAAACATGGCACAATAATGCAAGGTA
The DNA here is from genome assembly GCA_949987705.1 of Thereva unica. Taxonomy (NCBI): domain Eukaryota; kingdom Metazoa; phylum Arthropoda; class Insecta; order Diptera; family Therevidae; genus Thereva; species Thereva unica. The sequence continues at coordinate 121,282,241 of OX465283.1, read as the reverse complement.
GGCTCATAAGGAAAACCTCTTGAAAAGCTTAAACGCTATTTGTTAGAGAAAAGATCTGAGTGACGTCAGGGGAAAGCTTTTTTCCCTTATGAACTGAGATCTGAGTGACGTCACGAAGCCAGAGCTTTTCCTTATGAGCCTACCTTGTATCACAGAGTACTTAATATACAGAGGGAACAACGAAGAACAAAATGTGTTATCAAATTATTTTAAAGTAAGCTTTGGGCAAGCTTTTTGTGAGAGACAATATCAAATTTGCAAGTGCGCCGAAATTGTTAACGTTACTCCTGCTGGGGTCAACACCCCCGGTAGCAGCAGCAGGCATGCCGATAACTGCAGCAGAACGCCTAGATCGACGTCAGTCGCTGGCCCAGAAGACAGATTTGAGCTTCTGGAAAAAAAGCTCTTTACAAGCCTCAGCCGTATGCTGGACGATAAACTTGCCGCCTTCGAGGAGCGCCTAATAGCACGCATTGACGAGGTATGTAATAACTTCAATGGCCAACTCGCAGGGCTGAGGGACGATATGGAAACTGTACAGCATGATATTGCTGTAGTTTCTAACGAAGTGGAGGATCTGCGCCGGCAGCTACGACTCCAGGACGTGGTCATCCGCGGCGTCCCGACATGTGAGAACGAGAACCCGAGGCACATCTTGGAATCGCTCGCCTCCACCATTGGGCATGTACCGTCACCTTTCGTGAATGTGTTCCGGCCGCATCCACGAAAACGCCAGAACTCCTCGACGTCCTCAACTAGTAGTGCTGCGGCCCCAAGCTCGCTACTGATTGTGAAGTTCCCGTCGGCCAACGAGCAGCAGGAGTTCCTGAGAAAAGCCCGGCAGCATGGCACTCTCAAATTAAATAAACTGAACCTGGGATTCACATCTGACAGTGTTGTTCGTTTGAGCGAAAGCCTGTCGCCAAAGAACGAAGATATTTTTCGATCGGCTAGAAAGCTGCAATTGAGAAACCTCGTCACCGCAGTGTTCTCTCGCCAAGGCCGGATTTTTGTTCAACTGGACAAAAATCAACGTCCTCAATTATTTAAGTCCGTCCTTGATCTTAATGAAGCTGTTTCTGCCAAACCTAGCTCGGGAGAAGCATCAAAGATTTTGGAGCATCCTACTCATCACCGGGAACTTTAGTGCGCATCGTCAAACTTTTATTTTTATTTTATTTTCGTTTTTTACTCTTTTGTTTTTATTTTTCTGATTTTTAAATATTTCTTTCGTTCTTTTGTTTTTGTTTTTTATTTATTATTTTTATTTTTTACTCTTAGTTTTAATTTTAATTTTTCTCCTCTAGTTTTGATTTTAAATTTAAGTTGTTATAAGTTCTTAATTTGTTTACTTTTAGTTATGGTTTTAAAATTAAGTTTCTATAGAATTTTTATGTATTATGTTGCCTCTTTTCTTGGCTATTCTTCTTCCTCTTTATCTGTCCCTTCTTATCCTGTCTTTTATTTCTTCTTCTATTTAACATTTTTAGCTTGTTTCTTACTGACTTTTGAAGTTGTGGCTGTGCTCATTTCTTGCATTTATGTATCAGTTTCCTGATAGAGTGCACAAACAGGGAAGACTGCTAAACATCCTTTGCTCTACCTCCTCAGGACTTAATATATGTGTTCTAAATGCGAGAAGTCTGAACAACAAAATGGATGAATTGAGATGGATGTTTGATCAAACAAAGATACAAGTTGTGCTTGTGAGTGAGACTTGGTTAAAACCAGAAATCCCCTCCTCTTTTGTTTCCCTTCGTAATTTTGTGTTACATCGTGGTGATCGGTTTGACCGCACTGGTGGTGGTGTCGCTGTATATGTGACCTCTTCGCTCTCCTCAAGAGTGCTCGGTAAGTCTAATGGCTTACAATTCGAGTTTATTGCTGTTGAGATAAAATCTCCATGTGACAAATGTGTTGTTATCAGCGTATACTGTCCTCCCAATGCCTTCAATTCCGATATCGCTACTGAGTTCTCCGATCTTGTTTCTTCTCTTTCTCACCACTATGAGAACATAATTGTTGCGGGTGACTTTAATGCTGATCTGCTCAAAATCAATCCTCGTGCGAATGCTCTTAGATATTTATTTGAGACATTGGACTTGCATATTCTAAATAATCTACCAACATTTCTAAATTGTCAAAACCCATCCTTGCTTGATGTCCTAGCTACTACCTGCACTGATGCAGTGTTAAAGCATCATCAACTTTCCCCCCCTAGCTTTCTGGACCATGACCTATTATTCCTTTCCGTTCGGTTCTCTCTTGGTGTGCTCTCCGTGTCTAGTTCGTATACTTTTCGTGATTTTAGTAACATCAATGTTGATCAAATGTCTGAAGCTGCCTCCGTCATTCCTTGGGATGTTATCTATCGTACTACTTGTGTTGACGCTAAAGTAAGTTTGCTGACTCTATTTACTCAATCTCTCTTTGATCAATGTGTGCCGCTGGTCACAAGAAGCCGTAGGCCATCCTCACCCTGTCCTTGGTTTTCTAGTGAAATCCGTGACCTGATAAGTCAGCGAGAGTGCATGTACAGGCGTTATCGCAAGACTAGGATCCTTAGATATCTTAATGCCTATAAACAGCTTCGCAACCTCGTCACTAGTAAAGTCAAATCACGAAAACGTAGTTTTTATGCCCGTAAGCTTGATCCCTCTTTAAACACCAAGCAACTCTGGTCCAACCTTCGCTCGCTGGGCATACATGCTACTGCACCCTCCCATTTTGATATCGATGTTGACCTTCTAAATCGCTCATTCATTCAATCCCCTCCTGCTTTCCCAATCTCCCGATCTTTCTCAGTCCTTCCGCATAGTACTGATGGCTTTGCTTTCCGCTGTGTGGACTCCTCGGAAGTTTTTGAAATACTGCTCTCCATTTCGTCAAGCTGCATCGGTTATGATGAAATCTCTCCACGGTTTTTCAAGCTGCTCGCCCCCTTAATTTTGAATATTATTACGCATGTTTTTAATTACTGCCTGACTACTTCCCAAGTTCCCTTGTTGTGGAAAAAAGCCATAGTGATCCCCTTACCGAAGAAATCTTCTCCTGCTGATATCTCAGATTTCCGTCCCATTAGCATTCTTCCTTTCCTTGCTAAAGCCTTCGAGAAAACTGTATTCATTCAAGTCCAGCGCTACCTTGAATCTAATAGCCTTATTTCTGAATATCAATCTGGTTTCCGTAAAAATCATAGTTGCGAAACAGCTATACTAAAGGTAACTACTGACATTCGCTCTGCGCTTGATAAAGGTGACGTTGCAGTATTAGTGCTTCTTGATTTCTCGAAAGCCTTCGACTCGGTGGTGCACACGATCCTGCTTTCCAAACTAAGTCAGCGCTATCGCTTCTCTTCTTCTGCTACACGGCTTTTCTCCTCTTTGCTATCTAATCGCTTTCAATGTGTTCGTCATAATAATGTTGTATCCTCTCTCCTACAGGTGCCTTCTGGTGTTCCACAAGGTTCAATTCTTGGTCCTTTACTATTTTCATTATATATTAATGATCTCCCCTCTACTATTGGCCACTGTTCCTTTCATCTATATGCTGATGATCTCCAATTGTATACTTCTTGCCCTCCTTCACAGATTGATTCTTGTATTTCTGACTTGAATAGCACTCTATCTCGAATAAATGAGTGGAGTGCTCTCAATTTCCTTAAATTAAACCCTAAAAAATCACAAGTACTTGTGTTAAGTCGTAGCTCTATGCTCCCCGTCAGAATGCCACTCATTTGTCTGGATAACATACCTCTTCCTATTGTTGATCGGGTCCATAATCTTGGTATTGCCATTAATGCCAAACTAACCTGCTGTGATCAAGTTTCACTAATGCTCTCCAAAATCTATGGGACTTTACGTAAGCTCTGGCTTTATGGTAGTCTCCTATCACCCACAATTCGTTCAATGCTTGTAAAATCTCTCATTCTCCCGCACTTCCTCTATGGCTCACTTGTTTACATTGTGTATGATTCATCCTGTCGTCAACGACTTAATGTTGCATTCAATGACTGCTTACGCTTTATCTTCCACTTGAGAAGATCAGATCATGTATCATCGGTTCGGAATTCACTAATAGGCTGTAACCTCTCTTGCTTTTTCGATATTATGGCACTAGCTCTTCTACATAAAGTCTTCTACGCTAAAAGCCCTTCTTACCTATCCGACTTCCTTACCCCCTTGCAAACCTCGAGATCACTTAAATTTCTTATACCAGCCCATCGGTCTCGAATTGGTAGTCGTTCCTTTTTTGTGCACGCGATTAGACTCTGGAATGATCTTCCCTCCTCTTTACAAAGAATTAGCACAGTCACCACTTTCAGGAAACAAGTTTCTCTTCTCCTATCCACCTCTTCTCTATAGCTTTCCCTTCTTTCTTCTACTTTCTAATAGCCAAAGTTCCCCTCTTTCTATCTACTATTGAACAACCTTGATATTCCTCTTAACTCTAGCTGTTCTCTATTCTGTTAGGTATTAAGCTTAGACTAGGTATTTTTCTTGCCATGTTAGATTTCAAATTATAATATTGTACTCTAAAAGATATAAGTCTTGTGTACTTCCTTATGTATAAAATAAATTGAATTGAATTGAATTGAATTGAAAATTTGAAGAGAGAAAATTCTGTCCAATTTAACTTTTTCTCACGACTTCGTTGGCGCAGCAACAAGCGCCGGGCAGAGGGTCTTACCTTACACACATATAAATAATGTGCCAGCATATTATTATGGAGAAAGTTGATAGGAGCATTCCGGTGCAGTAAGGGAAATTCGAAAGGGGGGAGGTTTTTTCTAGTCCCAGACATCTGCTATGAGTGTTTTTTTTCATTTATGGACGTACGAAGAAAAAAACAAAGTTTTCTGCCCATGAACAAAATTAAATTTTGGTGGATAGAAGAAATCTACCTTTCTGGTTTAACCTAGGAATATTCTCGGGGATATTGGCTTTTTATTGTTATTATTGTAAAATGTGAGAGTACTTAGTTTGATTTTATTTCTAACTGATAAAGCAGAATTGTTGTGGGCATCTTTGTTATGATGTACGACAGGCTATGTAATGTAAATTTCACCTGGTGTGGTTTTTTAGGGGGGTTGAAAGGGATAAAATTTAGTTTTTCTTGATTAGCTCGAAAACTATTGATTTTTGATATATAGTTTTAGTTTTTATAAAAAAAACAAAGAGGTGTCAAGGGACACCGGGATGGAACGAAGTTCCTTTCGATTAATTAGTGAAGGAATTGTAATAAAAATTTTGTTTTTAAGTTATAATACTATTTTTTTATTATTAAAAAATATAATGTAATAAAAACTTAATCAGTAAGCTCAATTTTAGTAATAATTGGCTTGTGGTAACTGAAGTAGGAAACATATGTTTGGGATTCTATTTTATTTAAATGTCTTGAAAAAACTGCATCAATGGTGGTATTATATTTTGTTGTTGATTCTGCTGGATTGTTTATTCTTAAATGTAATTCTTCCTCTAGAAACTGTAGTAATGGTTTTGATTTTTCATTACTGAAGTTGATGTTAAAATCACCGGCCAAAATGAGTGGAACTTTATCTAAATTTTTGTTGTATCTGCTAAGTGTTCGAGATACATCTTTAGAATACTCTAGCAGTGCTCGATGAATGAACTCCTGAATATCTATTAATTTGTTATTTGGTGAGACATATGGGTGATTGTCATGAAATGGGAGTTTTTGAGATTTGAACAAAAATTTGTGAACAAAAAAAAAGTGCTGAAAAAAAATTTTCTCATGTGTTTTCAACATTATTTTGAAGTACTTTCTGTATATTTCCACATAAATACACACGGGGTATAGACAGTGAGAAGTTTATATCGAAAAGCCGAAATTATATGGCTTCGGAGGCGACAATTACGGTAGCGACATTTCATCGAAAAATCCGTCGCTTTCATGATCAATGAGAGCAAACAATTTTTCCGAAAATTTGCTTGCTCTACAAATGCAAACAAATATACCGAACCGAGTTAAAAGAGATTTGCAACACATATCACAACGAAAACACACATTACGGAGGCGACAGTTTTTTTTTCTTCGATAATTTTCTTGAGGGTTGCTCTCTTGTTTATAAATTGTTCACAGTCTAAACGTCCGGCGAGGATAAACATTCATAAAGAAACTTGTGACGATTCGTTTTCACTACTTAGTGCCACTTGACAACCAATTTGTCGTTGCGTGTGCGCTATTCTTATAGTTTTTATTGAAATTTGCAACAAACAACAGTCAGAATGTAAACACTGACATCTAACTAAGCAGGTATCCGCCCGCGTAATACATACCGGTGATCAGTTTCGGAACACTGCTGCTATCGTTTGAGACCCTAGGCGCGCGGCAATAATGCACTGTTTTTCCGTAAACGTAGTGCCGTGACGTAAAAGCGGAAAATGGACAGGTTACGGAGGCGACATTTTCGGTGGTCGAAGGGCCGCCATTTTGTTCAAGAGTGCTTGCCGCGGGAGGCGATGAAGGAGAGAATGTTTTATTACTGGATGGAGATTTTCACCCCAGAAAAAATTTGTTTGAGGCGTTATAGCTAGAGAACAACGGCCAGCCAGCCACTACCCCCATTTCATGACAATCACCCATATATGACTGCCATGATGAAGGTAACGCCGTTTTCCATTACACACTCTGCTGCACATAAATCTGCAACACTTGTACTTGCAACAAAAGCAGCAAAAACAGAAAAAAAACAACAAAAACACCAAAAGCAACAAAAACAACAAAAACACCAAAAACAACAAAAGCAACAAAAACAACAAAAACATCAAAAACAACAAAAACAGCAAAAACAACAAAAATAACAAAAACAACAAAAACAAAAAAAACAACAAAAATAACAAAAACAACAAAAATAACAAAAACAACAAAAACAACAAAAGCAACAAAAGCAACAAAAGCAACAAAAACAACAAAAACAGAAACAACATAAACATCAAAAACAACAAAAACAACAAAAATAACAAAAACAACAAAAACAACAAAAATAACAAAAACAACAAAAACAACAAAAGCAGCAAAAGCAACAAAAACCACAAAAACAACAAAAGCAACAAAAACATCAAAAACAACAGAAATAACAAAAACAACAAAACAACAAAAACAACAAAAACGACAAAAGCAACAAAAACAACAAAAACAACAGAAACAGCAAACACAACAAAAATAACAAAGCCAACAAAACAACAAAAACAACAAAAATAACAAAAATAACAAAAACAACAAAAACAACAAAAACAACAAAAACAACTAAAATAACAAAAACAACAAAAACAACAAAAACAACAAAAGCAACAAAAACAACAGAAACAACAAAAACAACCAAAACAAAAAAAACAACAAAAATAACAAAACAAAAACAACAAAAACAACCTGTATACACTCAAAAAAATAATCGTCGCTACACCACACTGTACAATGCGAAATAGAAAGACGAAACGAAAATAACTGGCTTGCTTTCTATGAGAGAGAGAGAGACAGACAGGGAAACATGCGCACGCTGCACGGCACAACTATACCAAAAAGTGTCGTTACAACTTTTGGTCTTAATTTTTTCCGTCTAGCCCCCTTTCGCAACGCGCGATAAGGAACTTCGTTCCAAAAATTAAACTTCATTAAATGTTTACAAGAAATGGAAGGAAACTATTGTAGCATACATTTTTAACCGACAAAGACCTACAATTATATAATGCGGATTTTTAAAACCAGGGCTAAAGATGACTAACTAACTTACTATCAAACCTAATTGCAAAAATTGCGAAACCAGTTTTATTATTTGATGAATCCCATCAGCTGACCAACCAGCAACGATGATTCATACAAAGTAAGTTGTCTTCTTGTTTGGAGACAGCGCTCGCCATCCCGGCACTGAAGTGGTCCTCGAATTTATCTTCAGTTTCTTATTTGTCATCGCTCCCTCTTGCATCCAGTTCAAGTGACGCCGAACACCACGGTTTCAAGTTCCTTGTCCCAAATATAAATATAGCTGTCTTTTTATAATTTGCAATATGCCCTTCAAGGTCCCAGCAGGTCGTTAGGTTAGATTGAAATGGCTGCCCACTTAGGCCCGACATTGGGCACATTGTGATGCCATCCTATGTAGTGTTGGAACAAAGTTCAGGCCATTTTAAGCCATTTTGAGCTTGTGATAAAGCGACAGAGGTTAGGAGCACCAATATTTTGCAGCTCGCTTAATCCATCAAGGAAGGGTGAGCCAAGGAAGGTCCTCTTTTTCTTCCGAGGGCGGGACATGTTCAGAGAATCTGGGAGACAGTTTCTTCTTCTTCTTCATTACCACAACTTCTTCATAAGTCGTTGTGGGGAAGTTCTTATCTTTCGGCGTGCGGGGCAAAGGTACAGTGACCGGTCAGCACCTTTACTATATGGCTTATCTCCTTTTTGGTTCAACTGAACAAGAGATGTTGAACGCTTTGCGTCCAAAGCTGGCCACATTGCATGAAGAGTGCGGCACACCGTTGCTGTGATCCAACTCAACCCAGCTCGAGCCAAGCTGATTTTCCTCACAGCTTGTTTGTAGGAGGCAAGGGCATTCCCATCCGGGTTAAGTGGGGTGTGCTTTCCACTTCATTTCCCTGTCTAGCAAGCTCATCAGCAGCAGGTCGTTACCAAAACATTTTTGATTTGATATGGTCCTGTAAATTGAATTGGTTGAAGCTTATGACTTTCTCTGGTAGATGGTCGTTCATATGTGGTTAATACGAGGTCGTTAAGTGAATACGGTTTATGCGATGTATGCATCCATCCATTAATGACTTCTTCTTATTTAACGGCCCTTCAATCGCTTTACCGTCCCGCCCTCTCGCAACTATTCTCGCCACCAATCCCGATTCTATCCAGCCATCCTTCCAGCGAACGTTGGGTTTCCCTCGCTGTCGTCCTCATAGATCTTACCGTAGAGAACTTTCCGATCCTGTCCATCTTCACTCATAAGAGCTAGATACCCTGTCCACCGGGACCTACCGCGCTTTGATTTCTCCACAACATCTATGTCGCTATAACGCTCGTAGATCTCGTCGTTGTAAAATTTTCGGAATCGTCCTTTATCTCCATCATCTTTGGCACTACAGCCGTCTGTGAGCCTAGGCCTCCTCAAGAACTTTCGTTCAATGATCTCGGTCCTGTATCTCTGTGTTCTGGTTGGTAACCCAATTGTGAGTAAGTTCATTTTTATGTCACCTTTATATCTCTTCCTAGGTCTTGTAACCCTATTCGCTCTGGCCTTTGGAGGAACAGGAAGTTTGGGGCACTTCTGCAGGCATTCCCATTACATGTCCTATCTAATGTAGGCGTGATATATCTATGGTTGTGGCAGGTTCTTTATATATTTAGTACAATTTGGGGTTGTATCTTCTTCACAACAATTTTCCGAAGGAAGTTACTGTCGAACAAGGTTAAGAGGTTAGAGTGCTTGGATTTGAAGAGCCTTGACAGACTGCAGTAGGTTTTGTTGGCTTTTAGAAGCCGTGCGCGTATTTCTAGTACCATGCTATAGTCCGCTGCTACTATTGACTCAAGGTAGGTAAATACTTTTACCACTTCAAAATCGTATTCCTCTACCTTGATTGTGGGACCAATGTTAGGTGTTCTTGCAGACGAGGCCACCATATACTTTGCTTAGCTTTCGTTGATTTGCAGTCCCAGCTTTCGTGCCGCCGCCGGTTCAATCTGGGTGAAAGCTACTTGTACTGTTCTTAATGGTCTTCCGATGATGTCAGTGTCATAAGCCTTCAGTATTTGTGGAGGATTCTGCCCTTTAATGTCACCCCTGGATTATTTTCTCCAACACTAAGTTGAAAAGGACAAGCCGGTCGGAGTCCATTATAGACCAGACCTATAAGGACAGTGGTCCGGACGTTTAAATCCTTATCGCAGATAATGTCATTTAAATGATATAACGTGTAAATTTAATAAATAAACCACCTGGTTCCACTATTAGAGCAGGCAGCAAAGGAACTTTCGACCGCGTCATCGCGTCACAGGATAAATTTTCTATATTAGGATAGTATTTTTGTAATTGTGTTAGGAAACGTTGAGTTGCCAAGGTATATCCTGGTACCATAAGGGATATATTATTATAAACAGTTATTTTATAACAAAACGAAAATTAAAATTTTAACAATTTTGTAATATTTTTGGACGGATTTAGAACTAGAAATGTAATATAACTTTTTATTCGTAAAGTTGATAATTTAAATACACATTAATCTTTAAAAATTAAAAATTTTCCAATCATTTTACAATTCTTAATTTTTTATATCATCTAAACTCCCAAAAAATCTTATTAGCAATTTTAATATTTTAATTGTTTTTTATATTTTTAGTGCGCCAGCCTAATCGTTCGTTTACGAAAAAAAGTTAGTTAAAAACAATATAAGACCCATTTCATTTTATTATCAAAATCGCAGGTAGAAAAATATTATTTTCCTTTCCAAAGATTCTATTTCAGTTCATTACTATACTACCACACCAAAAAGTTATTGCGCACACACATCCTGCTTAGCAGTGAAAAACTTGAAGAGAGAGTCATGATGAGTTTCGCTCTCAAAGAAAACAAAAAGCTCGGATGGGTTACGACTTGTGACCCATTTTGGACGTCGTAACCCATTGCTCCTGTTGTTCCCTCTGTATATTAAGTACTCTGTGCTTGTATTATTGTACCATGGGGTTGAAACATGGTTGTTGTAGGATGCGGCAATGAGAGACATACGCTTTTGGAAACAAACGAGCAGAGAGAGTAGTCACTCTTCGACTACACCATTAATTTAAACCAAGCGGTATATTACCGGGGCAACACCCCAACCTTCGTATTTTCAAGCACGTAGAATTTCCAAAGTTGGGAGTTGCTGTTGGACATACGCTGTCTACGGACACAGAAACATTTGAGGCAGAAAACTAGATAGATATGCTTCAAGGTAAACCTGCAGGTCGAAGCTCCTCAGCCGCATAGAGATCCAAAAAGGATTGACTGGAAGAAATTCGGTCAGGTCCTAAAAACCAGACCCTCTAGAGAGTGCCCGGAGGAGAGGATAGGCCTTATAGAGGGAATCTATGATAGGGTCAATATTTTCAAAAACGCTATCCACTCGGCGTATAAGATTCCCTGCCCAGTAAAGCGGAGCAATAAAAAACCCCCCGTGGTGAAATGAAATATTCTCGAAACTAAGGGAGTTAACTTCAGAGATCTTCAATAGTTGTTACAAACAAAGCCATGGTTTTACGTCTTATTGGAACGAAATGTCCGTCCGTTATTATGGCGCGATAACCGGCGCCATTCACACTTTATTTTGAAGAGATATAGACCGATGATTCCACCACACATAAACCACACCAAACCGTTGTTTTGTCCAGTTGTAGTGGCAGCCAAATGCGGAAATTCTGCTTATTGACGTACTCCTTAAATGGGCATCATAGCTGATCACAAATTTTCTCAGAGCCTCAACTCTTAAACGCCGGGTTCAATTCTTGCACGAGTTGAGATATGTGCTATTTTACTGAATAATTTGCAGACGCTATGCTTGGATAAGTCTTCCATGATGAAATGTCAAAAAATAGTGAAGAAGAATACCATCCCGACTAGAATTCAATGTAAGGCATGCCTAAAGTTATGTACGGGCCTCGTGAGGTAAACGTTCGGTATACCAGATTAGACTTGCCTCATGAGCACCTCATGTGGCCCTCATAGGGCAGTATAAGGTATACCAAAATTAAATTTGTTTTATGAATACCTTACGAGGGCCTCATACAAAATACATGAGGCACTCCGCATGCACTCTAAGATTAGGTTTTCATTAGGGAAATCTTACAAGGGCCTTATTTGGGAAAGAAGGTGTTTACCCCGTTAGGTATTATTGAGTAATTCCTTATGAGGCCCGTGTATATTAATGAAATTTGATTGAAATTTTTCCCTTCATGATATAATTCACATGTAAAACCAAACTACTATGGTTAAGTAACAAAATGTGCTTAATCGCCATCAGACTTTTTAATGTCTCTGGTTTAATAAATTGGTGGCTATAGCCCAGTCACTTTAAACATGAACCTCTCGTATAGGACAGGGTTTGACCCTTTTTTTGTATTAAGTGACTGGGCTACTATATAGTCGTGACTTCTGTATTCGGGGTTTTTCAATTTTTTATTATTAAGAAAAAGAGAAAAAAAAATACTTTAGTTTTCCTGAGTTTTTGTCAAGTTTTACTGGTGAGTTATTCTTACCAGCGTCTATTAAGCCACGATACCTCGAAATGGGGAAAACTGCCAATGATCTATCCGCACGCCTTACATAATAAACGATAGGTACGCATTATATGGCCCTATCCATTTTTGCCTGATATGGCCCTCATAAGGATTTTCTAGTTCGGCCGTAATAGGTGAAAAGCGTTACACTTTTCTTCTGGGCCTTATTAGGTTTCAACATTAGGGCCTAACAGTCAAATTAGGCTAACCTCATCCACTAAATAAATCTCCGTTATAAATAGCTAAAAACTAAGTGATGGCCCACCATTCCATGTCTCCCCCATTTTTTCCACGCTTTTAGGTAGACTGCGCTTGCGCGTCGACCTTCGATCAGTCGATGGGATTCACTTCTTCTCAGGAGGCATAATATTCCGACAACGCTATTTTCCGCCAACTCCGATAGCTGGGTCTGGTCCGGTACTAAACAAAATAGTTCCGGAAAAAACTGTCTGTGTGAAATCTTAATCACTCTAATAACTGGAAATTGTGTTTTCGCATTAAGAACTCCAACTTTGGCAGAGTTTAATGAAGCATCTCAACAAAAGCATTTCTAACTTTGGCGAGTCTGACTTTTTTGCTCTATCATGTATGTCTTCAGGTTGTCAAAGAAAGTCAACATTTTTGCTTAACTCCTCATAAGCAAATCCGCGTCTCCTTAGTTCTGCAATCAGCCTGTCTATAATTGAAAATCGTAACCCTGGATCTCTACTACCAGCAAGTACGATCTCGTTTTCCTTGACTTCGTCGAACTGGACCTTATGCTTACGTTTTCTCCGCATATCGTATACACAGTTGTTTTCACCGGATTTTTCAATATCTTTCGACTCATAATGATCAAAAGTACTACCGGATATCCTGAAGTCTTCTAGATATGTTACCAAGGGCTGATAAAGTTCGGCGATCGTACCCAGTTCAATTTTTACAGATTTCAGAGTCTTGCTCATTTTGTTGAACCTTTCCAGGATGCCATTCCAGGGAAGAACAGAAAGCAAGTTTCCATGGAATCTTATGAATTAAGAATATCTGAAGCCTCAGAGCGCGTAGATGGTTTTTCCCTTGTGCCATAGGCAATTATCTGAAGAGCTGCCATGATATCATCCCAGGACCAACTTAGACTTCGACAGGCGTCAGCTCCAGTAGACCATCTTATCTGAGAAAGACTCTTCACGACTGTTGAATTTGACTTCAGTTTCGACATCAAAATTTCCCATCTGTGTGTCGATACCGAAAAAAATTGTACAATGACTGCCAAGTACCGAGGAAAGAATTCAAAAATCGTTCGACAGGACATCCATCTTCAGAGACATACATATCTCACTATAAAAGAAAGCTGGCCGGGGCCTTGTGGGCCTAGGCGGAAATCCGGGGCTGGATGCTTGAGTCGCATTTCTGCACGATAGGCTGAACATAAATAGTTTCATGCAGTCTGGAAATATTTAAAAAAAGGTGACAAGCCAAAAAGTTTACGTAGAGTATAAGGTAAAGGTTAGGTACTTACTTGACGGATCACGGGGTATATTATTTGTTCTAGTGGCATTATTGACGCAGCAGCGAAGAGTAAAGAAGAATTTGAGGCAAAAACAATTGATAGTAAATCGGCCATGGTTTTATTGTTATCACTTCCCCTTTAAGACATAAGGGGGTGTGAATGCAGTAAAATTGAAAACACGACACTTAGTAGTAAAGCTACACCGGTCCGAGCGCTGCAACGTCATCGGTTATGGTCTCAGCAGTGGGTGTGGTGTGGGTTATGATGGGAACTTCGCTGTCTTAAGTGAGCTTTTGAGCTTGGGTAGTTATTTTGCGTCTTGGGTAGTTATTTTGCGTCTTGGGTTAGGTTTAACGCCGGGGGAGCTTTTACGCTGGTGGTCTTGAATGTGGTTTGGAATTGACTCTCGAGCGATTTGAATTTGAATTGGATTTCATTTCCAGCGGGGAAGGGTTAAGGAACGGGAATGAAGAAAGAATGAAAGTTATGTAATTGGGAAAGTGGAAAAGGCGAAGTGGATTCGAGCCCGGGGATGGTAGCCAGACGCCTTGCTCTCTAGGCTACCTGTCTTATTCTTATATAGATAAGGAAAGGAGGTAGGGTCAAATTCGACTGCCTAGTTTAAACTAAATTTTCAAGGTTACAAATATGGAGAAGGTTTACCGCTTACTGAAGGAGAAATACGTTGTCGTGTTTAAAAAGGATATAGAAAAGAGCATTGCATAATATATAATTGTTTATAATAATTAACAGTTGAACCAGGCTAGACGACATCAGACAAACCAGATAAGCCTTGCAAAACAGACCAGATGGGCCAGCTAGTTAGCGATAGAGGACGAGAAAGTCACTGAGTTCAGATCGGTGTAGCTATACAACTTCATTTCAAGTCACGCCACAATGTCGGTAACTGAAACCCACATGTATTCTTGATGACTAAAAACTAAGCTTATCTTGGAATTCCTAGTGGTGAGCTTAGTGCAAAAGATACAAGCGGATTGATAAATTGCTCGCATCAAAAGCGACCAATTCCGCCGGGCGATTTCAACCAAATAGCGAGTAATCACCTCTGCAAATCGGGCTAATCATTTTCCTTACTCATTATTATTATTATTTATTTATTATCTACCAACAAAATAAAATCCTGATAATAATGCTCAAATGTGATCAAATTCGTTATCGCAGCATTTCCCACATAAATTCTATCTGTGGCTTAATTATGGATACCCTAATTTAAAGGCTTAGAACTAATCCTTGGTACGCTGCTGGGTAGTATCTAAAATGCACACGCATGATACAATCAGCAGCAGAATAATAATAATTGTTGACTAACATTAATTTATTTAAATTAAAAGCAAATGGCAGATGAATGCCTTTTGCGGAACCCTTTGGCTGCGTTTGGCTTCAATGTTGCGTAATATGCTTATCTAAATAAAAGGATGTGGCTGTAGTCCTTGGAGCCGGATCGCATGCCCACGATGTGGCTCGAATCGGTCATCGGCCACGTTGAAATGTGACATTTGCCGTGATAATCACACACAAACACAGCCGCAGCCCGTTATCCTTCGCTACCAATCTAAAGCATAAATCGTGTTCATTAATTTGGGCTTGCCACAGGGGGTGGACGATTATGATAAATTGCTTTTGTAATGATACAACATGTCAATCTCCTGGTCCACACAAAACAAATGTCTTTTTCTCCTTTTCTCATCTACGTTAAAGTGTTATTAAAGCTGCCTGAATGTGAGCATGTGATGCTCGTCTAGGTGAAATTTTGTTACGTGTGTTTTTTGGTGTCATGTTTCACCTTGAAAAAATTGAAGGCATTCTCCTGTCGCTCTGTGCTTTTCTATAAAAGCCACAAAAGAAGCCTCATAATACCTGGAGTGGTGCTCGTTGTTTTAGTATCTCTGCAACTTTGTTAAGCCTAAAGGATTCTTAAGGCTTTTGGCTTTCAACAGTGTTAAGTTGAATGGAAGGATTAAGAGCATCCTTGAATATTTTTGGGATTAGTGAATGTATGCGCATATACGACAAGAGAGTTCACCTTTCTTGTGAGAGGTTTTTATCACAAAGATTTCTTGTTTTTTTTTTGTTGCTTTGTTGCTGTATGGCAGGTCTTTGAATGCTCTGTGAACGACACTCCCGGCCATATTGAGAAGTTATGCTCCGACATAAGCCGCTTTTCGTTTTTATTTCTTTAACATGTATGTACCTAGCATCAAATAGATTGAATTGAATTGCGAAAACCGGAAAATTCCTGCCCTCCGTTTGCTCCCACTTGCGAATAGGGCATTACAGAATAGGCAAATCGTCTTCCAATTCCTTTTGCCCGAGGACATACATATGTGCCTGCGACTACGTGAAAACGAACGCTGTTACGTAAAACAGTTCATATACAAAAGCGAATCACTTTGGGCTCAAACATGAGCACCTAATGTAAGTTTTATAGAAGCAAATTCGATTATTCTGTCATACGCTTGGTTATTCGGCTTACAAAATAAATTGAAGTGACTCCTGCAGAATTCGCTTTAATCCTTGATACTAAAAAGGGGCAATCTTGGTCTGAATTTGGGATCTAACTCCCGTGATTTTCTGGTTGACTTACAATATGAAGCTTTCATGATCCTTCAAAAAAGGGATATAAGATAGTTCGCAGGATATGATAGGAGTTAATCAATACAAGCTCAATGTGCCGGGTAATCCTAAGGATTCAATCATACTAAGTTATCACAAATATAACCTTGCCTCGTATAGAACAGTACTTATGATTGTCTAGCTCATACTGCAATCGGTGATATGAAAGATAACAATTTATGAAATATGCTTTCAGTTAATTTTTTTTCATTCATTCTTTTGAAGTGGAATAGAAAGAAACAAAGAAGCATTATAAAGCGAGATGGGTAATTAATCGAATAAATGATATTGAAGTATGACTATGTTGATTTTGATTTTGGAATATGAAATCAACAGTCATGTTCTTAGTAATTGTTTGTTCAGTACTGTAAGGATACGGGGGCCGTTCCATAAATCCCTAAAAGAAATTGAAAAGATGGCGTTCATAGTATTGGAAAAGGGTTTGCTTTTAGTTAGCATCATATATCAGTAAGCTGATGTTTCAATTCGCCCGATGGTAGAACGAGAAATCAGATAGATCATGTGGCCGTCAGCCGCAGATGGAGAACCATTCTGGAAGATGTCAGGAGCTTCAGGGGAGCGGACACTGGAAGCGACCACCATTTGGTAGTAGCAACTATTCGCCTTAGAATCGCTGCAATCAGAAACTTTCAACGTGAATCTATAAACCGTAGACGGTTTAACGTTGACCTCTTGCGGGAGAGCGCTAAAAAGCGAGAATTTGCTGGAAACCTGCAGCAAATATTAAACCAGCAAACCGTTTCTGACGACACAAATATTGAAGACCTGTGGAGTACAACAAAGGGCGCTATATTGACGGCTGCGGAAACGAGCATCGGTTATGTCCAGAGAAACATGCAACATTGGATCTCGGACAGCACCTGGCAAAAAATAGAACGCAGGAGGGCCCTCAAAAATAACATAAACTCTACAAGCGACCCGGATAGACGTCACCAACTTGAACGGGAGTACTCTCAATTACACAGAGAGGTAAAGAGAAGTGTCCGGCGTGATAAAAGGCAGCAGATAAACGAGCTCGCAGAAAAAGCGGAAAACGCGGCAAACACAGGCAACAGTAAAGTGCTGTACCAAATAACTAAACAGCTCTCGGGAAAGCACTCTACTAAAAAGCATGCCGTTAAGAGTGCGGATGGAAGGCTGCTGTGCAGCGACGAGGAGCAGCTCCAAAGATGGAGAGATTATTTCTTCGCCGCCCTGAATGGCTAACTCACACAGGAACCTCAGGAAAACAGCAACAATGCACAGCCGATAAGAATCAACACCCGGGCCCCATCCAAGACGGAAATAGTAACCGCAATTCATGCGATGGCCAATGGTAAAGCAGCCGGAAAAGATGGCATCCCGCCAGAATTGTTGAAAGCCGACTCAAGCCTCATAGCAGATGCGCTTCAGCCAATCCTCGAATTAGCATGGAACACCTGTACCTTTCCGGAGGATTGGACGGAAGGTATCATAGTCAAAATACCCAAAAAGGGGGATCTAACAATATGCGACAACTGGAGAGGCATCTGTCTATTATCTACTGTGGGTAAAATCTTGTCCCACACTATACTATCAAGAATAAGAGAGGCAGTAGATCAAACGCTTAGAAGGCAGCAGGCCGGATTCAGGAAGGGCCGTTCATGTATAGATCACATCAACACCTTAAGAATAATAGTGGAACAGTCTACTGAATTCCGATCCCCCCTTTACCTTGCTTTCGTAGATTATGAGAAAGCGTTCGACTCGGTTAATAGGAGCTTTATATGGCAGGCATTACGGCGACGTGGACTGCCGGATAAGATAATAGAATTGATAAAAGCCCTATACAACAATTCCAAATGCAGAGTTCTCCATAACGGAAAATTATCCGACAGCTTTGAGGTGAGTTCAGGAGTACGACAAGGATGCTTACTATCCCCATTACTATTTCTTATAGTAATAAATGACATTCTTGTTGGCGCTCTAGATAGTAGAACAGGCGGCATACAGTGGGGTTTGCTAGATCGCCTTAAGGACCTCGACTACGCAGATGATATCTGTTTGCTGGCCCACAGACATCAGGAGCTAAAAAACATGTTAAACAATTTGGCAACAGAAAGTAGTCTAGCAGGCTTAAGGCTGAATCCGAATAAAACCAAAGAAATGCGGATAAATGCAAACACACTTGAACGAACTGCGCTGAATAACCGTGACGTGGAACTGGTAGATAAATTCTGCTACCTCGGTAGTATTATTACCGAAAATGGTGGTGCAGAAGAAGACGTCAGTTCCAGAATAAATAAAGCACGAAGCGCATATGCATGCTTGTTCCGCATATGGAGATCAACGGAGATCTCAACCAACACCAAATTGCGGCTGTTCAACTCCAACGTTAAGGCAGTTCTTTTATACGGTTGCGAAACATGGAAAGTCACCCAATTCATCACAGGGCGCCTACAAGTCTTCATAAACAGATGCCTACGTCGTATCCTAAAAATCCGCTGGCAAGATAGAATTTCAAATGAAGAGCTATTGCGCCGTGCCGGCCAAGAAAGGATAGACGACCAAATCAGGCGAAGGAAATGGAATTGGGTTGGCCACACCTTGCGACGCGATAACGAAAATCTAGCCAAACAGGCCCTTGACTGGAACCCACAAGGATCCCGTCGAGTTGGAAGACCTAGAACAACGTGGAGGAGAACCCTACTAGCAGAGGCCGCAACTACTGGGAGATCCTGGTCAGAGCTAAGAGCTGTCGCGCAAAACAGAGTCCGCTGGAGGGCAACTGTTTCCGCCCTATGTCCCACGAGGGATTAAGGGGCACATAGATAGATAGATAGATGTTTCAATAATATCTTACTAGATCTATTATTCAACGCCATCAAGGGAGCTGACGGTCTAGTATGAGTTGCTGACATCCGCACTGCATCGAGTGTAGTTCGACCCGCTATCCACAAATTGGTTGCTCTTCCAATTGAAAATACTCCCATAAATGCGCCAACCCACACGAAGAGGACGGTGCGATGACTACTATTACCTCCATTCTCAACTCTACAGAAGAGAGATAAGATAATAATATCAACAAGACTGCTTAAGCCTCTAGTCTATCAAATAAAAAAAAAACAGAAACAACGCACCTCATTGGCCTCGGCTATTGCCACATTGTTACTAACCGAAGTTCACCAATCGCGGTCCAAGACTAAGCAAGTCCTCAAGAGTAGCAACGCCTTGTTTGCCTCTCTATTACTGAAGCTTTGTGGACCTGCCCTTGGATTAACTCCATGGTACATCTTCAACAACTTGTTCTAGCCCCTGTAACAGGACCTACTCCAAGGTCTCGATTGTTTCATTTCCAGACTGAAATACATGCCATGAAGAACTGCTCAAGCTTGAGAATGGTTTGAAAGGCACCAACATTCCAATCTCTTCGCACCGCCAAGCTGCTATCAAGGCATTCTATTGCCACGCGATCCACATAATCGCATATACAATTTCCGTAAGTACAAATTCTGTTGATAATGCTATTTTCTGCTAGCGATGTGCGACAATTTGGGATTGCAAAGAGTCTGTTTTGACGAAAGGCCCTCGCCGGTAAATGAAAACCAATATTCGCGGTAATATATGGGCAGTCAATTAAATCCCACCAAATACATTAAAAATGTGAATTAGAAGTTCGTGGGCGCGGAAGTTATTTATTGGGACAGTTTAAAACACACTTATAACAAAAAGAAGTGATATGAATTAGTCAAGATGAATCGTTAATAGCATGAAATAATTAAACACGTGCATTTACGAACGAATTCAGTGTGGCTCAGTCTATAGTGTTTCTAATAAAATTTGTTACATTTCGAAGGACAGCTAAGATTCATGCTATACAAAGCCAGCCAACTTTTTCGCGGTTAATAATACTTTATTAAGTTTAAAAAATTCGTTTGAATTCGTTGCATTCCCGGTGTTGGCGTTTTTTGTTACGATTGTTGGAACGTTGTGTATAAATTTGATAGTGAGATTTTCTTTTCCGTTTGCGATTTGCCGTTGAAGCTCAGAGCGCACTTCCATGTAAAGTTGTCGTTCGCGAGGAGCTCGGTCGCTTGTAACGAGTATATTTTTGTTCTTAAAAAGTTGAGCATTTCTAAAAATAGTAATGACATCAGATTCAGAGTTTAACACAACTTTTAGAAGTCGTGGGCGCGGTCCTTTCTTGGTACCGAGGCGAGATGCAGAGGAGGCCGTGATCTACAGGTCGAGATCGAGCAAAAGATTGTTAAAAGTGACGAGATCAGGTTCCTCACTGGTGAGCTCGGGAATTCCACGTACGATGACATTTCTAGCCCTGCGAAGCCGTTCACGAACCTCGTTGCATGAATCAGAGATGTGTTGTAGCGGAGTGACGTCGAGAATAGGTTTCGACTCAAGGTGGACGAACCGTTCGTCAATCGAACGAACATCCGATTCGATTGACTTAATCCTCGTGTCCAGTTTTTCCATTGCTGCATCCAGCTGCTCTTGGTTGGATTGTTTCACCTTCTCGAAAAGATTGTTTAGGGCTTCCTGGAGTCCAGCATTGGTAACCGGGGCCTTATTCACTGCAGCTTGGTTTCGTGTATTTCTCGGGGAGTTGTTTCCGTTGACTTGTGGCTGGACAATTTTTTCGTTTTGTCAGCCACCGTTGGGTTTTGGGATAAACCAGGTTCAACCAAGATTTCAAACGACTTTTAAAACCATTCAAATTAAATATTTTTAATCAAAAAAAAAATTTGATTCCTTTCTGTTGATTATAGCTGTTCAGTGTCTCGAGTTGAAGAAATTGTTTTTAGCAAAATCTAAGTTGAATAATATGTCCATGTTCTTAGAATTGTTTTTAATGTTTAAAATAACTGTTCTTTTGCACATGCCATGGCAACTGTTCAATAAGTTTAATCACCGAACTTTGTGGTCCTGAGCCTGGTCCTGAAGAATTGGAAGCCATCTTTACGCGTCATTGGTGAAATACCACTCGAAATGCTCGAACGCACCATCAAAAATTGAAACTTTAGAATGGACCAAGTTAGGCGCAGCTGGGTAATGATTTTTCAAGTCTTATAATGTTATCCTAGAATTTCGATTTAGTAGTGAGTTGAACTAACACAAATTTATTTTTAAAATTGCAGAGTGCAGAAATAGAAGTCAAGGGTGTTTTAAATGTAATTTTGCAACTTCCCTGTACATTTTATTTAAGCATTAAATCTCAACACACAAAAATAAAACTCTTTTCAGCATACTTTAAAAACTTTAAAGTTCTATCCGCATAAACAGAGCAGCCTTTAATGTTGTGTATGTATTACAAACTCTGCCATACAATAGCAGCTTAAATGCCTAAGCCGTGAGCTGTCACTTCTTTAATCCCGAAATGGTGTTACACAAAAGAAAAATTCTTAATTGTCGCCTTAATTCATGAAAAATTCCTTCAGACTTGACAAGTTTTAAATTTCCCATTCCCATGTCCTTTTGCTCGCCAATTTATGAGTTGAACGACTAAGCGGGATCCTCGCTCTCTCTAAGCGTGAGTGATTAAATGTAACAGTTCCCAGAATCCTGCAAGGACGACAGAGGACCAAAAGGAAGGTGTACGTTCCGCCCGGCCGAAACGCTCATTTCACTTAACGATGTGACAGTATTCATGTTTTCAACATTTACGATTGGGGATTGGGGAGCACCGGAGCACCTTAAAATATTTAGCACATTATGCTGCGACATTGAATTATACTGGGATTCATCCCCACCAGCAGTGCCATACAATGAAGGGCTAAACAACACCAGCCCAGGGACCCAGGAGCAGGACTGGCAGACGAGGGCCGGAGTCTGACTGTAGGGTTCTGTCGAGGACCCTAAAAATTTCCGAAGGGTAATGGCTGCGACATATTTTAGAGTAAAAGGGTTTTGTTCTGATGTAATTAGTTTTTGGTTGGAGTTGGTGTGAAATATTGATTGGATGTAATTTTATTACCTGAAATTCAGCGTAACTAAGGGAAGTTTCGGGCTCCTTTCCACTTAGTGATAGTGATTTCTAGTGGTTGATCTAATTTTAAAGATTTAAGGAAAAGCCAATAAGGGAGGTAGTACACACGATTATTCCTTGAGTCGTTGCCGCATTGGTTTTACAAAATACTCCCGTCACACACGGTTGTTCCACCACGAGTAACTTTTTGTCTTTACTAGGCGATATCAATTTGTATGTGTACAAAAGTAAGAAGCATATGTATATGTGTGTGTTTTGAAAAAAAGGTTGGTTTAAATGTCTTTTCTTTTTTTACTCCGCTTTCCTAAACACAGTTGAAGGAATACCCAAATATTGAACTGGACTACTCCATCAGTAAAGCCAGTAGGACCGTATAGAAGACTTTTAGATAAGACATGCCGTCTTACACCACAAAAGATGTACTGAATGTACAACATCATCGTTAAACCTGCTGTCACTTACTCCACTATAGTTTGGTGGTCCAAGACTAAACAGGTCATGACCATCCTCAAGCGCAGCAACGGCTTGTTTACCTCTCCATTACTGAAGCTATACGGACCTGTCCTTAGATTGACTTCTACGCACGTCTCCAATAGCTAAATAGCAACCACTCCAAGGTCTCGATTGCTCCATTTCCAGCCTGAATTACATGCCATGGAGGCCTGGTCAACCTTTTTTTATATGTAACTTTAGGTGGCACTCTTTATATTACCAATCCGTCATCTCGTTTACTTCATAGTGCAATATCCAGTAGTCAGCTTAGCATGAAAATTGAAGACGACTATGAAAGGTTAAAGGTACTCTGGAAGATGCACGAAGAGGAGACAGTGAGCTTTGCGTTTGAACTCTTGGATGTTGTAAGAGTTCAGTTTTTTCCAGTATCCGGCTGGGCCGCAACAGGTGGAGCTAGCAAGAGACAGCCTCCTCGGAATGTTATGCCTCCTGAAAGAAGAAAATCCCCCTAACCAGCCGACAAAGGCTGTGACGCAGGCAGTACCAGAATACCAGTGAACCGTCCGCTAAGTGAAGACTCGACCTAAGCGGTACATAAGTGTGCTGCTATTAACCGGTTAAGCCGCTATTAGGGCTACCTTGCCCTTGAAAAGGGTTTGAAATGCACCAACATTTGAATCTTTTTAAGCTGCCATCAAGGCACTCTCATCGTGGAAGTTTTCCTCGAAAATAGTTGATAATAGATTCTACTGTCTCGCTAGAAAAAATAAAGTCTCGCTCTCTGGGTCCCATGAGACTGGAATATCGAGTGCAATGAGGCTACAAACAAGCTCACGAACAAGGGGCCTGAGATGCTAGTCCAGGGCAAAGAATGCTTCTGGAAAATTTCATGGTCTACCCTGATAGAGTACTGGCGTAGAGGGAGCAGAGGGACTGAACGTAACCTAATATAAGTCACTCCCAGACCTTAGGCTAAGCGAACGCAGGCTAAGGGGTTTCCACTTAGCAGGCCACCAGCGCTGGTTGTACTGCGAGTGGATTGTAGCCAGTAGCTGGTAGCCAACCGTAATTTGGAAATTTCTGATTATTCTCAAGCTGGTTAAGGCAGCACCTAGTAGGGTTGACAACTATGCAGGTAATGTCCTGGGATCCAGCGGAAAGTACAACCAGCGCTAATAGCAAGCTAAGTGGAGCCCCGTTTTAGTAATTGGCTTTAGATAAGTTTCGGGACTGGGTGGTGGTGGTTTGATATAATATTAATTGAGCTTCAGCATGGTTCAAAGAGTTGGTTTCAGCTTCAATTCAGCAAGATAACAATTTCAACAGAGAATCGTCAATACAAGTTAATTCCTGGAACCCATAAGGAACCAACATGATCGCGAGGTAATATGTAGGACTATATTTGAAAATAAATGGGAATACGAGCTCTACTACTATCTGCCTAGTCATGTAGGGTTACGATATCATCTCCACCATCTAGAACCGCCTCAGGAGTCAGAATGCCGACTCTGCATGGAAGGCGACGAGACTTCCCTGTGACTGTCCTCATCTGATCAGGCGTAGAAGAAAAACGTTCATCAGAGAGCTTCTAAATGCCTTCTAGCCTTCGTCCGGAGGTGCTACATGGTCTTTTCCGTGAGTGAAAATGTAAAGAATAGGCCTAACTTGGCCGCGGTGTCCACCATATGCGTTTCCACCATAAACTCATAATAATAATTATAACAATCGACTCTATATTTTATCACAACATTTTTAAGACCTACATTTAATAAAAATAACAGCAAAGAAGAATCAATTTTTAGAAAACCTAGAGCCTCTCACAGCCAGAGTTGATAATGATATTAAAATTTAAATTTAAAACCAAATATACTCAACTCATTTAATCTATCATTTAAGCCATTAAAATTTTAGTATTTATATCTAATTCCCTTGAAATAAAACCATAACCCACAACAGTCTACCTAGCACTTCTATAAACACGCCAATTTCCGAATGTCGCCATAAATCCGCAAATTAGCTCAATTTCATACCAATTTAACAATACTCATTCGAACTAATTATATATATTATTTTCTGTTCTATTTCAGTGAATGGATAAACGCAATTACGAAAACGGTAAGAGATTGGTTCATTCGAACATTCAAACTATTGAAACTGGATTTTGTAATTCTGATTTCAGCTGCCACCACCGCCACAAATTGAACTCGTAATGGATAAACCTCAACTGATGAATGTCCTCCGTCGACCATTAGTTCGGATAAGACGTGAGTGTGTGCACTAATTTATTTCCGTTTTGTTATTGTTTAGAATTTCATTATTCAATTTTGGTAATTCATTAGTTGGATTTTGGATAAAATATTGAATTAAGCTATATTTGCTTTTAGCGCCGCATATAGTGACACATCGATTGGTAAAGGGTTTTCTCTTTTATCGATTTATATAACTGGTTGTGCACCATTCGGGAACATAGCCATTTCGTTGAGTTGTAATATATTGAAACAAACCGAATTTTTTTTGGACGAAATCTTAAGTAAAAAAATATTAAATTTGGAATATGAAGTTCGGGGCCTTACCTTCCACGACCTAGAAAGTTCGAAGTAAATTTATTAATATTACCATATTTATTATAGAATTCGTTGAGATAAAAGTTTGTTTCGGGGAATCGTAACGGTTTAGCCACTAGGGCGTTTGATTTTTTTTTTGTTAGAGTGTATAGCCTATAACCTATTTTAAAAGGTATCAGTGTACGCAGAATACTTCCACCTATTTAAAATTGAGAATTACTTTTTTCTCTAAAAATAAGTACGTTCTTTTTAGAGAAAAATGCAATAGTTCAAATTTTAGTTAAAAAAATCAAAATTTTGATCTTGACGACTCATAACTCTGGAATTGGTAGGGTGGAATCGTCCCTTTTGCAATTTTAGATAGATGGGAGTATTCTGCGTACACTGATACCTATTGGTTATAGGTTATAATTTTTTAACAAAATCAAATAGCTGGAAATATTTCTTAGGAATAATGACATTTTTTTGCATTTTTTTAAGTTATAAGCAATTTTTATGTTGATACAGGTCTTGTTAAATTGAAGTCCTGAGTGAGTTGCCTGAGTTGAGATTTGCGCGGGAACGTGTTATTACGTGTTTAATGGTGGAAAGTGCTTCCTTTTAAAACCGAAGAAGCCCTTAAAGCACAAAATCTAAACTCTAAAGTGTTTTGTTCTTAAACACTTCAAGTGCTCAACGGAACTTAAACAAGTAAGGGGATTACCAAAAAATTAAAACACAAGTGTTTAAAAGTAAAGCACTTATTCACCAATTAACCTGCTATGCTAAACTGTCGTCTTCGTCTGTGTGTTTGTAGAGATCATGATGTCACCTGCATGCCACGGCGTGTCAGCTGGATACCTGAAGTCCTCATCCCTTAGTCAGATCAAGTTATATGTGGCCTTCATCGGGCCGTGCCTGCCGACGGCCTGAAAATGAGGAGGGGGCCTTTAGTGGAGAAACACGTTTTACTTTTCACGTTTTAACCCAGTTTTCTAGCATTTCACACACTGTTTCTTGAGGAAAAAAATTACGTGATATTTGCCGTGAGCCCCCCTCTCCCCACGTGAGATTGGGTAAGATTCGGATCGACCCCTCCCCCTAAATGCCTCATGTAATTAATGCATGCATTGCATTGCGCTCCTTTAATCCCTCATGGGACATAGGGCGGAAACAGTTGCCCTCCAGCGGACTCTGTTTTGCGCGACAGCTCTCAGCTCCGTCCAGGATCTCCCAGTTGTTGCGGCTTCTGCTAGTAGGGTTCTCCTCCACGTTGTTCTAGGTCGTCCTACTCGACGGGATCCTTGCGGATTCCAGTCAAGGGCCTGTTTGGCTAGATTTTCGTTTTCGCGTCGCAAGGTGTGGCCAACCCAATTCCATTTCCTTCGCCTGATTTGGTCGTCTATCCTTTCTTGGCCGGCCCGGCGCCATAGTTCTTCGTTTGAAATTCTATCTTGCCAGCGGATTTTTAGGATACGACGAAGGCATCTGTTGATGAAGACTTGTAGGCGCCCTGTGATGAATTGGGTGACTCTCCATGTTTCGCAACCGTACAAAAGTACTGCCTTAACGTTGGAGTTGAACAGCCGCAATTTGGTGTTAGTTGAGATCTCCGTTGATCTCCATATGCGAGACAGACATGCATATGCGCCTCGTGCTTTATTTATTCTGGAACTGACATCTTCTTCTGCACCGCCATTTTCGGTAATAATACTACCGAGGTAGCAGAATTTATCGACCAGTTCCACGTCACGGTTATTCAGCGCAGTCCGTTCAATGGTGTTTGCATTTATCCTCATTTCTTTAGTTTTAGTTGGATTTAGCCTTAAGCCTGCTGGACTACTTTCTGTTGCCAAATTGTTAATCATGTTTTTGAGGTCCTGGTGTCTGTGGGCCAGCAAACAGATATCATCTGCGTAGTCGAAATCTTTAAGGCGGTCTAACAAACCCCATTGTATGCCGCCTGTTCTACTATCTAGAGCGCCGACAAGGATGTCATTTATTACTATAAGAAATAGTAAAGGCGAGAGTAGGCATCCTTGTCGTACTCCTGAGCTCACCTCGAAGCTGTCGGATAATTTTCCATTATGGAGAACTCTGCATTTGGAATTGTTATATAGAGCTTTTATCAATTCTATTATTTTATCAGGCAGTCCACGTCGCCGTAGTGCCTTCCATATAAAGCTCCTATTGACCGAGTCGAACGCTTTCTCATAATCTACGAAAGCAAGGTAAAGGGGGGATCGGAATTCAGTAGACTGCTCCACTATTATTCGTAAGGTGTTGATATGATCAATACATGAGCGGCCCTTCCTGAATCCGGCCTGCTGCCTCCTAAGCGTTCGGTCAACTGCCTCACTTATCCTAGATAGTAATATATGGGACAAAATTTTGCCCACAGTAGATAATAAACAGATGCCTCTCCAGTTGTCGCATATTGTTAGGTCCCCCTTTTTTGGTATTTTGACTATGATACCTTCCGTCCAATCCTCCGGAAAGGTACAGGTGTTCCATGCTATTTGTAGGATTGGCTGAAGCGCATCTGCTATTAGGCTTGAGTCGGCTTTCAACAATTCTGGCGGGCTCCCATCTTTCCCAGCTGCTTTACCATTGGCCATCGCATGAATTGCGGTTGCTATTTCCGTCTTGGATGGGGCCCGGGTGGTGATTCGAATTGGCTGTGCATTGTTGCTGGTTTCCTGAGGTTCCTGTGTAAATGAACCATTCAGGGCGGCGAAGAAGTAATCTCTCCATCTTTGGAGCTGCTCCTCGTCGCTGCACAGCAGCCTTCCATCCGCACTCTTAACGGCATGCTTTTTAGTAGAGTGCTTTCCCGAGAGCTGTTTAGTGATTTGGTACAGCACCTTACTGTTGCCTGTGTTTGCCGCGTTTTCCGCTTTTTCTGCGAGCTCATGTAATTAATGGACGACCCCTAATTTTCTCACCGCTGCATACGGTCGTACTGTGTTTTGAAGCCCTCCGCAGAAGCAAAAATATAAATAAATTAAAGAATTAATAAATATAAAAATCACTACCTTCAAAACTGGGTATGGAAACTTTTATGCATACTTTGAAACATATTTTGAAAGCAACCATCCCATATCAATATCTTTAATCAATTTTAAACCCAGAGTTTCTTTTTAAAAACAAGTCTTAATTTGATTGCTCAGCGATATACTCACCTGCCACAAATATAAAATTTTTAACACACGAACAAATAAGAGCGCTGATCCAAAACTTTTTCTCATGAACATTGTGTATGCACGTGGAAAATGAAATTAGATTCACGTAATGAGCAATTTTGTGCTAAAAAATAATTACAAAAACTCTCTCTAGGAGAGATTATTATCAGAATTCCACGAATTTATCGTCTATGATAATAATAAGCAAAACAGAGTCAAAAATATTCTCTTATTCAACCCCCGTTTACGAACAAAGAAATTTCCCAACCCCCCGCCATTCGTCAAGGGTAAAAAAATACTATATTGAAAATTTTGCGTTATTTACTTTGTTCCTAGAAAATTTTCAATTTTCACTGTAATTGACTTGATTGAGTTTCTCTTGATCTGAAAACAAACTTTCGAATAGCCTTCAGCGCTGAGTAAGGTTTCGTATAATTAACTTCATTAAACAATTTTTTTTCTGTTTTTTCCTTATTTTATTTTTAAAAAAGGACCTCCTCGCGTTATTGCCTTTAAGAAAAATTTCAAAATATTTAACGCTAAATTTATGATAAACTGTTGCCCCGAAGAAATATAATGAAAGAGGAGCGAATCGCAACAAAAGCGCCAAGTTATCAACACGACCCAGCTTAAGGTATGCAACAAGATTCTTGAGTAACTTTCCTCGACAGAATTTTTGCAAATTTACATAAAAAAGTTCTTTTCTGCTTGGCCAAACTGGAAACTTTTTTTATGCCAAAAAGGAGCACAACGCTTTTCACTATCATACAATGACTTGGCTTAACGAACTGCTCAAAAAGGAGTGTCAAGTCGAAAAAGAAGCGCTTTCAACCCCCAGATACAAAAGGGCAAAAAAGTGAATCTCCCTGTTCCCATTTTAAATGATTTTATTGAGCATTTGTATGCCTGCCACGCCTGTATTATGATGAAAGGACTTGGGAGTAAAAAACTGCCATTACAAAAAGTATAGTTGTAAATTTCAATAATCAGAAAAGGGTCCTCACTCATCCCTTCCTGGTGCGAAAGCAGAATTTCTCTTTTAATTACAATTTCATGAATGTTAATGCTGCCGGACTTTCGGATCCTTTTGGCGCTGCTTCTGCTGAAATTGGTATAATTTGGTCCTTTTTAGGGCTTCATTTTCAATAGGAAAAACTGAATGACTGTTGCCTCGAAAATTTATGTTATTGACTCTAAAATTGGTAGGTAGGTGTTTGTAGTGACAGAAGCTGATGCAGTAAATCAATGCCACAGGATATCATGTAATTTTCGGTAGGAAAGTTCAAAAAATGTCTGTTTTATGTGAAAAAGCTAAATAACGGAATCACCTTTGGTACTGCCAGTCCGTCTAGTTACAACATCTAGTTACAGTGTTTCGTTACAAAAAAAAAATTGAAAATAAACTAGTGAAGAATGCCATCAATCAACGCATGAGTCGTTTTTTTATAAGTAAAGTCTGATTTAAGTGTCACCGTTTATACTACCAGTCCGTCATGTCGTGCATGTCATGGTGCAGCATACTACTTCGTTCAACTAGTAGACGACTATGATAGGTTAAGGGTGTAGTCTGGAGGATGCATAAGAAAGAGGCAGTGAGCCTCGCGGTTGAAGTATTGGATATTATATGAATACATATTTTTAAGCAGCCGGCTAAGTCACAACATTTGGGGTTAGCAGAAGACAGCCTTGTCGGAGTACTATTTCTCCTGAAACCAGAAAATCCCGCTAACCAGCCGACAAAGGCTGTGAGGCAGGCTAAAAGACTAAAAGTTGAATTGTCCGTTAAGTGAAGACTCGACCTAAGCGGAACTTTCGCACCTTATTAATAACCGGTTAGGCCGGCGGGAAGCCTTCTTAGGGCTACCCCTAGACAAATGTTCAAGCAAATAGCACAAAGTATATTCCTTGTTCAAGGTGGCATAACATTCCAATAAAGCTGCTTCCACTTTGGCCGATGATTGTGTCACCGGCTCAATCCGTTATAAAAACAATCCCCGAAACGGAAAACAATTGTTTTAGTTTTTGTAATATTCGGGGGCTCCAAGCGAGAGTCCCCCGCTATTCTTGCAATCAATGGAACCCAAGTCACACCTGTTGCTATTTTAGGTCAATAAGTGTACAACTTCTCTGCCTATAACATAATAACCATATATATTTGGGCTGATATGGCCTTGGTGTTAAGTTTAGTTAGCTATAGGGCTGTCTCCAGTATGACCGGAGCACCAAAAAGGGATTTGGCGGCGCTTTTTGATTCCACAGCTCCTGTACCTTAATTTAAGTGGTTGTTCCAAACGGAACAAAGTCGTAAAAATAGTAGCTGCCTTCTGTTCGCCTCCTAGCAGTACCAGGAGTTGGGGGCCTTCTCGATCACTGGCGAAGAACAAACGCGGTAAAAGCCAGGATTTTTACACAAAAACTAAATACAGGGTGTCCCGTGGGAGATTTACGATTCGAATACTTGTCGTTGCCCGATGTAACGAGAGAGGACTTGAGACATGCATGCGAATTGTACGATATAGCAGTGGCCAAATTCCCATTAAAAATCACTACCTGGGAAAGTATACGACCTATATCATTCTCGTGTGTGCAACGTTTTTAGGTAGTGGTTTGATACATCAGAAACGAAAGTAAAAAATATTGTTAAGAATACATTTTTCTAAGAAAAGTGCTAAAAAAACGAAGAAATTTGATGACTCAAATTCAAAATATCGATTTTAAACCAACATATCATTTAAACGAAACCGGTTATTTATACCGTATTGAAGAATACACCTATATTACCTAAAAACCAAGCTTAACTGAGCAACTTACGATAATCGGTACAGTAGGTATTAAAGTTTAAGTACATTAAAAGCTTTTCAAACCGTATTTTCGTAAACACCCTGTATTTCAGTGGGCAGTGCCTATAGGCCTCTCTCGAGAACAATCTAAATATACCCCTTAACGGATTAGCATTTTAGCCTGAAACACCCTGTTATCTGTTCATGTGCTCCCACCCACATAAATTTTGCTCCGCCGCCCCTGTTTGGGTCGGACAGCGAGCTTGACAGCATGGTTCCGTTTGAGCCAATGTTCCGTGATGATTACCATAATTCTGGCAATACCTCTTCATGGTCTGTTTAAGATGCCTATTGTTCTTCCAAGTCAAGTCGTCCTAAAGATAAAGCAGGTCTACATTTGCTGACTTAAAACAAGAGGTATTTAAAAATAACGCTTTTGACCCATCCTATTAGACTACTAACAATCTCAAACTTTGAAAACTTCAATGCTACAGCCTTGTGTTTTCAAGGTTTATTGTTTGGATGGCTTCCATGAACGACAGTAACTCCGATTGAGAAATACTAGCGTGCCCGAGTAGGTGTCAGGACAATGAAATGCTGTTGAATATGCCCCGACACCCTCCGTTGTCTTGACCATGTAGGTGCCCGTGTGAAAATATAGGACTTAAAGAAGGCTTTGATATTGGCTACAGATTCAGCAGTTAAGGGTACTTTAAGCCCAAATGTTTTATGAGCTGTAAGGCCCTGAGATAACAGTATGAATGCAATACCAGTGAAAGCCATACACTTGACTTTCAAATTTCTTCCTAAAAGAATATAGTTAAAAGTTTTATAGGTGAAAGTTTTGCCAGTTCCCCCTGGTCAATCAATAAAACACTTATGTTCCGAGCTATTATTTGGGGCATTTAAGATGGATCCAACAATTTGAATTTGATTATGGCAAAGCAGCTAGTACATCTGATTTCCAAGTGTAGTAGATTCATAAATATTTAACACATCATCATTAACTTCATTATAACCACCTATATCACCCATATTAAATCGATCCACCCAGTATCGAAAATTCCCACTTCAGTAGATTCACTATTAAGTTTATGTGTGATAAATAGATAAGCTCTTTTAATAGCTTCTTCAACTGAAGTACCATTTCTTGTTGCTTCGCTAATTAAATGCTCGGCCAAATCTTCTTTAAAAGTAGCCGACAAGTTTTTTGGATTTTCAGGAGCCCTAAAAATGAGGATTTGTGTGAAGAGAGGTCTCATTGCTCTTGACATATCGGACAATGATGATTTTCGTAACCCATAAATCCATTGTCGATCATCATACGTTAATCCTCTTGCCAAGCAAGCTTGTTTGTATGTGTTGTATTTAATGCCGCTAACCATAAGTGATCATCAAAACTTATGGCATCGTTTTCCCTAAGCCCAACAGACTCATTGGGTCAAAACACCTTTAAATACCAATTTTGGGGAAAATCGTTAGAGCAGTTTTGGAGAAAATATTTACAAATATACAAGAATTGCTCACTTAATAATATAAGGATGTCCAATCATAATATTTAACATTTATCTTGTGAACCGAAAGGGTCGAACTTACATCTCAACTAGTTTCCGACAGAACTCCGCTTAAGCTTTGTATAAGTGTTCCCTTTCAGTCCTTTTTAAGTTTTATATTTTCACCCGGGTAGAGCAACGTAGAGGAGAACCCTATTGGCAGAGGCGGCAACAACTGGGTGATCCTGGTCAGAGCTGAGACCTGTCGCGCAAAACAGAATCCGCAGGAAAGCAACTATTTCCGCCATATGCCCCATGAGGGATTAAAGGAGCGTTATGTATGTAATAGGCATCTTTTACGTCTAGGAAGGCTGCCATAATGTATTATTTATAGGTAATGAAGGGTCCGTTTGATACTTCCCATGGTCTCGTGCAAAGCTGGCTCTGTGAATCTACTTTCATGTTGTGCTGGGGACAGTAAAGCCCATCCATCAATTGGCGGATGTGAGAGTCGATGATCCTTCTGAATGTCTTTAGAACATAGAAGTAGCGGCTGATCGGCGTATAGTCCCTCGCAGATTCATGGCGTCTTCTACCCGCCTTTAGGATGATATCAAGCTGCACTAGCTTACAACTCATGGGTACGCAACTGAGACACTGCCAGCTAATTTCCTGAGGAATGCACGATTTCAATTAAAGTATAAAAACCGCTTAAGCTTTGTATAAGTGTTCCCTAAATGAGTCACTTGAGTTAAGGGAGAAACTCCTGCAATTCTAGTACGAACAAAGTTAAACTGTCTTTTGATAACAGGTTGAGATCTTGTTGACAGGTCAGTTCTATAGCCAACCCATCTCTACTGGACCAAGCATATTATCTTTTTTACTCTTTGCTTTTGTTATTGTACTAATGGTCAAAAAATTCTACGCCATTGCTTCTTTCTGCCCCGTGCATAGTGCGAAAGTGAAATAGTTTGATATTTCGACTCGCGTATTCCACTGCTTAATTCTGTATTTACATCTCATTTTCAAAAAAGATAACTAAAAGTTTGTTCAACTTCAACTGTAAATTAATTTTATTTCGAAAATGCGACAGTTCTGTTGTCAGCTTTTCTTAATTTAACAGCTGCTTTTGAAATTCACGAAGTTATACTATATTATTATATAAATTTCATAAAATTTAAACTCTGACATTGTGAAGGCGGCAAATTTTAAAAAACATTAACAAAATAAATTTAATACACTCCACAATGTTGATTCCATAACCCATCAAACTACTACACTAACAGCGATATGGCGAAATATCGAAAATACACTTTTGATAGCCACAAATCAATCAATAAACCTGTAACTTTCGTAATTATCATCAAAACGAAATCAGTAGCAACAAAATTGATTTATCATTTCGAGGAAATCATTTGCGCAGAAAAATAAATAAATCAGACACCCTCTAGCAGCTATAAACAATCTCACAATTACTAGAAACATTTACTCGCCAAACAGCCCAGGTTCAACTAGTTTTGTGATTTTTATATCTATATTTTTTGGAGATGGCAACACAGCCAAGGGAAGGGATCCATTTAGTGTGGAGGCTCCATCTGTAACAAGGCCGGGGGTCGTTAACTGTGAGCGAGCATCAGAATAGCATATTTTGTTGGGACAGGGCCAAACTTTCGGTTTTTCGTTGTTTATCTTAACTGCCATCCCGCTGGTCGTCATCACGGCCGTTATATTCATTAATTACTGTCAAACAACCAACACCATTGCTCCTTTCTTCCAGCTACGTTGGTGGCTATCACGTAAGCCAGGAACAAGGAGTCGAAAAGAATAAACATAAACAGGATGAAGAATTGATGTTAATTGAATAAAGGACAGTGAAACGGGTCTGCCGATAGGTCTAGGGAACTGTTAGGCTGGGGTCTATATTCCATGATAGAAAATGTGCTAATAGTAGGTATTGTTTTTTCGATCGTTTTCAATGAACACTGAAACGAATAACGACCCCTTGCTTTCAAAGGGTTCAGGAACGTCAGGAGCAGCTGCTGTTTAAAGATGGTGTACAGTAGATGGTCATCGATCGAATCAGACGTACACGTAAATTTTTGAAAATTTATTTTATCTGGGAGACAAAATAACATCAGAGATGGAAGGAATCCTATGATAATCACATTCAATTTTCACAACAAAATCATCTTTAATAATATAGACAGGGTCTTGCTATCTATTATAGGTGCCTCAAAAGGCTCGATGTCAAGAAACCCATGGGACACGACAATTTGCCTGTCATAAACAAAGATGTCTCATCTCTGGCAAAAGCTCAAATTTGGGGTGGCGTCAAATCCAAACCACACCCTATCTTAACCGGCAACTTTGCCACCTGCTCTTCTTCTCCTAACACACTTCACAGCTTTACAGCTTCACAGCTTTACTGCGTTACTTTTAAACCTTCGATAATACAAAACAACCACGAACTCCATCCGGTCTTGAATCTGTCTGACTCAATTAAGGTTTTTAGGACTTCAGCAGGCTAAACCTAAATGAAAAGTAAGGCAGAAGTGAAGTAAACGTTACTTCCGCTTACTTCCATTTTGGTCACTCTTATACATTCATATGCAATGGTACATGGTTATAAAACATCGTTACGAGGGGTGCACCGAAGTGTTTAGTTTTTACCGTGTCGATGGACGATCTTCTTTGGGCACCGGCACCAGCCAGTTATATAACGCCTTGTTCTGATATGGATCTGTCAGGATGGGGCTTCCTTTTCCTACCTAGTCATGGGACTTTTATGGACCAATTATTACATTGTATTCATCGGTTCCGACTATTGGGACATCAACCGGTTGGACGAAGAGAGCCGCTACAGAGCGAACTTAGATGAAACACACCAAGCGCTAGCGGTCTAGTCCTGGTTTGACCGTATCTAAGCTGTTCGTTCCTGTACCGTCCCTAAACACGGCTAAGGAATTGTTGTGGCGCAGTAGGAAAAATGTGAGAACACTGAGATGCGTTTTGCCTCAAACGGGGTAAACAGCACAGATCGGCGATAACACAATTATCATCAAATTTTCAGGCCTCCGTGAAGAAAAGGCCTTCATGACTGCTGCGCGACATATGTACATAGAAAAAAATTGAAGTTTTCTCTCAACAACTCAGCAAAGCTTTCAATGCAGTTGACTCCCCGACTTATTTAAATGAAACTGAAGGATGATTAACTGAACGGTACACTGAGCATGCGTAAAATGGGACTTTGCCTAGTGTTATCACCACTGATGGCCTTGTGCGGGTTGGTTATATGAAAGAAGATCCCTCTTTCATAGTAGGTGATCTTGCTGAGTTAAAGTCCCTGTCTGTGGAATCGTTGGAACCGCTAAGCACAAGCGTATGAATGATTATGATTATGTTATTGTTGTTTTTTAATACGCTATTATTAGCTTCACTAACTATGTAAAAAAATCTTGGAAGTGAATTTAACCCACTTCCCGGTTTCCGATTGTGCTAAAATTTCGCATACACGTTTAGTTTGGATGACAATGCAATCTGACCATTTTGTAAAGAAATCATGATGGCGGTTACAAAATGGCGAACGATTTTTGTAATTTTGCTCCGCGGCCCCCTGGCATGGGTATCAAATGAAAGGATATGACAAGTAGAATACAATTAGCCATATGGCGTCATTCCAAATTGAAAATGGCGGCCAACACAAAAGTGCGAAAGACTCATAATAGACTAAAATGTAAAAAATATAACCGATCAATTTCAAATTTTGCACACGTTTGTAGTTCGGGTGATAATTAGTATGTATACATGATGACTGATGAGTTGAATAGTTGCGTTGTGGCTGAGTACAGAATAAAAAAGCTCTACACGTTACAAAAAATCACAAATAAAACACAGAGATGATGCTGTCAACTAAATTCAATTAATCAACTCCTGTATGCATAATTTCAAATCAACTACTGTATGCATAATTTCAACTCGTCTGTATGCATAATTTCAACTCAACCCAGGTAACAGAGGTAGCTTACTCAAGCCAAACTCAACTTGACATCCGTCTACATGTAGTTGGGCTCGGCTTCCACCTGAGTTCAACGCAACATACGTATGGTTCCGAGATGGCGGTAGATTTTTGCAATTGTGTTCCATTGCGCCCACGACACGGGTACCAAATGAAAGACTACGATAAGTAAAATACAGTAAGCTATGTGACTTCATTTTAAATCTAATATGGCCGCCATCACAAAATGGCGGAAGACATATAATAGACTAAAAAGTAAAAAATAAAAATAAATGGTTAAAAGTAACTAAAAAATACCCTTTCCTTTTAAAATTAACCAAAAAGTAAAAATAATTTTGAATGTAAAGTTTTTATAGCTACACCCACTTCCTTAAATTTTAAAAAGTGTGGAGCGCTTACGAGAAGTTCCAGTATTATTAAAATAAGAATGTAGCTAAAAGGCGCCCTACGCTTTTTTACATTTAAGTAAGTGGCTGCAGCAATAAAAACTTTACATTCAAAATTATTTTTTACGTTTTAGTTCATTTTAAAATAAAAGCGTCTTTTTTAGTTTTTTTTTTTTTGAAACTATTTAGGTTTATTTTAATAAATTTCTTTCTTTTAGATTGTTTTCTATTCTTTGTTTACTTTTCTGTTTTAATTTCATTCTTTGCTAGTTTTGTGCATTTGAGAGAAGTGCGACCGCAGGGTATGGAAACTACTTAGAATTTTCAGTTCTAGGTTTAGTAGCTTTAAAACTTGCTCCTTCAATGCCCGTAGCCTGAAATCTTGTTGATTAATTTGGGGATATGTTTCTCAATGTAGGAATTCATGCTTTGTTTGCATGCGAAACGAATGTTTGAGTCCCATTCTCTCATATCCCTTGATGGTAAAAGTCAAGCTGAAACCCACCAACTTCCAGAGTTATGACTCCTCAAAGTCATTTTTTTTAAATTTCAGCTTCAACCACCTTTTCCTCCAAAAAATAAGTTGTTAATCAATAGTTGTGTGTTGTGCCTCACCTTTGGCTAAACCTCTGCGCAAACTTTTTGCTCTGTCTTACTTCTCCGGAGTGTATCCCGACTCTTGGAAACTAGCTCATGTTCAGCCAATCCCAAAAAAAGGTGAAGCCAGCGACCCCTTAAACTACCGCCCAATAGCAATTACTTCTGTTCTCTCCAAAATCATGGAGACAATAATCAATAAAAAGCTGATGAAATATCTAGAATCCAACCAAATTATACACGACAGGCAATACGGCTTCAGATCTAAACGGTCTACTGGCGATCTGCTTGTGTGTTTAACCGAGCGTATCAACCAAAGCATTCGCAGCTTTGGTGAGTCTAGCCTAGTTACTCTAGATATATCAAAGGCTTTTGACAGAGTATGGCAGCCAGCTCTGTTGAATAAACTCCAAGCTATTGGTGTACACTTAGTTCTAAGGAACTGGATTAAGAGCTTTCTTTCAGGCCGTTCAATCAAGGTAGTATTGGATGGCGTCGAATCCAACCCCCACGCCATTTCGGCCGGAGTTCCCCAGGGGTCAATTCTCTCACCCGCACTTTTTCTAATCTTCATTAATGATCTGCTCTCAATCCCCTCCAACCCACTTCACTGCTTCGCTGATGACGGTACTCTGAATTTCTCTTACTCCTTCAACAATATAAGACAAGCACGTGCCAGACCTTGTCTTTACCACCGTCAACTGATGTCGGCTTCGATCAACCGGGATATCGAATCGATTCTTCATTGGGGCGAAATGAACCGCGTCGAATTCAATGCCACAAAAACGAAGCACTGTCTGATCTCCAACAAAAATTGTACCGACCTTCCTCCTGTCTCGGTGGATGGAGAGAGTCTAACGGCTGACTCAACTCTCAACATCCTAGGGGTAACTTTAACGGAGCATCTGCGATGGAACGATCACATATTCCAAATCGCCAAACAAGCCTCCCAATGCCTTGGATTTCTCAAGAGATGCAAGTTCCTCCTCCAGCCAGCCGCATTGGCTACAATATACAAATCCTACATTCGGCCGCGCCTCGAATACAACTCGCATATCTGGGCAGGCGCCCCAAAAACCACCTTGGCTTGTCTCAACAAGGTGCAAAATCGTGCCCTCAAACTCATTGGTGATGGCCCTTTTCGCGCCTCCATAGACACCTTGAGCCACCGTAGGAATGTAGCAGCCCTCTCCATACTTTATCGCTATTACCATGGCGACTGTTCCACCGAAATTCAGGACCTCCTGCCTGCACGGCAATACTTTTCCCGCAACACAAGACTAGCCCGCTCGGCTCACCCCCATACCCTACAGCCCCCTCGTTCACGCACAATACGGTTTAGAAGTTCGTTTATGAATAGAACAACTCGACTGTGGAATAATCTCCCGCAGTCAGTATTTCCGAACTCGTACAACACCTTAGAGTTCAAACGTGAGGTTCATCGTCATTTTCTTCTACACCCTCCAGACCCCCTCTAACCTTTCCTATTCTCCTCTATTCTTCAAACCAAGCTTACTACTAGACATTGCACCATGAACTGAACGACATGACGGACTGGTAGTACAAAGGGTTACACCTAAGCTTCGTTTTTTCATAAAAACCGAACCGTAGCCGAAACGCGTAGCCGCCCGAATACGCTTCCAGTGGAGAACCAGCCTTATGCTACGTCCTTTACTTTTGAAGTTGTAAGCAATTTTAATGTTAAAATTGGCTCTTCTACGTCCTTTTTTAGTACTTTACCACCTTAGTTTTGACGAAAAGTACCAAATAACTTTTACCGTTTTAGATAGGCGGGAGTACTCTGCGTAGATTGATATCTTATTCAAGAAAATATCTCATAGGGTTAAAAAAATACAGGGTAATATGAAAATCTCTACCAAAAAAAATTCAAAACGCTTTAACGGCTCTGTGCCAATTTTCAGCCTGTACCATCATTTCCGCTATTCCGCTTTTTTCGGCTTAATTTAACTGTACTAAAAGCCTTCTACATTTATAAATCACATAATTAGTATTACCTAGTTTATAGCAGAAAAATTAAATCGATTTAGCTCAAAGTTACATCCAAATTTCGAATTAGCGTGTAAACGAGTATTAAATACATTCTTATAACTATGGCTTAAGCCGAAATATTTCGGTTTAAGCCATAATTCGAATTACCTCGTTTATAGGGTAAACAATTTTGGATGATCCATAATTCGAATTAT
Source organism: Thereva unica (assembly GCA_949987705.1). Taxonomy (NCBI): domain Eukaryota; kingdom Metazoa; phylum Arthropoda; class Insecta; order Diptera; family Therevidae; genus Thereva; species Thereva unica. The sequence goes on along the minus strand of OX465283.1, from coordinate 121,242,212 downwards.
TTTTGGAGTAGCTATAAACTAGGTATACATATGTCAAATTCACTTCAAACTGAGCAGCATGAAAAGCTTGCAGTGGACGACCCCTGTAGCGTATAGCCGTGTATCTCAAAGCCGCTTGTAGCCGCCTGTAGCCGCTCATGTAGCCGAAGCGCGTAGCCGCTCGAATGCGTTTCCAGTGGACGCACAGTGGGCTAGATTCTAAAAAAAGTGGACAAAAATCAAAAAAAAAATTTTTTTAAATGCCCTTTTCTATTATTTTATTATTTTATAGAGGGGGATCCCCTGGACGTTTTTCCGAAAAATGGGGCGGGTAGCTTTAAAGCCTGCGGATCTGAGGCATTCCGAAGTTAGATACTTTGGACATAACTGCATTTGCGTGTCTTCACCGCGAAAAACACTTCCTACGTTAAATCCCAATAACTTTATATCTGAGTGTGTAATATTAATTAAGTTCAATGGAGAGTGATCCTGAAGGTATATAGAAAATTTTTATGTGTTTTACCGTTATTAAATAATAATACATGCTAATGTAAGAGAATGATCAATAACCACGAAAAAAAAAAAATTTTTTAAATTATTAGCCTTAAATTGTAAAAATAGTTTATTGCCCACTACCGCCCGGCATAGTTTCAACGCGATTTTGTAGGAAATTCTTCATATAATGAGAATTCGAAAGATTTGGGTGCCAAAACTTGCCAATTCATATTTTGTACGGCGTGCTTTCGTGAAAAAACGTTAAAACTTGTACGTAATGTTACCATGTGAAATTTTCTGAAAAATGTATGAAAATTTAATTTATTACATTTAATTAACGCTTGGTGAAATGTCTGAAGACGCCCAGGAGGCGCGTAACAAAGATTTTAAAAAATATCGTGAGCATTATGCTAGAAAAACTTCTAGACAAGGAAATATGGAGGATGTATTCAATCGTCTTCTCGTCACATCATACATCCGATACAGAGACTAGCAGGGACTTAAGTAAAGCAATCGTACCATCTGAGTCCGCTAGTAGCGACGAAGGCTCCGATTAAGGAATTATATTTAATGTATATACGTAAAGTTTATAAATGTATGTATGATTATTTTAAAGTAATAAATTTTAATTAAAAATGTTTTTGATAGTTTTAATAACGGATTTGTGATCAGCGATGTGAAACACCCATGTAGCCAAAATTTCGAATGTATAAGACAACGCATTATATTTTTGTCCACTTTTTTCCTAATCTAGCCCACTGTGGGACGACCAGCCTAAGGCTTGTCGTCCACTGGAAACGCATTCGAGCGGCTACGCGCTTCGGCTACACGCGGCTATTTTGCTTTTTTTACACTTTGCAGCATATAATATTTCATCGATAAATATTTTTTATTGCATAAGCGTATTGCCGTATCGGAATTATCTTTTATTTATGGTCCTTTCGAAATTTATTACGAAACCTCTTAATATCCTTCAACATAGTTTTTATTCAATTATTCACCGCAAAATTTATAAAAGTTTATTGAGGGTATTCCTGACCTGTGACGCTTCTACATATGTATATGTAGATAGAGATGTGCTCGTACATTCGATAAACGTAAAAATACCAAGCACATCCCATTCAATATCATAAATTGCGACTAAAGTATAAAAATGTTATTGCACCTACGTGAGAACGGAGGACATAAAGGATAAAAAACAAAATTGAGTTTATGTCATCAGCACTAGGACTTCTATATCCTTCCCGTTAACTTCACAACGCAGAATGTAGTAGAATATGCCAAAAAAGTCATAACTTTGGCTATATCAAAAAATTTGGTTTATTTAATTTTTAAGCTTATTTTTATTTTTATTTGTGGCAAAATTGTGGTTTCCGTTGTAAATCTGTTTTTTTTTTTTTTTTTTTTTTTGAGAAACGTATTGTTATTGTCGACAATATCATATGAATTAAATTTCACATATTTATGCATTTCAGTGTTTTTAAACTTCGTTAGAACTTTTTTGGTATTGGAATAATGATGTGGGGTATAAAAAAGTCATCGATATGAATATTGGCCATATCTCCACGATGATTCGTTATCTGTGATAAAACCGATTTTTTAGAAGAGAGTAGCAATACGGCAAAAGGGAAGTGTTGTAACTTTTTCAACCAATATTTTGGGAGTGAAAACTAACACCAAAAAGCGAAGAGGGAAGGGAGCGGAAGAACTTAACGAAACATTTTTCACGCAAAAGCAAACGCGTGAAAACTTACACACATATGAAATGTTATTTCTATCTCTTGTTTTCTTTAGCTCTGTTTTTGTCTGACAAGTGAATTTTATTTACAATACATGTAAACGTTCCTGTGTAGCATTCAAATTTACTACGCACAATTTACGCCCCGTGTGTGTTCCGAAGGGTTGAATAAAACCGGTTTTGCTCAGCACACTTATGGCAGCGTCTGTATACCCCCATTAACCATATCTCGGGTATACCGTGACGCGGGTATTCGCGGGATACGGGGTAATTTTTGAAAAAAATGAACCTTTATAAATTACACAGCCTGGAAACTATCATAACATCGAAATATTTCGTGCATACAAACAAGAATATTAAAATGTACAACCAGATAATTTTGTATACATTTCCAGAGTTTCACATACTTGAGTGTGTCTATTTGTAACATCATGAGAAATAGTTGATACATTACTTAAAAACTCTAGCGAAATTTCCATCAAAAATCATATTCTTATAATCAGACCTTTGGTTTTCAAAGTCAACGTGTTTTGACATCAAACGTATTTGCAAACATCTCAAGTAATATTATCAAAAAGGAAATGGCCTGAAGCTTGCCTCATAAATTGAAATAAAAAAAAAGGTTAACATTTTTTTTTTAAATTCATTTAATTAACTTAAAAAATGTACTGAACAGTAAAAAATAAAATATGTAAAAGAAAGCGTGAAAATTCAATTTTAATGAAAAAGTTAAATAAAGAATAGCGCATTTTTCATCAAAAAATAAAAAAAATGATTATTTTCTTGGCTTTTTATGGTCATCCAGTCTGGAGTGTTATTCAGCAGAAAGAATACCATGAAAAAGCGTAATTAGTGGCTAGTCTCTAGGCACAACATCCCACTAGTTTTGTAACGTGTACTGCTTCCTTAATTTCAATTCACCCTTAACTCATCTTTTCATCTCATCCTGCATACATATTAATTATTACGCGAACTACGAGTGAGTGCAAAATTGGAAGTTGATCGGTTATATTTTCTATTTTTTAGTCTATTATAAGCTTTTCGCAATTTTGTGTTGGCCGCCATTTTGAATTTGGAGTGACGCCACATAGCTAATTGTGTTCTACCTGTCATATCCTTTCATTTGAACACAATTTCAAAAATCGTCCGCCATTTTGGAACCGCCATCTGGATATTTTTTCAAAATGGAATGCCATCCAAACCAAACGTGTATGCAAAATTTCAGCTTTATCCGAAACCGGAAAGTGGGTCAAATTTAACCAAGTCACTTTAAAAATATAGGATTAAGGCACGGTTTTTTTTTCTTGTATGAGGTAATGGGTCCAAAGGTATTTCAGGTATTCGTTTGGCCTATTGTACTACACCCTTATTTGCAGGCCAGACTGCCTAAAATGGTTCAGCAGTCTGCCTAGTGGCTGGTCGCTTAGACTTGAATGTTCGAGCAGAGACTACCGAACAGCGATGCACTGCACATCGCTTTCGCGGGGCACTCACGGAGAACGTGGAGGGCAAACTTATCCTCCTCTAGGAAAAGTGTTAAAGTTAGGATCCGCCCGCCCTGCCTATCCTCCATATTTCTCGCTCTAAATGTCCGGTAATCAAGCCAACAAGTATCTCAACTTCACTTCAATTCCTTGGCCTGTTAGACTTTCCAGGAACCACTTGTAGTTGGCCAGTCGAGGCCTCAAGCGTTCAGTATGTTTCATCAAAGTCTGATCAACCAGGGCTCTTTACAGCAAACTGGTGGCTGCCACAGTAACCGGCAAATGCAATGTCAAAGACCTGTTTAGCCAGAGCATCCGCTTCTCCGTTGCCTTTGAAGGCAAGTGCACTTTGACAGTCCCAAACTAATTTAGACTTGGTTCTACGGGACCTTATCGCCCTGATTGCCGTTTGCTGTCACAGGAAATAAAAATCGTTGGTTTTGGTAGGCCTTTCTTAAGTTCTCATTAGTGAATGCCAGTACTACGCACACCTCTCCGTGAAAGACAGTTGCTAGTACATATATCTGGGGCATTCACTCTAGGTTCCGGCGCCCACACCTATCTAGGTTAGCTTGTCGGTTGCTCAAATTTTGATATGTTGAAGTGCATGCAGTCCGTTAGCATTCCTTCTTCTAGAATATCTTACATAATGTTTATTATTGTAGCATGTCCTGATTCAAGACCAACGTCCAGGAAGCCATTAGTAGGCATTCAAACTGAGGAGAGTCCCCAGCGCTGCCGTCGGGGAAGTGCAAATGACCTCTGTGATGAGAAGGCAGGCCATTCCATTACATTTTGCTTAAATAGGTTATGAAATTTTTAAGCATGGTTGTGTACCATGAAACTAAAGCTCAGTAAGTTACCATGACCCTAGTGATGAGGGTGTATATCCTGTACATGGCTTTGCGCCCCATTTGTATCGACAAGCTCTGGGCAGGCCCACAGGGATCTGCATGTCCTGCTCAACAGAGTATCGTGTGATGGTTCCAATTGAATTTCCCATCCCGCGTCACTCCTAAGGATTCAGCTTGATATGAAAAGCCTATAGCTCTGCCTGCGCGATTAGCAGCAATGTTCGTCTTCTGGTAAACAGTACCAGAATAATTTTATCGGGATTGACATATAGTCCTTGGAGACCAAATCAATTGCCTGACATAGCTTCGGTTTCACCTGCTACCACGATGGAAGCATCATATTTCGCAAATGTTGGGCGAAAAGGTTACGGTTCTTAAGTAGCTCTAAGAGTTTATAGCTACAACTAGGCACCACAGAAGTGGAGATCAGACTCCTCCTTGTGGACATTATTTTGCTATCAAGATGAGAGACCATAACTTTGCGAGTTCTCAGCATAGAGTTAATCCAGTCGCCGAAAGGCCTACTTAGACTTCGTCTGCTTAGAGCCCTAGCTATAGTGTGAAAGGATACATTGCCGAAGGCTCCTCGATGTCAGTGCACGTCTGGTACGCATGCTGGTTGCAGCTTAGTGGTTGGCGTTGGATATAAATTTCCCTATCACCCTGTCTACAATTTTCTCCATTGTTTGCAAGGAAAAACATGAGAGACTTATCAGCCTGAAATATTTTGGCAAGGCGTGTAATTCGTACGTCCTGGCTTAGGTATAAATGTTATGTTGACAAACGTTAATCCACTCAGGATCAATTTGTTCTTCCAATACTGAATTAAGAGGGGTTTAAAGCTCTCGGGAGAAAGGAGAGGTCCCAAGTTGAAGATAATCCTCCTTTATCGCTTAACGACACGTTGGTTCAGCAGATAATGGCGTCTCTACGTCGTTAGAAAAACCCGGTATCCTCGTGACACGGTATAATCTTTCTAGGCATAGATTACATAAAAAGCAGCGCATCGCCCTACTTTAAAGGCCCTTTTACAATCCAAATGCAAAGTGGAAAAGTAAATTAGAGTTCTTTTATCGCACAGAAATTTTTATGCTTTTCTCTCTCTCTGAAATCCACGTTTGTGCAACAGAAAAAATCTTGTATTAATTCGTCGTATGCTTACTTGAAGTCGAAAAGTCAATAGACCCCACGCCATAAAATAAAGAAAATTAGCGCCTCACGTGCAATTGTGATTGAGAATATAAATGAGCCGCTTATTTGCGTTTCTAAACGAACATACTGACGTTGCTCACTCGCTCGGACTCTCACTGCGCCCCGGAAACAGCGGTTTTCAGTTTCTGTTATTTTAGGGCGCGAGGTTGATAAAACTTGAGTATTTTAGAAGACTAGCATTTTTTTAGTGAGGTATCAGATTTAAGAAGTACCGCGGCCGCCACTTTGACCTGTTGCACTCTTATGGGGCCCATCCACGGGCCAACTAGTTGCCAAAACTGAGTTGTGAAAAGAGTTGGTGTTTTGCCACAAACGCTTCGACTGAGTTCTTCAGTTGAGTACTTCAACTGTCAATTCGATATTTTATAGGCAATTTCAAAGTTATATGAAATTGTAGAAAATCCGCGATTAGGTTTTATAGTAATAAAAAATTAATAACGATGATTTTTTTATATTAATTATAAATTTTTTTATTATTAATAATAAATATTTATGTTTTTAAAATATAAATTAAATTCTTAAAATATAAATTGTGAAAATAATTTAACATTATGTGAACTTTCATAATTTAAACTTAAAAAAAATGCAAAACAATGAAAAAATAACTTGCAAAAAAATATATTCTTCGAATTCAGGCTTAATTCATGAAGTAGTTTGCCAAACTGCAACACTCACAGCGCGACTAGTTGCCCAAACTCTAGGCCCCGCCCCCATAAAATTAAAAGATTTTGATTTATCCCAACTGAAACCCCAACTGACAAATCAGTTTGCCAACTGCCCCACACACGATGCGATTCAGTGCCAACACAACTCAGTTTGGGCAACTAGTTGGCTCGTGGATGGGCCCCATTAGGAACACTAAGCTTAGATTTGTAGGTCAGACTGCTGGAAGGCTCAAAGGGCATTTAAGTATTGCGTAAGCAGGCGACATGGAGGGTGGACGGGTTCGACTTTTTCTTATTTGTGCTGCAGGAGAGAGGGAACCAGAAGTTTTACGTAAGATAAAAACAATAAAATAATTATTAATTTCCCAAATCATATTTGGGTAAAATGGGGTAAAGTATCAGTCGTAGTGAAACATATCTCTGCTTAATACTTATGGGGCCCATCCACAGGCCAACTGGTTGCCCAAACTGAGTTGTGTTGGCACTGAATCGCAGCGTGTATGGGGAAGTTGGCAAACTGATTTGACAATTGGGGTTGCAGTTGGGATAAATCAAAATCTTTTAATTTTATGGGGGCGGGGCCTAGAGTTTGGGCAACTAGTCGCGCTGTGTATGTTGCAGTTTGGCAAACTACTTGAATGAATTAACCCAGAATTCGAAAAATATATTTTTTTGCAAGTTTATATTTTCATTGTATTGCATAATTTTTAATTTAAATTATGAAAGTTCACATAATATTAAATTATTTTCATAATTTATATGTTTAGGATTTAATTTATATTTTAAAAACATACAAATATTTATATTAATAATTAAAAAATTTATAATTAACATAAAAAATCATTACTACCCATTTTTTATAATCATAAAACTTAATCGCAGGTTTTCTACAATTTTATTTATCGTTCAAATTGCCTATAAAATACTGAATTGACAGTTGAAGTATCAACTCAGTTGAAGCGTTTGTGGCAAAACATCAACTCTTTGCACAACTCAGTTTGGGCAACCAGTTGGCCTGTGGAGTTGCCCAAACTGAGTTGTATAATGAGTTGGTGGTTTGCCACAAACACTTCAACTGAACGGATACACCGACTGTCACTGTCAATATTTGACTGTCAATTTAAGAGTGAAGTGAAATTTGTTGTAAGCTCACGATTAAGTTCAAAATAATAAGAAATGGATGAGGATAATTTAATAATGTTATTAATTCTTACTGAGTGTCTGGAGGATGATGAAGAGGAAGAGCAGGAGCGGCGAATATGTCGAAAAAGGCCGAGGATTTGGCAAAAAGAATGGTTATCAAAAAAGGAAAGGTATTCCAGCCAGCGGCTTTTGACCGAATTGAAATGTACAGAGCCCGGGGATTATAAAAATTTTATGAGGATGGATGTAAATACCTTTAATGATTTGCTATCACGCATAAGTGTACGAATTCAAAAACAAGATACAAAGATGCGCGATGCAATCCCACCGGAGGTACGATTAGGCATTACACTTCGCTTTTTGGCAACGGGTAATTCGTTTGAAGATATGAAATTCTCTTCAGCGGTTTCTGCTCAAACAATAGGTAGAATAGTCATAGAAACCTGCAAAGAAATTATACGGGCGTTAAGGGAATACATAAAGGTAGGAAGTAGTAAATTTTCCATTAAGTACTTTAGCCAGATCAAATTTATTTTCATTTTAGTTGCCAACTTCAAATGAAGAATGGAAACAGATTGCAAAGGACTTCAATGAAGTTTCGAATTTTCCTCATTGCCTGGGGGCGATTGACGGAAAACACATTAATATAAAAAAACCAGCGCATTCAGGGTCCCTTTATTTCAACTATAAAAAGCACTTCAGCATTGTATTACTTGCCGTAGTAAAAGCAAAGTGCGAGTTCATTTACGTAAATATTGGAACCAATGGCCGAGTCTCTGACGGAGGAGTTTTTTCAAACTCAACTTTCTTTTGGAAGCTACAACAGCAGCAACTTAACTTGCCTTCGCCCGAGATGGTGTTTCCTGGAAGCTTGAGTCTTCCATATGTTTTTGTTGCGGATGATGCTTTCGCCTTGAGGGAGAATATAATGAAGCCTTTTTCCCACACGAATTTATCTCCAGAAGAAATGTGTTTTAACACCCATTTAAGTAGTGCGCGAGTTATATTTTTATTCCGTATTCTTTTAAAAGAAAATAAACTTTAATTAGTTTTAAAACAAAATCAAATTTATTAAAAGAAATAAAAATATTTTTATATGTATATGCTTTTAAGGACCACTCTTTTGAGGGTCTTGTTGGTTATAAATGAATCTTAAGACTAATTGAATATTCTCTCTAACTCTTGATCTGTGCCTTGATGTAATTTAAGTAATTTTGTCCGGCGATAAATTTCTAAGAATTAAGGTTACCCTTGGTCGTCATGAAGTGAAATTATTGCGATAAGAATTCCGAGAATAATGCAAGGCAAAAATGTCACAATTGCATTGAAGGAAATGTGAGATTTTTGTTTTGTCTTCATACAAAGATTAAGAGTTATTTTTTGAATATTTATCTAGAATTTCTTGAAAGTTAATAGGGTCGGGTTTATACATAACTCCTCCCTCTCTTGTTTTAGGATTCTCCTGGATCCTTTTTGTAATTTTAATATTTATCTGTTTACGTTTACAGTACAAATATGTTATGAATAAACCTGATATAATAATAACAATTATTGTTGTTAAGCTGTAATTTACAATTTTATGGTATTTTATTTCATCTATTTTTTCGATATTACTTTGTTTGTCAAGCAAAATTTTTTCAAAGGTTAATTCGTCATTTCTAAATGTATCATTGGTGTTTGTTGGTATCACAAACTTTTCCGTAAATATTCTTAACTTATTACTAAATATCCTATCCTTAATTTGAATTGTGCAGTTGTTAAAATTTATAAAATAACTTCCTTTAAGTAAAATGATTCTTTCGTCACAAGTACTGTTTAAATTAGTTTGTTTAAAATTATTAATAATTATTATATTTTCTTCTATCGTTATTATTTCTTCTTCTACTTTATCGATAAATTTACAATTTTTAAGATTAATGCAATTTTTACTTTTTATTAACTCTTTTAATGATTTACCTTCGGAATAAGTTAAAACTTGTCCATTGTGTCTTATTATGTATTCAATATCGGAATCTACTTGCTTCTTTAGAGAATTTACAATAGGTATCAATAAGCTTTTACTGGTTACGAAACTATGGGTTGGGATTTTAATGGCGAAAATTATTGAGTCATCTATGTGTTTTGCAACAGCTAGACGGATATTAGACAATTTGTTAAAATCTATATTGTATTCATTTATTTCTTCATCAGTCAATATGTTTGGAAGTAAGAGTACTAATCGTGCAGAAGCAATATTATTCTGGAGATGTTCGACTTGGTTTTCTATATAGTTTAATTTAAACATTTGCTCTAAAAAGATATTCTCAGAGAGTATCCTTGTTTCTGTGTCATTGAGTTCCTTAAAGCGGCTCAAAATCTTTGTTCTGTCGGCTTCGATGATATTCTTAATTTTTATGAATGTTTTGTTGAAATTTTCATTTATTTTAATCTGTTGATTTAGACCTTTGATTAGGTTGTGGTTATTTTGGTCAATAGCATTAAGATGATTTTCGATGTCAACTCGGTCATCATTGTCCATGGTCCCGAATAACCATTTATTTATTGTTCCTCCTAGATTTAAGAGTCCTCTTTTATGCCTAAACGGTAACAGTGTTTTTATTTTATTCTTAATTCTAACGATTTTGCTTTGCATTAGTTCCTTGTGGTCTTCTAAATTTAAATTTTTCAGCGTTGATTCCAAGCTGCATACCAAGTCCAATATTTCGTTGGGGTATATCCTGTGTAGGATTATCTCAAATTTATCTATAATTTCGGCATTACCTATTTTTATTTCGGCATATCCGTGTTCAGAAGCGATTTTTTCAATTATCATGGTTTGGTGGCTCATCGTTGGTATTAGAAACACAAGTATCCAAAACAGTACAATTTTCATTGGGTTTGTTTTGACCTGCAAATTTAAAGGGTCGCTTAATATTTGTTTCATGGATATTGGTCAAATTGTATTTTCTAAATTTGGGTTCTTCTTTGTGCCTAAGTGACTTGTAATTTTTAATAAAACCTATTTCCCTATGCTCTTCATAATTTTCTCTACATTTGTTTCTTTTGTGAATAACGTTTTCTTTTGATCTGATTAACCTATCATATATTGTATTAAAATTTACTTCTCTATTCTGAACAGATAAGGGTGTTGTTTTGATTGTTGAATGATATGAATTATTATACTTTCCTATTGCTTTAAGAATCTGTAATCGTATAGGTAATTTTTCTTCTAGATTTAGTACCCTAATTTTTTCTGTTAATGTACCGTTAAGTCTTTCGACATCAGCATTACCTGTGTGGCTATTTGGTTTAGTTGTGTGATATTCTATACCTTCGTTTTCGCAGAAAGCTTTTATATGTTTTGAACCAAATTCGTTATCAAAAATAATTTTTTTCATTTTTCCTTTTATAGCTATAATTTGCCTTATTTTCTCTAATATCGTAACGTGGTTTCTATCTTCTAAGTGCAAGCACATTGCATGTTTTGAAAATCTATCTACTACATTTATAAAATTATGTTTACTATTTGTGTATATGTCTATATGTACTATTTCATTTATTGTTTTAGGAGTTTCCGTTATTTCGAAAGTTTTGTTAATGGGTTTCCTATCATATTTTGCTCCTGTGCATATATCACAGTTGTTAAGAATTTCGTGAATTGTTATTTTTAACTTAGGGTGATAAATTGATTTTTTGAGTTTTTCATATGTCGCTACAATTCCGCAATGTCCTGATTCCTTTTTGTGGAATATCGCTATTTGCTTCTTTAATGTTTCTACATCATCTATGTCTTTCGCAAAATAACTACATCTGATAAACTTGACAACTGATCTATTTGGATACATTTCTATCAATTTCCTTTGCAACTTATTATATTCTCGATCATCTAATTCTGAATATATACCTATTTTACCCTTTTTTATATATCTTCTAAAAATGTCTGTTTCTTGCTCGAGATCGTTTCTATCAAAAATATTCTACTATTGTTAAAAATCTGTTCATATTCTTTTTGTTTTAGATCAACGAGTATAATTTGAAATCTAAATCTGTTCACTACCGTTTCAAGTATTGGTATGTGATCGTTAAAATTTTCCCTTTGCGAATGAAGTGTCTGCACTTCCATTGATTCCTGTGGAGTGATGCTTAGATTATCGTTATTAGTTTCATCACTAAGATGTTCCTCTATATGGTTAATTTCATTCGTTTCTGAATTGATGCGGCTAAGGAAGTCGGCAACTTTATTCTCTTTTCCTTTAATATGCTCAATTTTTATGTCATATTCGCCTAATTGTATGAGCCATCTTTGCAAACGGGGGTTAATATCTTTACCTGTATGTTTGGATTGAAGCCATTTAATTGGTTGGTGATCTGTAAGAAGGTCAAACTCTTTACCAAATAAGTACGGTCGGAAATATTTAGTACCCCAAACTATCGCTAACAATTCTTTCTCGATAGTTGAGTAATTTTTCTCATGATCGTTAAGAGTTCTAGAGGCATAGCAGATTGGGTGGCCTTCTTGTGTAAGAACGGCGCCCATCGCTAAGTTACTAGCATCGGTAATGAGCTTGAATCGTTTATTGAAATCGGGATATCTTAAAATTGGGTGATTAGTAATTATTTCTTTGAGCTTTTCAAATGCAGTAATGTAACTGGGATCATTTGTATTGATTTTTTCGGATTTCTTGAGATATTTAACCATAGGAGTTGCAATTTTTGCGTAATCTTTCACAAACTTCCTATAATATCCCGTAATACCTAGAAATGACTTTATTTGCTTCGGTGTAGTCGGGAGATTTAAATTTTGGATTACTTCTATTTTTCTGGGGTTTGGTTTAATTCCTTTCGATGTCAGTATATGACCCAAAAATTCCGTTTCCTTTTTCAGGAAATTGCATTTGTCAACCTGGATCTTAAGTCCAGCTAGCTTTAATTTCTTAAAAATCTTTGCTATATTTGTTAAATGTTCTTCTAAAGAAGTGCTAAAAATTAGAATGTCGTCCATATATACGATACATAGTTTATTAATATATTCACGTAATACCGAATTCATTAACCTTTGAAAGGTTGAGGGAGCATTTTTCAACCCAAATGGCATTCTTAGATATTCGTAGTGCCCGAATGGGGTTGAAAATGCAGTTTTTTTTCTATCAGTTTCTTTCATTAAAATTTGGTGAAAGCCCTTGGCTAGATTAATCGTCGTAAAGTATTGGGCTCTGCCAAGTTTGTTCAAAATGCTTTCGATATTTGGAATGGGGAATTTATCGTCTACAGTAACTTCATTCAGTTTTCTGTAGTCGATAACGATTCTCCATTTTCTTTGACCAGAGTTGTCTGTTTTTTGGGAACAATCCATAATGGACTGTTATAAGGGGAATTGCTTTCGGTTATAATACCTTGTTCAAGCATTTCCTGTATTTGACGCTCTATTTCTTTTTCATGTATCTGCGGATACCTATAAATTTTTGAATATATGGGCTTGTCGGTGGTGGTAATTATTTCATGTTTGATTTCATATGTTGAAGTCAATTTCTCACCATCTTTAAAGAATAGATCTTCGTGCTGTTTAAGTAATCTTGTTATTTTGTCTACCTCTTCTGTGTTTAAATGGTCTAAGTTTAGTTTATCTAAGAAGTTGTCTTTAATTTCATCTAGTGTGCATATTTCACTAATATTAAAGGTATAACAACTATCTTCAAATAAAATTTAATTGTTATTCACTTCTATGTCTTTACTTCCTAAATCGATTTTAGCCTTAAAAGGTACTAAGAAATTCTGACCCATGATTGCATCATATTTTCTACCGTTAAGGTTAATTATTTTCCAATTTAAAGTGCCAAAAAATTTGAATTCTTTAGGCATTGGGGTTGTAATTTGGTATGTAACTTTATTTATTCCGTTAATGGTCGAATAAAAAAGAGGGTTTTCTAATTTTTCTTCAGAAAAATTGATAAGTATATTTGGACTGATTACGCTAGTGACTGATCCGGTATCAATAAGACATTTGATTTTTTGGTTGCCTAGTGTAATTATTATTATGGGGACTTTGATTTCGGAGGCTGTAAATGAAAATTTACATCCTCACCCTGATAATGAAAATTTACATCCTGAGCCTGATTTAAGCTACTAATTTCCATAGGTTCCTGAATAGGATAGTTCCTAACTTGCCCAGAGTTTTGTCTAGGTTGCTGATAAAAGTTTTGATTTTCTCTACGATACTGTACTGAATAATTGGGATTGTAATTCCTATTGAAACTATTGCAATCACTTCTCTGTATCCCGGAAGCACTTTTACCGTTTCTATTATAATTATTTCCGTATCTGTTATTAAAATTTGAAATATTTCTGTTGAAATTGTTTTTATTATTATTATCACTATTATTTCTATCTGATTTATTATTGTTGTAATAGTTATTATTGTTGTAATAGTTAGTTTTGTCATAAGAATTTTTATTATTAGTTTTATTATGGACGAAAAAGTTTTTATACTTATTCCTTCTACTCCTAGAATCTACAGCATCTTCATTATCTAATAATTTTAATTTGTCAAATTTATTATAAGCTTGAATGATTGTGCAATCCTCAGGAATGGTAACTCTTATAAAATCATGCACTTTACTACTAATTATGTCCATTAAATATTTATCATTATTACTGGGATGATAAGTAGGTGGTTTTTTATCATCAAAATCGTACAATTCATTCAACTTGTAATTGATTTCTTTAATACAATAGAAAAGCTCTCTTAAACTACTTACTTTTAATGTTCTACATTGGTTTAATAATTCAGCGTAGTCATGTCTTGGTTTGAAATGCTGTTTTAGTTCGGCTACAACGTCTTCCCATCTGGCATTGGTATTTAATCGCTGGATGCATCTTTTTGCTTCACCTTGAATTTTGTCGTTTATTATCGTCGCAATGGCATAGTTCCTTAGTCCTGGTATGTCCTGACATAGTAACAATGTCCGCTCCACAGTTTTTATGAACTCCTGCACAGTAAATTCGTCCTTTCCATTGAAGCTCCTTAATTTAGTAATATGGTTGAGGAACTGCTCCGGTGTTAAAATAAAATTGTTCTGGACTGCTGGTATTGTTGGTTACATTAGCTGTTCCACCCTGGCCTGAAGAGCTTGGATTTGAGCCTCTTGTTGCTCCATGATGTTCTTTACCTGCTCGTTTAGCTCCATCCTTCGATTTTCGTCACAAATATGTTTTCTACTGTTTCTCATAAACAAGAAACGTTTTTTTTTCTTTTCAATAAAACCACTGATTTTTAACAAAAGAACTGTAAATATTTTCTTCGCCTTTAAACTGACGAAACACTGTTATTAAAAAATTTCTTCTTTTATAATAAAACTCGCTACACAACTTTTGTATTCCTGGTTCTAACTAAAATTATTAAAAGTGTAGGAATTTTTTTTCGTTGAAACTAGTGAAAACACTTTTAATTATTAATATATTTTTACACAAATTTTCCCGCCGTTTTAGTCGCGACACAGTTTGTTTCTCCGTACTTTAAAAAACACTTCGTTCACTATTTTACCGTCGCGTTTTTTCTGAGATTTTCGTTTTTAATCCGTATTCGACTGCGCCAGTTATATTTTTATTCCGTATTCTTTTAAAAGAAAAGAAACTTTAATTAGTTTTAAAACAAAATCAAATTTATTAAAAGAAATAAAAATATTTTTATATGTAAGTATATACTTTTAAGGACCACTCTTTTGAGGGTCTTGTTGGTTATAAATGAATCTTAAGACTAATTGAATATTCTCTCTAACTCTTGATCTGTGCCTTGATGTAATTTAAGTAATTTTGTCAGGCGATAAATTTCTAAGAATTAAGGTTACCCTTGGTCGTCATGAAGTGAAATTATTGCGATAAGAATTCCGAGAATAATGCAAGGCAAAAATGTCACATTTGCATTGAAGGAAATGTGAGATTTTTGTTTTGTCTTCATACAAAGATTAAGAGTTATTTTTTGAATATTTATCTAGAATTTCTTAAAAGTTAATAGGGTCGGGTTTATACATAACTCGCGTGTTAAAGTGGAGAATACATTCGGTATTTTGGCCTCCCGTTTTAGAGTTTTGCTGACTACTATAAATCTATGCCCAGAAAAGGTGACAACTATTGCCTTAACATGTTGTTACCTACATAATTTCCTGCATAGGCGTCGTGACAATATTTATATGAACGTGGATGGTAATACAGTACATTGTTCAACAAATGCCTCAAGCTTCACACCGATTGCAGCCACAGCATTAAGAAATGCTTCCAACGAAGCGAAACAAATAAGGAGGAATTTTTGTGAAGTGATAAATACGCTATCAAAATAAAATAATGTAATATATTATGAATTATAACAAACATAGAAAAGTAACATAGTAATAAAAACATTCAATATTTTTGCTGAAACAAACTATTATTACTATATACTAACTACTAAACTATTTTCTTAGCAGAAATCTTCATTCAAAGACATATCTCTGGTTCTTGAATGTTGCGATTGATTAGCTAAGGGAACAGCAAAAGTCCCATCCGGTAAAGCGTAGAAATGCCTTATATTGGTATCACCCGATGCTGCAGTTGGCGATGGTATAGTTGTCAACACAGGAGTGGATGACCTGGAAGAAGATTGTGTGGGAACTCGCCACGCACGGGTTGAAATTGATGGTGTTGGCGCTGGGCAAACGGAATTTAGGGTTAACTGATTCAACTGCCCATAGATGAAGATCTCCTCTATCGCTTTTTTGGCGTATATTTTCTGGATACCAGATAAATTCCTATACGCACACGCCCAAGATTTTCCAAATATGTCCGCTTCATCCTCTTCCTTCTGTCCAGACTTTGCTGCCAAATGGTGCACAACTTCTTTGAGGATCTGTGTCCTTTCACCGCTGGCATCAATTTTCCGAGGTTTTTTTGTTACTTGGCGCCCCTGAAAGTAAAAAATTGTTTGATACGTATTTGTTTATACATATGTCTACATCTACAGCATATATTGCAAAATAGCTTACCGAAATATTTAATTCATTGTCAACATCGTCGAACAAATCACTATCTGTAGATTGTGACGGTAGTGGTTCTGCATCATCCTTCATGAATTTAAGAATGTCAAAATACCATATTGACGGCACATAAACATCCTCCGAACTAGCACCTGATCTTTCGCTATTCCTTATAAGTTGGAGTTCTCTGCGATATTGCGTTCGGATATTTGCAATTTTCTGCTTGAAATTGCTCACATTTGCTTCCGGCACTATCTTTCTATAGTGAGCCAGCAGGTCATCCCAAGCCTTTGACCGCAAATTCCTGTTTTTATAGGACTCTAGCTTTGAGTTCCACAATATGGGTAGATTTCGAAATGCTTCAAAGAAATCTCTCCATTCTTCAGTGTCACACACATTTACTACTCGTTGACTCATTGTATCTGAGACTTGGAAACTTTTTGCGCTTTTTGCAGTATGTGCACTGTTGTGATAGAGACTTTCTATTCAAAAAACTAGCTCCTGTATAATAATCTTGGGGTGTTTTAAATGTACTCGCTCGGAAGTCAGAAGCTAACTGCCAAATCTATTAACCAAATCGGGATTTCCGTTTTTTTGAAGGCGTAAATGCATATCACTTGTTGTGTTTTCACACTATTCATACATAAAGGACAATTGATACCTGTCTCATTTTTCAAAACAAAAACAGTAATAACATTTTGTTTTCTCAAGAGTTGCATCTCTATCCAACAAAGAAGGAACGAAGGAATCTTTATGTTTTATTGCCCTCATAAATGAGCACAAAACCAAGAAATATTCCCCGAAAGTAAAAGAAAACGTGTAACGGTAAGTACAACAGGCCAAACGTCATCAACATTTCACAAAAGGGACAAAAGGTTGAATATACATAATTGTTTTCGGTTTTTCTAACCTCAGGTGAAAAAAGCAAGCATACACATCAAAAAAAGTTATACAGTTTTGTAGTAACTAATTGTAGTAACGATTCGTTGAATGGACAGCAAAATAAGGTTCATGATAAAGTGTAGTTTTGTTATGAACAATTAAGGCTTTTGCTGCTACAATAAAACAAATTGCACGGACCCACCGGAAGTACAAAATTGAGAGTGAACGTTATGCACTTATGAGTGAAATGATCTTGGAAGCTCCTGTTGTGGTATACAAGTAAATGAAAAAATTTATATATCAATTAAAAATTTATTAATTATTGCTACAAATATTTATTTGTTTTAAAAATATAAATACTATGCTTCAACTTTGTTCTTAGAATATTCTGAAATTAATTTAATTTTTATAATTTAAATTAAAAATAATGCAAACAATGTTTATTAACTTGTAAAAAAAATATTACTTCGAATTCAGGCTTAATTAATGCAAGTAGTTTGCCAAACTGCAACATACACAGCGCGACTAGTTGCCCAAACTCTAGGCCCCGCCCCCATAAAATTAAAAGATTTTGATTTATCCCAACTGCAACCCCAACTGTCAAATCAGTTTGCCAACTGCCCCATGCACGCTGCGATTCAGTGCCAACACAACTCAGTTTGGGCAACCAGTTGGCCTGTGGATGGGCCCCATTAGGAAAGTTATGGGGCCCATCCACGGGCCAACTAGTTGCCCAAACTGAGTTGTGTAAAAAGTTGTTGTTTTGCCACAAACGCTTCAACTGACTGGATATTTCAACTGTCAATTCGATATTTTTTGGCAATTTGAAAGTTAAATGAAATTGTAGAAAACCCGCGACTAAGTTTTATAATAATAAAAATTGGAGAAAGATGATTTTTTAGATTAATTATAATTTTTTTTAATTATTAATATGAATATTTATATTTTTTAAAATATAAATTAAATTCTAAAAGTATAAATTATGAAAATAATTTAATATTATGTGAACTTTTATAGTTTAAATTAAAAATAATGCAAAATAAACTTGCAAAAAAAATATATTCTTCGAATTCAGGCTTAATTCATCCAAGTAGTTTGCCAAACTGCAATACACACAGTGCAACTAGTTGCCCAAACTCTAGGCCCCGCCCCCATAAAATTAAAAGATTTTGATTTATCCCAACTGAAACCCCAACTGTCAAATCAGTTTGCCAACTGCCCCACACACGATGCGATTCAGTGACAACACAACTCAGTTTGGGCAACTAGTTGGCCCGTGGATGGGCCCCATTAGAACTATTGAAGGGCATGTTTTAACAGTTATCGTTAAACTTTTGCGTTCTTACATGGATATCCATCATTCCCATATTGATAGTCTAAAATCTGCCAAAATCTTCTTACTTAATACTTGAATGCTCCTTTAGCAGTCATTTGCTTAAGCAAGACTGCGGCATATGGTACGCCAGTATAGTATTGCGAGACATTGATAGGCAACATGAACGAGTTTGTCAACATAACTGCAGATGGGGTTCTTAGAAGTGTCCGGGGATCAGGGCTACTAGTTTTCTAACATCCGTTCTGCTACGCCACCGTAACTCCCTGATAAATTACAAACCGCTTGAACTTAGCTAGACCACAAGTAAACCTCTTCTTACTCTTTACCTACTCAATTTGGATATTAGACAAATTAAAGATTTTTCATAATTGAAGGAACTCTTCAAAACTATTTTAGCAAATTTAATTAGATGCAAAGAAAATCTTTTTATAAAAACTATAAACATACACTTTAAATGACGCTTATAATTCGTACGCTTTCCGTTCCTCCACCATAATGCCTTCCTTATAAGAAATGTATTTTAAAAGAACCCAAAGAAAATTCCTGAAATTGTTAAATTTATGAACATATCCCCTAAGGCACACCCGTGTACACCCTCATATAATATATTAGCAACGTATGAAGTTCGTTTTTATTTTGTTTTCTGAATAAATTAATCACTTCGTTGAATGAAACATGCTCATAAATAAAGGAACCTTTTATATTGAAAAATTTCCTCCTACAAGTATGTATGTATATCGCCTTGTCCTGAGTCTTCTACCATGAAAAAGAGGAAACCAATATTGCAAATAAATCACTGCTCCCCAAAACAACAGGACAAGGCACCCACCCGCAACCCTATACTTGTGTTGGAGTTGTATGTTATTGACAATATGGCAAACAAAATTGGGACAATATGGAAATTAATTGTGTATAAAAATAGAGGATAAAATATTTTCGCCTTTTCAATTTTTGACATGCGAAACATTGTTGAGTAAAAAAGGTTGCAGAGAGGTTCGATGGGATTGTTTATGCGAAAATTTTATGTAAATAAGTCGTTTACTTTTTGATTTAGAAAAAAAAATGCAAAACAAAGATTAAGTTTAACTTAAAACTTGTTAATCGAGCGACAGAAATTAATCCGATAATCTACGATAATGGAACTTTAAGGTTTTAGGTTAGGTAAACATTTTTTTTAAATCATCATTTCAGTACTTGTAAGGATGGATGGTTTCACAGTTTTAAGACGGAAGGCTTTACTTTACTCAATTGATAAACTGTAGTAATACTGTTTACGAAAGTCTATCACCAGTCTCCTCGGAATCGTGAGTTCGGATCCCACCGCTGCCACCATTTTTGTGGTGCCCCGATGCCTACAAACTTATCGATTTAAGGATTAAAGGGGAAAATTAAAGTGAACGTCATGGTAACTATTAATATAGTTTATTTTAAATAAACTAAAACTTTATGGAGTTAAATAATATGTGGTTTCGACCTCAATCGCGCGGTGATATAACGAAGACTGCACCGGACTCTTAAAGCCCACGTCAATCAATAATGGCTACAAAACATTGTTCCTCGCTACATTTATTTGACACTATGGCTGACAAATTCTTCGCATGCAACTCTGATTAACTTCTCTATTTGGGGCATTTTAAAGAACATGCATCAAACTGAATTTATTTCAAAATTTATAGAACACCATTTTTTCCGACATGCTTAGCGGCTGTAGGTACTTAAAAAACTTGATTCTATCGATAAATACGAGAGAATGGCAAACGATATACAAAAATATTTCCTGCTACATGACTTTTCGAATCTACTAACTCCAAACCATAGTCTATTTTAAATATTTTTTATTGGTGCAGATGTAGTAAAATTTTTGTGATCAAACTTATCATAAAAATCTATAACAGTTACACTGATAATGATGAACACTGTAACTGGTACATCACTTGTGTTTCGACAGGCAAAGCTGCTATTGCTATAAATATAACTGTTGTACTGTACATATTGCTTTATAAATATATTTGGCAACATTACTTCCATTCAGTACAGAAGTAGCAGATCAATATAGAGCACTATTTAAATATGTGAAAGTGTTAGATATTGATGAAATAAGAATGATCGGGCGACGAATTACTTACTCTGTCGACTAACGAATAAACCAGATTACTGAAGATTTCAGTTCTAACTTTGGTGGTAAAGACGTTATTTTGAATGGAGAGCTACGTCAATTGCTACCAGTTCGAGCTACTCCAATTTACAGGCAGTAGAAGCAGAGAATTGTTGGGCCTATTTGGAGGCGCGGACTCACATTTTATGAACTGGATGAGGCAAGCCAACCAACAGTGCTCCTTAATATTTTTTATTGGAATTGCGATTTTCAACAACTGAAGAGATAGAAATAAAATGTCTACATAGTGTCAGATTATTTAATACAAATGAGGCTGTCACAATAACCGAATTTTAAGTCTTGCGCAAGATAAAACTATTTCGGCGGATACTGCAGGCTTGTCTTATGAAACTGTATTTGTGCATAATAGCGCTAAATGAGTTCATGTTGAAAGGAGGACTAAGGTTTGTGTGGATTGGTTTCGCAGACTCACTAAAGATTTGCCAAAAACTTCTATTCAAATTAGTAAAACTGCTGTACCGGTAGGAAGAAGAACAGCTTCTATTCCACTTAATAACAGCAAAACGATAAATGTTAAGCGCTCGTGTAATACAACTCATAAATCACATATCCTGGAATCGTTTATGAATTTGATAAAAAAAAAACCATCAACTGTCATTTGTGTGTTATGGGAGACAATGGCAAAGCTTTCTATCATGGCCGCAGTAGTATTCAAGGTGAATTCCGTAGACCGTTGCGTAGTCGTTTACAGACTATTAGAAGGGATGTGTTAGATTTTTTTAATCAAAAGAAAGGATTGACAAGATCACTTTTTAGATCTTTCCGATTGAATTATACAAAACTCGAATGTTTTACTTTTAAAGAAAAGTTGGTTACTCAATGAAGGGTCAGTCAGAATACCAAAGTTCCATTGTATAATATAATATAAGGGATCAAACGTTCCGGCTGGAGGAGTTACCATACATATATCAAACTGTACCCGTCACTACTAGCATTATTACACCGAGTTGTGATAGCAGTATATATTACTCCAAATCAAAAATCCAATTTTTGAAACAATTCTTATGGCCATAAACAAAATACTAAGGAGAATCTCTTGGCAGAGGCGAAGATTCGGGTCCATTTATTAACTTTCTTCAAGAGCATGTAAATCTGACCATGAATAATGATCGATTGGTTTGAAAACACGACACCGCACCACCAATTATGCTGTATTTCTCTGATACGTTAATGTCGTTAGTATGAAACCCTTCGTATCATATTTCAGTTACCATAAGCCGCTCAATGCAATTGAGTAACCACTAGAAGAAAAACCTAGGGAACATAATATAGAAGTGACGTTTATTTCAGAGGTGGCAAAGGAAGTGGGATGAATCGAGGAGGAGGAGGGATGGGTAACGAGAGAGCATGAAGAGGTGAGATACCACCACGACGCACAGTTCTTGAGTGGACAGGGCATACCTCCATCGGTTCGGATAAGATGGCTCCCCGCTGTGCCCGGCATTACTAAAGGTGATAGAGGACACAAACCATGTCCTCTTCGAATGCCCGGGATTAACCGAGAAAACTACTGCGCTGCAACCGACACCTCAGTAACGGCTAAGAGCAGAGAACGTCAGAAGCTATATGGCAAGATTGGTGATGTATGGTATAAAGTGGAGGAGAGGCTAACTATCCTATATCCTATATCAGAAGCTAAGGCGGAAGAAACCAAAAGGAAGAGGGGAAGGCGTAGAAATTCCAACAGTATTAGCATGTAGATCAATGCTGATCAAGCTACGGACGCATTGCTCGGGGGGAATGGGTCGACTAGTAGGTGATTTTAGTTAAGATTAGAATACGGTATAACCCGCAGGCTGGAATGTGTTGGCAACAAGCTGGTGATATATCCAAGCGTACATCAAAGCGTTGCATTCGGTGACAGATAATATATAAGCGTGGGTATTCAAATGCGACCATGAATGGAATGCATGCAACGCAAATGTCGGTCTACTTTCAACTTTTGCTCCACTGCCGCAGACGGCGTAGCACACACAAGCATACACAACAATCTAACAATCTGGAATAATCTCTCGCAGTCAGTTTTTCCGAGCTCCTACAACATCCAAGAGCTCAAACGCAGGGTTCATCACCACCTTCTTCAATACCCCCCCGTACCTTTATAATCCTTAACCTATTCCCCCTCCCTCCCTCCCGTACTAAGCTTACTGCTACACATTGCACCATGACATGACAAATGACATGACGGACTGGTAGTACAAAAGGTGACTCCTGAGCTTAGCACTGCCACATAAAAAAAAAAAAAAAACTTAGATTTTTGGTTTATGTGTGAGACGCGGTAAACGCAACCACGCAATTATGTGTCAGTGGAAACTTGCCTTATATCTTGGAACCGCTGAATGCAATGCATGTACGCTTGGATATATCACCAGCTTTATGCCGACACGTTCCATATGCAAATTAAAAATTAGTCTTAAAGTCACGCCAAAGTCACTGTTTTTATTTTAGTAGCACAGTCGTTATGTCATTTATAAGGCTCTGCTTTTTCTTTTTCTTGGTGACTGTTGCGCTTATTGACAATAGAAGGGGTGTGTGATCAAATGATAAGTCATGAATCCCTTCTGCTTGAGTATAGCTGCATGAAATACCTTTTATGATAAAGAAGTCAAGTATGTACGTTGGTCCTTGTGAAGATAGACACCCACACTTGTTTTCGTTAATGGCAATTAGCAGCTCATGCCCTTTACCGGGTAAAATTTGTGTGGCCCTCCATGCGTATGTTTTATATTGTAGTCTCCGCCAATAATGAATCTAGGACCAAGTGAAGGTGTATCTTATGGAGGACAGTATGCTGCCACAGTATTTAGAACCACATCATTATATTGGATTGAAACAACCGTCTATTGAATGTAACTTTCAGGAATATCTTTTGGTTGGTAATGTTTGATATCTTTTTTTAATTAGTACCGGCTGAACCACCGCTAGCTTTTCCACTTAAATGGGTTATCCAATACAAATCGAATCCATTTATTTTGATATAACTTTTGTTAGAGAAGTGCGTTTAGTCCTAATATGTTCTGTAGAAATAAAGAGTCAAAGGTCAACAAAGGGTCAAAATTTCATTATTAACATACAATAAAACTTCCTGTAACCATACAGGTGAACTAAGAAGAAGGACATGCAAGGCATTTCATGTCTTGCCTCTTGATGACAAAATTTGCCATTTTTACCGGTCAGGGGTCGTTTGGAGCTTGTGAGTATGGTAATGGGTTTTTCAAATTATTTTCGCCAGTATCTGTTTTGACAACCTTATTTCCATTTAATTCAGTTTCTTCCGCAAATTTAATTTTCCAAGCCAAATCCCTAGAAATATCGATTTTTATTCATTCTATTTACCCTTTTAGCCAATATACCAGAAATTTGGTAATACGTTTTTTTTTTGTTAATATTAAATTTATCCTAAAACGTTCCCTTTTACTAATTTAGATTTTTATACCCTTCTTTGCAGCTGCTACAACAACGGAGGTGAAAGCAAGGAAATCTCAAACACCAACAACTGTCGCCCAGAATCCTTTGGTGAAAAGTGATGCAGCTGTAGCTATTCTGAGCAAAAAGCCTGATTCCAAAGCGAAATTAGCCTGTGTATTGCCTTGGGGACACGGATGGGGCTGGGCTACCCTTCCGAATGGTGTATGGAGTGGCGGTAAGTACCCAAAAGTCATACGAATTATCCTTAAAGAAGAGTGAATTGTTTTTTTTTTTGTCAAACATTACCTCAAGTCACGTTCAGTGATTGTTGTGTAATCTTTAAAATTTATCCAATGGAATTTTGTTTATATTTTGGTTTTTTTTGCTTTCATTTTGGGAAATATTCTCACCTTGCCACTGGATAAACTGTTATTAAAATTCCGAGCACACGTTATGATCCCTGGCCATTATGTACAAATGTGCTCCAAATTATCCTTAGACGTCCTTAAGAGTTTCATAAACCCCGAATTCCACTCCGTACTGGGTATGATCTTCATAACTTGTAATCGAGTTAACCTTCCCAGGACAACAGACAGGATGAAATAAATTTTCGTCATAGAATTCTGTGACAACAAAAGCATCTCAGCCAGAGCTGGCGCATGAATCGCTTCCTTGGGTATTTTTATCGCCTCAATGAGGCATTCCCACATGCAAATCGACATCATAAAGTAGTAACTGTAGGGAATATCAAGTGCGGATGCTACCCTACCGACCTTACCTGACACGAATGACAGAATCGTTTTGGATTATTTTTTCTCTTCTTCGTCCTGTATATTAGAGGATGTTTCGCCTCGCTTGCTTCTTATATCCTCAGATATGATATCTGTCCTCCGCAAGCAGAAAAAAACACACCCCTACTGGAAAACTTTATACACCCTTGACTGACGGATACGCATTACTTTTCCTATCATTTTTAGCTGCAAAATTGAGTCTGTCAAGTTGACTATGAATCTCAATTTTCTTTTTAGTGAGCAAATATAAATCGCATGGTGTTGGATGAATTTATTTTACATCAGAGGAAAGAAATCATTTTACAACGATATGCCAGATTTTCCTACACCAAAAACAACAAACCGGATTTATATAGGAGAGTTATCCGGAGATTTGAGACGTTTTCTTTTCTAAAATACTCCCCGATTTTTTTCTGGAAAAATAAACCAAACCCTTAAGCGGAATGCGGGGTTGATTTAAATAGTGACAGGTTGAACCTTACTGTAAAATTTCAAAATAAAATTCCGGGGATTTCTTTCTTTATTTGTTAAGAAGCTTCTAACGCAATATTTCTGAAGAAATCAATAAGTTTGCTGCTAGACCTTTCACAAGATAAAATTCCGTTTAAATACTGTCATTCGTTTGGCTTCTTAAGGATGTCATATATTTTTCCTTGGAAATCCACAAAAGATGTATTTTTCATAAGGTGAAATGACAAGGTTGTTGGTAGAGCTAAGTAGGAGTTCTTTTACTGATTCAGAGTCCCCTACGCCCGTTTATATAAAAAATATGCTTAATAAATAATTTAGTAGGCTTGATTCCTTTACAGAAATTCCCACAAGTTTAAAATGTTTTTTTCTCTGTTTTTTTTTTGTACTTTGTTTTTGTGTTATTTATTCCTTCGTGTACCATGTGACCAAATCCTCCACCACGTGCCAGCTGGCAAAATGTATGTATCAGATCATACAGAATCCATCTTTCTTTTTTTGAATGAGATACCGGTTCCAAGGTGTATTGCGGACATACCGTATATCCAGCGACGGCGCTTTTATAGGTGCAACTGATGCACTTGCATCGGGCGCAATTCGACGGGGCACTGCGAAAAAAATTGCAAAGAGGTTCCCGTGCCTTCATTTTCATATATTAAAGGAACTTTACAGAGTGCTTGTGTCTTTGTCCATTTTCCTTTGCAAGATGTGGCCAAGCAATCCCATTTCGTTCGCCTGTTTCGTCGTCTATCGTTTCTTGGCCGGCACGGTGCCATAGTTCTTGATTTGCAGTTCGTACTAGTCGTACTATTATAGATCAATATTCAGCGAGAGACACCTGGATCACTTCTGATGTAAAGTTGTTGAAAGCGTCTTCTTTGTCCAAAAAGAATGCCAAGGTGGACTGTTTTTATTTTATGCAAGACCTTTATTATGGTCTATAGATTTGCGGAGCCCAAGAAGGAAGTAGGAAGTACGCCGAACAACATCCTGGAGCAGACGATGAGGTTGGTAGATTTTTTTTTTTTTTTTTTTTTTATGTGGCAGTGCTAAGCTCAGGAATCACCCTTTGTACTACTAGTCCGTCATGTCATTTGTCACGTCATGGTGCAATGTCTAGCAGTAAGCTTAGAACGGGGGGGGGGGTTGGAGGGGTTATAAAGGAACGGGAGGGAATTGAAGAAGGTGGTGATGAACCCTGCGTTTGAACTCTTGGATGTTGTAGGAGCTCGGAAATACTGACTGCGAGAGATTATTCCACAGCCGAGTTGTTCTATTAACAAACGAATTCATATCTTGTTGAGTGCGTGAAAGGGGGAGTTGCAGGTGGAGGGAATGAGACGAGTGGGCTAATCTGGTGTTGCGGGTATAAGAATGCCGTGGAGGCAGGAGAGCGTTTAGCTCGGAGGAACAGTCACTATGATAGTAGCGATAAAATTTTGTCAATGCTGCTACATTCCTACGGTGGCTGAGGGGGTCGATGGTGGAGCAAGCGGTATCGTCGTCAATTAATTTAAGGGCCTTTTTTTGGACCTTATCTAACCATGCCAAGGTGGTTATTGGAGCGCCGCCCCAAACGAGGGAGTTGTATTCGAGAAGAGGCCGAATGTAGGATTTGTAAATAACAGCACGGGCCGATGGCTGGAGGAGGAACTTACACCTCTTAAGAAATCCCAAGCACTGAGATCCTTGTTTGGCGATTTGGAATATGTGGTCATTCCATCGCAAGTCCTTGGCTAATGTCACGCCTAAGATGTGTAAGGATGGTTCGGCCATTAGTTGAACTTCATTCACTTTCAAGGGTGGAGGGGTGTTGAACTTCTTTTTGGAGATAAGACAATACTTGGTTTTGGCGGGGTTGAATTCAACACGATTCTTCTCTCCCCACTTTAGAATCAGTTCAATGTCGTTATTGATAGAGTTGGACATACGTTCGCGATCATCAAGACAGGATCTGGCATGAGTCTGCCTTGTATCGAAGCTGTACGAGTACCGTAAAGTACCGTCGTCAGCGAAGCTGAGAAGTGGGTTGGAGGGGATTGAAAGAAGGTCATTTATAAAGATAAGGAATAGGGCCGGAGATAAGATTGACCCCTGGGGGACACCCGCCGAGATCGGGTGGGATGCGGATTTGACGCCATCCAATATTACTTTGATTGAACGGCCGAAAAGGAAATTCTTGATCCACTTCTGTAGAAGTGAGTCGACTCCAATAGCTTTGAGTTTGGCTAACAGGGCTGAGTGCCAAACTCTATCGAAAGCCTTGGAGATATCTAGAGCAACCAGACTAGACTCGCCAGATCCATGCAGACTACGGCTGAGGTGTTCTGTAAGACAGACTAAAAGATCGCCAGTGGATCTTTTCTGGCGGAAGCCATATTGTCTGTCGTTTAAGAGTAGGTTGGATTCTAGATATCCCATAAGCTTTTTGTTGATTATCGTCTCCATGGTTTTGGAGAGAATAGAAGTAATTGCTATTGGGCGGTAGTTTAAGGGATCGCTGGCTTCACCTTTTTTCGGAATTGGCTGAACATGGGCAAGTTTCCAAGAGTCTGGGTAAACTCCGGAGGAGTATGATAGGGCAAAAAGTTTGCGCAGAGGTTTAGCTAAAGGTGACGCGCATTGTTTTAAGACGATAGAGGGTATATTATCGGGTCCAGTGGATTTGTTGACATCGAGCTCCTTGAGGCACCTGTACACCTCGCGAGTCCTGAAGAAAACCCTGTCCATTAAATGAGCATTGTGCTCGAGAACTGGGGGTAGCGCATCAGTTTTGGATAGCGAAGAATTTGAAGCAAACAGAGATGCTAATAAATCGGCCTTGGCTTTTCTGTCTGTTATCACCTTCTTATTGTGAATAATGGTGGCAGTGGCGCCAAAGGCCATCTACCAGAAGCTTAAGCGGTACGAACCTTAAAGAAACAGTATTAGTTGGAGAGTTCTGCGAAATTTAAGCGCAAGGAAACCCAGCACAAAAGCAAGTCCTGATTGAGTACAGGCTTTCAGAGGTGCAAATTTTGCACTTGCACCGGGTGCAATATCAGAAAATAAGATATTTAAAAAAATTAAAACTTCAAAGAAATCAATTGAAAAAGTGTTTTTCATTGTGCCTCCATTTTCATATATTAAAAGAAGTTCACAGAGTGTTTGTGCCTTTTTCCATTGCCTTTCACTGCTGTAAAAAAATGAACAGCTGATGGGGGCGCTATATGGCATTCTGCACCGAGCGCAAAAAAAACTTAGCACCGCCCCTGCATAGACCTATTCTACGCGTAACAGCCCTTATACCTCAGCAGTTTGCATAAAAACTTGTTCCTTAGACCAATTTGGCCAATCAAAGTCGCGCCAAAAGCAAAAAGGAGTGAGTGGAGCTGCCAGAGTATTTAGAATTGTTTGAAGCTCGGCAAAACACAACTAAACACTGGTGGAAGGCACGTCGGAAAATCTCGGATCTATAGAGAAGACCGATGATGGTTAAGGAAGGCTTCAATTAGCCTCACTTGATGGTGCAAGAAAATCTGCCTATAGAGACACAAATACCACGTTCACGTATGAAGCGGTGAATTCAGTCCATGGAGGAAGCTTCAATGGCACTACTGTAAACCCAAATTATAAAGGAGTACACCGAGCTGCAGGGGCCTCGACGAATCATTCGCTTGCTCTCCAGAATACATTTATTTAAAACTACATTCGCTTGTTTACCAATCTGTTTCGAGCAATTCGCAATCTATGGCTTATTGCATTACGACCCAAACCAGGATACTCGGATTACACACAGGCTTAATCCATCAGGTCAATAAAACCTCTTGTCTTTTGTCTTGAAGACGATAGAGAAATTTGTCAAAAAGACTGCCAATGTCTCGACTCCTCTGGGCATGCGTCCCACATTGAGAAGTCCGCACACAAAAGCTCTTAATGATCTGATCCTTGTATTGAAAAGATCAGTGTTAAACAAAAGAATTAAGCTCTTCTTGATATCGAGGGCATGCAATAATCCAGCAATTAACGTGCAATTAAAAAGATATAGGCAAAAATCTACTTTTGAATTCACGTTTATCGACACTTAAAGCACTATAACTCGTGCAATATTAGACCTACGTAAAAAATAATTATAACAAAAATTATAGATAATTCCATAAGTCTTCGGAAGAATTTTTACATGGCGGGCTAACCGTTAACGAAATATAGTGCAAAGAAATTGATATATAAAGTTTGAAGCACTATAACTCCGAACATATTGACTTTACAAAAAAAAATTCTGAACAAAAAAGTTAAATCACTTGTTTATCGACAAAAAAGATTATATACATTTATGTCGTTAAATGCATAGTTTCTGAGATATAGAATTAAACGCGTTTCCCTTTACTGTAAGTTAAGCATAAGGGTGGGGATGAGGCCATTTTGAATTTAAGCTCATAAAAATATATAAAATCATTTGGTAAAAAAAAAAAATCGCGTGCGGTATTTTTCGCAAAGAAAAAATACCTATTTACTGGACTACAGGGAGAATCTGCCTCAAGCATCGCATTTGGAAGACCACGATCTTGTTAACGTCGGCTTGAGCACTGTCGACGCTTCCGAGACATAAAGAAAGATCAACTTTCGGTAAAGGCGTACTTTCGTTTTGATGGTAATCAGTGGCGGATTAACCATTAGGCAGACCTAGGCAGGTGCCTAGGGGCCCCGGTGGTAAAGGGGCCCCCGATGCGATCAAGAAAAAACTAAGCAAACGATGGTAATGCTCCTTAAGTAAACCTGTCACCTCGTGATGATTGCAGGATAAAAACATTTCTTGTAGTTATTGATAAGATTATCGTTGAAATTAACAGAAGAGGACAGGTTTATAAAGAGATTTACAAAAACTTCTCATTTCTAAATGATTTTTCATTAACGGATGATGAGTATGAAACCGCGACTGAAAACTTGGTGCGCATTTATTCTAACGATTTAGAATATTTTGCTCCCGAGCTGAAACAGTTCCACCATTATGTTAAATCGAGATACGGAAATGCGCAAAAACCTCATGGCAAATTATATGAGATTATCGTTGAAGACAAACTTATTAATGTATTTTCGAACGTTGAAGTAGCTCTTCGAATATTCCTGACAATGATGATAACGGTTTGTTCAGCAGAACGTTCGTTTTCAGGGTTGAAACGAATTAAGGCTGCTCAAAGAGCTACTATGCAACAAGAGCGACTAGACATGTTAAGTATTCTTTTTATCGAATCCGACATTTTGAGAAAAGAGGGTGGGGGGGGGGGTAAAACTAGGGGGCCCCACATTTGCAATCGCCTAGGGCCCCGCAGAGGCTTAATCCGCCTCTGATGGTAATATTTATTCGTTTCCATATGCACCACTTGAGCGAGGCGAGTATTGCTGTTGCCTGGCCGATGCGGCTGTGAAAGTCGACCATCGATGGTGCTTTCTTTTCTTCAACCAATGATCCTAAATATTTGACTATCGGAACCTATTCGATTTGACAATCTCGGCGGTCTATTCCCGGCATTTTTCGATTTTTCATCCCACAATGGACTCCGACAATTGCTTTTCTTCTACATCGATATCGTACGGTATTGCGAGCGCCGCGAACCTATTGCAGAGTGAAATGGGTCAGACTTATTTTAATTCTTCCATTGTCTTCCCTCATTTCATTGCAATATAAATTTTAGTATATTGCCAATAATTAGCTTTTAGAATGCTTTTTAATTAAACTTAAAACTTTTATTTAATAAAAATATTTTTAATTAAACGATAGATATTTTTTTTAATTAACCGTTATTTTAAATTACATAACTGTTATAATAAAAACTTTTATAAGCAACTTCCTATGTGTTTGAAATTCTAACTAATACTCTTACAATTATTCAAAATTATTTTAATATCACAATATTTGTGTGGCTATGTTTTTTAAATTTGTTTCTGTGTACAGTGTATACATACGTGATATGACAATCTAAATTCCCCAAGTGTATTTCATAGTAGTAGGGAGATTCCAAATTATAACGTAACCAAAAACACTATACTCAAAATTATTACAGTACAGAAACTGAATCGATAAAACTTACTACAACGAAAAACGTATATACAAGTAGCGACTGCTACATAACTCCCCCTTCAGCGCGCGTCCATGAATGTACTATCATAATTTACTTTAATATATAATTACTCAAAGAAAACAAAAAAATTTTATCATTTTATAACCGAAATGAAACTTTTTTCTTTGAACTTCTTGTTACTGGTTTTTCAGTATCTTCCTTTTTCTCAATAAAGGCGGGTTTTAATCTATCAATTGATACCACCACGTTAATAGTGAAAACTTTCTTATTTCTCTTAATAACTTTAAAAGGACCTTCATAAGGATCTTGCAAGGATCCTCTACCTCTATCCGTCCTCAAAAAAACAAATTCGCAATCTTCTAATCCTTTCGGAACATAGAAATTTCTGCTTTGATCCCGAGAATCTGTTGGAACAATATTCCTCATGTGATCTCGTAATTGCATCACTAGGTCTGTCGGATCTGATACTTGCTGTGGGTCCCTCACAAAGAATTCTCCCGGAATACGTAGTGTTTGACCATAAACTAATTCAGCCGGACTACAATTAATATCCTCCTAAACCGTTGTTCTTAAACCTAGTAATATAGCTGGGATGTGCAACAACCAATTCGGATTAGACATCTTAGCTCTAAGAGATGCTTTTAACTGTTTGTGTAGTCTCTCCACCATTCCGTTAGATTGTGGATGATACGCTGTTGTTCGAATCCTATGGGTTCCTAATAATTTTGAAAACTCCTCAAATAGCTTTTAACTTCAAACTGACCTCCTTGGTCCGTAGTAACTGTCAATGGAATCCCAAATCTCGGAAAATATTGCTCATACAATGTCTTGACCACTATGCTGGCTGTGATACTCTTTAGCGGGTATACTTCCGGCCACCTGGTGAATCGATCCACTACGGTTAACAAATATATGAATCCTTCCACCGGATGCAATGGGCCTACCAAATCTACATGGATATGTTCAAACCTTCCCACAGGTATCTGAAATTTTTGTATCGGAGATTTTGTATGTCTATAAATTTTCGCTTTCTGACACGTTATACACGACTTCGCCCATAAATTAATATCAGTATTCATCCTCGGCCAAAAATATCTACTTGTAATTAATTTCCTTGTACCTCGTATTCCTGGATGTGATAAGTTATGGATTTTGTCAAACATGCTTCTTCGTAATATCTTTGGTACGAATGGACGATCTCTACTAGTGGAACACACGAACCAGATTTTACTTTCTGAGAAAGGTACATCTGTTTCCACTAAGATGAATTTCGAACTCTTATTTGAATTTTCAATCAACTGTTTTAACTCGGTATCATCCTTTTGTGCATCTACGATAATGCTTAAATAAATCTATTTGTTTTTCGCTAATCGCGTCACAATTGCTATTCTCCATAGTTGCTCATGATAAAGTATCTGCTACTACATTAGATTCTCCTTTGATGTATCTTATATCGGAGGTGAATTGGGTAACATAGTCTAACTGTCTTGCTTGCCTTGGACTCCTCTCCGCTTTGGTCCAAATTGCAGATGTTAAAGGTTTGTGGTCCGTGAATACTGTAAATTCACGACCTTCCAACAAAATGTCTAAAATGTTTAATACTTGAGTACGTGGCCAAAAGCTCTCTATCAAATGTAGAATACTTAATTTCTGCATTGCTTAATTTCTTGGAATAAAACGCTAAAGGTTCACTTTCATTGTTGTTAATTTGTTCTAACATTGCTCCAATCGCAATGTTTGATGCATCAACCGTCAACTTCAAAGTAGGATTTTCCGCTGGATGCACCAATAAAGTTGCCGAAATAAAAGCCTTTTTCACCTTGATGAACGCGTCTTCGCATTCTTCCGTCCAGTCAAAATTTTTCAAACTTTTAGGCTTCTTAAGCTCCCTAACTAAATGTATATGAATGGGGCTTAACAACTCTGCTAATCGTGGAATGAATCTGTGAAAGTAATTTACCATTCCTATGAATTGTTGAACCTGTTTAATGGAAGTTGGTGAAGGAAAATCCTGGATGAATTTAATTCTACTTTCAGAAGGAAGAAGCCCATCCTTCGAAATTTTGTGACTTAAAAATTCAGTTTCATGTACACCAAAGAGACACTTCCCTGGATTAATATTTATTCCGTATTCTTCTAAACGGCCGAACACCTGCTCTAAGTGTTTCTTGTGTTCCTCCTTATTTTTGCTTGCAACCAGAATATCATCAATGTAGACAAAAACGAATTCCAAACCAGTTAAAACTCTGTCCATAAATCGTTGGAAAGTTTGAGCAGCATTTCTAAGTCCAAAGGGCATTCGAGTAAATTCGAATAAACCGAAAGGTGTAGTTATCGCTGTCTTATAGATATCTTCTTCTGCCATAGGTATGTGATGATAAGCTCTCACTAAATCAATCTTCGAAAATATGGTGCAACCATTCAAATTTAACGTAAAATTTTGAATGTGGGGAATCGGGTACCTGTCTGGAATTGTTATTGAGTTTAGTCTCCGGTAATCTCCGCATGGTCGCCAATCAGTGGAATCCTTTTTTGGAACCATGTGTAGTGCTGATGAGACTGATGATGAAGATGTTCTGCATAAGACTAATTTTACCATGTGCTCGAATTCTAATTTAGCGATCTTAAATTTATTCGTGTCGAGTCTTCTAGGTCTTGAAAATGGTAGTTGACCTTTAGTGGTAATAGTATGCACTACATTATGTCGTACAGATAAATCATAGCGTGGAGGTTGAGTTAGTGAGGGAAATCTAGATAAAGCTTTACTGTATTTACTATCAAAGGAACAATGCCTGGGTGAAGGAGAATTTGTTTTAATAATGATTCCATTAACGCTTAACTCGGTGTTACCATCTAATATTCGTTTATTTCTAAGATCAACCAGCAAATTGAATCTGACAAAAAAATCTGCGCCAATGATAGGTTTGTCGACGCTTGCCATAATAAACGGAAAAGTTAAATCTCGTCTTAATCCAAAGTCTATCTTAAGAAGTTTTGTTCCGTAAGTATGGATGATTGATCCGTTAGCCGCAGAAAGAATTAAATTTGGATTTTTCTTACACTTTCCATAATATGTATTCGGTATGACTGATAAATCGGCTCCTGCATCAATTAAAAATTTAAATTTATTTTCTTTATCAAAAATAAAAAGTCTATTCGATTTTTTTGGAATATTATTTTTAAAACACGCTGAAGGGATATTTAGTTTTTTTGATTATTATAATTGCAAGGTTTTATACATCTTTTAGCTTTGTCGCCGAATTTAAAATGAAACCAACAAAATGGTTTATTATTATTATTGTATTTAGATCTATCTCGGCTTCTACTTCTAGACCTTGACCTATGATGAAATTCATTATTCTTATTAAATGTAAGCTTCTTAATACAATCTGTTAAATTTTCGATTTTATTTTCTAAATCACTAACCTTCTTCGCGAAATCAATGTTATTTATATCAATACATTTTTGGTTAACAAAAGGATATAAAGAACAGTCATTGATGGATGAAATATATTGAAATTTGGAACATTCGAAAATTTTATCTGCTAACATTAGAATATCTTGGATGTTTTGTTTGCCAGAGGACATCAATGCGATGTTAATACCAGGCGGTAATTTTCGCATCCAAAGCTTTCTAATCAGATCCTTTCCTAAATTCGAAGATGTTCCCGCAAGTATCTCCATTGATCTATAAAATTCTGATGGTTTTCTATCTCCCATCTCAGAATTGCACAATAATTGTTCCAACTTTTTCTCTTCAGATTCTGTAAATCGTTGAATTATTGTTGTTTTCAATGCTTCATACTTGTATTCCGGTGGTGGGTTTTGAATGAAATCCAATATATTCATTATTTTCTCTAAAGGAAGAGCTTGGATGACATGCTCATATTTAGTCTCATCCAGTCTAATTCCTTTCGAGTTAAATTGGCTTTCTGTTAAAATATACCATGCTTCTGGGCATGGAGACCAGAAAGTTGGTAGCTTTACAGCAGATGCACTGATGCTCCCACTATTAACGTGCATTCTCTCACTTTCACCACCTTGGACACTCATATTAATCACAACTTTTTAAATAAAACTCACGTAAAAAGAAGTTCAATAAAATTTCGACTTGACTTAAAAACTTCGCGATACTTTAAAATAACAACCGTGGACGTTCGCGTAAAGAGTCGATTAACATTCAAACTTAAATAAATTCCCGAAATTTTATTCAAGTTTTCACTTCCTGAAAAAGAAAAAATGTTGGCAGAAGGAAATAAATTGAATTGTCACCACTACTAAATTATGTAAGTGTAATGTTGAAATTTTGTACAATTTAATGTTTAAAAATTAAAGAAAAGGAGTTGTTTAAAATAAATACTTGATTTCCTCAATTAAATTGAAACTCTTCTTTCTTCTTTAAATTTTTCACAAAAAGATTTCTTTCTTGATTTTTCTTCTTTTCTTCGTCAGTTTTCTAAATTTTCTTCATTATTTCTTTCTTCAAAAAAAATTTTTTTAAATGGAAATTTTTCTTTCTTCTTTCTTCTTTCTTCATAAATTCTTGTTTCTTCTCAGTCGGGGTCACCAGAATGAAATGGGTCAGACTTATTTTAATTCTTCCATTGTCTTCCCTCATTTCATTGCAATATAAATTTTAGTATATTGCCAATAATTAGCTTTTAGAATGCTTTTTAATTAAACTTAAAACTTTTATTTAATAAAAATATTTTTAATTAAACGATAGATATTATTTTTAATTAACCGTTATTTTAAATTACATAACTATTATAATAAAAACTTTTATAAGCAACTTCCTATGTGTTTTAAATTCTAACTAATACTCTTACAATTATTCAAAATTATTTTAATATCACCCCAGCAAACATCATCTCGAAGTTTAGAGTGCTTCGAAAAATTCTCGAACAGGAAGAGAGCGAGAAAGAAATACTTTGGAAATAAAATTACGGTAATATTTCGTTTTTACGAAAAAAATCGAAATTTTGAAAGAAGAGAACCGCGTACAATACTAAAAGTAAAATTCGCCTTTAAAAGGTTTCGAGAATTTTTCGTTTTGGCGAAAAAAACGAAAGAAACTCGAATCGCTTTTGCGATTCGACCTAGCGGTCCTTTTCGTTCTTTTTTACTTCGATTTCAATTCGAAAACGGCTTCGAGATCGCAATTGCAGTTCATTTTAACGATTAGCTTTCGATTCGATCTCAAATCATAATGTTTGCTGGGACAATATTTGTGTGGCTATGTTTTTTAAATTTGTTTCTGTGTACAGTGTATACATATGTGATAT
Organism: Thereva unica; assembly: GCA_949987705.1. Classification (NCBI taxonomy): domain Eukaryota; kingdom Metazoa; phylum Arthropoda; class Insecta; order Diptera; family Therevidae; genus Thereva; species Thereva unica. The sequence continues at coordinate 121,205,253 of OX465283.1, read as the reverse complement.
GACAATCTAAATTCCCCAAGTGTATTTCATAGTAGTAGTGAGAATCCAAATTATGACGTAACCAAAAACACTGTACTCGAAATTATTACAGTACAGAAACTGAATCGATACTTGAATAAAACTTACTACAACGAAAAACGTATATACAAGTAGCGACTGCTACACAGAGTGCCATTTGAAACTCTCGCCCGATGGCCGGGTCCCGCAGGCACGCCCAATTCTTCTCGGTTGGTGGTGGCTCCGTTTTCTTCACTCTTTGTAATCGGATCTGTAATTTCGTTCGAACAAGATAATGGTCCAATCCGCAATCGGGCCCACGCATTGCACGTACGTCTTTGAGTGTCGATCAGAATCTTGCGTTGATCAAAATGTAGTTTAACCGGTTGCCGGATGGATTTCACCAGGTGAGTTGGTGTTTAAGTGGATGGCGGAAGATGCTGATACCTACAATGAAATTGTTTGACGCTGTGAATGAAAGGAGGCGTAAGCCGTTGTCGTTAATTACTCCGTGACCGAATTTGTCCATGGTTCCTTCCCAGCCGGTTTGATCTGCTCCTGAATGTGCATTGAAGTCCTCCGCGAGCATGATTAATTGGGTTTGAGTTATCGTATCCAGCGTCTGTTGAAGCTGACTGTAAAATTCGTCCTTGTTCGTCCTTGGTTGGTCTTGGCTGGCGCATGAACGGATACATACAAACGGTGATCGTTCCACCGATGGTTATAACCGCCAAACGCTCGGATATCGGTTGGAATGCGATAAGGCTTCTGGCAGCCCGTCAGTCGACCATAAACCCGTCCTCTCGTTTCTCACCACCGGAATAGTAAGGCGTCATCGTTTCGTCGATTGTTGGCGGGACGATCGTCCAGGATTCGGTAAGTCGTAGTTCCGATAGCGCAGCAACTGATATTTTTCATTTCAATAATTCCATTGCTATGCTTTCCTTTTGACCGATAAGATGTCCTGTTCGTACATTCCGCGCGGCGAATTGAATTCGTTTTGTGCTTGCCGAACCGGCGCTTAGACCAACATTCTCAATTTCTCCGAGTCGCTTTCCTCTTACCGCGACCCCGACATATTTTGGCAAAGGTCAGAAAATCAACAGTTAAGGCGTGTTGAAAAGAAAAATCAAAATGAATATTGATTTCTACTATCCATATCCATTCTTCCTTAATAACAACCTCAAACTAATAACAAGCAACTTGATCGACCATATGAATACTGTTAGTCCAATCTCTTCCTTGTTTTAAAGCAGAATTTACATTCACATTCAAAAATCCAATAAACAACTAATTTTTATAAGACACCCTTCCAGCCGTCCTTCAACTTTATGAATTATTTATGCGAGTGTAGAATTGCAGCAGCGAGTTTATCAAAAACACTGCATTTGTGTCCGCATACTCGCATATCCCGCCCAACCACATTTTTCCACTCGGGCTCCATCATTTCAGATGTGACAAAATCCGTAAAATATGAGAAAATATTCTTCAAACGTGACTTCACATAATTCCTCGCAAGCAGATGCATCCGCCTGCATTGAATGGACACAAACAATGGCAAACTGCATGTCCTGGCTGCGCATTAAGGACATGCTGTGGAAAATTTTGTCGTCTGAGTTATCTGTTTTTTTTTAACATTTTAAAATTATGTATTTATAAGGATGAATTATTTATGTGTGGTCAAAATAGTTTTAAGTTGTTTGCATGTGTTTCGATGGAATTTTATAATACAATGAAAATGCTTAAAGTCGAGCAGCATTTTTAGTATGATTAAATTTTCAGGACATTAATGCATCTTGAACATCGCGCGTAAGCTATTCCCCATAAACCATTATTACATTGCTTCTCATTCCTGGGCTATAATAGCAAACAGCGCTATAAAATCCTTAGCTGACAGTTAGAGCTGCGTTCTTCATAGTTATCCTTAGTTGTAAGATTAAGGACGTCATTAAGGACAATATCCGACGAGTCAATGTAGCAATAACAAGTCACAATGTTTATGTATGTTAGAAAGCAAAAACGAACTAAATGAATTTTTCATGACATAGGTTCATCCTTAAATTAATGTGTCCCTTACTCATATGATTGCTAAAAATATAAAATTACCTTGAATATTGTGGTTTAGTACGTGTTCAAGATTTTGAGTGACTACTGAGCAAAATTTAAAATGACACTTTCATTTTCTTACTTTTAAAAATTGGTTTTCGTGTATTTTAATTATAAATTTCTGTCAATCAAATTTGATAAGTCTGGTGTATATATCTACTTGACTGATTAAAGATGAAGACTTGCACATATAGGGGTGTTCACAAGTTAGAATCATGCAGACAACTCGATATCTGTAGCCGATAGAGATTAGCTGTCATACCAGTGATAAGGGGTTCGAGAGGGGTCATGCATATTTGAAAAATCTTACAGATTACCAGTTCTTAGACCGCTAACCAGCAAGATTTGCAATATCTGCAATAGACATAAATATTGGAAGCTCTACAAAGGCTGTCTAAAGATGTAAAAGAAAGTGGTAACGGTCGCAAAAAATCAATCAAGGAGGGATCATTGCCAAGCTGTAGAGAGTCTGGAAGAATCAGCCAGCCTCGTTAAATTTCTTTCCCGGGAACCCTTTGAACAATCTTATATCAAAATGAGGAAACTGCACATGGGCAGAGTCCTTCGGGGCTGCTGCCAAGAAGCCACCCCTAACAGAGCTACTAGCCAGGTTTAGAGCTACTAGCGTAAACAACAGTGTCGTGGAAGGAAACTTGCCAAGCTGTCACTCTGGAAAAAATGCAGTGGGCGATGCATGGCGATGCAATGCCAATATGCTCTAAGAGAATCATGATACAATAGATCTACTGCTTATCTCGATCCACAAGTACTTGTCTACAAAGTGATTTTCATTCTTAACGCGATAGAAGCGGATACGAAGCGGCAATATATTACAGGCCGTTGGGAAAACGAATAATCAAAGCATGGACCTCAAAAGAGGAAGGAGGGAGATCGAACCCCAAAGTCTACCTAACCAGAATAAACTGGTTGGGATAGTCGTGAAAGTAATACCTCCCATCTTTTCTAAGGGAAAACTGACGGAGAAACAATCCTCTTTGGTTTGTGACCCCATTGCAGCTGAGGTAGACAATAGGCAAAGCTCCTTTGTCCTTTGCAGTGAAGATGGCGAGCGGGGTTAGTAAGCTTACCTGCGCCAACCAACTCACCAGTTAATAATTGCTCCACAGTGCTGCCAAGCTGCGGTTTTTAGAGAGCTCTAGCATCAAAGTAATCAAAGAGTGAAAATTAAAATCAATAGCGAAGGCATGGTCATTCTCTGCTTACCATATCTTCCTAATTGAACCACGGAGTTCAAGGAATTCAAGAAGATTGTTCAAACAAGAGCGGTCTATAGATCATCATAGGATTTGATGCAACAAACGCTCATCATGATGCCTTGGTTAGCAGTGGAGTGGATAAGGGGTGTTAGCACCTGTTAGTAACCTTCGACAAAGCAAGGTTATTGACATCACATTGAACCATTATTGCCTAGTAAATACCTTGCTAACGCGGCTGGCAGGTATGTCACCAATACGCCGTCGTTCTCCGATAAATAGACAAACTCACTTTTGGGCGTGCGAGTCGTTGCAAATCATAAGATCATACAGCACTTCCAAATACAAAAACTCGAATGTACTGATGGCTCAATAAAGTCTGCTAAATCTGTAATGGATGTAGAATTTTGTATGGGCTATCTTACAGGGGCGATTATTGCTACTTATAGAAAAAACCACTCTGCTTTGGTTAGAACGTAGAATTAAAAGGCTCCTTGGTGGAATAACATCATGCTTTTCTGAGCTCGTACCACGAGAGGAAGTCCATTGATACGGCTTTTCATGATCTGGTCAAACTAAAAATAGCAGTACCAAACAGAAAATGTTGAAGGAGGCTTCGATAACACATCCTTTAACAAAATAGTAAAAGCTCTAGAATTACAAAAGTTAGTTGGCACTTTTTGTGACGAGATCGACTCTGTGATGAGAATGGGAAGTTTAATGGTCGAAGGACAATGTGTTAAAAAAAATGCCCTTAAGGAGAAGTTCTATCGTGGATGAACTACTTCAAACATAGGTAGAATCGGTGGAATCGTGGAATAGAACTAAGCTTAATATATTCGCTACTAAATTAAACAAAATTCAAGGAATGACACGTCTGGAGACTTTACTTAATTTGGTATCGCAGGATAATGTTACAAATGCTTTTGAACATAGCGCATCGGGCGAAAATTTGCGTCCGAGTATCGAGATGACAGTAGAGGGAGTATAAAGCAGCAAAGGAGAGTAACGCGATTCATCCAATACTTTTTATTGTAATGCAAAAAACAAAAAAATGTACCCCTAAAGTGCCGAGTAAAAATAAAACTGGCCCGCACCTGCCCAAAGTGTCAAATCGCCTTTATGGCACCCAAGCAGGGCAGGGTGCGTTCACATTTTTTCTAGACTAAGCCAATAGAATAGACAGTAGACCGGTTCTTGTCGATTGCCTATATCAAGCAGCATTTCTTAGTGTTTAGTTGGGGGACCGTTAGGTAAAACAACAGACGTGTTTGGAATGGCATATGCTGACGCGGATGTTAATGCCGGCATCCGGAGCGTGCATGACTCTGGGAAGCGAATTTTTAGAATTCGCCTTTTTTGGAATTGAGCTAATTTGCAGGAGTCTGGATAAACTCCGAACAAGTATCGCTGGATAAAAAGTATTTTACAGAGTTTTAGCCAAAGGTGCTCTACATTATTTATCGACAACCATAGGGGGTATACTATCAGGGCCAGTCTTATTATTTACGTCTATTTATCAATCGACCACCAGGTGCGGGAGTTCTACCAAAGAGTCCGCGATATGACGCAATTCACAGCACATTACACTTGCTGCAAGGACAAAGAAGTGAATCTTGTTGTGTTTTTACACAACGAACAATTTGGTAAATAAAAGAGCGGTATTAATTATAATCCATTTTACATTTATTACTTCTTAATTTACTAATTAATTATACGCGGTGTTGCTTGGTAGCTATGTAGTAGGAGACTGGCGATTGATCTGCTGCTGATAAGCCAGACGCTTATCGGTATCGTGGACCGTTTATCCGATTGTATGTATGAATGTATGTGTGTTGATGTATAGTTGGAATGTAAATCCTCAACACCTTCCCCCTTGTAATTGAAATGTTTTATATATACATAAGTCGCTCCGGTTGTTTTCTTTGCCTCGTAGATCGCCTAAGAGCGGGTAGACTTTCAACTGGAGGTTGGTCTTGTGGTGTATGGTGTGTATCCGGTTCAGGTCCTGTGTTTACATTTGCGGGATTTGAAACTTCGTTGCTAGTTTGCTGAGTTGTAAATGGTGGAGTTTCTGGCTCTATTGTAGGTGTAGATTGCTCTTGGTTTCCATAGTCCGTAACATAATTTTCTTGTACCTTGGTTTCCTTGTTCGTAATTTCGCATTCTGTATTTCGTATCTGATCAACATGTCGCAGATATTTTTCGTTATCCACTAAAACTTCATAGTGACAATCTCCTCTCCTTGCCCAAATAATTCCAAACTTCCATTTTTGCTCTTTGTTATTGTATATCCGTACTTGTACCTTGTCTCCGATATTGAAAATTTGATAGTTTGTTTTTGTGACGGCCTGATTCTTTTCTATAATATCTTGTCTTATGTTACGTTTCACTAAGTCAATTCTTGTTCGTATATTTCTTTTTAATAAAAGTTCCGCTGGGCTAACCCCTGTCGTACTACTCGGCATTTTGCGAAATTGCATTAGAATTTTACATAATTTTTCATTTAACGTACCTGGTTCGTTTTTCAGGCTACGCAACCCTTTCTTCAAAATCTGCACATACCTTTCGGCTTGTCCATTTGTTGCTGGATGGTATGGAGCTGTCAGTTTGTGAGTGATGCCATTATTCTGTAAGAAATTTTTAAATTCAATTGACCGAAATTGTGGTCCATTATCCGTAACGACTGTAATTGGTAAACCAAAACGTGCAAATGTTTCGCGTAGGGCTTCTATTGTTTTTCCGGTTGTTGTTATATTTTGAGGAATAACTTCAATCCATTTGGTGTAGGCGTCGATAATTAGAAGAAAGTTAGTGTTCATAAATGGGCCTGCGTAGTCCAGATGTAGTCTCTGCCACGGTTCCTTGGGATAGTCCCATGTGTGTAGCTGACTTTTCTTGGGATTATTTTTTATTCGTCCGCAGTGAATACAACTTCGACATAACGATTCTATGTCTGCATCAATGTTTTTCCACCACACGTAGCTCCTGGCCAATAACTTCATTTTAACCATACCTGTATGCGCAGAATGTAACTCTTGTAATATTCGTTGTTGTAACACTTTAGGAATCATCACACGAATTCCATTAAAAATACATCCATCAAATAGGGAAAAGTTCGTAAGATTTTCATTTGCGGGTAATGATTCTCCTGATTGTAAAGCTTGAATATATTTTTTACAAATTTCATCTTTTACTGTTTCTCTTTGTATTTCATTTCGGGTGACAGGGAGCACTTCAATTTGATTCATCAAGAATTTGGAATCACAATCCATATTGTCGTCACCTTGTTGGGGTTTTCCCACGGGAAAACGTGAAAGAAAGTCAACATTTGCATGTTGCGTTGTATTTCGATACCTAATTTCATAGTTGAACCCGGACATAAAACTTGCGTAGTGTAATAAACGTAGAGCAGATGTCGACGGTAAGTTATTATGTGGATGAAGAATTCGTGTAAGTGGTTTATTATCTGTAATTAAAATGATCCTACGACCATAGCAATACTGAAAAAATTTACGTAGTCCCCAATATATTGCTGTTGCTTCCTTATCTAGCTGAGAGTAATTTGCTTCCGATTTGGTCAATGAACGAGATGCGAAAGCAATTGGTTTTTCTACCCCGTCTGGCATGATGTGTGCAATCACAGCTCCAAGCCCTGTGGGCGATGCGTCCGTTGCAAGTGTAAGCGGGAGGTTCTGATTATATTTCACTAATGTGCGTGGACTGGTTAGCTCCTTCTTCAAGTTCAAGTAGGTGGTTTCACAATCCTGGTTCCATCTATACTCTACTCCCTTCTTCAGCAATGCATTCAATGGCGCTAACTTTGAAGATAAATTCGGAATAAATTTTTGATAATAATTTATCAGCCCTAAAAATGTTCTTAGCTCCGATACTTTTGTAGGTCGTTTGCTTTTAAGAATTGCCTGGATCTTGTCTGTCATTGGTTTTATTCCTTCACGGTTAATTGCGTGGCCTAAATAGTTAATTTCGTCTTTAATAAATTGACATTTACCTCTGTTCACATGTAAATTGTTGTCGCGCAGCCTCTTGAAGGTGACTCGTAAATTTGAAATTAGCTCGCTGTATGATGATCCCTGGATAACAATATCGTCGAAGAAACATGTCACTCCTTGCAAATCTTGTAAAATGTTATCCATGTATCGCTGCCACGTATTTGGGCTAATTTTTACTCCGAACATAAGCCTTTTTACCTTGTAAGTTCCTTTATGTGTAGTAATGGCTTGGCGTAGAGCGCTTTCTTCATTGACGGGCATATGTAAATATGCTTGATGTAGATCAAGTACGCAAAAATATTTGCCGCCGCCTAACTTGGCAAATATGTCCTCAATTCGTGGTATCGGGTACGTATCGTCCTCAATAACTTTATTAATTGTTGCTTTGTAGTCAGCACAGATCCTCACCTCTCCGTTTTTCTTAATGACGGGTACAATTGGAGTTCCCCATGGACATAGATTTACCTTCTCAATTATTCCTGCTTCTTCAAGCCTGTGTAGTTCATCTTCAATTTTTTCCTTCAGTGCGTACGGTACTGGTCTAGCCTTGATAAACTTCGGTGTAGTGTTCTTGTCCTTCAATGGTATGTCACAAGTTAAATTGGGAATTTTTCCCACGCTTTTTGTAAATATTTCATTGTATTCTGAAATAAGTTCATTAATTTTTAATTTATATTGACTTTCTGTTAAATCCATGTCGATTTGTAATATCTCATTTTTAATCATTTTCAATTTGTTTATCCATTCTCTACCTAATATTGTGTCGACTTCCTGTTTTATAACAAACAATCTACCTACCGCGTCCATTCCATTGTATGAAATTTTAACTGAGCACACCCCTACTGGATGAATTTTTTCACCTGTATACGTTTTTAAACGAATTGATGTAGTTGGCAATTTCAAGTAAGGGAATAATAGTTTGAAATTATGCAGAGACATTGTTGAAACCGCCGATCCAGTATCAAATTCCATTTTAAGGCTCGGGCACACAGAAAGCGGTCTGTTGCGGCGGGCAGCGATCCAGCGGTCATCGCGGCGGTCTGCGATATGGGGCTACACATAGAACGCGATATTTTTGTGTGAGCGGTCCAGTCTAGTCGCGTTCTTCTAGGGAAATAGTAGTGAATTTTCTTATTTATTTACATTAAGTATGACCTCGGACGAAGAACTCCTCCTTCTGTTATTAGCTTTGCAAGGCAAAAAGAAGAAAAGACGATGTTGGGTCCATGAAATGAAATGTCATATTGAGCTCTTGAGCTATCTCATCCCATGCTTCAGCCTTTTTCAAAACATTTTTATAATTTTCGTGGGAAGTATCAAACAAAAATCTGTATTTGCGGACATTTTCTATTAATATTTCGATTTTTCCACTCATCTTGTCTGAAAGCGGCAAGGCGGTCATGCTAAAATTTGTAATTTTGTACAACCGGATCGCTTGTCGTCGCTACAAAGTCTAGCAGGCGGCCACAGACCGCCTGCTGTTTGACCGAGCTGATGCTAAGTTGTGTAATACAACTAGACCGCCAGACCGCCTCGGTCGTAGATCGCTGCCCGCCGCGACAGACCGCTTTCTGTGTGCCCGAGCCTTTAACCCGCAATCCATTTATTGTGATAGTTCGAAAATACTTTGCTATGTCTATCATATTACAAGATAAGCTATTCATGTACAGAATTTCATTAGAATCCTCTTGCGAATCAGAATCCACTTCTATTAACTTTTGACTAGCTATTCCACGTTTCGAATTTGTGTATTCTTTTCTAAGGCAAACTGCCGCTACATGACCCGTTCTTTTACATTTTGCGCATTCTAAATTCCTCTTTGCGCACTTATTTGCTAAGTGACCGTGCTCACCACATCTAAAGCACCGTCTAGTATTATTAGTAGATGTTTTGCTGGAAGAAAGTGAAAATTTATTCTTTTTTCTTGTATTTACATGATTACCGGTATGGTTCCGAATTGCGTGTATTGAGGGACCAGGTTGTCCGCGTATTTCCTTGCTTTCTGCTTTTGCTGCTTGTACCGCCAACGCCACTTTAACTATTTTTTCAAATGATGCTGACGAGTCTTCTTGTAGTAACCTTTCACGGATGTCATTGTCTCGAATTCCTCTAACAAATTGCGACCGTAAATGAGTTGCTATTGTTGACTTTTTGCAATGTTCACACACAAAATTGCATCTGGATGCTATTCGTTTTAATTCTGCTTGATAGTTACTTATGCCTTCACCTTCGTGCTGTAGCCGTAAGGTGAATTTGTGCTGTTCAGCCACTTCACTAGCTTTCGGACTTACATGAGCTTGCAGAATTTCAACTAAATTTTTGTATGTTTTGGCCTTAGGACTCTCTGGAGCCGTTAAGCATGTTAATGTATGGAAAAGCTTTGGACTAAGGCAGGTGAGAAATATTTGTACCTTCGTGCGATCATCTTCCGGAGTGTCTTTTAAATTTCGTAGCTCCAAATAATTTTCAATCCTTTCCAAATAGGAATGGAAAATTTCATTCTCCTCATCGAATGGAACTAGCTGTACACTCTTTGCAGTTCCTTGCTGGGCTCTGTTGTTCGCTGTTAATTGTGTAAGTTGCGCCAAAACGTCGGAAATTTGTATTAGCGCCTCTTCCATTGTTTTATGTGGTATGTGTATATGTGCGTATTTCACTTCCTATTAAATCACGTATCACCGTAGGTACACTGGTAACTGTTGAATTTTTCTTTTTTTTTTCTATTTTTTTTTCTATTTTTTTGGTTTTGTTTTGTTTCATCAAATGGCATGTTTTTGATTATCTGAATGCACTTGGGAACACATGGAAGTAAGTATATGGTAATCACGTGTACTAATGAAAATTCCAAATAATTAACAAAAAAATAAAATCCTCGTCGCCACTTCTGTTGTGTTTTTACACAACGAACAATTTGGTAAATAAAAGAGCGGTATTAATTATAATCCATTTTACATTTATAGTCCAGTCAAATTAGGGTTTCACCTCGGAATTTGAGGTAATAAGCTGAAAATTGGCATGAAGCTTTGTTTTGGCATTTTACATGATGTGTCAAAAGTCACATATAATCTCGTGTCCGCGTCTTGAGATATTAGAGGTCAAAGGTCACAAAAATCAGTTTTTCGCAAATATCTCGTAAATTATCGGCTTTACGCAAATTTTGGTTGAGTAAACTTTGTTCATTAGACAAATCTGCATAAAACTGTCTTGTACAGAATTTACGTAGAATCAATAGTTTTCGAGATATGGGGCTGAGAAAACTCGAGCATCGCGCTGCATTCTTTTCCTCACCACCTTGGAAGTAGAACTCAAGCAGCCTTTTTGCATGGTATCCCCAGTAGGCCTAGTCCATAGGTTACAGGTTATGAAATAATTTTATTGATTATCTCTCTAACTCTTCTATTTCCACTTCTTTCATATTGCCATCTTCATCTGTAATCATCTCAGAAGAGAATAATGAAAGGTGGTCGGCGTTATCATCGTTTAACTCAGGGTTAATGGGTGTATCCTCGGACATTGAATTGAGACACGACGGGTCCCGACAAGAGCCATACGCTACGGAACATAACAAACATAGAAAGCGAGATATTTGCGAAAAACTGATTTTTGTGACCTTTGACCTCTAATATCTCAAGACGCGGACACGAGATTATATAAGACTTTTGACACATCATTTAGAAAGCCAAAACAAAGGTTCATGCCAATTTTCAGCTTATAACCTCTCATTCCGAGGTCAAACTGTAATTTGACAAGTAAATGCAGAAAAGTGAAATTGTTATGTTCCGTAGCGTATGGCTCTTGTCGGGACCCGTCGTGTCTCAATTCAATGTCCGAGGATACACCCATTAACCCTGAGTTGAACGATGATAACGCCGACCACCTTTCATTATTCTCTTCTGAGATGATTACAGATGAAGATGGCAATATGAAAGAAGTGGAAATAGAAGAGTTAGAGAGATAATCAATAAAATTATTTCATAACCTGTAACCTATGGACTAGGCCTACTGGGGATACCATGCAAAAAGGCTGCTTGAGTTCTACTTCCAAGGTGGTGAGGAAAAGAATGCAGCGCGATGCTCCAGTTTTCTCAGCCCCATATCTCGAAAACTATTGATTCTACGTAAATTCTGTACAAGACAGTTTTATGCAGATTTGTCTAATGAACAAAGTTTACTCAACCAAAATTTGCGTAAAGCCGATAATTTACGAGATATTTGCGAAAAACTGATTTTTGTGACCTTTGACCTCTAATATCTCAAGACGCGGACACGAGATTATATGTGACTTTTGACACATCATGTAAAATGCCAAAACAAAGCTTCATGCCAATTTTCAGCTTATTACCTCAAATTCCGAGGTTGACCCCTTTTTTTGCCTTATTTGACTGGACTATTATTACTTCTTAATTTACTAATTAATTATACGCGGTGTTGCTTGGTAGCTATGTAGTAGGAGACTGGCGATTGATCTGCTGCTGATAAGCCAGACGCTTATCGGTATCGTGGACCGTTTATCCGATTGTATGTATGAATGTATGTGTGTTGATGTATAGTTGGAATGTAAATCCTCAACAAATCTGATCAACGATCCTAAAGGCATCTTGGGCGATGAAAAGAGCACTTTCATGAATTGCTGAATGGCCAACTAGCTGAGGATTTGGAAGCTACACCACTATCTGATGATAATGCTATGCTATCTATATGAAGGGCCTACATTACACGCTAAAAACATCGTAGGGCAGTACCAGTGTGGCTTCAGCCTAGGCAAAAGAGCAACTGATCAGATTTTTACCTTGAGGCTAGCTATGGAAATATGTCTAGAGTTTTAAAACTCAATTCAACACCTCTTCATAGTCTTTAAGACCGCCTATGATAGCATATTCAGTATGGAACTCCACAAAGCCATAAGAGAATGCAGCATCCCCAATAAGCTGACGCGATCTATATAGGTTGTCCATGACGACAGTAGGTTGACCATGACAGGGAGACCCAACCTCCGCTGGAAGGATGGGGCAGACCAGGACGCTCAGAGCTTAGGGTTACCAAACTGGATGACAGTTGCGAGAGGCCAGGATCGGATCCTGGTTATAGAACCGTCTAAGTAAGTAAAAAGTATTTATCAATCGGTCACCTTTATGTTGGTCGCACATTAATGGAAGTTCCTGGTTGTTCAGATGCTGGACTGTAGATCAATAATTCACAAAAACAGAAAATTTACTTGTTTACAATGGCTTTATTTCAATTCATTAAATAGTTGCACTTTAACACAGAACTTTATTTTTTGGTTACAATTGGTTTAATTCATTTTCATTTACTTTATTATGTACACATCACATGTTAAAAATTCGTTTCACAAAAAAGAAGTTGTTCTCCGTTGACCGCCAATATGCAAGTGCCTTTCGCTCGTTGAAGCTGTTATCCCTGTTATCACTGCCATGATAACGGTTGGTCCAGTTGGTGTCAGGGTAGCCAGATTGAGTGCGAACATACTCCCGGCCGTCAAGCATCTGCTTGACTGATTGGCAACCTGTAGATCTTGTTTATTGGTCTTTTGTAGGTACCTTGACTCGTTTTTATGGTAACCACGCGAACTAGGTCGTCCTTTCCTGGGTGAATTTCGACGACTCTTCCTAAGGGCCAACGAGTTGGCGGCACGTTATCTTCCCCAATCAGGACAAGTTCTCCTTGTTTCGGTGAATTTTGTTCTCTTCTCCACTTCGGTCTGGGCTGCAATGAAGTCAAATATTCGTTCCTCCAACGCTTCCAAAACCCCTGCACCATGCACTGGATATGTTGCCACCTGCCTAAACGTGATATCTTCATCTCTGAGACGTCTCCTTCAGGTAGAAGTGTTAGCGGTTCTCCTACTAGGAAGTGTGATGGGGTCAATGCTTCGAAGTCGTCTGGATCTGCTGTTAATGGCCCATAAGGACGGGAATTCAAAATTGCCTCGATTTGGGTTAGAAGCGTTGCAAATTCTTCAAAGGACATGATGCTGTCCCCGACAACTCTGCGCAGGTGCCATTTGGTTGATTTCACTGCAGCCTCCCAGATGCCACCAAAATGGGGAGCTGCTGGTGGAATAAACTTCCATGCTATTCTGTTCTGCGACAGAAAGCTAGAGATTAGATCATTTTCATAAACAGACAAAGCGAGATGATGCATATCGGCTATTAATCTCTTTCCACAAACAAAATTAGTAGCATTGTCACAAAATATGTTAGCTGGGATACCGCGGCGAGCTACAAAGCGTCGAAGAGTGGCGACAAATGCTTCAGCCGTTACATTTGTCACAGCTTCTAGGTGAATTGCTCGTGTTGTTAAGCAGATGAAGACAGCAAAGTAACCCTTTACTGGTCGCACGCCTCTCCCTATCCTTGCACAGAGTTGAATAGGGCCTCCATAATCGATTCCAACATTGTAGAAGGGACGAGTCATCTTCATTCTTGCGTCTGGTAAATTAGCCATTAGCTGAGAGCTTCGAGTAGCTCGTTGGCGAAAGCAGGTGATGCATTGGAGATTGACCCGTTTCACTATGCTTCGAGCACCAAGAAGCCAAAATTTCTGCCTTATAATCGCGGTGAGCAGTGATGATCCAGGATGCAAGTGTATTTTATGTAGTTCGCAAACTAAAGCTTGGCTAATAGGATGATGATTCGGTAGTATGACTGGATGCTTGGTATTAAAATTGTATTTGGAATTTTTTAGTCTTCCACCGACTCTGATGACTTCGTTGGTGTCAAGGAAAGGACACAACGCTGCTAGAATGCTTCTTGAGGATATGCAATGGTTTTCCTTCAGATCTCTGACTTCGCTGGGAAAACAGGTTTGTTGAACTCTCTTTATGCAAACTAGTTCTGCCTGGTTAATTTCAGACGACGTTATTGCGTGTGATTTCATATTATTTCCCTGGCGCCTGACGCCTTTTATGAACCGTGGGCAATATGCTATAATTCTTAAAGTATTTGAATATGATGAAACCTTTGTGAATAATTCAGTGAAATCTGTATCAATGTGTTGGTGGAGACTTATACTTAAGGGTGACTTTCGTAGTTCATTACTTGCGTTAGATGGCGTTGTCGAGGGTTCTTGAGACGGATAATTAATGGGTTCCTGTGACAACCATTTTGGTCCCGTCCACCATATGTGTAGGTCAATCACTTCAGCAGGCAAAATACCTCTTGAAGCTGGATCCGCTGGGTTTTGCTTTGAGGGTACATGGTTCCATTGGGTCCGAGGTATCAAATTCAATATTTCTGAAGTTCTGTTGGCCACGTACGTTTTCCATTTTCTCGGGACATCTGATAACCATGCTAATACCACTGTTGAGTCCGTCCATGCGAAGATTTCAGCATTTTTCAGTTGTAGAGAATGCAACACCTTTTTCATTAGTTGAGTGAGCAATACCGCACCACACAGTTCTAGGCGAGGTAAGGATACTTGCTTCAGGGGTGCAACTTTCGTTTTTGCAGCCATTAAACGCACTGATACCATTCCTTTGATGTTTACAGTTCTGCAATAGACAACTGCTGCGTAGCTCAATTCTGACGCGTCACAGAAACCATGTAGTTGGATGCGTTCTTTGTACAGCAGGGTGCAGCGCGGGATTTGAATCTTGGTTATCAGGTGAAGTTGATCCTTAATGATTTTCCACTTCTGGACAATGTCATTTGGCAATTGATCATCCCAATCGTATTTGCACAGCCATAACCCTTGCAGGAGTATTTTCATTGATATTGTGACTGGTGATAGCCAACCTAATGGGTCAAAGATTTTTGAAGACTCTGAGAGCACCTTTCTCTTGGTGTTATCTGGTTTGTCAGATAAGGTGACTTTAAACATAAAAACATCAAGTCTCGAATTCCATTGAATTCCGAGTACCTTGGAGGTGAAAGAATTTTCGTCAATGTTCATGAGATCTTCGTCTGATGCGGTCAGTTTGTCATCACGTGTGAATTCCGGTGAATTGGATAGCCATTTTGTTAAGTTAAATCCTCTGGCCGCTAGAATGTCCCTGATGTTACTTTTTAGCACTAGTGCTTCCGTTAAGGTGTCTGTGCTGCTTAGGAGGTCATCAACATAAAAGCTCGTTTTTATGACTGATGCTGCTTCGGGATATTGCTTTTCAAAATCCTCCGCTGATTGATGCAAAGCCCTAGTCGCTAAAAATGGTGCGGATGCCGTACCATAAGTTACCGTGGCTAATCGATAATGCTGCACGGGTAAATTGGTATTTTCTCGCCAAATAATTCGTTGGAAATCTCTTTGTTTTGGAGTAATTAAAACCTGTCTGTACATTTTTTCAACGTCTGCACAGAATGCTATCTTATGTTTGCAAAATCTCAACAGAATTGTAATAAGATCATTTTGAATTGTAGGGCCTACCATAAGTCTGTCGTTCAAAGATATTCCAGAGGATGATTTGCAGGATCCGTCAAAGACAACTCTGATCTTTGGGATTGGTGAATTTTTGAAGACTGCATGATGAGGAAGATAAAATATAGAGGAATGTTCTCTTTGTACTTCGGTTATTGGAATGACCTCCATATGGCCGAGCTTTTCATAATCACGCATAAATTGAATATATTGCTCCTTAAAATTTGGGTCTGACTGAAATTTCCTTTCCATACTGTGGAACCGTTTAATTGCATTACCCAGTGAATCGCCCAGTTTTCCTACGTTTTCCTTGAATGGTAAGGATACTACATATCTGTCCTTAACTCTCTGTAAATTCTGTTTGAAATGCGATTCGCACGTTTCTTCTTCTAACGTAAACCTTTCGGACCTCACCTCAATCTCCTCCGTTTCCCAAAACTTTCTAAGGGTCCTGTCAAGATCTTCCAGCACATGCAGATGGCATGTATAGTCGTGAGAAACTGAGGGAGGGATTGTTCCTACTGCCACCCAACCAAACATTGTTTCTTGTGCAATTAGCTCGCCGGACTTGTCGTACAATTTTCCCTCCTTCAGGACTTGGAAGACATAATCGGCCCCAACTATTATGTCAATTTCTGATGGTTTGTGAAAGTTGGGATCCGCCAACTGGACTTCTCGTAAGGAGTTGTTTTTAAGATGTTGTACGTTTGTGGAGGAAATAAATGAAGTTAATCTGTTCAGAATGTACGCTTGAAGTTTTAGTCCGTCGGTCTCCTTCCATCTAGCAAACAGTTGCAGGGGAATCCTTCCCCTTGTCATGCCTGCGTCTACTTCTTGCACACCGGTAATCATTATTCGCGCATTTTGTCTCGGGATATTCAAACGCTGAGCGCAAGATTCAGAAATTAGAGAAAGTTGCGAACCAGAATCTAGCAAGATGCGGCAGCATACGAATTTTCCCTGATTGTTTAATACCTTTACCATGGCTGTTGGTAATAAGGATATTTTCGGAGAGGTATTCAGATGAAGGAGCGAAGAAGTTTCTGTTGACATGGTGTTGATTGAAACAGAGTTGATTGAAGCAGAGTTGATTGAAGCAGAGTTCATTGAAGCAGAGTTGATTGAAGCAGAGTTGATTGAAGAATCAGGCACATTGTTACTTGATGGATGAAATGCTTTAGTTGAAGCTGTTAGGTATTGTTGATTTTGACTGTCGTGCAATAGTGGATGATGCTGCCCTTTGCATTTATTGCACTTCATTTTGGAGTTGCACACTCGGACAGAATGATTTGGACCTAGGCATTTGAAACACAGTGCTTTTTTTTTTTTTTTTTATGTGGCAGACTAGAGGCTTAGGGAAAGTCCCTTTGTACTGTCGACAATCTATTTTTTTTCCATATACACCGTCGAACAGCAGCTCTAGCCGGAAGATAGAGAGAAGAGAGAGAGAAAGAAGAGAGGAAGGAACTGTCACAACCTGACTGCGATATTTTTATTCCACCAACTCTCAACCATTTCGCGACTCTGACATCGGGGCATCGAGAACAACTCGCTGGAGTGTTATGCCTCCTGAAACGAGTTGAATCTCTTCAACCAACCGATGGCATGCGCTTGGTGGAGCGTGGAAGAGAACTAGTGAAGGCTATGACAGGAGGAATCAGGAATGTAAAGAGGGAAGAAGAAAGAAGGAAAGTTATGTAGGCGGGAAATTGGGAAAGGCTAGGACCGTGGCACCACCGGGATTCGAACCCGGGACCTCTTGGGATAGTAGTCAGGCGCCTTACCCCTAGACTACCGAGGCCCCCACAAATTCCTTGCGCTTGGTTGGAGATTCACCTTTGAAAGTGTCGCATCGGAAGATTGGATGGTTTGATGCACACTTTGGACAAACGTTTTGCTGAGCGGTTGCAGCTACATACAATGATTTTACCGTTTGATTCGGTCGTTTAACAACAACACCGCAAGCTTCAAGCGCGTTACACCTTTTGTTGAGGAACGATATAAGATCATCAAAACTTGGGAAATCCCGAGCAGCAACTTCTTGTGACCAATGCTCTCTTGTTTCATTATCTAACTTCAAGGTTGCAAGATAAATTAACCAGGCATCTCGCTTTTCAGCGTCTGCACCTAAACCCTTTAGGCCCCGAATAACTTCGTCAAGTGTGTCGGTCAAACTACGTAAATTCCTTGCAGATGGTTGATGAAGAGCAGGTTGATCTATAAATGTTTTTATATAAGAGGTAGTAATAAGAAACTTTCTGTCAAAACGTTGTAAAAGTTTCTGCCAAGCTTCGTGATAGTTGCAATCAGTCACATTTAAATGACGTACGACAGATGCTGCACTTCCCGTCAAGAGACCTTTCAGATATTGGAATTTTTGAGCGTTTGATAAACTTTCATTATCATGAACTGATGATTGGTACAGGTCCTTAAAAGAAGGCCATTCTTTATAGTCTCCGGCAAATACAGGGATATGGATTTTTGGTAGACGAATGTTCATTAAGTGAGTCTGGGTCCTATCAAACAATGAATGATTTAAAGTGCAGTTTAAATTATTTTGTTCAGCGGCGGTATTTGATTGCTGAGTGTGCTGCACGGAATATCGTGATCGTAATGCGCGGCGCAAGAGACTCTTTGCTTCGAAGTACTTTTTTTCGAATTCTTCTATGTCCGAGATTTGGCCCTCCAGTAACATTAATTCATCTTCGATGGCTTGAAATTCGTACCATGCTTCTTCTAATTTGGATATTCGGAGGCTAATGGCTTCCTCCTCGGTTTGATCGTTAATGCTGTCAGCGAATGGCTTTATTCTAGTAATTGTACCTTTCACTCTTCCTCTTTTTTGAATTAAGACTGCCCTATCACTCATTTTAATTACTTAACAGACGCACTGCTATGATTGCACGGGATTATATGTAAGAACCAATTAAGAAATTAAAGGAAATGTGGCAAAAAGGTTCAAAGAAAATTTCGTACACACACAGCCGAAAACCGAAAGTTAATTATTATTATTGAAATCGACACCGTGAATAATTTTCTATATCTTTAAACAATGCAATAACTTCATGTGATCTATGCACAAAATAACATCTACCCAAATTTCATTAATAAATCGCACTTGATTTTCAAGGTGACCTTTAGTTCTGGAATTTCCACACTTGAAATCCCCTTTTTTATAATGTTTTTAGAATTAAATTTCTTCACTAAAATCGCACTTAATGTCTCCAGATATTTATCAACATTAATTTTATGAATTGCAAAGAATATTAATATATATTCAACTTAGAGATGCCCTTGCTACGATAAGTATTCCTTAATTATTATGATCACCGCACATTGTGATCATGTACTAAATTGTCGCAAGTTGTGAACCGTTACCACACAAGAATTTATTTTCGATTTCGATCACCGCACGTTGTGATTATAAATGACACCGTTATCACAAAGGAATTTATTGTAAAAGTTGTGAGATTTAATAATATAATAAAAATGTTGATCCAGGTGATACTTATCTGTCGGTTGAAGGTTATGCTTGATGATTATGTTGTATAATCCGGCTCGAAGGACCACTGTTCAGATGCTGGACTGTAGATCAATAATTCACAAAAACAGAAAATTTACTTGTTTACAATGGCTTTATTTCAATTCATTAAATAGTTGCACTTTAACACAGAACTTTATTTTTTGGTTACAATTGGTTTAATTCATTTTCATTTACTTTATTATGTACACATCACATGTTAAAAATTCGTTTCACAAAAAAGAAGTTGTTCTCCGTTGACCGCCAATATGCAAGTGCCTTTCGCTCGTTGAAGCTGTTATCCCTGTTATCACTGCCATGATAACGGTTGGTCCAGTTGGTGTCAGGGTAGCCAGATTGAGTGCGAACACTGGTCAATGTAAAAATGGGCGCCTTGGCGGGACAGTACTCTGCTACTGCCGGGTTTTGAGGACGCGCCAGTTTAATTAAGAAGGCCCTAGACGATCGGACTCTGATAAACTACACCTGGAGATCCCTTCCTAGCCTGGAGAACTCCAAACGGTATATACGCGGCCAAGAAATTACTGAGGCGCAGAATAAATGATGTCAGGACTTATTCGCTGAATCTATGCTTCATACTTTCTGTAATTGTCCTCGCTATGAGAAAGATCTAGCTTGACTAAACAAGTCTGAGTGACATGACTTTAGCCAGACTGCTGAAACTATCCCAGCGATTTAGTGTACAAATCAAAGGTACAGAAGGTTCTAAGTGTATCAATAGTGGTCTTTGCGGCAGTTGTACTTCTTGAACCTGATATCTCACTGAAATACAGGGACGCGATGAACCTGCGGTGACATTTATGGGATGCGGAAGCGAGGTGGAACAAAACATCCCCTTTAAGGATTGCATAGCCCAGGGCAACCAGAGCCTTGTGATGCCAAGTTGGATGAAATCAGCTTGGAATTGAAGACAGAACAGATTCCATTGGTACAGCCCGACAATTAAGTAAATAAGTAAGTATAGTGGTCTGAGCAATGCATTTTGCTGCAATATTTTTGAACTTGCTCTAGGAAATCCTTTCCAATTAATTGAGTTAGCAAGAACTTTTAATTTTAACAGAACTGATTCGTTCGTAAAATTTGTTTCATCATTAATTTCATTTTGTTACTTGAAGACCATCTTTATTTCTTAGAGTTTATCTTCAACTACTTCTTCAAAGTTTTCTTTTTCTTTCTTACTCTTTTGAAGGTTAAAAAAGACTACCCCCACTTCAGTTCCAATAATGGGAAAAGTCAGTCTCCACGAGGGCTCCCACCGCATAGTGTTATTAAATAAAAGAGCTTTCACCCCATCAAATCTGATTTTGCATAGAAGCTGCAGTTATAGCCCCGAGGGTCGTTACTGCAGTCCAATGAACGTCCTAAGTATATATTTGCGACTTATCTGCACCAGCTCTTCCACCAGGCATAATTGAGTTGAAAACTGGGTCAACACACTAAGTAAATCTATCGAGTGGTTACCTCAATTGAAAATAAATGAAATAATGAGGGGCGGGGGATGAAATCTGCAACTACATATTTTATGTATAAGAGCAGGTTTAACCTTTCTCCGGAAATTTTAAATGTAATAAAAATTATGAATAGGTTCGTTCAACTTTATAAGAACGTCGGGGAAAATTAATTCTTGTATGGAATTTCTTTGACTAAAATTCATTAAATTCCACCTGTAAAGGGTGGGTTTTATGTTGTATATATGTATATGTATGTTAAGGGGATGACTTAAACACTTGAAAGTAGTTAAGATTTTGCCCAATTCCTAGGGTTTACGTTAAAATAATGTAGAGGTTTTCAGTTTTGTCAGAATATATATGTTAGGGATGGCACTATATGTAAATACAAAACACATTCTAAAATTAACTAATGTCGTTTATAAACATTTTCCTAGAAGGGATTTCATGAGCAATGTGGGATTATTATGTTTTGTAAAATTAGTTGCTTAGGGCTCTCTCTGTCTTGATTTTACTATACGCTAATTTATTTCAGTATGTACGTTGTAAATCCTTAATTGAAAAACGGTTGAGTGGTAATTAGTAGATACACATCCTTTACATTAACATGACAAACAAAACAATTCGAATGCTGGAGTAGTGAACATTTACTATAATGAAATATGTACATGAAAGTTTGTGCTTCTTTGTAAAAACGAGTTCTATAAGCTAAGATAGACACAAAACTATAATAATAAAAGCCACAAGTACTTAGATGAATGAAAGAGATATTTTTGTTGGAAGTACTTAAATCCAGGAAGGCATTGACTGAGTCTCTGAGATTCAATCTGCTTCCTTAGAGAATATGTGGAGTAAGTAGGTATGTAGTTAAAGGCGGCTGAACTATGCCTGATGAACTAAGGATGGAAACACGATTGGTGTTGAAAATGCGTTCGTGGAAAAAACTTGTACGTACACATATATATGGTGTACTTGGACCGACTATAGATCCGGCCTGCCATATTCACCTAGCGTATCAGATCTCCTATTTTGAGCTTCGAAACTTCTCCCAAGTTCTGTAAGACGATGTCAGAGCCGGATTCTCGATGTGAACGCATTTTCCACAATCGGCATCGACACGATTCTTGCGATTTATCAGAAGGTCATATAATCTGTGCTGTCTGTCTAATTTTGATTCATGATTTAAGCTCCTCCACTTGGTATTTGCTATTGAAAGAAAGTTATATATCTCATCGCCACACACAGCGGCTTCTGTACATTCTTGAATGGTGTGTCTGCAGGGTTTCCTCCAAGTATAATTGATCAGTCTTCGGGTTACCATCGATGTTACTGTGGCCCAGTACCCATTGAAAAATTATACTGTACCTATTAGCCACGGAAAAGAAAAATTCTGTAGGAATTCGATCAGCTTTGACGGTATATTCACCACTTCTAATTACCTGCAACGTCTGTTCCATCTGATAACAATAATACCCAGCACAGGCCTCAACAGACTCTGATTTGGAGCCATCTTTGTATATAACTGTCATACTTCTTGTCAGGCTGGAAGCTTTCCCATTCGTCTCTGGTGGGGATCTGGACATCAAAACCTGGGTTGAAAGTGATTTTTGATATCATCTATTTGAATACCATTCTTTCTGCCATACTCAGTGGTAGAGAGCGGAGAAGATAGCCGTGTCCATGCAAATTTTCCGCCGAGCAGCTCGGTTCTCCAGCTCTGTAGCCTGCTATTTACCTAATGTATAGATCTGGTGACACCAGATCGAAAATAATGTTCCTTACTTACGTAGGATTGTACACTGAGTTGGTACCTCTGTTACCACCATCCAACCTGAACGCTGGGGCAGAATTGGCGCTGAGATGCCGCACTCGAAATTAATTTTTGCGTGAGAAGATGCAGTAAACTCGGAGAGATTTTAAATCTACACCGTCATATTTAGGTACCGGATCAAATCTCATATTTTTATTAACTTCAAAATAGGTCCAGCATTGTCGCCTACATTTTTCCCTGTCGATGCTGTCGTATGCTTGTTTAAAGCCGATGAAAAATTGACACGCGTCGATCTTGTATTCCCAGCATTTTCGGAGGACTTTCCTTACTGAAAAAAGTTGGTCCATTGTTGATCTATTTCTTCTGAATCCAGCTTGGTATTCACTTATTGCCGCTTCTGCATAAGGTTCCAGTCTGGTTTTAATTTTGTTTGTCATTATTTTATACACTGTGCTTAAAAGAGATATGCCTCTATAGTTTCTACATTTGAATCTGTCCCAGTTCTTGTGTATTGGGCAGATAATGCTTTGTTCCCCATCTTCAGGCATTTTTTCGTTCCTCTATATGCATCATAGTAAATTTATGTATAGCTGCTGAAAGCGATTCGCCTCCTTGTTTGATCAACTCTGCTGGGATGTTATCAATTCCTGGAGATTTGTTGTGTTTTAAGGTTTGTATGGCACTCTTTAATTCTTCCAGAGTTGGTACGTTTGTTTCTCTGGTATCATCGTTATACTGTAGACGGAAATGCCTGGTGCTTTCATTTGCGTTCAGCAGCTCGTTAAAAAATTTCTTCTACTGTTTCTTTAAATCTTCGCTGCCTGTGACTATAGTGCTTTATTTTGTTGTACATATACCGAAGGAGGGTTTGAAGCCTTTCTTGAAGAAATTTACTTCCTTGTATGTTTCTCATGTTTTGTTTTGCGCAAAATTTGTAATTGTTGAGGAATTATCTTTTCTTCTTCCTGCAAATGTTTTTGCTGGTCTTCTTGTTTCCTCGAATTTCAATTTCTTGCTCCTCGTCGGAGTCTCTATATGTATATTTCTATTTTTATTTCGGGTCTCTACAGCTGCTCTCCATTCCTCGTCGTACCATTCACTGGCACTTGCTGTGCGTTGGTAACCTACAGTTTCCTTCGTGAAATCTCTGTTCTTATATGCTGAACTTTCTTCCCGATCTTAGCGTTGAAGTCGCCCAACACTTCTCTCTCTATCTTCCGACTAGAGCTGCTGTTCGACATTTCAAAAATAAATACATGGTCGACAGTACAAAGGGGCCTTCCCTAAGTCTCTAGTGTGTCACATAAAAAAAAACAAAAAAAACATCATTTATAAATCATTAATATAGGGTCGAATATCCACAAAGGTTATGGTACGATTCGTCCTTTTCTTCTGCCGATTTTTCTTCCGTTGAGGCATATGCGTTGTTTATGGATATGTTGCGAAATTTGGTCTAATTCGCAGTATGCACAATCTCTCCCTGATTGGCTGGAAGTCCATAATTTGGGGTTTTAGAGAATTATTATCGACTACAACAGCTACTCCTGTTGTGCTTCTACTTGAGAAGATGGTCATCACTTATGTCTTTGTTTGCCCACCTCGTTTCTTGTAATGCTGCGAATTTTGACTTGTACCTTTCTAATTCCAAGAGTAGTGATCTAAGAGCTCCTGCTCTGTTCATTGTCCTTGGTTTCATGTCATCAAAATGTCAAGCAAAGTCCATATTTCCTCGCTTGAGTCTTAGCCGTGTGCTCAATCCGGTCCGAGGCCTTCTTAGAGTATGCGTAACAGAACTGTGGATGCAAGTTCAGTAGATGTTAATCAGTTTTTGCAACCCCAGAGCTCTTCTAATTCACTCTTCAAATTCTCAATATCTGAAATTCTGTCATACATAAGCTAACAACCACATTTTTTCGTACGTTTTTTTTTTGTATCGATTCGATTTAATTGACGCTTAAATTCCCTTAAAAGTCGAAATTAACGAGGTTTTTGGTGGTTATGAGTACCAGCAAAAAATCAAGTGCATTAAGAATCTCTTTAAATAATAATCAATATTTATCATACAATTTTGTGCACCACAGCTGCGTGTCCTTGTAATACATTTAACAACTTACCTACTATAAAGAAACGCTTTTAAAACACATCTTTTGCTGGTTTTTACACTTAATTCACTACAAGGTGATAAATAGTCGCATACTTGCGGAAAGAAATCCTTCACTTATGCGAAAAGCATTTAAGACGCAAAAAAAAAACTTGAGGACATCATTTAAGAAAATAGCACCACCAACAGATGCATCCCGAAAGGATACTTGAAAACCGTAATGAAAGCTTTCATCAGAAATTTTTTGAAGAGAAGATTACTTTGTATAATCATGTGTCCTTTACGAGCTGATGACACTCTCGTATGAAAGGATTTTTGAATGTTTGTTTTTATTGTAAGTTACATGTAAGTTGTAAGTATTTTGCATCTAGGTTCAGGGTTGTATGTATTTATGTACTATCTTAGAAATTTCCTCTTGATTTTGTGTTCAATTTCTGTATCTATATTAATAAAAGAAAGTGCCTGTCAGTCTGTCAGACTGTGTGGCTGCTTGTGCGTACTGTCACGCGTTAGAGCCAAACTAAAAGAGATAGAAACCTGATTTTTTTTTGTAGATGCATGGATACCCAAACAGATGGATAAAAGTTTTTCGTATTTCGAAATTTTAATTAGTTTTTTTTTTTTATATTAAATAATTAGTATAGTTGTTTTCAAACCTCGTGACATCCCGCGCATGTTCCCCAGCTAAGCTCTTAAAAATGTTTAAAAGCTCAGAAAAAAGCTTCATTTAACTCCTCCTATCAAATCAATTGCTGCCATGTAATCAGTCGCGACTGCGTATTGCTAAAGGGAGGTGTATTTTTCTGGGACTTCAATGATTATTTAAAAAAATTACAAATTATGACTGAAAAACACCCGTTTTTATATATGTTTTTTATTTTAAGGTTTTTGTATTTTACACATATGCTACAGAAATAATTTGTAGCAATTTCTACTAAAAAATATGAAATTTGTATTTTTATCACTTTGATTACTAGATTGTTGACATTTTCCGCCAGTCGCATACGCGCTTCTGCTTGGGGAGGTTGTGTTGCTCGCGGCTGCGGAGAACTCTCAATTTATGAATGAAAATGCTCATATCTTTAAAAGAAATTTTTCCAGCAATTCTTTTAATTTATTATAAATTTAGGGATGAGAAATATTTAGCATAATTTTAGTAAAATTATGCTTATTACCATGGATAAACTGACTTGGCTGAGCAGGTACATGTATTTAAAAGCTCTGCACAACACATATAAAGATTAATTAACTTTATTCATTCGGCATGCGCGCATCCCTTCCCAAATTATTTTGTTGAGTTTTTTCTGCGTTTGTTGCCGTTTTAACTAAAAAGCGGGAAATGATAGAACAATATTTATAAAATTTGGCAATGAGGTGCGCAGAACTGTTCAAATTTTTTGTGTCACGGAGTTTGAAAAAATCTATACTAGTGCAGGCGCTGGAGTTAGTTGAGTATGCAAAATATGAGGACCGAATTCCATCAACAGATTTATGTTGGTAATAGCTCAAAGAAAAATAATACGGATGTTGCCGGACTATTTTTCGGTCCAATTTTTTTACCCCTTTTTCTGTTGGCACCTCTACTGTTTCCGTGGCCCGCTTTTTGACTATGGTTTCTGATGAGCCGTTATAAAATAAAACGAAAATGTGAAAGATATTTTTTCAATATCACGCTTAGTTTTCGAGATATTGAAACTTGAAGTTGACGTTTTGAGGTATTTCCCCAAAGATGTATCAGAGCTGCGATTTACGTGGCGCGGATGTTTTTATTATGAATTTCGATAAAACACTCTAAAATAAGAGGGAGACCTAACCTTCGCTGGAAGGATGGCGTAGACCACGACGCGCAGACCTAAGGGATGCCAAACTGGATGACATCGGCTCAGAATCGGGACCGGTGGAGAGAACAGTTACGAGAGGCCAGGACCGGATCCCGGTTCTAGAGCCGCTAAAGAAGAAGAAGACTCTAAAATAAGACGAAAATGTAAATTTTTTTCAGGAATCGTATAGAAATGACGTACATTTATCAATCAAGAATTGTAAAGAAAAGTGAGACTTTTCTCGTTAGCAACACTTTTATTCACGATTTAAAAATATTGACAAAAACTAGGTGGCACTTTCAATGTTTAACAGTTAAAAATAAAAAAACTTCCGAAATTCTTTGATAAAGATAGGCCGTTAGAATCAATGACTTGAGGTCGATTTTCGAAATATTTCTTGTCCATTAGATTTTTTTTGGATAAAATGTCTAGTTGTAAATAATAATAAAACCATAGTGCGTAAGCAGTTTTGTCAGGAAGACGTATTTAAAATCACTTTTATTCAAAAAGTGTCTTTTTAGCTATTTTTTGGTTTTTTCGATAGTTCAAACAAATTCAATCGTTTGAAAATAATTAACATTGACTAGAATTTTTTCATTTTAATATCACATAAACTTTATTGTGTATATAGAGAGAATTGACCCTCCAAGTGTAATTGCAGCCCTTGATTGCATCAAAAAGTGCATTTTATGCATTCTAATCCATATAAAATGCGGGGGAGGGTGTCAAATTGAGGTCTCACAGTCCAAAATATGGACGTCACACGTAAAAATGCAAAAAAAAACTTTAATGATTTTCCCGCGATAATTTAAATATGTATCAATCAAAAACAATCCAATGAAATACACTTTTTTCAATATTTATTTGCGAAGGCGCTTGATTTATACCACATGAAGCCAAATGTTATGATAAGGGATAATCCTAAAGTGTTAAAACCGCAGACATTTTAAAAAACCAACTTTCGATTGCATGCGTATTATTACCAAAAAGTCAATTATTTGCAACCTTTAAGGGGTAAAACTACCCGTAGATTAAAGTTGATTTTGAGAAACTATTGAATTTTTTTTGCATTTACATTTTATTTTTGATGAAATATTTTATTATAAAATTGGGAAATTTATTGTTAACCTCTTAAAAGGTCCTAAATCGTCAGAATCAAAAGTATATTGACAAAATATGTCCTAGATGAAAATAAAATTTAAATTCAAAGAGTTGCAAATAATTTACTTTTGGGTAATAATACGCATGCTTGGACTTTCGTTTGATACCCATACCAAGGCCGTTGTAAAGAAAAAGCTAAACCACCATTTTGTATTGGCCGCAATTTTGAATTTGGAATGACGCCACAGAGCTAATCGTATTCTACTTGTCACACCCTTTCATTTGATACCCATACCGAGATGCTTGTAAACAAAAGGGTAGTTCGCCATTTTTTGTTGGCCGCCATTTTTAATTTGGAATGAAGCTATACAGCTAATAGTATTCTACTTGTCACACACTCTTATTTGATACCCATACCGAGTGGCATGCAAGGAACAACGTTATGCCCTGTTTTGTGTTTGTTTGCCGCCATTTTGAATTTGGAATGACACCACACAGCTAATTGTATTCTATTTGACATACCCTTTCTTTGTGTTCTATTTGTCATACCCTTTCATTTGGGAGTAGGGGAACATAATTACAAAATAAGGCCGCCATCTTCGAACCGCCATCTTGATTTTTTTACAAATGATCCGTTGGCATTGGCACGCAAACTATACAAATATGTAAAATTTCAACTTGATAGGTTGTATTTTCTGATTTTTATTCTGTTATATCTTCCGCCATCTTGGGTTGGCTCCCATTTTGAATTTGGAATCATGCCACACAGCTCATTGTATTCTACTCGTAATACCCTTTCATGTGGTACCCATGTCGAGGATCGGGAAACGCAATTGCGAAATTCGGCCGCCATTTTGGAGCCGCCATCTTGATATTTGGCAAAATTTGGGATTGATCAGTTACATGGAAGTTGGTTCAAAATAAGTTTTAAAATGTGTAGAACGCAAAAATCTGTAAAAAAAAATCGTACTATCGTACTAATTATTTAAAAAAACTAATTAAAATATCGAAAAACGGAAACTTTTTTCCACCTGTTGGGATCCATGCATTTATAAAAAAATCAGATTTCTATCTCTTCTAGTTTGGCTCCAACGCGTGACGGTACGCACAAGCAGTCACACAGAAACACAGACTGACAGAAACTTTTATTAATACATATAGATAACATCCTTGAAAGCAATTGTTTGTTTATATATTTTGTTTTACAATTTTTTTCCCGCCCATCAAAGAAAATTAATAAGAAGCTCTTCGATTCAAAGTCGCTACTACGAGTCGTTATCGAGTCGTCGAAGCGATTTGCTATAGCATTCCGTTTTCGTCGTTTACAAATCGTTCTCGTCTCGAAGGCTTCTCGTTTTCGATTCGATGTCGACTCGTAATGTTTGCGGGGTAGTATAAATATAACTTTATCTGAAACGAATACGAACACTGCCTGCAGGTTTGTACAGGCTGATATTTGGGTTTTGCCTGTGTGCTGTGTGTATCTATCTAATCATAATAACTTTTACCCTAGCAATAAAAATTCAATAAAGCTTTAAGATAACGTTTTTTATCCCTTATTTACAGGACTAACATGGTCACAGTGCGAGGATTCGTTTACTCTACACGCCCTCCCGACCACTCACTGTACGAATTTAATAGAGTCTACTAGTGCCGGGGTCTACCACACAGATATTGGAGCCTTTGATTTTCACACTGGTGTCGAGGATTTGGGTGGTGAAGATTTCGACTACGCAATGGACTGCGGTGACTTCATATTTTAAGTGAGGAAGGTGGTATGGACAAGGTGTAGTGGAGAATCCCTATATATACATATATACCGAACACGTGTAATCTTCCAATCAATTTGACATCGATTGGCGGCAACAATTTGTAACATTCTCTGCCATTCGACCGTTATGAATTTTTTTTTTCACTCATCTTACACATGACAAGGGTATGATTTGATGAAAGAACCAAAAAGGACACCATATGAACTAACACAGAGAAAGAACATTTTTGTACGTAGGAGGAGCAGGAAAAAATCATATTTCCTTTTTCATGTTTTATTTTTGAAAATGGTCCCCCATGGATGGGACGAATAGGATCTATTCCATAAAATTCGATAAACTACGATTTAAAAAAACTGAAAGACTAATTTTTTTTTTCTTTTGGACGATTTTCGCATTAAAAAAAACACGGAAAAATTATTTAAATGTACACAGAAGAACTGCAAAACACTCGGAAACACACACCGAATTTTTTTATAGAAATTAATCGTTCGAATTAATCTGACCATAAAGCGAGAAGTTATAGTGTACTTACTCCACAAAAAAAATTTAATAATAATAATAAAAATAATAATTATAATAATAATCGGAAAATCTAGCTCTAGGGTAGGTGTAATGAACAATATAAAAACTAGACTCTAGACTGCTTGTCTACAACTAGCCTGTAGCAGATACTTAAGGCGGATTGGCTCAGAATATAGCCCTGGTGGCATGCTCAGCTCAATCGCAATCGAAAATTTTTATGTGGAATTTAAAAATGATTAAGCAAACAAAAAAGGAGTAAAATTTAAAAATAAAAAATAAATTATTATATTGACGGTAGTAAATAAGTTTAAAGTTATTTATGTATTGATGAAGTTAGGTTTTAAGCATATCCGTTAGTTTTAGGATTTTCTATGTGATGTTAGCTGTAATTCTTAATTATGTAATAATTATTATTGTCCCCTTGTAATGTATGTATAAAAAAACAAATTGATTCTGTCGCCATCTTCCAGCTGTGAATGTTGCGCCATCTTCGATAGTTTGTTTGTTTTTGGTGAAAATTTTTAATAATATTTAAATGAAAATATTTTTTTTTCTATCAAATATAATAATATAATTTTAATATCTATGGATTTGTGAAATAGTACAAACCAATCATCGGAATTGATTGAGACTTAAAATGGATCGACTACTTTTATTCTCTAAATACATTTGTATATCTGGAAATGTTATTAATTTCTTTGATAATTTTTTTTAGTAAAATAACCTTCCTCTAAAATCCATCATGCACACATTCTTTAAAAAGGCACGTACATCCTCCTACATCTTCCAGACTTAGACGTCTCCGCTATTTTGGCTCGACGCAAGCACACCTCGATCTCTTGATCTCTTCTCTTGATCTGTCAAAAGCTTACGACAGACTGACTGCTCCTTTCCTAGCTAACCAACTCGACAAGTTAAGGGTTGATAAAAGCTTCATTCTTCTCATGGTCAACTTTATGAGCCACATGACCTTTCAAGTACGAGTTAGGTGTGTTCTTTTACCTGTTATGTCCTTGCAGAATGGACCTTCACAAGGTTTTCCGTTTTCATGTGCTCTGTTTAATCTGTACAACATCTCCCGTTTATCAAATTTAAATAAAATTTATAAGACACCTTCTGGTGTTCACCTCAGGAAAACCCAAGGTGGTTTTGAGAAACTGAGCCATTTGCACTGAAAAAACCCCTAACCTGGCCAGAGAGCAAAGTCAACTTACTGCCAATCTGTAGAAAAACGAACTACAACCCACCCTCTATCTCAGTAAATGATTAATACCCCGGCTTCACTGGTTGAACTGCGCATTTTCATGAATTTTCACATATTGAACTCAGGAAAAATCAATCCTGAGTTCGCCCAACAGAACATGAGATTGAGGTTGAAAGTAAAAACTCGCGAAAAAAACAGCAATCAATTGGATTTATCGAACGTCATTCCAGTGGGGTTTATCCCCCGACCAACGAATTGAAAATTTTAGCCCTCTTTATTACGAAAAATCTTGAATGGAACAAGCCCATTAAACAGTAACTAACAGAATGAACAAAATATATGATCTGGTGAAATGTTTAGCTTCTCACCTAACAATTGCCCAGCTTTTACATACATATGTACCTGCAAGTCCCCAATCTTCGATACTGCTGGTTTTTTTGCTGTATGAGGTATGGGGCTTTCCTGTATGAGGGAGGTATTTGGCCTATTATACTACACCCCTGTACTTTATATTTGAATGCCAGACCGCTTGAACAAATTCAGCTGTCCGCCTAGTGGCTTGTCGCTTAAACGTGAATAGGCCTACCCTAAATGGAAGTGAAGTCAAGTGAAGTTAGGTACCATTGCATATGTATAAATGTATGAGATTGACCAAAATGAAAGTAAAATGGAAGTTTAATTTCGATAAATTTCGAAGTCATTCAGAGAAACAACCGTGCAGTAAGGACCGCACAAGAAATAAACAAAAGTTAAGAAAGTAAGGTTGTTTATTTGCTACACTTCTTATGAATTTTTTATTTTGGATTATATTTCATTTTTACTGATTCCTTACCATCTATATTGGCCATCAGAAGCAGAAGCAATAAATCCTACCTTCTCTCTATCACCCGCTGTCTAATTCAATTATATATCAAAATTTGCAGGATCCTAGTACAAGTTGGCGTAAAAGACAACGAAGCTAGCTGCTGAAAGTAAAAACCGTTCCTATCTCCAAAAATCACTCCACTATTCCTTTCACTGAAACCTATTTTTGCCGATACGCGCAAGGGGGGTTTCACACGGAAGTTTCACTAAGGTGGAATAGTTAATTGTCCTTCTTACGCTTTCATATGCCTCTTCCCTCCCAATTACAACCCAGATCTTGGTAATTTTTGGTAGATCGATCGACTCGATCACACTTTATTCTCCCATGAACATCTTTTTACCAAAACCGCACCCCACATATGCAGTTACTATCTAAACGACCCAAATCTCAAAGTATGTCTCAAAACTACAGACATCGTGCACCAATACCGGGTCTCGGGTTGGGCCCCGCTAGGCTTTTCTTACTGTTTTTAAATAAATAAAATAAAAAAACATTTTTTTAAGTTACTTTGTCAGCTTGTGTGACCTATGGTGTAAGGCCCTTGACTAGAAACCTAGAGGCTCTCGAATTGAATCCACCAAGCGAGATTGTCCATCGTCTTTACACTTCGCCCCCGTAAGTACACCGTTATTCTCTCCTGCCATTGCCTGTAGGAAGGAGCCATTTCCTGTTCAATAGTCAGCGTTGTGTTCCTATAGAATTGGATAAAAATTGATGAAATAATATTCTGCGTGGGCATATCTTCCAATTTCGTCTCTAATATTTTTCCGACTATAGTTCGACATTTTACTTTATGATAGAACGGTCGGCGGTATAAAGGATCTAACCTCGTAGCACTAGCATTTTGCATAATATAAAATACTAGCTGGAACCCGGTGCGCCTCGCTGCACAAATAAGCCAATAGTATGGCGTGCGCCAAAACAATTGGGAATCTCAAAATCGATGGGCACTGAGAGTCTCAAATCCCGGGATGCAAGTACATTCGTAAAGAAAAGTGTAACTCCGTTCGTTTAAAAACCCAAATCACTTGCTCATTTATATCCCTAATCACAATTCAGCGGTCTCACTGCCACTCTTGTCGTGGTCAGATGCTATGAGGGAGTGTTTTTGCCCGTAAATGAATTTCGAAGAAGAAATTACAATGCACGTCCGCTTGAACTTTATCCATACACGAAATTTTAATGGGTGTGAAATTGTCAGTTCGCCGCCTGTGTTTATATTTCCAATTCTTTTGGTACGCGCTATAGCTTCCGTTTATTTTGCAGTTGAGGTGATAAGAATTTTAATATACAGTAGGAGCCATTTTCGTATTTTTGATTCCGAATAATATCGATGCTATCGATTGAAATTTCGCTATTTGAAACGACCAAAAGTTGGTTGTTTCAATACTGTTCCATAGATGTGATGCTTTCAAGCATGCATCCGTTCAGCTCATTTGCAGGCTTTGATCGAAGTAAACCAGGCAAAGTTGAGCAAGTAGTGTCAGAGCGCCTACCATGGATTAGGTTTTCCTCGGAAATCTTGAAAAGCCCTGTCATGCGCTTCGACCTATTTTTTATAGGCCATGGTGCATTCGCTCCAAAATAATAATTTTGCACGGATGTGGCAATACGGGAGTTATTACTGATGTTACATGTAGGTGTTTCTCTCTGGTTCAAATTCAATAGGAACTTGGGTGCTCAATACACTAAACATCCACCATCAAGTAGCGTTGATGCAATTCCCGATGATGTCACACTTCACACTATGAATGGAGACAGTTAATACGTTCAATAAGCAACGTTTGGCAACATTGGGCGAACTTTTCAAACATTTAACGGCATGATAAAGAGTAATTTTTCCGTAAGAAATATGAAAAAAAATATGTCCCATGCAAAATTATTGTATGTTGAAAAATCAAGCACCTTGAAATCTATGCAAATTTCCAGGTACCATAGCTCAAAAAGAAAAAGCGACGAACATCTGATTATTGAATTTGTCGTCTTTTTGGTTTCGAGACCTTTCATTTAAGCCATACATTGCTAAAATCAGGCACATGCAGCCGAAGTTACTTCAATCCAAGTTCAGAGAACCGCGTCCTTCGCGATAAATCTGATTTTTTCAACAAAATTGTACGGCAACTATCCGTAAATAAACTCCGATCGATCTGAAACTTTGGAAATCGTATTTTTTTCGGAAAAAAAACCAAAACAAAATGGATCTGACTTCTTTAGCAGAAATTTGAAGAGTACCTCCCATACAAAAGTTTCGGATTTTTCTATATCAGTACACTACAGCTACCCGAAGGTTTCGAGATAGCCTATATGTTATTCTGAAGTATGAGCTATATTATTGTAAAGTTTGGCATCACCAAGAACAGTTTGGGGAAGTCATGCTCACTTTCCAGAAAGTTGGTATCATTGATTTCCTGTAAGTAGAGTAAGATGGTAGTCAGTGAATAAAGACATTATAAAGTACATGGCTCTTTTATTTTTCAACACCGATATCGGATACCACATTGGCGACGAGGATAAAAATAAAATAAAATAAAATGGGTAAGAAAAAACAAAATGACAGTTTTTTGGAAAATGATCAGTCGGATTATAACCAAACAAAACAAATGGCACTGGCAAATTTCATCCTCAACACGAGGCAATTCGATCCCGTGAAAGACGATTGGACGATTTATAAAGAGAAATTGCTACACATAATTGCCATAAGTCAGATATCACCTAAAGAGCAGATCAGTGTTTTAATTTCGATTTTAAATGCATGTGCATATAAAACGCTGCGAGACTTATGCATTCCGCACAAGCCGGAAACAAAAAGTTTCGAGGAGCTGTGCGAGATTTTAGACCAACATTTTGGTGTTGTGAAGAATGTCTGGCTGGAACGTAAAAAATTTTTTGAAGCTACCAGAAATGTAGATGAAACTATAAATTCATGGCACGCAAGAATCATGGAATTAGCAGCAGATTGCAAGTTTGGTTCCGAAATAACCTCACTTTTAAAATTGAAGTTTATAACAGGTTTCAGTGGAAAAATGTTTGAAAAGTTGGCACAAGAAAAACCTGACATTAACCTACAGGATGCATTAAAATTAGCTCAGACCTTTTCCCTCAGATTGGAAAACAGTTCCGTTCACATGATAAAACAAAAAGTCAAGACCTCGAACTGGCAAAAAAACAACACACAAAAAACCACGCAACGTGTAGCTCTACAACCAGTCACCCCAGAAAATAACAAATGTTGGCGATGCGGAAAAGGGGGACATTTAAGCAGCAGATGTAAATACAGAAACTACAAATGCACCAAATGCCAAAAATGGGGCCATCTATCAACTGTATGCGCACACGCGGATCGTTCAAATCAAATCAACACAATATCCAGCTTTGGCATCAAACAAATGGTGAAGAAGAACCAAAATCACAGCAAACCAACAGCAGCAAATAGGACTGAGGATAACACCTTTAGTGCAGACAAGGATTTTATTTGTAACTTGCTTGTTAAAAACAATAATAAACCTATTATGATTTCAGTTTTTATAAATGGAAGTAATTGTCAATTTGAGCTGGACAGTGGTTCTGCAGTGACAGCAATTCCCGAAATTGAATACAACAATAAATTCCATAATAAAGCATTAAAACAGGTAACAAGAAACTTAAATAATTATACGGGTGGAGAAATAAAAATATTAGGTTCTTTTTCCGAAATTTTTACATTTAATAATGAATCAAAATTAATTGAAGTTCTGGTTATAAAAAACGCTGTAAATAGCATCGTAGGCCGTGACTTTATCAAAACATTTAATTTAGGTTTTGGAAAAATAAATAACATTAAGGACAGTGAAAGTGATGAAGTGCTCAAACAATTGCTGATTAAATATAACCAGCTATTTGATAATAGTCTAGGGGAATACAAATACAACACAATAGCGTTAGAACTAAAAACTGATATTAATATCACTCCAAAATTTATAAAACCAAGACCTTTACCGTACGCAAAAAAAGAGGCTGTGGAAAAAGAATTAAAAGACTGGATTGAAAAAGGGTTGATAGAGAAAGTGGACAATTGTGAATGGGGAACACCTTTGGTAGTGGTAAACAAAGAAAGTGGAATTAGGTTATGTGGTGATTACAAAGTGACAATAAATAGGTTTCTGAATGAATTTAATCATCCATTACCTCGCATGGAAGACATATTCGCTTCTCTTACAGGGGGTAAATATTTTGCAAAACTCGATATAAAGCAGGCTTTCATGCAGCTTAAGCTTGATGAAGCTTCCCAAAATCTATGTGCACTTAGCACACATTTAGGAATATTCAAAATGAAAAGAATGCCCTACGGCATAAAACCTGCGACAGGCATATTCCAGCTGGAAATTGAAAAAATATTATCCGGTATTAATGGAGTAATAGCTTATGTCGACGACTTATTTATTAGTGGAAAAAGTAAATCGGAATTATTGGAAAGGATAGAATTAGTATTTCAAGCTCTGGCAAAAGCTGGAATCAAGCTAAATAAAAACAAATGTACGTTCTTTGAAGATGCTATTACCTACCTAGGTCACACAATTTCTTCAGAGGGTCTTTCAAAAAATAATGATAGGGTTCAAACATTTTTAAACACAAAAGAGCCAACCAATATAGATGAAGTACGGGCCTTTTGTGGTATAGTGAATTATTACTCCAAATTCATTAATGATTTAGCAGGTACCATGAGTCCTATTTATGACTGTTTAAAGCAAAAAGATAATTTTATTTTTAACGATGACTGTAAAAAGGCGTTTTACAAAATCAAAGATAAAATTTCTGAAGACATAGTTTTAGCACACTATGATCTCAATTCACCGCTGATTGTCACTACAGATGCCAGCAAACATAGTGTAGCTGGAATTTTATCAACCATTCAAAATGGTATTGAGAGACCAATAGCTTTCATTTCGAGGAGGTTGATAAAATCTGAGATAAATTACTCAGTAGTAGACAAAGAAGCCTTGGCAGTAATATATTCTTTTAAAAAACTTCACCAATACTTAGCTGGTAGGAAATTCAAGCTGAGAACTGATCAACGATCACTACTAAGAATATTTAATCCTGAGAAAGAAGTACCAACTATAGCATCAGAAAGATTAAAACGATGGTCTATTTTCCTTTCAGGTTACGATTATACCATAGAATACGTGAAATCAAAAAACAACATAGCTGATCCTCTGTCCCGTCTCAATAATGATGAAGATTCCACCATTTCAAACAAAGAAATTTTTTCACTAAACTTCATAGGAGAAGATGAAGACCTTCTAGTTAGTTTAGATGACATAAGATCAGAAATACAATCCGATAAATTTTTGCATAAACTTCAAGAAGCTATTAAAAGCAACTCTGTATATAGATTACAAGACGAAGGCTATGCACCTTATGTACACAAAGCAAAAGAACTCAGTATTGAGAAAGGACTGATTGTTTGGGATGGAAAAATATTAATACCTTCTAAATTTAGGGACTTATTATTAAGGGAATTACACTCTACCCACATGGGAATGAGTAAAACTAAATCAGTTGCACGTCATTATTTTTGGTGGCCAGGCATGACAAAAGATATTGAAGATTATACAAAAAGCTGTGAATCATGTCTGCTAAACTCTTCTCTTCCAGAAAAATCACCTCTTATACCTTGGGAAATAACGAAAAGGGTATGGTCCAGAATCCATATAGATTATGCAGGGCCTAAATGGGGATTTTGGTTTCTAATCATAGTAGATTCAAAGTCTAAATGGGTTGAAGTTTTCAAAACGAAAACAGCGTCTTCAGAATTCACTAGACAAAAGTTACGCGAAACTTTCGCACGTTTTGGATTATGTGACATGATTGTTTCTGACAACGCTTCCATCTTCTTATCAAAAATTCTTCAAGATTTTTTTGACTCAAATGGAATAATACACAGAACCACTCCAACTTATTATCCTAAAACGAACGGACAAGCTGAAAACTCTGTACGCACAATTAAAAACGCATTGTTGAGAGCTCTTCATCACAAAACAAAAACTGATTACGAAATAGAAAAGGTATTACAAAATTTTTTACTTTGCTACCGCACAACGGAGCACAGTTCTACGAAGCAAACACCTTCAAAAATGATGTTCAATAGAAAAATTAAGACGCGTTTAGACATATTGAATCCGCTCAAATTAGTAATAGAAGAAGAAAATCAAGAAGTTTATATTAATCTAAAAAACGAACAAAATAAACAAAGAAAATACTATGGGGGAAGGAGGCAGATACAATTTAAAGTAGGTGATAAAGTCATGATCTACGATATAAAAAATAATAAGGCAACTTGGTTGCCTAGTAAAGTAGTCCAAGTTCTAGGAAAAAGAATTTACTTATGTGAACTAGAAAATGGTTCAATAATTAAAAGACACATAGAGAGAATTAAATCTTGTAAATAATTCAACGCAGCACCACTGTCAAGTCAAAACAGATAGATTTAATAATGAAATAGTAATGTTATGTATATTAAGAAGTTAGCAGGGAGGAGTGTGGCATCACCAAGAACAGTTTGGGGAAGTCATGCTCACTTTCCAGAAAGTTGGTATCATTGATTTCCTGTAAGTAGAGTAAGATGGTAGTCAGTGAATAAAGACATTATAAAGTACATGGCTCTTTTATTTTTCAACACCGATATCGGATACCACAAATCTATTCAGTAGTTTTTGCTTGAAAGAGTAACAAACATCCATACAAACATTCGCGTTTATAATATTAGTAAGATAGCCTATAGCAAAAAACCTGTGTGCGTTGCAAGGCTTTTAAATAAAAAAAAAATTATGTGTGCGTTGTACGCGGTAGGAAAAAAAAACAATAAATCTGGAAAAAATTCCCTCTTCCCAATCTTATCGGTGATTCAATTAGAACAGCGTTATGTATTCAAGTAGATGCATCTAAACATGTAACTTCTCGGTGAATTGGAATTTTAACTTTCTCTTTTCGGTTAGCCGTTACACTGCTCCCTTCTAACTCAGTATTCGTCCCGAACACAGCTTCCTCCAGGTCCCGTTTTTTCCGATCGAACTTTTTGGAAGCGATAGATGACATCGTTTAACCTCGTGATGACAATGTAGGGGCGCACAAATTTGCAAACTTCGACTCTTTCTACCGTTTTTACTGTTTCTATACTGGTTAGAGGGAATTTTAGAAATTTACTACATTTCAGAATGTGGCTTGGGAAAATTCGGGCGTCATATTGGACCCGCAATTTTGAATTTATAAGCTTTGGTTGTTTGCCCTAAAAGCCCCCAGATACCGATTTTCATTGCAATCGGAATACAATTGGAAAAATTCGTCGGCCATATTGGCGCGGCCATTTTGAATTTATAAGTTTTGATCATAAATTCGTTATTTGCAACCTTAGAAACCCCTAGATATTCACTTTCATTGGAATCGGAATACAATTGGAAAAATTCGTCCGCCATTTTGAATTTATAAGTTTTGATCATAAATTCGTTATTTGCAACCTTAAAATCCGCCAGATTTCGATTTTCATTGGAATCGGAACACAATTGGCAAATTCGTCGGCCATATTGGCACGGCCATTTTGAATTTATAAGTTTTGACCACAAATTCGTTATTAGCGACCTTAAAAACCTCTATATACCAACTTTCATTGAAATCGGAACACAATTTGCGTGGCCATTTTGAGTTTTCGGCGGCCATGTTGAATTTTTTTATAAATTATAGCCTATATGTTATTCTGATATATGAGCTATATTATTGTAAAGTTTCATTAAAATCCATTCAGTAGTTTTTGCGTGAAAGAGTAACAAACATACATACAAACATTCACGTTTATAATATTAGTAAGATGGACCTATTACAGTCCTTAGATCTCTGGCGTGCTTTTTGTAGTTTAAAGTAATGACGGTCTCTTTCGATGTTAATACTAATGAATCAACCAACCAATTTCGAAAAGTGAATTTTGGGTAAACTTCCAAGTTTAGTGCTTCCTCTCTTTCCAATGGCGCTACAACCCAATTCGATCCTTGGCTTCTTCTAGGGCGTTTCTACAAGTTTGACGGCCCCTTGCATCATCTCTCCAGTTTTGGATGTTGAGAATTGCGTCTGCGTCAGACGTCACAGAGTCTATCTATCTCCTCCTGGATCTGCCTACTGATTTGTTTGCCGAAAGTTTCTGCAACCAAGGGCCGTTTTGAGATACGGGTGTCGTCCATCCTGATAACTGCAACGTTTGTAAACTGGCCTTCTATCTTCGCCTTAGAACAAACAGTTGTCTTGTTTTCGCTTTCCATTTCAGTACCGGCGTCGTCCTTCTCATTTGACGCAATTGCCATACTGGCGAAATTCTCTACAGTGGCAGTTGCCTTGTATTAGTTTGGCTGTTGTTTACATCAGGCTTGGCCTGCTAGAGTGCGTGTGACTCAGTCACTACAAACTTATAAAAATTAATTAAAAAAAATTTTTAATACTTAAAATTTAATAAAAAAAATTGTGTGCTTGTTTCTTCATTGATTATGCCATGACTACAGACATCCGTAGTCCTCAAAACTAACTAATTTCGGTTCTGCAAATCTAAATCGTGAATATTTTTCTCAAAGATCTAATATTAATAAAATTACATTTAAAATATAACTTTTTTATATAAATATTTTCTAGGTCGATCCACAAGTCAAAATTTTATGAATTAAACTCAAATTCAAATTTTAAGTAAATATATTTCGAAAGAACTTTCCCTTATTTTTTCTTCTTATAAAAAAAACTTTATAAATGTAATTCCTAATTTTTACCAAACTGAAACAACGTCAAAAAATGAAGAAGGCGACATTTTTAAATAAAATTAATTATAATAATCAATTATAAAATAATAAAAAAAAACAATACAAAATAAAATTATTTTTTAAATTAATTTTTCGATATTTTTAACACAAAAAAAAAATGAATTTCCTGTCAAAGAAAAAATATCGTATACATTCAGACACAGTGTAAGAATAAAACACCAAAAAAAGATTTCAGCCGATAAAAACTGACTATTTTTATTAATTAAATAACTTCAGATATAAACGAGAGAACATAAAACTAAAATACCGAGAATTAGTATTAAAATATTATAAAAAAACAACAAATTTTTAATTATTATTATTAGTTTATACTTTTTTAATATTCAATTTGTTTAAAGTGGAGTTTTGAGGAGACATTTTTATATTGACGGAATGGAGAATAATTATCATATTTTGATATTGTAAACCTTTTATATTTTTGTATTTTATTCAATTTAAATTACTAGAGCAGAATTGTTGCAAAATTTTAACGGTTTTAATATCTGCTCCACTGAAATTAGTAACCCGGTTTTTTCCCCGTCACCCAAAACTATGTAGCCCGCTCAGTTCCCTCACAAAGACTGCCCTTATTTTTGGGCACATATTTTTATGTTTACAAATTCGTTTATAACTAGAACAACTCGACTGTGGAACAATCTTCCATAGCCATTATTCCCGAACTCAGACAACATCAAAGAGTTCAGATGCAAGCATGGGTGGTAGCACGTAAGTTGTTTCAATCGACCTCTTCATACAAAAATTCAAGATTGAAACAACCTACGTGCTTCCACCCCTAGGCCAGCTTTAAGCATACGCAACATAGGCGCTCGCTTAGGGCCTACATATAAAAATATTTTATGCTGTCTACCAAATAAGACACGGACTTTTTCGCGAAGGCTTAGGCATATAATTTATATTTTTACTAAAATATTTACATTTTAAATTGAATATATTTACCACTCGATCTACTCAAAACTATGTATACAAAAAGCGGCAATAAGTTGATAGTTCGGCTAGCTGGGAGGTGCGAACTTTCGTTCAATACAATAATATTGAGCAAATAAATATTTCAAATTTATAAACTATCCATCGTTTCGTTTCCACATAATTCGTACGATCGAACTATCCGTCATTTGAGAAACGGACTGTAAAGTCATAAATATGTTTTGTAAGAATCGAGGGAAAAAGCGTATTGGAGTCATTGAGCCCCTCCTGTATACCTACTCCTAAAAAATTTAATTCGGCGCTCCGAGCGAACATAATTATTACATCACAAGTCATTGTCATCACATCTTACATCATAATTCTTGGGCTGAAGCTTCGGTTTGTGTTTTTGGAAGCGTTTTAGTCGATAAATTTTAAGGAATGTAATGGACCCACGATTTGATTTTGAATTGAGTTTAAGAGATTCTCACCCACAGGAATTGCTCGTTCGCTCAAACAATTGCGATTTTTGTGGTTAGCAATGATGTTCACGTTTTGTTTATAAGCTCGTCTTTTATTGAGACGAAATCGCAAAAATTCGGCCGAAACGAAATCAATCCGTTCGATTCAGCAGAAATGAAATCAATCCGTTCGATTCGTCGACAGGGTCATGGTCTTTACCGATAGTCAGCAATTGCTTCAAGAAATCTGGTACAAAAATTTCGGATCTCGCACCAACAGTGGTCAAAACCAATAACATTAGGAATATCTTCCCAGTTCTATGGGACGCATCGAGGTAAAATAAGCCACCATTTCCATCAGGCTTCATTAACGTATCATACACTTCCTTCTGTTGGGGGTTCAACAGTGGTACATTCGCTCGAACTGATCGGTTCAATGCATGTCGACCGTATTCACGTTCACGTTCCAAATCTCGATTGAAAGCATCGTCCATTCCACGATATGTCGTTGGTATTCCTAACTTGACTAACAAACTGTCGCACTCTATCACAGTTATGTATCTCGTCATTCACCTCTCGATCGGGATTCCCCGAACTGACACGAATTCGCTGTAAAATGTCTTCTGACATGCCATCTTTGTACTTGTTCCACAGTTCACGTGGATTCGATGTCATGTCGAAATAATGATATCAGCACGAAATGTTGGGCACACCGCACCATTGACAGTTCGAAGTGATTTAAATGATATCGACCCAAGAACATTCACCGCCACCAACCGTAAGTAGAAACATTCGTCATTCTTCGGATGAACCGCATAAATGCAACCAAGACCATCAGTAGAACGCACATCCGGATGATCAGGAGCCACATCGCATTGTTACCGAATTTGAAGTTTCTTCGATGAAGACATCGAAGTGTAATAACGTGGCATCTGAGTGTAAAGCAACTTTCGAACAAATGATTCGCTTTGGCAAATCGAAAAGAAATTTGTCAATGTTGTCGCAGGAGGTGTTTCAGAAGGGCGATCAACATTGCACAGATACACGGCCAAATGTACAACAGTGGGATGATGCTTAGTGATACTATACCCAAAATCGCCTCATTGCAGCTCACATATTGAGATATCACCAAAATAGCGTTCCATAAAAAATGTATTAGAAAATGAATTTTCTTCAAAAATTCTTTCTCGTGATTTTTTCCGATGTTTTAAGAGCTATTCTGCTATTCTGGATGGAGACAAATCCAACAAATCAAAAATCATAAATAATTGGTCCAGCCGTTCTTGAGTTATAAATGCTGTAACTAACCAGACTTTGTTTTATATAAATAGTTTAGTTATACAACTTGCAAGCGCCGTATTGTGCCACCAAACTAAACGCTCGAACATGGGCCTAATGATGGTGGATTATATCCGGTACCGGGCAAGCGGCTGTAGACCCCAAGTGGAGACCAATGATAGCTGAAGACTTGTGAACGTTAATTTGGAGTCGTTGGCTCTTCTCTATCTGCCATCTAGACAAAGGGTTCATGCTCTGCACTCCACGACAGAACAGCAGATCAAACTAAACTGAAGTTATGGATATAACGTCCTCAATGTACTCAGTGCTGGGAAATAGTCTGGATGTCGATCTTTGGATACTATCCAAATCTTCCGCAGAGATCCGTGAGAGTTTGCATAAACTTTTATGGGTGAAGTTCTTGAATGAATTCTTCGTACTTGATTTATTAAATCACACGACGTTCCATATAGTAGTCAGATATATACCAACCATAGGAAGAACCGGACAAATCCATTTTGTTAATGTCAGAAAAAAAAGACAGGAAGGACATACGTGCTTCGTTTGCTCATCTTCTAAGTTTTGGTAAATTTCAAAACGAT
Organism: Thereva unica; assembly: GCA_949987705.1. Classification (NCBI taxonomy): domain Eukaryota; kingdom Metazoa; phylum Arthropoda; class Insecta; order Diptera; family Therevidae; genus Thereva; species Thereva unica. The sequence goes on along the minus strand of OX465283.1, from coordinate 121,161,330 downwards.
CTCAAGTCTTTCACCCAGTGTTACCTCTCTAGAAAAAAATATGAGATCGCTAAATGCGACTATATATGAACTTTTCATTTAAGAATAAAAATTGATAAAACATGTATAAATGTGGCAACTAACATTATTATAGGAAGGAATATAATTCTGATAACGGTATACATAAAATATCAAATTATTAGATCAATCCGTAAATATAAAAAGAAAATCTCTCATATTCCAAAAGTTAAAAAGAAATAAAAAAAAAATTAAATAGAATAGAAACAAACTTTAAAATAAAAAATTTATTTATACAATTGTTTTTAATATTTACCAAAATAAAAAATAATAAATAAATAATGCAAGAATTTGTGCCAAAATAAAAATAATATTCATGTATAGCCTCTATAAAATCATTCTATATTCCGCAGATTACCATACCCGAGAAAACCCCTTATTATATTATAAAAAAAACGATTATTTCGAAAATATTATAATAATATATTATATTATAAAAAAATAAAACTAGAAAATAATCCAGTTAACAACAACATCATATATCGTTGGCTATGATGAAAAGAAGTTTTTTTAAATAAATGTATTTTAATGAAAAAAAAAATGGACAAAACTGAAAATATAAAAAACCCCCTCCACTCGACTAGAATGCCTTTATATAAAATATTGTAAAACAAAAATATAAAATAAAATTCGATAGTATTAGAAAAAGTCTACATGCATATATTATATGCAAAACAAATAAACAAAAAAAGGTAAATAATTGAAAAAACCAAAACAATTTTTTTGGAACACAATATTCGTATCAGTATTGCCACACTAACACAAGAGAAATATATTACCCTACTAAAAAACCAAATAGAATTAAAAACAAACGTAAACATAAAAATAATAAAATTTAAGAAGCTATAAAAAAGAAGATTATATAAAAAAATATATCAGAAAAAAATATATATACCATACATATATATCTACACTTATGTAAGAACTTAATGAACCAAAAAAAAAGAAAATATTAATTATTTTTTAAAACAATACAAAACGATGAAAAAAGGTAACAATTTTAAATGTATATCTACTAATATTAGTGTAACAACAAAGAAAAATATTGAGAAAAAAAAACTAAAAAAAAAGTAAATAAATGTATAAATTTTTATTGAATTTTATTTTCGAAAATTTGTTAAATATTTTCGACAAGAAAAATAAAGGTAAAGCTTATTCTACATACAGGTAAGCATATTTTATATAAAAAAAATGAAGAAAAAAATCAGAAATGAAAATATTATTATAGTATTTATTATTACCTACCTAAAAAGTATAGTTGTACCTATTGTAATTAATGAACAAAAAAATAAAAATTATTTAATTTCGTTTTGATATTGTTTAAACATTGTTTATAGAAGTACTGAAAATTTATTAATTTTAGTATAATATAAATTTTGTTTTTCAGTTTAAATAACCATTTATAGATGCTTGTAATTTTGCTGAACTTCTTTTTATTAATCTCCTTGTTAGTGTCCATTAGCAAAGTGTACATGTAAGATCAGTACGAAAAATATTTGTAGAGTAACAATAAACACAAATTAACACTTAGGAGTCTAACAAGGCTCAGAAGCAACATTTTGTAATAACAAGAAATTTTCACTTAAGTCGTGAGAATAAAAATGAAACTGTAGCCGAAGACATTTAGTTGAATAGTTTTCTTAGAAAGAAAAAAAAACTTGGTAGAATTTTGTTTGTTCTATTAATGCTATAAGGAGAAATACCATACAAAATATTGGGGATAAGAGATAATTATTAAGCTATTATAGTATAATAACAAATGATTTTATTGGTGTAAGACCGTTCCATCAAATTCATTGGTGATAGCACCGTTTGCACCTCCTTAGACTCTTTAAGCCAGGTAAGGTTCATCGATAATGACAAACCAATAATGCCAGGACAATAATTCCTAAAAAAGTAGAACCTGTTTGCGACATTAGATGCTGCTCTAATTTTATGTAGTGTATATTGTATTTCTGAACATTCGGAGGGCAGTTCAAGAATTTTATTGCAGTTCCAGCATCCTCTTCATTCAATTCTCCCCACACGATATCAAGGCGCTTGGGCTTTGTTGCGCCCGGTGCACTATGCTATTATTACGCCTCATTACGCCTATTCATTTTTAAACGCAATGAAGGATAATGGAAAAAACACAAACACTCGCTGAATGGGAGAAGTAATTTTCATCATTTGCGCAAATTTTAAGATTGAGATATAATAATATGTATAACATAAACAAAGGTCTCATAGAAAGGAAGTTTCACATGGGTCAACATTCAACCAACAAAAATCTGCTGGAAACGTCGTTTGCGAAGAAGAGAGTAAGCGAGAACGATGGGCCGGCAGATTTTTTGAACCTCTGAATTCTTTCACGGAATTTTTGAATAAACTTTTCGACAGCTGTGTATTTTTGTTTTTTTTGTCTCCCTTTCGCTAGAAAAAAAGGGGGTTGGCAGAAGGGAGAATTAATATTTGAAAGAACCAAGCTAAAGTATATTGTTTGTAGGAAAAGTTGGCTCTTGTTAAAACCCAAGTGATTCTTCATCGAATTTCTGAAAAGAATGGACGATTACAGCCAATTTTTGTTACTGTGTGAAACTGGCCATATTAATTTTTTACACAGTAATACCTCGGTTTCACCGGCCGAACTGCGCAAGTTCGAGCAAATTGGTATACTGAACTTCAACTTTTGCCTGAGTTCCCGAACATTTTCACATATTGAACTCAGGAAAAATAAAGTCTGAGTTCACCCAGCAGAACATGAAATTGAGATTGAACGTAAAAGCTTGCTCAAAAGATAGTAAAACTGGAATAGTAGAATATCATTCCAGTGAGCTTTTGCATTTCTAACTTCTGGCGAGAAAGCAACAATAGTTTCAAGCATGAACTGAACACGCCAGTCGGTGAAGCCACTTATACTAATTGGATGGAAGTTTATTGAACTGGGGCCGGTGAAGTCGGGGTATAAAAAAGCACATAATAAAGAGGAGTTCTGTTCTTCTCATTTCAACAGCGCCCTCAAATTTATATCAACCATGGGAAATAGCAATACACAATACAGAGCCATCGGAACCATTTTTTCTTTATGTGAGTGAATATGGTGCTTTTTACAGAATGTTTAAAAAGTGCTCCGAATAAATGAAAGATTTTCTCTCACTTGGGAGATTTTTCCCGAATTTCTCGAATCTCGAAGCTAAAATCTCTGGAAACTTCGTGCACGAGGAGAAGTGGAATTTCCTCGTGACAGGGACAACAATTTTGTAAATTTGTGTAAATTCTTGCACCCGTGAGAATTCTTTTCAATTTTTTTTAAGGTTTTAAATTATTTTTAAACCCTAATTTCTGAAATTGCGCCCCCGAAAAATTGCGCTCGGTGCAAGTGCAAAAATCTCACCTATGAAAGCGCCGCCCCTAATCAAAGGTACCCAAGGCTTGGAATCATGCCTTAAATAAATATATATCTAAGTGCTCTTCCCCTCTTAGTTCCTCTGATGAGGATTCTTCCGCTCCTAGTGAAAGATGTGGAAAAATTACGGCAATTGAATTGTCGCAAATATGTAGCTGCAAACTTGCAACTATTTGCAACTTTATTGAAGAGCGTCACATATCTCAATAAAGCGCCGGCCCTAGCAATTGTTCAGCCTAAAGCGAAATTATCTTTCACAGTCCTTTGGTCGACGCTTTCATATCACATAATATGTATTTCCGTGAGATAAACCTTTTTTCAAGCAGTGACGAAGCAGCCATGTCGTGATGGGTGTTTATCTGGATAAACTTAATATTGGATGCAATGTTCATTTCCTTAGGGCATTATGTCTCCTCCCCCTTTTACAAGCCTTTTTAGGCCAGGGGGTTCCCCTCTAATGACAGCCCCAGCCTCTTTGCGCCGGATGGTGAGGATTATCATCGCAGCGTTTATATCAAATGTGCTTTGGCGTATCTTCAACTACTGTCTTACGTGTTCCCAATTTCCCAATTTATCTTGGGCCTAATAGAATCGAGTTTTTCTGTAATGAGCCAACTAAAAAGCAACAGGTAGAGAAAAACTTGATTCAATTAGGCTCAAGATAAATGGAGAATAAATGTTATATCTGATTTGTTCAAATGTTACCTACTTAATATTTGACCGTTTAGCTTATGAATTATCGATCAAAAACAAGGGAGTTATAAAGGTTTTAGTCGAGCGGCAATGTAAATTTTATGATATCCCGAGCTATTCCCGCGAAAATCTGGATATATCAATTATAGCTCAATATCTCCCATAGGAAGCAATTTTCAAAAAAATATGTAAAGACGTTTTTTATGTAGATCACGCTCTACAGGTTGTTCCTATACATTATATCGAAATTTTCAACCACTTCCACGTTATTGACGGAATATCAATTTTTCGAGTTTTCCCGAGAATTTCCCCCACTTTCCCAAGCTGTTCACGTGCAGAACAATTTTTTCTTCTTCAAGTACTCCGCAAAAACTGCTCGTGTACCAAAAATCATTTCTATTGGTTTTAGTGTAAGGTGAAACTCCTGGCTCCTGGACTAACAACGAATTGAAAAAATAGAGGTTGCGCACTTTTCCTGCAGCACAACTGTGAAGTTGCCAGTTATAAACAGGTAAGCAAGCATTATTAATATACCCTCATCAGTTATTTAATTAATTTTTATATGAAATTAAAGGTTATTTCGTTCCCTACCCAACAATCTTAGGTTGCCTCAGGAAAAGTTTGTCACATTGCATAAATCTTAGAGTTCTAGTTCTATAGTTCTAAACTATCAATAATAAATAATTATAAAAAAATTAACCGACCTTACCTTAGTGCCTCCCAGACCCGGACTATATTACCGGTGTGCTACCTACTAATATATGCAATTTTCCAGTATGCTTAGCGGCTTATCTGTTTTACTGGTATATGTACTTCAGCCTGAACATACGAGTATGCTATGAAAGAGCTTTTTATGAAAAAAGTCTACATATAATCAAAATAAAATTATGAGTTTCAATTGAAAAGTTAATGTTTACCTGCCAATTAACACCAAAAAACAAAATATAGTTTTTTAATAAAACAAATTGGTTTATGGTACAAAAAAAATCCAGAATATTTAATCGAGAGAAATTACAACAAAAGTGTTTAAAAAAACTACAACTAGATATGGCCACTACGAGTTTAATACCAATACTGTATAAAATAAAAAAATAACCCAGAAATTTACATTCAAAATTTTTTTTGAAACTTTTACTGAAACATCCTTTGCGAATTTGAGATGCATTTATTCAAGGATTTTTTCATTGCACTCGTGATAATTGGTTTCCTCTACCTAACAATGCTGAAGGACGACCAGAGATTGTATTTTTATTGCGTTGTTATTTCCCTTCATTCCGTTTGCGACATACTTTACATTTGACATTATTTCAGTTCGAAATCGTAGAATTTCCGCGCTAGTAATCCACAACATACATTCATGCTGGGTCAATGACAAACGTCATTTTTTTCGAGAACCACAATTACATTCTGGCCCCACTTCGCCATTTTTCAATAAAAGTGACAACCACAAAAAGATTGCAGGTTCAAACTTATTTGCCACTAGACTAGACTTTGCTAGTTTTCTTTTTCTGCGTGAAATAGGGTGTTTCAAGTTCCATCACAAACAGTAATCAGAATTCATTGATTGAGATTCTCAATTTGAAAATTGTTTGAATCCGACAAAAATTGATCGAATATGGGACATATGTGATGTTGAGAAGATGGATTGAATGCAATTGCATTGCATTTGATGGAACTTGAAACATACCCATAGAGGCATTGTATACGATCTTGCTGCTTCAAATTTTGTTCTGAATTAATTTTTGGTTTGGAATTTCATCTATTTATTATAGGGTTCAAGAATTTTCTGTTTTTTGGCATTGCTTTTCCGGTTCATCATATTGCGACATACTTTTCTACAGAGTTCATATATCCTTTTCTCATTTCGGGACTTCTCCCCCTCCATTTTTTTCATTGGAACGCTCTTTTAACTGTATTGAACATGCCGTCTGTTTCGCTTTATTCCTTTTGCCATGATTGGGATTTTAACTTAAATACTGTAATTCGCTGTTATATCTTCTTCTTTAAATACCTTCTTCTTGCGCTTTTCGTTTATTCTTCTTTTTAAATTGCGCTATTTAAGAATTGAGCTAACCTTCCTTTTTTATATGATAGTACAGGAAAAATAGTAAAAATAGCGGAAATGATTGGGTACAGGCTGAGCATGAGCGAAATGTTTAAAAGCCTAATGATATTTTTTATTCAATTTAAAGTACAATCGACCTTGTGTTTTTTGTTGATCATGTTTTGTCTACTATCTGACATAATTTAGATGTAATTTTGTATTATTGTTCCAATTTGGACCATTTGGTAAAAAAAACAGAATATATACTTTAAATTGAATAAAAAATATCATTAGGCTTTTAAACATTTCGCTCATGCTTTGAACCTACATATCTTCTAAACGAAGCAACTCAAGTTCCTGATCTTTATATCAAATAAAAGAATACACTTTGACCTAAAAGATGGGTCTTAGTATATTGGTTTACGACAATTGGTCTAGGAGTTATTCTGCTCCAAATAAATGACAAAAAAAGACATTGTTTTATCGCGAACACCCTGTATCTTAGTGGTTAACCCCCTATCTAGAACACATTTTTCCTCCAAATACATCCAGGAATGACCCCTGAAAAAATTAGAAAAGTAGTCCAACTTGAACGTCGGAAAACCTATACAAGTCGTGAATGAGTTCATATGAATATTTTAAATCTTTAAAACGGTGATATCTCATGAATGGCAATACGTACGGGAAAATGTATATTAACATTTTTTGTAGAAAATCGTATGAGCTACAAACTCTGTGAACATTTTTTTATGATAGGACTTACGGTTTCAGATGCATTTGCAAAAAACAGATATTTTGACCCTAAAACCCCCTAGAAAGAAAGGTTCCCGGGGTAGAAAATCGGTAGACTTTATAACCCCTTATTAAGAACCCTAAAAGGAAGCTCTGTGCCAATTTTCAGCCTGTACCCGACCATTTCCGCTATTTCGCTTTTTTCGGCTTAATTTGACTGTACTATGATAGTCTAGCCTTTGTACTACTAGTCCATCATGTCGAGCACGTCATAGTGCAATGTCTAGTAGTAAGCTTAGCTCGAAGGATGGAGAGCAAGGTAGGATAGGTTAAGGGGAGTCGGGTGGGTGATGGAGGAGATGGTGGTGAGCCTTGCGTTTGAACTCTTGGGTGTTGTATGAGTTCAGGAATTCTGACTGTGGTAAGCTTTTCCGAGCGGGCAAGTCTTGTATTACGGGAGAAATGTTTCCGTGGAATAAGATTACTGATTTCAATAAATCAATCGTTGTGGTAAAAGTGGAAAAATTTTGCAAGAGCTGCTACATTCCACGGTGGCATAATGAATCAATAATTGAAGAACAAATGACGCTATCACCAATAACTTTGAGAGCAGGTTTTGCACCTTGTCCAGCCAAGCTAAGGTGGTTCTAGCGGCGATGGTTCTATATACAAGTTGTAGTCGAGGCGGGGACGAATGTAGGACTGGCAGATTGTAGCTCTGGCCGACGGCTTAAGGAGGAGTTTGCACCTTTTAAGGAATCTCAGGCACTGTGATGTTTGTTTGTCAATTTGAAACATGTGATTATTCCAGCGCAGATCTTCGGCTAAAGTTTTGCCTACTGACCACTGAAATAGAAGGTGGATCGGAGCAAGTTTTATTAGAGATGAGACTATGTAACGAATGTATTTTTTTCTTTTTGTGAAAGCACCAAAGCCCAAGAGTTACCCTTTGCCATGGGTGTTTTTAAGCCCGATAGAACTTAAACTAATGAAAAATAACACAAACAATTAAAGTTTAATCATCAATTTTTAGTTATTCGAAAGATAAATTCATAACTTTACAATTTGAAAATTATTTTGGGTATATGCCCGCTGTGGCATAATTTGTAAGAGTATACTGGTCATAAATATCCAAAATTGACAGCAGTATGACAGCTCGTGTTACAGTTAAACGTTCTATCTAAAGCCTACACCAAATATGACGCGCCGTACCGTAATCGTATGTACCCAAAGGTACGAATATGAGTGTTCATAGGACACCGACCTAAATTAACTTATTGAACTTGCATATATTCGACCTTTAGAGTGCGTACGTCTACGGTAAGGTCTAGTACCAATCCATCATGTCCTACTCTTCAATGTCTGCAAGGAATAAAAGAGTCTGGAGGATGTGGAAGGAGGCGGCAATTGGGGGCCTCGGTAGCCTAGGGAGTGGCTACCATCCCACAGGTCCCGGGTTCGAATCCTGGCAGCACTACGGTCTCGCCTTTTCCACTTTTCCACCTACATAACTTTCCTTCTTTCTTCTTCCCTCTTTACATTCCTGATTCCTCCTATCATAGCCTTCCTTAATCCTTCCTCGCTCCACCAAAGCGTATGTCATCGATTGGTTGATAACATTCAACTCGTTTCAGGAGGCATAACACTCCAGCGAGCTATTTCTCGGTGCCCCGATATCAGAGTCGCGATAGTAATGGTTGGGAGTAGGTAGAATAAAAATATCGCGATTAGGTTGTGACAGTTTTTTCCTTCCCGACCACAGCTGCTGTTCGACATTGCACTAAATACTAAAAAAATAGATTGTCAACAGTATAAAGGACTTTTCTGTGCCTCTATTCTTTCACATAACAAAAAATGGACCTTGCGTTTGAACTCCTAGATGTTGTAGAAACTCATGGATCTTACAAATATCAAAACAAAACAATTATGTAGCGGGGCTTTGATTTTGCAGAGTCGACAACTTCAATAGCAGCCGGTAGGAGACAGCCTCGTCGGAGTGTTATGCCTCCTAAAACAAGTGAATCCCTCTAACCAACCGACAGAGACAGTGACGTCGACAGTATTAGACTATCAGGGGAACAAGGAGGTATACCGGCTGCTAGATGAAGACCCAATCTAAGCTGACTGTTGGTACTGTATTATTGTCTACTTAAGCTTTATTAGGGCTACTCTAACCGTTCTGACCGTATTTCTTGTGAATGTCACTTTTCCAACCAATCACTGCATTTCAGGTGAGGTTGATTTTTAGATCAACTAGTCTCTAAGTAGGGCATAATGATCCCAAACAATCACACATAAAACAAAAATAATTTAAGGAGCTGGAGGAATTCCCGATGATGATAAATATGACCAGATTAAAAATAATTTCGTAAACCAAAAGCTAAACATTACTCAAAATCCCCAATATTTTCAAAATGGTAATAGCTTGTTGACGGAAAAAGAAAATTTACCTTACAAATACCCCTTGTTGAAAACTATTTCTACAATTTACAATGTTTTTGCGATTCCAGTTATAACAATTTTATGTGTCGAATCGAAAACAAAAATACATACAAACAATTTGATAATTTGTTTTGCTATAAAAAAAAATAAAAGAAAACTATAAATAGATTAATAAAAATACTTGAATATGATAATACATAGAAATGGGCCGAAATAAAAATCTTAAAAAAAATAATCGTTAATGTTTAATGCTAAAATTGTCTATATGTATGTTAAATATACTTTAAAAATAGTATAGGAGAATAGAACTGATAAAATTAATAAATATAGTATTACGTTCGTGTTTATAAAAATATTTAATAATAAAAACAAAAATAAATAAAAAATGTAAAGCCCATAATGAAAGGAAAACAAAATATAAGAGAGAGTATAAATTTAGAAAAAAAATTGTAATTTAAAATATAAATGCATTTTAAAATCAAACCCTTCTAAATAAAAAAAGAATAATACTCATTCAAAAAAGGGTTGCGGCGTACAAATCAATTTAATAAAATTTGTAACGACAACAAAAATTGCAAAAAAAACACACTTTATGAATACCAAAAAGAAAAAAAAAACAATTTTTTTAAAAATATAAAGAAACAAAAATTTGAAAATAAAAATTAAATAAATGTTTTTACGAAGGCATTGATAAATTTTATAATATGTATATTTTTTAAATTTAACAAAACAAAAAAATAATGAAACAAACTACAAGAAGCAAAAATCGCTTAGAAAAAATGAAGTAAAAATGATAAATATAAATTTTTGAAATAAATGAAGGAATAAATTATGAAAAAAAAACTTGGTTTAAAATATATATTGATAAAACATAAAAACAAACAAATTATATATCGTCTATAAGGGTAGCAAAACAAAATAGAAACGTTTTTTGAGAAGCGATGTCTTAGTTAAGTATTATCATAGAATGTGTATGTAATTTGTAAAATTTCTAGTAATCTAAAAAGGCATCCTCATTATATTAATGCAAGTCGCGGGTCGATTTGATAGGGTATACTTTACGGGTTGCATTAACTGTTTTAAAGCAAATTTAAGTGTTTTAAGTCGTATATTTAGCGTAGTTTTAAAAAACAAATACCATTTTATACATGTTAATTTGGTTTATGATTAATATTATTTCTTGTTTTATTTTCTCGTTACGCTATATTTTTTTTTAGTTTTATACAAAACTACCTTGCAAATACCTTTTTCTGAAGGTCATACACATTGTTTTTAAGGGAACATGAGCATAAACGTCAGCCTTCTCAAGGTAAAGCCTGCAAGTGTGTGGAAATCCAAAAATTCAGACATAAAAATTTATAAATGCGCCCGCATCGGCCATAGATTATTCCAAACGCGAGTGTTGTTTTACCAAGCAGTCCCTCAGCTAAACACTAACCACGTTCCAATGCAGCTTGACCGTGAACTGTTCTACTGAGTATGCTATTGGCACTCTTTATGGTCACCGCGATAATTGCCCATTTTCTTTGTTCTATACAACTTTTTAAAACCATATAGACGATTTCGTGAATGCCTGTGACGGGAGAGAGCATGCCTGTGGCGGGAGAGTGCATGCCTCTGGCTATCTATTTTAAGAAGCGTAAGATGCTTGATTCTACGAAAAAAAAAAATTCTTTCGTTTTAAAGTTGAGTTTAGAAAAAGACCCTTTGACACTGGTCTTATTTTTACTTAGGCGTGCATGCTAGTTGCGTACCTGCTGCATGCTAGCTAGGGTGAGTTTCATTTTTACTAGGGGTGAGTTTCATTTTTGCAAATACTTTGAAAATGAAATTTCCACGAAGGCAACCCATCAGAAAATTAGCTGGCGTTAAAGGTGACAAATCCAAGGGGTCATCCGTATGTCAATAGTCGAGCGTTTAGGATTGGTTTTGTTTCAAGTTGACCATAGGATATCCGTGACACTCTTCACTAATCGTTCATAGGAACCGCCTCACCATGCCTCACGATAAAATTTTATCCAATTTTTCGATTTTCGATATAATTTTGAACGACATCGGCCTCTATTACATCACCACGTTGGCGTAGCTCTAATGCAGCATGTTTGAATGTTTAGTGTTATCCGATATAAATGTGTTTGGCACACCTCGCCGAGAAATGAAATAGCGAAAATCCAGCAAACTGGAATCGCTCGTTAGATGCGACACCAGCTCCAAATGAATAGCACGAGTAGTTGCACATGTTAGAAGTAATATATCTTATTTAATTTATCTCTATCTGTAGGATTTTTCACAAAAAGAGGCCCCGCAAAGTCCACACCAGTCGTTTCAAAGGGACGTGAAAAAGTTAATCTATTTCGTTGGCGCAAAAGGCTGCGAAGCAGGTTTCCCTCTCAGAGATAAGCTGGGATAAGCTGTACTGATTTCAAAGTCAGCATGTTCAAGGCGATTTCAAAAACCAAGAACACTATCTTCATCCAGCTCGGGATTCAGATTTAGAATCTTTGAAGAAGATCATATCGGTTTACCTTTACGCAAACCTTGGAGCTCATCATGATAAATTTCGTCTTGGGTAATCCAGATGTAGAATATCTCAGCATTAAGTACATATACAGTGAGTGTCAAAAGTGACTCAAAAATATTGAATTGAAAATATTGAATAAACAAAAAATCAAAAAAAGCCTCAAACGCGAATCAACACTTGCACATTATAATGTGTAATAACCGAACTTAATCTGCAAGTGTTTATTCGCGTTTGCGGCCTCTTCTGAATTTTTGTTTATCCAATATTTTCAATTAAATATTTTTAGGTGTTGACTCATTTTTGACACTCACTGTATGCTTCGCTGATAAGCGTTTTCATTCACGTCACGAAATATTTACTTCATTACCAATATCAGTGGACAGCCATCGTGGTCCGTTAAACCATTCGGGGGAGATCAGCAACTGTTGGATAAATATTTCTCTTGTAAGTAGGTCTGCTGGATTTTTGACTCCAGGACAAAACCTTCGTTTACGTTTATCAGTCATGCATTGGATCTCTCGCACTCGATGTACCATAAAGTTTTGGATTTTCTGTTTACTCCCTAGTGGAGAGCTATCTTAGAGTCATATTATTAATATAAAGGGTTAAAGTATGCCTTTGAATTATCTCGGATATATGAAAACACGCATCGCACCAAGTTGACATCTCGCAGAAGGAGCATTTGAGCCATACATTTGCTCCAAGTGGCTAGAAGTTCATCATCCCACTCCAATTTTAATCGCCATATATCCCGAAATATAATCTTAATTTTATTATAAATGGTCCAACCATTCCTAAATGATCGAAGTTTCTAGCTATTATTTGTAAGACGATGCGTTTCGTTACGTTTGTTGCTGCTGGTATCTCTAATGGATGATCTACAGCCAACTCGTCTGTTTGACAATACCAAAATACTTTTTGGATGCCAACACAATTATCGCTTTCCGAAAAGACTGCTCTAATTTTTTTACTATTCCAGTTCCCTCGCCATATTCGCATAGAACCAACCAAATCGCCCGTGTTACCAAATCATCCATGTAGAATGATGTCTTTAATAAATCACAAGTCGTAGGGTAAGAAGTCGATTCTTCCTCAAAATGTTTACGTAGAATAGTGCAAAGGAGATACGAACTACAAGTCATTCGATATTCAACACATGCTGGAATGGAATCTAATCTATCTAATTTATTCACAACTAAAACAATCTGTGTGTATTTTGATCTCGTTCTCACAATGATATCTGAAGAAAGGTATATTCAATGTCTGCCACTAGTCCAATGAGTCCTAAACGAAAATTCAACAGAACTGTTAATATATCTGGCAACAAATTCGGACCAGCCGATAAATGATCGTTCAGTGATAAATTTATTCTAGATCTGGCAGAGGCGTCGAATACTATCCTCAGCTTTGTGGTCTCCTTATCTTCTCTATACACAGGTCGATGCGGCATATAATAGGTTGAATGCATCAATTGTATCAAACAAAGCCCTTTACTAGAAATAACTTGCTCTGCTACATTTCCATCAATATAATCCGACATTGCACGGTCATAATTTAAGAGCTTACCTGGTTCGCTGGGCATTTTACGAAATAAACTGTTAAAACGAACCAAGACACCGCTGGGGAGTATTAACATTTTCCCATAATAGTGAAGCTTCGTATCGTTCTTTACCTCTTTTAATTTATTATCCTTTTCATTTCTTATTCCCAATGTCTCGAGGTCCCAAAATCGCTTTGAACTTTCATTAAGATCCTGGTCAACATCATTATCTATTAATAAACTCACCTGGAGCGTAGCCGTTACGTTTACGTTTTCTACACCTCACTCATCACCTCATCATTCATACTGCCTTGAATCGTCCATCGGATCGGACAAAACTCCTCCAGCTCTTTGATTATTATCGAGCTTTCATAACACTACCAGTTGCCTTCATCAAGCCGTGCCTGCGAATGGGGACCTTTAAGGCCCAATTACAATGACCGGATCTACGCGGATTGAAATGTCAAACGAACGCATCAGAACGGATAGGAAACTGCACTGATTACAATGAACGGATCAGTTCGCATTTAAACGTCACTTTATATCCACTCTTTGGCTTACATTACTTCATAATCTTTCACTTCTGCGATTAACTGCTCGTCCGAAAACATTTTTAAAAACATAACAAACCAAACCAAATAAAACCTTAAACATTCACAGCTTTTGTTTACCAAAATTTTGACAGCTCAATCCGGCGATTTCTAAACAAACTAAAACGAATCCGGCACAGATGCGATTAAATGCGTTTGAATCCGTTCATTGTAATCGGTTAAATGGAAAACGCATGCTTGGAAAACCACTTTGACAGTTCAATCCGATTCTGTTCCGCTCTAATCCGGTCATTGTAATTGGGCCTTTAGAGTGACCATGACATCCTTGAGTTTGTTGGATGATGGTGGGTTCCTGGAGTCGCATGAGAGGTATGCTGAGCATAAAATAATCATGCTCTTGCTATTCTATATCTTGTATGCACTCGAAATTTCGAAATTGTTGTTGTTTTGGGCTTGTGTCTTTAACCCTTAATGCTGTAAACATGCTAAGGGCGAAAATAGTTTCCACAGCGACTGGCAAAAACGAATAGAACACACAGCTTTTCTATGAGTATGAAGGGTGCAGCACAATATACAGACCACTCGACGACGAGGTCGCCGAGAGTGGCGACTCAATCAATCCAAGTTCTATTTCGTAGCCGTCGCCCCTCAAAGTTGCCTGGGCGGTGTGACATGGGATTGTGTTGCTATTCTCGTATGTTCCTGTGCGCGTGTGTAGCATTCGGATGTCGAAGATGATTATTCTTGTGTGTGCTTTTTAATTTGCGTGCACCGTCGCCGTCGCCCTTAGCATGTTTACAGCATTAGAGGAAAGCAGTTAGTATTTTTATTGTGAACGACACAGGCCCGAGGTTCGCCGTCCACGTCATTATATGCAATGCTGTAGCCGGCTAACCGCTTGGTCTGAATAGTTACGGATGGCTCCTTTACAAGTACCATTTCGGCAGCATGGGTGGTCAGCATCCTGAACAGGCCTGCCGAAGCAGCTTTACTGTATTACAGGTTCCAGCAGTATCCTCGGGTTCTTCTGTCAGCCAGCAGAAGTTACCATTTTCATGCTAATCTCCTTGGGTTTAATTCTGGGGAACCCGTAAAATAGGGACATGCTCTGCTCCTTTAGCAGCATCAGTGAACTATAGTCAATGCCTAGTGCAAGAGTCCGTTCTGGTCCACATTCGTATTTATCATATTCCAAAAGGTCACCTCAATCGGCAATCAGAACAATCGGTGCTCTGGTCAATCTGAGGAGCACTCGTTCCAGTTACCTAACATCAAGAAGATGTGAGAGCTGCTTCTGCCTATTTTCTGGTGGGTCCAGAAGATTTTAGCAGAACAGCGGCTATCTGGGTCCCGTATTCCTGAACATCGACCGGCCTTCAGTTTGTTAGGGAAAAGTTTGCGAAAGCGGGGCTTGGGTGCCAATTTCCCTTCAACATTCCTTGCCCTGGCTCTCTCCTCATGGCGGCACAGATGGTTCTTTCCCGCTAGACTGCACGGCGGTACCGATCACCTTAGTAGATGGTTCTTTAGCAGCATTACAGTCAGTTGCCTACGGCGCTGTTGTTGATTGAAAAACCGAAGCTTCAGGCCTGAACTGATGCCATCTTGTTTGTCAGGTTTTTTTGAGGGTTTTGGTCAATTAAAGTCCCACCAGCATAACCCAAAAGGATGGTCCATCAGAGTCTCCATATCAGGATAAGGTTTTATAGAACTACGTGCGCCCGGTAGCCAGAGGAGATTGTACGGAACAATTCAAAAACTACCCACGGCCAAGCAACCACGATACTTGACTTGGCAGGCTTTTAAAGATATACTCTTTACCACCGTCGTTAGTTGGTTATCTAAGCCTAAGGCTGGTCGTCCACTGGAAGCGTATTCGAGCGGCTTCGCGCTTCGGCCATACAAATGAGTCGCTTGTAGCCGCTCATATGTATGGCCGTAGCGCGAAGCCGCTCGAATACGCTTCCAGTGGACGACCAGCCTAAGGGACACCAAGAGGGGGTGACGGATCGATTCTTATTCGATCTTTATTAAATCTTCCTAACATGTTGAAATTCAAATTGACGGTACATCAAGTATGAACTCTTGGATATCATAAAAATTGATAATAGAATGGTCATTGATTAACAAAACTGCCTTTGTCTCAATTTTTAGCATAAATATTTTACATGTTCAATGACTTTATTGCCGTAACTGGATTTAATTGAAATAACATATTATGAATAACATAATATTCAAAATAATTCAATTATCGAAAGAATTGTTTGACTAAATTCACTGTCTATGACTTTCAATTTGCCTCTAAAATATTCGTACAAAAAAAATTAAAAATCGATTTCTCCCAATTAGAAACAAAAAACAAATAACTAAGAAAAATATAATGCTGAAATATAATACTTCACACTGTCGACCCACTCAAAACTACATTTAAATATAGAAAATAAAATAATCTATAAAAGATCCAACCCACAATGTGTTCATTTCAAGCAAAATTTAACAAAAATAAAATTATATACATTAATAATAGTATTAAAAAACAAAAAAAAATAAGAAAAATTTTATGTCGTACAATTAGTTTAAAAATAATAAACAAGCAAGAGAAAAAAATTACACAAAATTATATACGAGAACATAAATGGAAAAGAACAAATTTAAAATATATATTTATCAAGTAATTATTAAAAAGCCAAAAAATTAATTAAATAAAAAAATGCATATTTTTAAAAGCAGTATAACAACTTAAAAAAAAATAATAATGAAAAAATTCGTTTAACAAAAATGTTGTTTTGGTGTACTACATTAGCTACAGGAAATAAATGTATAATGTATGTGTCGTACATATATACTCGAAAGGTATTATTTAAAAGAAAATAAAAAATAATTTGTCAGTTAACCAAAATAAACAATGAATCAATATTTCAAAATGAAAACACACTTGTCAACTGTTATTGAAGAAAAACAAACAAAACCAAAGAAATAAATATAAAACTATAAATTGCACAAATTTTGAAAATACAAAACAATTAACAAGAAGGGTTTTTTAAGTTTTTACATTTTGAAAATATTTTTTTTAATCAAAAAAAAAGAAACAACAATTACAATTTCAATTATTTATTCAATTAATCATTTAGCTTCAATTGTCATTTTTGTGTAGTTGAAAAAATTTTGTTCTTAAATTAAAACAAAAAAAAATAAATAAATAAAGTTTAATCATTTACTATATATATGAAAACCAAAAAAAATTATATGAATGTATGAATGTTTAGAAATATTATTGTTAGAGTGTTGTGTATATGACAAATGTTTATATTTAACGAGAAACAAAAAAAAATATTTATCAATTATTTTAGATATACACTTGTTTTACAATTATTTGACAAATTGTATTCTTAATTTAAGGAAGAGCGTTTTATTGAATTTGTTTTATTTTTTTAATAAATGAGAAAATCCCCAAAATGGTGTCTTTTCACTCTTGGCTCTCCTATCTCTTCCAAGTCCTTTCAGATAACTTCATATAGTCCAGTCAAATGGTTACTTTGGCTAAACATTTTAAATAAACAGCATTTTTTTAATGTGTATGGGGGCTGGTTGGGAATGTAAAACCGAGTTTTCGACCGGGCAAAGTCATCAGTAACATGTGCACGAGGCCTTCTCCTAAGCTCGGGCATCGACGAAGTCAACTCCAGCGACGAAAACGCGGAGGTGACTGTCGTAAGAGCAAAACACCAGAAAAATACTTCAGGTGATACAGATAAACTTGCACCATTGTAAAGCACCGTCCGCTGCACTTTTACTTCCTCTGGCATCAGGCGAAGTCAATGTTGCCCAAGTCCAAGAGCCATGGATTGCTGGTAACAGGATCTGTGGCTTACGGAAACCTAAATTCAATCGCTTTTATACCAAAGGTAAGTGAAAACCCAGAACAGGTATTCTGGTCAAAAATAATATAAGCACCGTTCTTCTCCCTCAATTTAGTGACAAGGGGCCTTACTGTGGTCGAGCTAACCCCTATGCTGAAAGTCGAGTCGTGCTTCGTGACAAGTCGTCTGAGTTGGAAAAAGTGAGATTTCAGTCGAATGACGACTTTCAGAACAGAGGCTTAGAGTGGAAATGCTAAGTTCAGACCGCTGTACTGAAAGTCGTGATTCGACTGAAACGACACTTTCTTTTGCAAACAACTAGTCGCGTCGTCACGACTCGACTTTCAGCACAGGGGCCAGAGTTAAAACAGAAGAAACCCAGGATGGCCTGTTTCTATCCAGCTCACGACGATGACGACACTCTACACAGTAGAGCAGCACGATACACAGTAGAGCAGCACGGACACCAATGATCGAAGTGAAAATATTTTTGGCTAAGTACCAAGCTTTCTGTTTGTAACAAAGTTAATGATGCTATCTTTGTTACCCTTTTATCACCCTTGTCTCAAACTGCCACTCCGACCGAAGATTGGTCTGGAAGGTCTCACACAGGTTCATAGAGTTCCAACTGCAAGACTCTAGCTTAACCCCCCTTCTAAAATAAAAAACCTCAAGAAGACAAATTGGCGTTACTATACATACTAGGCTAATCGCAAGGAACCTTGCCCTAAGCCACCCTGTGTTCCCAAAAACCGGAAACAACTCGACTGCATTTTGGACATTTTCATATTTCTACGCCATAAATAAAGCTTGTCTAAACAGACCGCATAACGAGACTTCCAACACAATTTAACCCCTCAAAAAAGAAATCATTTTGGATAAACTCACCCCGTGCTACGGTGCGCATATCTTCGAATTCGAACATTTCAAACCCAGCAATTAAATGTTTTTTTTTCGACTTTTTTTCTGCGAGTGGTTAAAAACAAAATTCCCACTAAAATATAAATCTTCACACACCACATATTTCACGTACAACAAACCAACAACTGGTGAGCTCAATCCTCTTGAGCATCGATAATCTTGTAGGATAAATCGAAAGGACCAGCCATTGTACATAACGAACTGGTTCAAGGCTCCATAAAACAAATTCAATAATACATTTGGTGTAGATTCGTTTAGGGCCCAAATTGGCCGTGGAATGCCGTATGTCCTCCCATTAAAAATTGTTAAAAATTCTACGGCCATAGTATCGCCGTTAAAAAGTCAAGCGGCCTTGGTTTGCCCACCGTAAGCCCATTTTTTATTTTTCCTCGGGCTGCTATTAGTCGAAGCTGAAGACATGCAAAATGGCAATAAGAAAAACCAAACGTGCCTCCTGGGCTACAATTTGCAGCAGTATAGAGTCCGGATCGGTAGCCTCAACGTTACGTAAAATATTAACTAAAGCGCCAATATTGCTTGGTTGTATACGCAATGAAAACGGAGTTTAGACTGGCTCAAGCAGAGAATCCCTAAATGGACACCCACTTCTCAAGTGGTACTACGGCTGAGACAGCTATTACGATAAACGACATAGTGCCGACACAACTACAGCGCACCCTAAGGTACATCTTGCCGTGGTTTCCACGCCTATAGAGTTTTTTTTAAAGATTTAGGGGGCAACGCAATTTATTTTATTAAATTAAAACACATTAAGTTTTTTTATTAAAATAAAATTATAAACTTTATTAAAATGAATGAAGAGTGAAAATTATACGGTTTATTCCGCGGTCAAGTCAGAACTGAATTTAGTTGTAATAATTTTCTTATCCTAAGGTACCTATTAAGCGAAAGATCAGCAGATTTCTATCTGATTTCCTAGAATTTAGTCTAGCAAGTGATTTAAGATCACATGGAGGAAAATGTGTGTGAAGTGTTTAGTCAACAAATATTGTAGACTAAGAAATATGATTCTAAAGGAACTTATGTGGGAAAGGAAGTTAGTTATGTACATTGTTTGGATGGGGTTTTTGTGGCAAAGGAAATCAGTTATCCTATTTCGGTTAAAAGCTGATTATTTGGATATATAACTCCCCCTTCCTTAAGACTTTCGCTCTCCTGAGCGGAAGGTTTTACTATAATAACTTTTTTATTTTTCATTTTATAAAGCTTTAATATTATTAACGTTATCGAAATACTAATTAATGGTTAGTATGAAAGTAAGATTTAAATATGTAACAATATTATTCTGCTGTCTTTCATATTTAATTTCTGTAATTTCTTTATTATTTTCTATCTGTCTTATATGCAAATCTTCTAGTTTTATTGTCATATTAACATTTTCAATTTTTGTGTGTGTAGGGATTATAACGTTATATTTGAATTCCTTTATTTTATTTGAAAATTTTACATTGTTTATCATGATAGTACAATTATTAAACGAAATTAAATAATTTTTATTTAAAGAATATTCCACTTTGTTGCAATTATTTACTAAACTAGTAATCTTTGCATTTGTAACTAAGATTAGTCCTAGATCTATCTCTGAAGTTTTTATATCAACTTGTTGATTGTTTGAATCTGGAATTGGTATCAGTTTTTCTATACTAATTAGAGCTTGGGATGGTTTTATTACTGTTGTTACCGCTAATATTATTATTAAGATTATCTGAAAAATATTTGAAGTTTCTTTTAATTCGTGTGGGGTGAATTTTCTTGTTTCTACTATCAAATATATTTTGGTTTGTTTTTAGACATTTAATTTTCTTATACCTAGGTAATTCCTTATATCTTAATGCTATGGGGTTTTTGATAAGTATTTCCGTATCATTTGGAAGAACAAACTCTTTCCTATTCTTGTTCAGTTTCTCTATAATTTTGCTTTTCTTTTCTTGAATTCTATTTCTTATGGCTTCGAAATCCATAATTTTCCCATTAATAAAATCTAAAGGTTTTGTTTCAGTTATTGTATGAATTGAATTGTTGTAGCATTCTACAGCTTTTATTATTTTACTTTCTATGTCTAACTTAGGGTCTGTTACATGAAGAATTCTGATATGTTCATTTATTGTACCATGGACTCTTATGACTTCGAGGAGAAGTGCTTGTACTATTGTAACACTATTTCTATCGCTTAGTTTAGATATATAGAGGTGTTTGGTAAATCGGTCTATTGTTGTTAGAAAAACTTGTTTCTTTAGATAAAACACATCCGCATGGACGATTTCATTGGGTTCGGATGGTGTTTCCGATAACTGATATTTATGTAGAACTGGACTTCTATCATATTTTCTAAGGTTACATACTTCACAATTGTTTATATATTTTTAAATATAATCTTTTATTTTGGGATAGTAATATAATTCTTTAATTTCCAAGAAGTTTTCAAGAATACCTCTATGATTGGTACTCTCGTGAATTTCTTTAATTTTTTCCATTAATTTACTCTCATCATCTATATTCTCTGCCCTTTTGGAACATTTTACAAATTTAATCCTGGGCTCGTTGCCAAAGAGGCTTACTATTCTATTTTGTAAAATTGAAAACTCATTATAATCTAACTCTGAATATATTGCTGTTATTCCTTTTTTTATCAATCTTCTTAAAAGATCGTTAAGGTAATGCTCGTTTTTTAAATCTTCCCTAGAGATCAATATGATTCTGTATTTTTTTATATTTTGTTATTAATTCTTCCTGTTTTTCTTTGACCAAATGTATTTGTGTAAGGTATTTATTAACAATGGTACTTACAATTGGAATGTGGTCGCCCAAATTTTCGACACCACTATGGATTGTAGCAGCATTGCTTTCGTTATCGGAGGGGTTACCATTGTTATTTTCTAAGGTATTAATTTCATTATTATTTATGTTGATCCTACTTAGAAAATCAGCTACTCTATTTTCTTTCCCCTTAACATAATTTATTTCAAAATCAAACTCGTTCAACTTTATCTTCCATCTTTGAAGCTTTGAGTTTGGTTCCTTTAAGGAATTAAGCCAAACTAAAGGTTGATGGTCAGTTTTTACTGTAAACTTGACTCCGTACAAATATGGGCGAAAATATTTGGTGGACCATACAATTGCTACGAGTTCCTTTTCGATAGTACTATATTTAATCTCATGCTCGTGAAAGATACTGGGTGGCCATTTTGTGACAAAACGGCTTCAATAGCATATTGGCTCGCGTCTGTTGTTAACGTAAATTTTTGATTGAAATTAGGGTACTTTAACACCGGATCCTTGGTCAGTATTTCCTTTAGTTTTTCGAAGGCCGCGATATAATTTTTATCGTTTATATTGATTTTTCTATCTTTCTTTAAGCATTGAGTTATTGGTTGAGCTATTTTCGCGTAGTCCTTGATGAACTTGCGATAATATCCGGTGACACCCAAAAAACTCTTTAGTGCTTTCCGATTCGTGGGAATTTTTAATGATTTAATTATCTGAATTTTACTAGGGTTCGGTTTGATGCCTTCACTAGTAAGAAGATGGCCTAAATATTCTGATTCCTTAGAGAAAAATACGCACTTATCGATTTGTATTTTTAAATCGGATTCACGCAACTTCTGAAAAATTCTTTTAACAGCTTCCACATGCTCTTGAATAGAGGTGCTAAAGATAAGTATATCATCGAGATATACTACACAATTGATATTTATAAATTCCCTTAATACATGATTAATCATTCTTTGGAATGTCGCAGAAGCATTCTTTAGCCCAAATGGCAAATGGGGGTCGAAAATGCAGTTTTTGCTTGATCTTTTGCATCAACTAGGATTTGATGAAAGCCCTTACCCAGATCGATTGTAGTGAAATATTGGGCCTTACCTAACTTGTCAAAAAGTGACTCGATATTAGGTATAGGGAACTTATCATCAATAGTTATATCGTTAAGTTTCCTATAATCCACAACAATTCTCCATTTCTGTTTGCCAGATTGATCCAATTTTTTTGGAACAACCCAGATTGGAGAATTGTAAGAAGAATTACTTGGTTTTATAATACCTTGAAGTAACATCTCCGAAATTTGTTTTTCCACTTCTTGTTCGTGGACCTTAGGAAACCGATATATTTTGGAGTAAACAGGCTGGCTGTGTTTTGTTATAATCTGATGTTTGATCGCAGTTATACTGTTTAGTTGCTGCCCTTCTTGAAAAAGTAAATCCTTATATTCTATCAAAAGTTTCTTTAGGACATTGTATTCTTCTTTATTGAGGTGTTCGACGTTTATAAGATTAAAAATATTTTCTTTACTAAGATCAACATAATATAGTTCGTAAATTCCGTCATAAGCGCAAGACTCCTTAAATTTAGTCCTTTTATTCCTAATTTCTAAGTAGTTTTCACCTAGATCAATTTTTGCACGTACTTTGGTCAATATATTTTTCCCTAATAACGCGTTAAATTTTTGTTTGCTTAGGTCTAATAATTTCCATGTCATCGTAGCTTCATGGTTAAATTCTTTTGGTACTTTTGTAATTTTTTCGTGTGTTATTTCACCGTTGTCTAATAGAGTTGATATTTTGATTGGTTTTTGCAATTGTATAGGATTTATATTAGGAAACAATTTGCTATCCATTACTGAAATTGTTGCCCCAGTGTCTATTAAACAATCTACTTTGTTATTATTAATGGAGAGTTCTACTACGGGTAATGTGGTATCTGAGGCGGTGGTTGAAAATTTTTCTTCTACATTATTAACATCTACATCCATTGATTCATAATTTAGTTTGGGCCATTCCATTCTGTACGTACCCCACTAGCGGAACAGACTATCAGCCTTCCGGACGAAGGCAAGAAGGTCTTTAATTGGCGAAGCCAGGGAAGTCATCTCTTGTTGGATCACCGAAGTCAGCGTTCTGTTGTGGTAGTATTGGATGGAATTCGGTGAAATAAAACCGCGTTTTCACGTTGTCAGTTCTTTCACTCTTCTCTCTAGTGTCTTTCCAACGAAAACTTGCTGTCCGACATTGCCTGTTAAAGCTATGTATGCTGTTCCTAAGTACGGCGGTCAAGAAAATGTTCCCCATATAAAGTGTATGTAAAAAACGCCTAAGTAATCGGTCAAGAAATGCTATAGGAATTTTTGCTCAAGAAATTTCTGTACCTAGTACGCTGTTCGCTCAAGAAAAATGCTAGTACTATTCTGACACATAGATGGATCCTTTTCCTAAGGCGGTTAAGAAAAAATTGGAAAGACCATTTTTTCTTGACCGAAGTTGACATTACGAGATTGAACGGAAAGTAGATTTGGCGTTTTCACTAACGTGTACTAATAATAATAACGAAGATGCCAGCAAAATTAAAAGAGACTGTTCATCCAACATTTTAGAAAAATTTTATTTACATATTTTATAATACTCAAAAAAAATTTCCGCAATGATGTCAAATGTCAATTTTGAACACGGAAAAAAATCATCGCATAACTTGTCGAAATTTTCTGTACCGGGGTCAAGAAATAATAAGAGCATTTTTCTTGACCGCCGTACTTAGGAACAGCATACATAGCTTTACAGTACAGTTCAGTACTGCTAACAGTACAAATCGGCTTTACCTATAAGCGCTAGTCTTTCACAGAAAAACAAAAACCGGAAAACTTTGCCATAATAATGCTGGTTGAAACATTTGATAGAGAAATTTCTGACTGCAATACTGCGAAAACTGTCGATTCGATTTTTCTAGAAGTGAACTTTAAACTTTGATAGTCAAGTTTGGTGTAACTTAAAAACTACACACTTTCGAGAACGAATCAAAGACTGCGAAAAATTTCATGAAAAAAATCCTTTGATACCTACTATCAGAACTAGTCAAGGACTTGTAAGGAGGTAAAACAAGGATTACACTCGGTACATACTACACAGCTTCCCAAACAACTCCTTTGTTATCCGAAAAGACTAACTGTATGAGTTAGTCGACGACTGTAGAGAGGGCCTCTCGAGACCGTACTCCCTAATAGGCGCTGGTATATGTTTGTACAATAAATAATCTCTTCTACCAAATAAGTAGGACAAGTCTTTACACTCGAAAATAAATGGTAAAAATATTTAATTACGCGCCCATTGTGAGTGCAAATAATTTAAAGGCAAATCCTGTAATTAATTTCCAAACAACATAAAACTTTCTACAACAATTAGACTTGGAACACCCTTAAAGCCGCATCGTTACAAAATATGTGGTCAACCCTCGGATATCCCTAATTGTCATGTTAGCTTTCATCATCATTTGACCAATTTACCATCGTATCTGTACCCCGCTGAATTATGCTACCAATTTCAAGGATAGAAATTCCTATCAAAAGTTTCCATCTCATATCCTTTATGCTAAGCCCTCTGCCTTATGGGAAAAATTATGTGTTCGGTGCGTGCAGTCACATTATTTTGATACATCGCACGCTATAAACAGGATTCAAAATGAGCTTTTCCTCTCTGGAAGGCTCCTGCCACCACCCCGCCATATATCATCTCGCACACAGCACCTTTTGCCGGCGAGAAAATCGATATTTGAGCCTCATGAGCACCTGTTCGTAAGAGCATCCCTTTTGTAAGCCTCAAACATTAGGCGGGCGCTTACAATTTAATTCTAGAATTTTACAGTTTTCGTATATTTACCTAAAAAATTGCCTGTGCGAGAGGTGCAGCAGCGATATGGTGTGGCGTGGCATGGCGCGAGTGTATAGGATGTGGGCCATGTAGTCCTCGCCCTAATTTATCACCGTCAAAAGTAATTTGGAAGAGGAAGCTATTTTGATAAGGCTCGGCATCCTTCGTTTCGGTAAATTTGATAAAGTTTTTACAGGTTCGGGGATAGCGGACGACAGCGCAGGGTGGGGGTGGGTGTGGGCGGATGGTGGGAGTTGCGAAACGGAAAGAAGAAATGAACCTGATGTAAATGATGGAATCAGAAGTTTTGTTTATGTCAAAAGTATACAGGTTGAGCGGAAACCTTTAAAATTTACCAGTTGTGGATTGACTGAGAAAAGTGGGGCCCGGGCAGAAATATTACACATTCGTGAAGAGTTTCGTAGAGCTAGAACCTTGATGAAAACAAAATAAAAACACGTATGGCATACCTTGAACCCCTTTTGCAACTTTGTTCTTCATTTTATTGAAAGCGAAATAAATGTTTGATATTTAATTCGTAAGGACTCCCACCTGACCCCATTCACTCACCTTCTGCTCGGCTACGGTACCCTCTCCTCATGTACATTTCTACTTTTTGTTTTGATATGGGACACAATTTTGAAGTTCAGTCAACATTTCGTGATTTGATTGCCTCTCCCAGAATTATTTATTGGCCATAGCAGATCCTGGCTTAGGGGTAAGCTAGTTTCACCATCTGAAAATTTTCCCTGGAGGCGTCTGATTAAAACTTCTTGATCTGACGTAATTAAATTGTTCTCGCATAAAAAGATAATCCCGTGATTACACCAAAAGTCTCAAGATAAACACGAAAGCTCTTTTGCCGCCTTAAGCTTGCAATTTTCAATTAATTTAAAATCACTTTCCGCGTCCCACGCCAGAGCGGAGTAAGCGCAACCTTCAGCTACTCCGCTACCCCCTCAGCGGCGTAATTTTATGACTGCCGTTCATACAGATTGATTTGTGACCGTCTATCTGACAATAAAAAAAATACAGATTGATTGCATCGCTTCGATTGGGAAAATATGATGTAGAGAACTCTTTGACGAAAGTCGTCGTTCGGCTGAATGGCCAACCTTCGCCTATTGAACAAGTGTCAAAGGCGATTATGTTGAATTGTCGAAAGCTATTGAATTTTTCGGATAACTATGTCCGATTGCCGGCACAATTCCGACAATTGTCTGTAATTACATCAATTGATTTATTACTGCGGATTAATAAAGAAGTCGAATCGCGTGTGCGGATATTTATCACTTTTATGGGGTTTTTGGGGGTGAATAAGGCGGTTTTTTGCACAGAATTCTGTACAAGGCAATTATTGTATTACGTGTAAGTAATTGTTCGATTAAGTGAGTACTTATTCTATTGACTTAAACACTATTATTTAATCTTTGAAATTAATTGGGAAACAGCACGCTTAGTGCTCCAGTGCAGCAGAAAGGGTCCATAATATTAAATCAATAAATAATAATAGGTTACCACCCAGCATCCTGAAACTGTTAGGAGCCCTGCAGTTTGGCTAAATTACTCTGGCAAGTTCCGGACGTTGAAGGTCACGGAGCCCATCTGCTTGACCTATTTCTTACTTCCCATCCAACTCGATACTCCGTCGAAGTTAGCTCACCCCTTGGCAACTTGGACCACAAACTAGTCAGAGCTAATTACCCATATCCATCCATCTTCTACTGCAACCAACGCAGTTCCTAAAAAACTGTTTGGCACTATGGGAAAGCCAACTGGTTTGGACTTATTCGCTTTTTCCAAGCCACCGACTGGAATTTGTGTTTCTGCAGTGCCAGTGCGAACTATGCCGCCCTCTGTATTGCTAAAATAATACGGGCTGGAACGTGTTTGTCCATTCCTCACTCCACCATATATATAAAGCTTAGGCCAAATAGATGGTTCAATGAGAAATATAGGAACGCAATTCAAGCTAAGGAAGTCGCGAATAGAGCGTACAGACGTTCACCAAAAGAGTAATTTCGACGTGAGTATATCAAATCGAGAAACTCCTAATTCCATCATCAGAAAGATCAAAGCATCATTTGACGACAAGTTGAGAAGTAACATCCTCAACACTCACGTAGGCAGCAGAAACTTCTGGTCTTTGGTAACTTCCATCAAGAAGAATTTTACCTCCTCTTCAACCCCTCCATTCATTAATGGAAAGAGGTGATAACGGAAAGCAAATCCAAGGCCGATTTATTGGCATCTTTGTTCGCCTCAAATTCTTCTCTACACGAATCTGATGCGTCACCACCGGTCCTCGATCGCAACGCCTATTCAATGGACGGAATTTTCTTCAGGATACGAGAGGTGTTTAAATGTCTCAAGGAACCAGTCAATAGGTTTGAGAGAAAAGTTCTTGGGTGCGTAATAGGCTCTAAGAGAGTCATTTTTGACGATTCAGAACTCTCATCTGCAATAAAAATTAACAGACTGTCTTGCCGGTCATGTAATCAGGATGGAGGACAATCGTATCCCCAAACGGGTTATGGTATCAAAAATTTCGGGAATTAGACCAGTAGGCAGACCCATGAGGAAGTGGATAGTCTCTGTGACGGCTGACGCAGAGGCAATGCTCCACATCGGGAACAGGAGACATGCTGCAAGAGATCGCCAAAAACATCTCACATAATTAATGGACGACCCCTTACTTGTTTGAAATTGCTTTATAAATTCAGAAATCAATATCTCGAGATTAACGGCAATACACCAGTGGATCCGATCTGGTCTAGCTCGTACTAAATTTGTATGAATTTTAAACATTTCTCTTATCATCTTAGTCATCCGATTGACCAGTGCTGTGACGTCAAAAGAAGAAGTTGTAAAGAATTTATTAATTATAGAAGTTATCGGATTTGTTAAACAATAACAGGTTATATTAAAAGTATCAACAATAATTGGAATTATTAACATGTAAATCATTTGGAACGGAAATTTTAGAAGTTTATTTCCTTCAACAAGTATACAACACTAGAAAGGGGCCGTCTTCTTTAACAGCAAAGATAGTTGTGTCTGTCAGAAAGTCGTAATATCCACAGGCTCAATAGCAGTCACAACAAGAATTGCAGACGCGATTGCATCGGTAACTGTGAAACAGTGTTTATCGATTGGATATCAATCTTCGGCATATCTGCTTTGCCTCAGATATCCGAGAGACCATTGTCAATACTATTAAGCCCGATTTACATGCCAGTCAAAGCGAAAGTGTACTTTGAAGCTCTTTTATGTAGTGATGAGCAAGACTGGACTGCTCATCACTAAGTGCCAAAAGTCTTACAGGGATGAGCGAAAAGTCTTGTCTTGCCCATTTAGCAAGACCAAGACAAGACTGCAAGACTTTCTGCAAGACTTTTTGCAGGACCTTTTGCTCATCACTGCAAGACTTTTGGAACTTAGTGATGAGCCAAAAGTCTTGCTATCTTGATCTTTCACTCTTCTGTAGTCATGTCTTGTCTTGGTCTAGCTTTGGTTTTGCTAAATGTGCAAGCAAAGGCAAAACTGCAAAACCAGTCTTGCTCATCACTACTTTTATGGCACAGAAATTTGTATGCTTTTTCTCTGTTGCACGAAAATTCCTAAATTTACGTTTCATCGAAGACAGCAACCAAATCTGCAAAAGAAAGACAAGTACTCAAATATCTCGATACGGTAAAAGCAATATGATCGAATATCCAGAACTATTTAACTCTCCTTAGTTGAATCTGACCCCTTCATACATTACAGGAAGGTCTTCGATCAGCATGCACCTAAAATCCTCGATAGCACTCCGATATCGAACTTTATTACTTCATTCCTGATTCCTTACCAAAACACAAAAAAAAACAATAAAGGCGAAATATGAACCGACTCATCGGTCAAAGGTAACTCCAGACAAAATCTCTCCTCTCACAGCTTTGTAAAATAACTGGAATACCAGCAAAACTTATATCCTTTGAAAGGAATACCTGAAGAAAATATTAGGAACAAAAGGAAAACAAAGCAACAACTTGTAAAAGACCGAGTAAACAAAATTTCCTTAAAAGAATGCAATAGAATCGGTCAAAGAAAACTTGGAAAGAAGCTTTCTGGCTCAACCTTACCCTTTTTTACCTTTGATTCCTTCAACAAAATCTCTCATACACAAGCCCCAATCTGAAATAATTTTAAGAACAGACATCATTCGGTCACGCCCTGCTCGCGTCCGTATGTCCTACGTCAAGGTGTGGTGGGTAGCGTATGCTACCCGAGAACGAAAGTCCCGTCGTATAGTGAAACCATGACTGAAATGTAAGCAGGAGTATTCAGATAGGTCGACTTTAAGTTAACCAAGGATCGAATGAATTTTTTATCTTCTACATTTTTAGAAATCCTTCCTGCAAGGACTCAGTCATCTGAAAAGTGAAAATGTCATCCTGTCATCCGAATGAAACAGAGTAGCCAAATGGAGATGTGAATGGGGAATGCAGGATGATTTCCACTTTATCTGGTGTTGGTAGGGGGCCCTGAATGGGGTTCAAGCTGCTTCCCTTATCAAGATTCAATTAAATGCAAATTTTCTCTCTCTCGATCCCAGAATTTCTGAGATTTCGTTGGGCTTGAGAGGTATTCTTGAAACGCTTCCTTTCTTTAATACAGTTCGAAAAAAAGGTCAAGGTAACATTTTACTGCCAATTGAGTATACTGAATGGAAGATTTAAGCTAAGACTCTTTAATATATCTTCTTTTTTCACTTAATAGTGGATTTATGACGTGCAAAAATAGAAGTGTGCTTCAGCGCTGTCGTATTCCATTGAAAGCTAGTCGGTGAGATTACATGCGACTGAACTAGGGATAATTTTTCTTCTTACATTTTTTTGGGAGAGGTATTAGGTACAAGGAGTATCCCGGGGGAAAAGTGGATCTATTGTACCATTAGAAGTCCCATTAACGAAGTTTTTTAAGCCAGACCGCTTTCGTTTTATCGAACAATGAGACCTGAAGTTCTCGGTGTATTTCATTCCTCTTCTTCTTTCTTCTTTGATCCGTTAACTGGCGGTCCGAGCGGGACGTCCCCGCAACGGATACGCTGCTGTCGGTGCCGCTGGGTCATTAGAGGTCGATAATCGAGGGCACTAACTTATTGGTGACCCAACATCTGATTCTGGGCCGATAAAAGCTCTCTCTTTAGCCGTGAGGGCTGACCCATCATC
Organism: Thereva unica; assembly: GCA_949987705.1. NCBI lineage: Eukaryota > Metazoa > Arthropoda > Insecta > Diptera > Therevidae > Thereva > Thereva unica. The sequence goes on along the minus strand of OX465283.1, from coordinate 121,130,715 downwards.
AGGTAGCTGCTACAATAGCTTACATACCTGTGTCTCAAAGACCCATTTTATAGTGCCAAGCCCATCAACGTTACACTAACTAATTTGAGCTTGGCACTACCGGACTTTATAGTTGAGATTGCTCTCGTTGTTGGATATATTTTTCGTGTCGAACGTTGATAATGTATTATTTCATAATCAGATTAGCCCACCTAGTTATCTCGATCATGCCATCCTGTATCTATCTCTAAATTTCAGGGTCAGAAACACTCAGCAGAAATTCTTTTCCTATCGCGATTATAAATCTATCAATATCCCTACACTACTGCATCAATGTTCCGCTCTACCTTGGGATCGAATTTATCGCCTCCCTGACATAGACAACCAAGTAGAGCATTTCCGCTCGCTGTGTGATCATCTTCACGAATCTTTTGCACCAGTGAAAACAAAACGCGTATCTCCGTCTACCTCCTTGGTTTTCCCCTCAAATAAACCGACTTATCTCTGAGAGAGAATTTTTGTTTAGAAAATACAAGAAAAACAAAACTGTGGTGAATTTAAATGCCTACAAAACCATCAGAAACTTAGTAACTTTCACCATTCGGAAAGCAAAAGCACAGTTCTACTCATCTAAGCTTAGCCCTAATTTACCTGCTAAGAAACTTTGGAAAAACATTAAGCAACTTGGGATTTGCGGTGATGAAGGTGAAGCCCAGATTAACCTTAGCGCTGATGAACTAAATAATTATTTTATCACCCCAACGAATATACGCGAGGTGCCCTGTTGCTCAAGCGCAAATGATAGTAATACTGGGGCGGGTTCGTGTATGGCGAACGACGATAGTCGAACGAAAAAAAATTGAAGTCGAAAAATTTTTGGCGACGAAAATTTTAGCGTTCGCGTAAGTCGAAAGAAAATTGTTCGTGTTCTAATGCAGAAACTCGATAGCCCAAGACCTTTCGAGTGCCTTTCGTCGGCTTCAGGCGAAAATTTTCAATTTTTTCGACTTACGCGAACCCGAGACGAAAAAAATTTTTCGTTTTCGACATACACGAACTGGCCCCTGGTCTTTTCAGCTTTCGTAATGTGGATCACGCTGAAGTTTATAAAGCCTTTTACTCTATTAAATCTGATTCAGTCGGTCCAGACAATCTCCCACCCATCTTCCCAAAGTTAATTTTTCCTGTTATCCTCCCCTATATCACCCACATTTTCAATAGCTGCCTGACAAAATCTTCCTTTCCGCTTCAGTGGAAAAGAGCAAAAGTTATCGCACTACCAAAATGCAAATCTCCGAATGGTCCCGCTGATTATCGTCCTATAAGCATATTATGTTTCTTAGGCAAAGTACTGGAAAAACTAATGTCGTGGCAAATCGAAGGACACTGCGAAACGTGGTCCCTGCTGTCGCATGCTCAGTCTGGTTTCCGCAAAAGGAGCAGTTGTGAAACGGCTCTACTGAAAGTAACCACTGATCTGCGAATGGCTCTTGATTGTAATGACATTGCTTTTCTTGTACTTCTTGACTTCAGTAAAGCATTTGACAGTGTCAGCCATAAGCTTCTAGAAACTAAGCTAATAGACCACATGCGTTTTTCAACCTCAGCTGTTTCTTTAATTCGTGATTACCTACATAATCGATGTCAAAAAGTATGGTTACAAAACTCAGTTTCGGATCCTCTACCAATCACGCGCGGTGTTCCCCAGGGTTCCATACTAGGGCCGTTACTTTTCACTATGTATATAAATGATCAGTCAGTCGGTGGTCAGTCATCAGCGGAATAGGGGGAATAACATGTAGCATAACATGCACGTGCCGTAACTATTTGGGACTGATGGAAGTGCGATCATAACCTCCTAGCGGTGGCCACTGGTAACTATTCTATGAGAGAGGATAGGCTAATATGATCGGGCTAGTCCCTTCCAAGTAAGGTTGGCGTGAGGCTAATAACCTCACCCGTAAAAAACAATTATTACGGAACGAGCAACATGCCTCGGATACTGGAATAAACGACGACGACCACGGCAACGAAAAAGGCAAAACGATTTACGAATTTTTTCATGGAACGTTTGAACTCTGTACAGAACTCGAGCTTCAAAACATCTAGCCGATACCCTGTCAAAGTATAAAGCTGACATTACCGCCATTCAGGAGATGAGGTGGACAGGGAATGGTGTTTTGCAAAAACCTGAGTATGACGTATATTACAGCTGTCATACAAAACACCATGTTCTAGGAGTAGGTTTTATGGTTAGCAAAAGAATGAAGCCTACCATTATCGGCTTTAAAGCAATAAACGAAAGGCTATGCTCCCTTCGTGTGCGAGGTAAATTTAAGAACATCAGCCTCATAAACGTTCACGCACCTACAGAAGAGTCCCCGGATGATGATAAAGAAGAATTCTTCGAATTAGTTGAACGGGAACTTAATGCCTGCCCCAGGTATGATGTAAAAATCATACTGGGAGATCTGAACGCCAAAGTAGGCCGGGAGCCCATATAAAGGCAATATGTCGGCAACCACAGCTTGCATGAAAACACTAATGACAATGGACAGCGAGTTGTAGAGATGGCAGCAAGTAAGAACTTGGTCGTTGCAAGTACTAGATTTGCGCGTAAAGATATCCATAAAGCCACCTGGGTATCTCCTGATGGAGCCACTCGCAACCAAATAGATCATGTGTTGATAGACCGCCGCCACCTTTCGGGTCTGATGACGGTACGAACGTACCGAGGTGCCAACTTCGACTCGGATCACTATCTTGTTGGTATGGTGCTCCGAGAGCGCATTACAACGCTGAAAAGCTTTGTATCCGCTGATCAGGCTCGAATCAACACAGCTGCACTACGCAATGAAATGGCCAGAAACAGCTACGGTCATGCATTAGAACACGCCCTAAGTCCTGGGGATGAGATGCCGGGCGTTGAAGAGAACTGGACCCGCCTTAAAAATACTGTCATTAGTACTGCTGATTCCATCTTAGGCAGAAGTCGTAAAGATCGGAACGACTGGTTCGATAATGAATGCAAGCTGGCAACTGAACGTAAGAATGCTGCGTACCGAGCCATGCAGCAGTCTCAGAGAACAAGGGCACGCGAAGAGAACTATAAAGAGCTCAGAAAAGAAGAAAAGAGAATTCACAGACGGAAAAAGGAAGCCTGGGAAAAAAATCTCGTCTGTGAGCTAGAACAGTACAGAGAACGACGGCCGCACCAGGCGCGGGAGTTCTACCAAAGAGTCCGCAGTATGACGCAATTCACACCACGTTGCACATACTGCAAGGACAAAGAAGGGAATCTGATCACCGATCCTAAAGGCATGTTGGAGCGATGGGAAGAGCACTTTCATGAATTGCTAAATGGCGAGCTAACTGAGGATTCGGAGGCTCCACCAATATCTGATGACAATGCTATGCTGCCGCCACCAAGCATAGAAGAAGTTAGCAGAGCCATCAGCCGGCTCAAAAACAACAAGGCCTCGGGTGCAGACGGCATCGCAGCGGAGCTGGTTAAATATGGAGGGCCTACATTACACCAAGCGATTCATGAATTAATTGTGCAAGTATGGGAGCAGGAAGTGATGCCAGAAGACTGGAGAAAAGGCATCCTCTGTCCGGTACACAAAAAAGGAGATATCACAGCGTGCACTAATTATCGCGGTATAACGTTGTTGAGTACCGTGTATAAGATATTCTCCGCTCTCCTACAAAACAGGATGGCCCCATACGCCAGAAACTTCATAGGCCATTACCAGTGTGGCTTCAGCCCAGGCAAATCAACGACTGATCAGATTTTCACCTTGAGGCAGGCTATGGAAAAATGTCTAGAGTTTCAAAACTCAATTCAACACCTCTTCATAGACTTTAAAGCCGCCTATGATAGCATAGCCAGGGTAGAACTCTACAAAGCCATGAGAGAATTCGGCATCCCCAACAAACTGACAAGACTATGTAGGTTGACCATGATCAATGTGTCAAGCCAAGTAAAGGTATCCGGAACACTGTCCAGACCAATCAACATCTATAATGGACTCCGACAAGGGGACGGTCTGGCCTGCCTCCTTTTTAACCTGGCGTTGGAGAAAGTGATCCGAGATTCGGGCGTGACATCTAGGGGTACAATCCTCCACAAGTCCACCCAATTACTGGCTTACGCAGACGACATTGACATCATTGGAAGAACAACAACAGCTGTACAAGAAGCTTTCACTCAGATTGAGCAAGCGGCAGGAAATCTGGGACTGCACATTAACGAAAGCAAAACAAAGTACATGGTGGCCTCGTCTGGAAGAACACCTAACATTGGTCCCACAATCAAGGTAGCGGAACACGAGTTTGACGTGGTAAAATCATTTACCTACCTTGGGTCAATAGTAGCAGCCGACAATAGCATGGAACCAGAAATACGCGCACGACTGCTAAAAGCCAACAAAGCCTACTATAGTCTGTCAAGGCTCTTCAAATCCAAATATCTAACCATAACGTCTAAACTTTTACTATATAAGACGATGGTCTTACCCGTTCTCACATATGCATCCGAAACGTGGGTGCTTAGCAAAAAGCACTCAAACCTCTTGGGCGTGTTTGAGAGGAAAATACTTCGGAGGATTGTTGGCCCCGTATGTGAGGAAGGACGATTCCGGAGACTCTACAATGACGAGATCTACGAGCGCTATCGCGACATAGATGTTGTGAAGAAAATAAAGCTCGGTAGGCTCCGGTGGGCAGGGCATCTAGCTCATATGAGTGAAGATAAGCCTGCTCGGAAAGTTCTCTGCGGTAAGACCTATGGGGTGCGACAGCGAGGGAGGCCCAACCTTCGCTGGAAGGATGGCGTGGACCAGGACGCTCAGAGTTTAGGGATGCCAAACTGGATGACATCGGCTCAGAATCGGGACCGGTGGAGAGAACAGTTGCGCGAGGCCAGGACCGGATCCCGGTTGTAGAGCCGTTAAAGTAAGTAAGTAGTATATAAATGATCTCAGCAGTGCTGTGACTAACTGTAATCTGCACATGTATGCTGATGATGTCCAAATTTATTTAAACAGTCCTATTGGACTGGTAGAAAACTGTGTATATAACATCAATTGCCGATCTCGAACGTATTTATCACTGGTCTCTATCCAACCACTTGCTACTAAATGCCTCTAAATCCTGTTGCATTCCAATGTACAGAAGTCCATTAGATTTTTCTTTCCTTCCACCCATTGTCCTCATGAGCACGCATTTGCCTTTCCAATTACGAGTCAAAAATCTAGACGTCTACCTGAACTCGCAATTAACCTGCTGTGATCAAGTTACTCATACTCTATCCAAAAGTTATGGCACATTGCGCCGCCTGTGGCTATACGCCTCTATTCTGCCCATGGAAACTCGATCAAAGCTAATCAAAACTTTAATTTTACCATACTTCACTTACGCCAGCCTGGTCTTTCCCTCACATGATGCCTCATGTCGCGATAAACTGAGCGTAGCCTTTAATGATTGCACACGGTTTGTTTATAATCTTCGTCGATTTGACCATATTAGCCCATATCGTTTCTCCGTTCTGGGATGCACACTTGGTGAGTATTTATCCCTCAAAGCAATGTTGTTTGTTTACAAACTCATACACTCTGACCGTCCATCATATCTCCATGAGTATCTTCGACTTGGCCGCGCGACTAGAAGAAAACTACTTATCCCACCAAGATTCTCCCATTTAATTGCGCAGAAATCTTTTTTTGTTCATTCTATTCAGCTATGGAACAGTCTACCTGCCGACATATGTACAGAGTGCGGGGTCTTTGAGTGTGTTCAGGAAACGTCTCCTTGGTCACTTGACTAGTCAATAATATTCTTTCAATCTCAATTCTTTCATTTTCTTTTTTTTCAAATTCACTTTTCTTCTTTTTTTTTATTGCTTTGTTTCAGTTTTTTGTTGAATATTTTATGTTAACTATTTAACTTTATATACACAAATAATACTATCTCCCTTTATCTATTTTTAAGTACATACGTTTTTAGCGTCATAAGATTATTGTAATCTTGATGTACAGTACTACAATAAAGTAAAATGAAATGAAATGAAATGAAAGATCGCCTTAGTTGCAGTTTTTTGCCAAAAATCTTAAAAAAATTAAAAACCATAAAAAAAATTTAAAAACCAGAATTTAAATGATTGGATATTGTAAAGAGAGCCTTAGAGCATACGGAAAAAAATCAGGACCAACATGGGAGTTTTTCTTTTGGCGCAGTAACAAATTTAACTTTTTAAATTCACTTAATTGCAAAATTCATTATGCAAAAACTATTTGACCGACCGTGATCGGGTTTTGGATATAAGTTAATCACGCCTTTAACTATCTAATTCCAAAATTAAATTGGAAGATAATGGTCTCTCCTTTCCTTGTGCTAACTTTAAAGTGAGGTACTTTTTTTTCGCGGTTTTCGGCTATTTTGCAATGCAAAAATACAAATTTCAAAAATCCACCTTAGGGTAAGTTTTAGCAAATCTAATAACGAACAAAACATGCTCAACAAAATTTTTCGCCTAGAAGCCTTCGTTAAGAGATATTTAACAAGAAAGGCCAAAAAACAGGGAATTTTTAGTGAACTTTTCAGTTTTTGGGCTACCAAAAGTTTTCCTGGGAGTTTCATGCTTGCGCACCCCCTAAATATTGTTGAGGATATCATTTCTGACCGATTCCACCAAAAAAGTCCGTTACATCACGCCAAAACCACTGGAAATGCTCCAGCGCCCGGACTATAATTGGTATTGTAAACATTACCTTAATACTGTGTCTAGAAAATAAAAAAAAATATTAATTTTTAATCATTTTCATATAAGCATACCTTAACTTTTGCACGACACCGCATATTCTGGACCACAGACTATTATTACTTAATGTTACCACAAACGCCTGAATAAACAAAAACCCGTACAAAGCCCGTGCGAGCTCATCTTCTGTGGTCTAATAGCCGCACATTAAATGTCAGCCTCAAAAATAGACTTGTATCAAAAATTCATTAGAATAGACAACCTTGAATTAACCTCACCTTTGATTTCCGAGACTTCATGTCGCAGAGTCTTCTCCCAAGCTCATCCCACCGAGAAAAACTGGATAATTTCGTGACCATTCAAGAAATAACCGCGGTTCTTACGGCTATGACTCAATCGTGCTTTCTGCTGCTCTACGCTACATGGAGTGACACTACTAATGAAAATGAGTACACGAGTGACAAGTCACCCACCTCGGTTCTTTCTACCTGGGAAATGTGTGTGCAGCACGTGCTTTTACTTTGAGAATATTCTAAAAAGCCTCTCCCATCGCCGCTGGGGCCCCCCGCTTTTTGCAAAGGTCCACGTTCACTCTCTAGTGTCTCTGCACGAGCAGTAGACCCACCCACACTGGAAGCCAAAGGTTTCTCTCAATCGCCAAAGCAGAGTGGCGGGGGAGGACGCGGAGTGATACGAGCTTAGACAACCGATTACCGCGAATTATGTGGGGCAACAGAGCAGTCGGTGGAGCACTTGCCTCGCCCGTACACGTTGGGGTCAGCCAGAGAACATCGGTCGAAACGTTTGCTGGACGACTGACTGCCGAGCCCCAGTGTTGCCACTTTCGGTGATGGGTGCCAAGCATTTAATACTTTTGTGGCTTTTTGGGATTATTTTCGGAAATTGGATACCATCTCAGAAGTTTGTTTTCTTAACTAATTAATAACTCAATTTTAATCTAGGGATGATTAAGTATAGTGGTGTTTACTTAGGTTACACTAGACCCGGAAACCCGATCCTTGACCAGCTTAAATGTCCTTTTGCATGTCCTGCATACACTTCTGTCGCAAACACAACACTTCTAGTCATTTTCGATGGCTTACTTCTGTTTTCTGGTGATTGCTACAGTAAAGGGTGTTGTCTTCATAGCGATTATGACAACCATTATTCAATATTATGTTGTAAAAAGGACATGTCCCAAACTGATTGGAATGGATACCATTTCCCAGTGGGGATAGTTACTAAGATCGATAACGTGGCAACACCGCCACAAGCCCCCCGTCCAGCAGTCGCTCCTACATGGAGCTCGAAGCGGCTCTGAGGCGCTGCTGCTGAGGCAGAAAGTTGTTAAATCGGCACACAGTTGTCTTCTTTGAGAGCCCCACCAGCCGCCCCCAAAGCCACAAGCTCCAGTCGAAATTTAAAAATTAATACGGCCTGAAGCCAGTTACAACTTGTGAGTTGCTCGTCTACTTTACTTTGGAGCTCGCTGTGGAGCTGCAACGGTTTCAGTCGATTAAGTTTCGTCGCTAGAGCGGGGAGTTCTGTCTTTTGCTTGTGTCATCCGCGAAAACGTCTTCTCTGCTTTTTGTGTATTTGTTTGTTTGCCCCTAAGAAATCAGTCCAGTTATCATTTTTTTCGACAATAACAGCGTGTACATACGTACGTATATACATATAAATATAGATAAATACCCTCTATAACATCTTAAGATTTTGCCAAGGAAACGTCGCGACTTTGTAGTTCTCAACCTGAAGAAGGTAGTATCATACAATTGTAGCATAGCGCATGTTATCCAGTTTTATATCAAACACAACACAAAAACCCGGTGACTTCGATTATTGTGATTAGACGTCACCCCGTCAGTTTGGGGGCTGCCTTTGTTTACTTTCGACGGGGGTGTCACTAGTTACTGGAGTAGATACCATCACCCCCGGCAATAGAGCGGTTTCCTAGGATTTTCTGTGATTCTAAACGGGTTCTTGCCGGTCGTTCTGGCAGCTGTCATACAGGTCAACTGCGAACGGTTTCCGTGTCATAAGAGCCAGCAAGGATTTTCGTTTTGTCATTTTTGTTTTTATTATAATTTATTTTGTGATAACTTATCTTGTGATCCATTATTTCGCAAAAGTCGTTTTTACACTCGTTTTATAAGAAATTGTGATTTATTCTTAAATTGTGTGACACATTCACCTTTTCAAAATAGACTTAAACCGTGGATGTACATGGTGAGTTGAAGGATTTATTTTGATTTACCACGAAATATGGTTTACAATATTAATTTTTCCATAAATGTGTTCATATTGTGATTTTTTAGGGTTTTATTTGAATAAAAAAAGGGATTTAACTGTGAAGACTTAAGCCACCTTTGCCAGTTTTTAAGTGAGTTAACAGTACATTTTAAAGTTTGTGGCCCGCCGAAAGAAAACATATCCTCACCAAAAACGTGTTTCGAGTAGACATTTATTTCGCGACTCTGGTTTTTCTTTTTTCGATTCTGGCTTCTTGCTGTGATGGAATTTTCGCTGTTTTCACGTAAAATTGTTTATATTTTAAGTGGTGTGCATTGAGTCATTCTGAATGATTAATTTTAGTTGTTTAAGTCATTTGAGAAATTAGCATAAATTTTCTTTTGGTTTATAACACATTCATCTTCTATTAATGGCGAAAAACGACATTTAAAAATATCGTAATTTTTTTTACAGATTCTTACTTCATGCAAAACATTTCTTTCATGCAAAAATTAATCAAATTTATATCAAAATTTCTCATACCTTATGCAAAATTTTTTTATATCAACAAGAAAAAATCCACCATCCTTCAAACTACGAACATGAACCACCTGTTGTATATAATAACTTGCTTAACATTGAAATTAATAACATCTTTTGATTTTGCGGATCCTAGATTACAGTCGCCGCCGTACTGCATGGCAGCGGGTGTAAAACCTTGTTGTAGTAGTTCTTTCTCAGCCGCGGAAACAAACCTTCAGCATCTATTATACATTCCTTCCATGGGAAGGTGTTAGGCCTTAATGATTAGTCATAAGGGAAAGTATGGTCGTTTTTTAAAACATCTTACAGCCCAATTTGAGCTTAGGCCTCCATCTGCCCGACCGGAACGTAAGCACAGTAGCTTAACATGGGCTGATTGTTTACACTCTTTGTATAGGTATTCTCTGTATTCTCTCTTCATGGATGCCCAAAAAAGCTCGCGATGCCAGAACCATGGTCCCTTGCCTAGGAATGGCCCATGATTAACACCCACACTTAACCAGTGTCCGTATAATATTTTTGTAAGCTCGTTCATCGTTTATTTTTACTTGAGTGGACAGCATACATCTGAGGCTCTAACAGCGCAACCTCCTGGAGCTGCTATAAGTCGAAGCTGAACAGATACAAAATGGCAATAAGGAAGGCCAAACGAACCTTCTGGGCCATCTTTTGCAGCAGCGTAGAGCCTCAAGGCTACATAAAATACCTCCGCTCCAGCCTTATATATCACCAGGCCTTGACCGCATAGTGCCGGCACAACTGCAACGCACCCTTATCCATATGATGCCCTGGTTGCAAGCCATGTTCACCGGATACCTTCAAACTAACTGAAGTAAAAGTGGTATTTATATAAAAGGCAGGAAAAGCCGCTCATGCAACACTCAAAGACTTTAGGCCAATCAGTCTATCATTAGAAAGGTTAATTGAAATATATTTGAGGCAGACCATACTACCCTCGGAACTCTCTGGCACGCCGCACGCCTATACAAAGTGCAGATTCACGGATACTTCCCTTCACGCATTGGTTTCAACCATAGAAAAGTCACTCGAGGTCAAACGTGGAGGGAGCGTTTAACAACGTGCTCCCGGAAGTCATTATCCTGGCTTTAGCTAAACTAAGGATCGAGACGTCGCTGGTGTCTCTCATCCATCAAATGCTTACCGGCAAGATGGCGAGCTCAAGCCTTGGCGACAGCTCGGTCCGAAGGACTGTCAACCGAGGTACCCCACAAGGAGAAGTAATTTCCCCATTTCTATGGGTCGTGACTGTGAGTCAGCTGCTGTGACGAATGGAGGCAGTGGAACACCACGTCCTGGCGTACACAAATGACACTGCTATCATGACAAAAGAAAAATTTCCTCAAGTCCTCTGTGATCGGCGGCGGCGTTACTAACTCTTTCAAACTTGTCTACCACCTGCGGACTCAGCGTTAACCCGAGGAGGTATAAAACCTCACCCTTAACTCCTCCCCAGCTAACAATGTTAAGCTCAAATTTAGCAACAGTGCCAAATATCTATTAGTAATCCTGGACTAGAAGCCCCACTGGAATGAAAACAGAAGAGCGCATTAAGAAAGCGAACATAGCGCATTTCGCTCGCATAAACTCCATATGAAATAAATGGGGCTTCTCTCCTAACATAGTTAGATGGATCTACACAGCGATCGTCCGCCCAATACCTTTATACGAGGTCTTAGCATGGTAGCCAACCTAAAGTAAGTGCGCCTGTTATGTACAACTCCGCACATCTTTGCACTTCTGTAGTTTGTGTAGCACAACACAAACTACAGAAGTGCAAAGATGTGCGGAGTTGTACATAACAGGCGCACTTCGCTCTATACCTAAAGATGCCCTAAGCGTTATGTTATACCTTTCTTCTTTGAACCTTGTGGCAAGGTAAAAAGCCCTTAGAATAAAATAATGTGGATCTTGGACCGGAATCAGGGGAGGGCACCTTAAGGTGTTGGATTTTGCCAACATTCCCACCGAAAGCTATTTTTGCATATACGAGGTGACTTTCACGTAGTGAATGGAGTAATAGACCACATAGTAGTCAGGCTGCCATAAATTTCTTCAGTAATGGCTCTAAGCTCGCAAGTCGAGTGGCCGCAAGAGTCTTCTCACCGGAACTTGGGATTGAAGTCTCCTTCCGACTACCCGATCACTGCAGTGTATGCCAAGCGGAAGTTTTAGCCATACACCAGGCTGTTCTGCGAATCAACCAGCAAGTCAACAGGAACCAAACTGTCTACATCTTCTCAGAAAGTCAGGCGGCGCTGAAAGCCCTGCGCTCTTGCACTAACAACTCCAGAACTATCTCTGAATGCCGCGGATCTCTTAACGAGATGGCTCAGCAGTTCAGGACCCTCTTCGTATGGGTGCACGGGCACCGAAACATAAAAGGAAACTGTAAAGCTGACGAACTGACTAGAAAAGGCACGACTGCCACTCTCCTTCCTGGAATGCACAAATGCACTTTCACCAAAATGACTTGGCCCTCCAACGATCTCAGACGGACCACTTCACTGCTGAGCCTCGGTAGACGGATGTAAACTCATCCGTCAGCTGGCGACATGGTTTCTAATCTAAAAATCGTGTTTGGCCCCTTCTTGAACTCAACACGTTTATTTATGCTGGGGACTCGAAAACCACCTTGGAGTATCTGGATAATATGCAAAATCTATGTCTACACTTGGGGATGTCTCCACTTACTCCTCCATTAACGCATTCTCCCACTATAGAAATGTAATAACTTTTGCAAAATATTTCTGTTCTGGTAACTGCTAGAGATCGTTTTAACGTAGTCTTAGAAAAAGCTACTCGTAAAACATAAAAAAGTTCGAACCAAAGCCCAACCCTTCCTCCTCCTTCCACCCTGAATTCCGCTTAAACTGCCCTATCTTTTATCTCTCCGATCGAATCGTACTACTAGATATGCCACGACCTGGTGGTATGAAACAATATTAACTTATATAAGGCGAGAAAGAGTGTAAATTTTGTTCAAACAGCCCATTTGAAAAAATTTCATTTTTATAATTTTTTAGGCCAAAATCAACTATAGATGCATTTTTCGATCCTCTATCGACTGCTATTAGTTTCAACCGGCTATCTCATTTACATATATCATTTCGGGCGACAAAATGGGGTGCGCAGGCTGTATTAGCCACAGCTGCTGTCAACATCTGAAAGAAGTAATGTTTAAAAATAAATGTTTTCTACGATAATCAAGATTACTTGATAAAATTGGTTTTTTTATACAGGGTGCGGGAAAAGTCCGCGAACGGTCCGATATTTCCTCAAGGGTAGGTTTTCATAAAAAAAAGTTTCAAGCAAATGTTGCTCCATTTGTAGAGTGGAATCGTTTGCAAAACTCACCCCCATCCTCTCACGCCCTCGCAGGAGGTGGGGGTAAATCTGAAACTTTCCCAACCCCCATTTTTTCCACGGACTCTGATTATCCGAACTTTTGTCGACGAAAGCCCTCGGCCCCCTAAAATCATGGTTCATTTTGGGGTACAAGGTAGCTTCTGATAATTTGCTAACGAAAGTTTCATATTTCTGGTCGAAGAACCATAATCCATGAGCAAAAATGGGGGTCACCATTATTGGCAGCCCCCAATCGAATATTGGCAAAAGAAAAAATCAAAATAGCACCAACTGTTGAAAAAGCTTGGGACATCATCAAATCTACCACAGATGGTCGATTACAAGGTAACCATATCAAAGTTCCCTCTTTACTAAAAACCGAGACAACTATCACCACAAGAACTGCGTCAACTATACCAAAACCTATGTTCCCTCGATAATGGAGTGTAGTCTGTGCAGGTGTATGCAGATTGTACAGATTCCTAACCGACTTTAATGCACTACTTGTGTGTGTGCCTTTCATTTTTTATATGTGAGATGTAGAGCAGCTGCTTACAAAGCTTCGCTTTCCTTGAACAGCAAGCCAAGAAGATACAATTCTTTTCATTCCTCAGTTAAACACTACAAAATTATGTTCACCTTTTACTGAAGTGTATTTGCAGTTCCAAAAATACCAGGTGCATTACTGTACAAAACGTTAGTGAACAGAAAGTGGAAAACATCAAAGAACTTCGGAAGAGTTTTCTTCCACTTTTGTTTATTTCTCACGAAATTACTTTCGCTGAATTTCAATAATAATTGCTTTCCTAAAGAACTCCGCAACACCATTGCCCTTGTAAATGCGCCATAAATAATTAATTGAATAGTTGCTCCGGTAGTGTTGATGTTGTCTTTCCGTTTTTGGAGATCTGGTATATCAATGGCACTTAATACAGCACCAATTAAGCACCCACATGCGGCCACATATAAATAAATACACTATTTTTCCAGCCCCTCTAGATTCGATAAGAACAACAAATTCTCAACTATTTCCTTTTTTGCAGACCAGTTGGCCCGCCTCGTCAAAGCCGCGAAAAATCTCCTTCGCTGTTGCTGGCTAAGCTCGCATTTTGCATTTCGATCGACAGTCTTCTGCGTCGGCTCAAGTGGCGCGCCGTGAGTAGTGTTTCTTGATTTCGTCTTTTGAGGAAGGAGACGTTGAGACGGTGATTCACGAGCAGACCACATCACAGAAACCAGGAGCCAACGTAATGGCGTCACAAGGTGGAACATCAAGGCTGGCGCAAATGCAGGTAAGTGAAGTCTCTCTTGATGACTATCGTTGTTTGCTGCAGATCAACAAGTTGCACGTAATCGTTTCTGGGTTTTGTTCACACACTAGCCACCATTATGTAATTTCTTGATTCATAGTAATTTTGTGACAACTGCTTAAGATGCAGAACTTTTTGGAGACAAGACCGTCCAATGTGGACAACTAATTGAGACGTGAAATAAATTTTCATGAGAGCACATTGTTTAACCTTAGTGCGAGGTAGAAAGAATTGTTGAATTAATAATTTTTATAAAAAGTAGACCACCACGCTTTTAGGTAGTGCCGAACTTTGATAAATTTGATTTACTGCTGAGAACTGTCGAAAATTAAGTGGTTAACATTCGACCTTAGTTCATTTTTATTTAATAATAATTGCACTATTTGATTCAATCGAATCGATCTTAAATTATATCGAACATCTCAAGAATGAGCCAACGAAATTGTATCAACAGAAAATCCACCTCAACGTTCAGTAAACCCAGATTTTATTTTTATTTATTTTTACCTCTTATATAATTTTTTATGCTATTATAAATATAAAAAAAACTGCAATCATGTTTTTGGAGTGGAAGATAGTTAAGATTAACATTTTCAGTTTATTCACCTGAGATAACTTGACGTGCTATGAAGATTTCACGAAATTGCCCAGGACCATATAAAGGAAGTCGTTTCAGTCTTTTTATAATTACATTAACACCCTCGATACTATCGAGCTTGGTCATTGCAGCCAGAATAATTTGTATCACTTATAATAATTTAAAATTGTTTTCATGATTTTTAGTATTGCTTTTGTTGATCAATTACATTTGTTATCTGATTAGTCAAGATGAATACTGTTCTATTGGTTTCAGGGAGTGTAGGAGTTTTTTTTTTTTCTCAGTAAAACTACAGATTCTTCTGTCAGTATTTATAAGTTCACCAAACATTACACCATCAATTGAACGACATAACAGACTGTGGCAGTTGATTTTTGACTTTAGCTATCATTATTGTATTAGGAGTCCCTTTTAGCTAGCGGATTAAACGCCAAAAAATAATGTTATAATGTGTGTGTCTATCTTAAATCAATGTGGTGAACTTAAAAAATAATTGGTGCACGCTGTGATATCTCCTTTTTTATGTCTCAGGTACAGATTGCCCTTTTTCAAGTCTTCTGGCAAAGCTTCCTGCTCCCATACTTGCACAATTAATTAATAAATTGCTTAGTGTAGTGTAGACCACCCATTGATTAAATAAATATAACTACATAGCTCCACGGGATGCCATCTGCACCGGATGCCTTGTTGTTTTTGAGCCGTTTTTGTGCTAACTTCTCCTGAGCTTGGTGGTGGCGTAGGATTACCATTAGATATTGGTGAAGCCATCACTAATTGCTCAGCTCGCTCGCCTTTTAGCATTGCATAAAAGTGCTCTTCCATCGCTCCTTACCGTATGTGCAGCGCGGTGTGATCTTCGGCATACCACGGAGTCGTTTATGCAACTTCGGCGCCTGGAACAGAGAACTAGTTCTCCCACGGTTCCTTTTCATGTCGGTGAACTGTCTTTTCTTCTCTTCTGAGCTCTTTTTATTTCTCTCAACAACAAACAGTCTTTCGATGGAATGAACCATAGATATATGAATACTATTGATGGAGTGCAAAGCGTGATCTTTGACATCAAGCGCAAAGCCCTGAGACGAAAGAGCCTTCGCGGCCATCTTGGAAGGCTCCAAATGCCACATAATCTAGTATATTTTAGTGGGTAAAACCTGATAAAACAAAGAAAGAAACCGATTTTTTTATTTTATCGACATACTATCAACAAATTATGGAAATATAAATTGAAACTCAAGCACAGGAAAAGAAAATGGAGCCAACCAAAATGGTGGACATAAAACCTTCGCCACTCGGTTGCTTTCCATCTATGTATTCATATATCAATGGATTCAGCGATCGTCTAAAGGTGGAATTTCATAAGATGCGGAAGTTGCGTGCGTTGAAATGCTTTAAATTGCGTTGCATTCGTTGCTTCTATCGCATTGCTTAATTGTTTTATAAAATACGACTTTTTTAGTTAGTTAGTGTTTTTTTTACTAAATCAATTCAATTACAACTTATTCAATTACTTATTTTGACATCAAAATGACAGCACACCTAATAGCATATGGCTGTCAACGCACTACAAAAAGAAGAAAAGTAGAAAGTAGTCCTACTTTTGCGTCACAAGCGTCATATGCATTGGGCTTCGAATTACATTCCATTTAAATGTACAGAGTTTACTCAAATGTCAACGTATTCAACTTATGCCATGTACTCACCGCATCTTATGAAACTCCACCTTAAGATTTTCGAAACTCAAGCTCTTCATAGACATCATTGCCGCCTATGATTAGAGTATAACTCTACAAAGCCAAGAGAGAAATCGGCATCTCTAATAAACTGATTTGATTATGTAGGATGAATAAGACCAATCTGACAAGCCAAGTGAAGATATTCGGAGCACTGCCCAAACCAATCAGCATCTGTAATAGGCTGCGTTCGGTAACGTCATTTGCAGCGCAGTAGACGCAACTCATTCGTTCGGTATTGCAGCCAGGTGTTCGGAATCGTCAATTTGCAGCGCTTGCTTTTGTAAAACTAGTCACTTCTGCAACCTGTATCAGTCAATTTTGCAGCCGACGCAGTTGATTGACGGTCATTTGACGATACCGAATGCAGCCATAGACTCCGACAAGGGGACTGTCTAGTTAGCCTAATTTTCAGCCTGGTGTTGGAGAAAGAGATCCGAGATCCGGGCGTGACATTAAAGGCGGAAAAAACATTTTCAAGGAAGTTGACAAAAGTTTGACAAATGTTTGATAATGTTTGACAAATTTTTAACAAATATTCGTCAAACATTTGGTGAAGTTTTCCCGAGAAAAATGTTTTCCGAAATGTTTGTTACTTCCTGTGCCTGTGTGTAAAATGTAGATCCTTCATTCTCCGCAATTTCGTCAGGATAATCTTCCCGATCTCTCACTTCAGCCCGCGCTATTATGGAATATCCCCCGTCCTTTTGATTTTTGTCAGTGTCTCACACGAGGCAGTACATTTGCCCCTTACACGATGGTAAATTGTACTGACCCCTCAATTTTTTTAAATGTCCTGGCTCAAAAATAATGTGCTGCTGGTATATGAGGGTGTATCGATATAAACGAGGCGAGATCTGATTGAAAATACAAGTTGAGACATGGATTTTTTCTTCCTTACTTCTTCTGGGCAGTAAAATCCAACTTGAAATGAGGGGTAGTGGACTGTCAATACGCAGTAGTAGGTTTCTTCTCTGTTACTTCATTTGGGGAAATGGAATGTGCAATTTGAAGGCGCGGTAAAATATACATATCGTGGAGGTATAGCATTTATTACTCCCTTACTCTTACTCTTAGACAGTTTTATGCATATTAGAATCAAACTCGTGAAAAAGCTCTTCATTGGTATTTGTTTTTTTTTTATCTCTTTAATTTGCTTATTTTTGTCATTTTAGCATTACAATGGCACCTTGCCTCATGCAGCTTGGCATTGTACTGGCTCAAAAGAAAAAAGAAGCCACTCGTACAAACTCATTTTATAATCGTGTCCTACCCAACACCAGTGTCATCTTCCTCTTTGCTTTTCTGAATCTACTTGTCGTCTTGAAAAAGGTGGCGATTTGAATTCTTGGATAAAATAGTTGCGTTACTACGCAGCTGTCAACCCAATTTCTTGAAACCTATTGGCTCTACGCAAATTTTGTCTATAACATTTTTATGCAGATTTATCCCACAACAAATTTTACTTAGCCAAAAAATATGTAATGTCGATAATTTACTAGATATTTAAGAAAAACAGATTTTCTTAACCTTTGACCCTGCATAACTCGAGTGGCCCGCCAGTTGGCTTTATGGATTTTTGAAAAATGATTTGCGATCCCAAAAACAGAGAATCCCGCAAGAAAATCTCCAGTTGGCATTTCTTAGAGCTCAGATAAAACCACGAAAAAAATCAAACCATTTTGATATTATGACAAACTTGTGATAATCATAAAACTAGAAAGGAAATTCACCACGCATTGGCAAGAAAATTCTTGTAACGGTAATATTAACTGGGAATTAGATTCAGGATCTGTATTCTTGACCTTACACAATTTGTGTTCAATCAATCAAGTTGACTTGTTGTTGACGGTAGTATCATATTTCTACTACCTAAACTCAGTAACTCTTTTCCATGAAGTTTGAGTCCACAAGCACAAGCCGTAAGTGCATTACTTCGGCCTTGCGTCATCAACTTGACCCTTAATCGGGTCCCCCGAAGAGATGCTCAACAAAGTCAGAACAGTGGGGCATACTGATCAGCGGCCTACCGTCTCTGCTTTTTTGCAGGACAAGTGACTTCGACGAAGATCGTTACCCTATGAATGTGAGAGAAGCTCCTGCCTATTAGTTCTGTGGGTCTCTAAAAATACTACCTTCTTAGCCTCAATTCTTCCCACGTTACCGGCTTATGAAATTACGTTTTGGGGGGCTGAACCAGCTATATATACCCCGTTTATGACTAGGTTCAACCTCGGTTCAACCCGGGTTCAACCCAGTCATATACGGATGTCGAGTTGAAACTGGGTCCACTCAACCCAATTCAGCTCTCCTACCTGGATCGAGTTGATATTTCGCCTCATATACGCGGGTTGAGTTGAAATAGGGTTGAAGTGACATTTGTTTTGTTTGTTTACCATCCGTGAAGTTCGCTTTCGACGTTTGTTTTGTGTTCGGTGTTTTTTCTGGCACAGTAATTTCACACAAAAATTTGAGGTTATGTTTTGATATCAGTTCAACTCTATTTCAACCCAAAGTGAACTCAACTCGACATCATATACGGTGATCGAAATTTGAACTTAACCTCGACTCAACTTTTCAACCTAGTCATAAACGGGGTAATAGTTAGGGATCCTTAACTTAGGGATGCCATACTGGATGACACCGGCTTAGAATTGGGACCGGTCGAAAAAAAAGTTGCGACAGTCCGGCACCGCATCTCGGTTGCAGAGTTGCTAAAGAACAAGAAAGTAAACTTCGTCGACGTCTCCGTTTCTCCACTCTGTTCTTGAGAGTTTGGGTGTGTTTCAAGTTCCAGCAATGATTGTAATCACCCCATCTTGTCACCATTAGATATTTCCTATATTTCATAATTTTGTGTCGGATTCAAACAATTGTCCATCAAGGATTAGGGTTAATTTCCATCACTGATTTCTGATTACTTGTTGTGGTGGACTTCAAACGATGGCGAGGTTCTATCTGAAGATTAATCTGGGGTGAGGTAGTCTGTGGTTGTAGCAAATCTAAGATGTTGTAATGCCAGTTTAATTTTTGTGGTCCATGCCCCGGCCCTGCAAGCGGCCAGGTGTTTGATGTAAATGGACATGTTCTCATGGGGCAAGTTGTCGCGATTGTTGACGTTCACTGGACTAGACCCTTCCTTATCTTGTTTTTTCATTTAATTTATTGGTGCAACAAAATAAGCTCAAAACTAAACTAATAAAATAAGTATTTCTATATTCTGTGAAACAAAAAAGTGTGGTTGATAGAAAGGCCTTAGTCAAGCTCTAGGGATACTCCTTTTGTGGATAACAATGACCACTTTTTTTGCATATATATTCTATGCGAGAACGTAGAAGGTAGAACTACTATATCGATCCACGCGAAGTAGGTGTTGGCATGAAAATGCACATGTTAAACATTGTTATTTAAATTTTCTCCATTAATAATAAAATTAAAACAAAAAACACTCCTGGAAAGTTTTCTTTTGATAACACGCTTTAACAGTCGGAGAAAGCACGTAAGGATAAAAACTTGTTTTTGCCTGAAACTAGCTTTTATTTTGCTTTTATAATTCCTAGTGATAAGAAAACAATTTTTTTTTCCTGGGCAGAAAACAAGAAACACTCCCTTCCTGAAATATATATCTAGAAAGGGCCAGAAGAGAAGAATTTAATGCTAAAACTCTATCTTTTAAGGATATTTTAAGCTCTTTATCCGCAGCGAAAAACTGCACGAATATTTCTACATGGTAGAAATTCAAATCAATTTATCATAAAACAAAAAATTCATGTCCTTGAGAATTTCAATAGGCTACTTATTAGCAATTTCCTGTTCACCTAATCAAAATTCAAAGGATATACCTTGATCCCGTTTACGAAATCAACCGAAAATATTCAATTTGTGTTCTTTTCGCTTTAACTCTTAAAGTATATTTTGCCACCCTTCAAGGACATAAACCACGATATTTTTGCAGTTCCTTTTCAGTAAACGAACACTTCCTTAACGCAGGAAGAGAAAAGACGTGTAAAAAAGGAAGTAACAAAAAACGAAGGAAAAACACGAAATTACGGAATTAGAGTTGGTGTTCCTGCCTACGTCTTCTCTAAAAGAGTAAGGCCCAGAAAGTGCTTTTTCTCAATATATTTACAGCGAGGCTGGATTTCCTTTTATTGGAACTGTCAATTTGTTCTTATTGACGACACCCTCTGCCTCCCCTGCTCCAATTTTGAAGATTGAACACAATAAAGACTTAACTTGTCAACAGACCTATGTAAGACGCTTACCATCTTACTGGTAGGAGCCTGTCGCCCTAGAGTTTTTGCCATAAACAAACTTCCTCAGATTTAAGCTGATTTACATAACGTTGTCCTGATAAAGTAAGCTTAATTGAGTCCAGGTATTTGTAACAATCATATTAGAGTTGGGTTAGCTCTGCTGCTGGAGATGATAAACTGTGCCCTCTTTAGATGCTGAAAGTGGTATCTGCTAAGGGAATTTGAATAACCCCAATGAAACTGACGTTCAATCCCTTCAGGTGGTCACCCATCTACCCCTTTTGACAGGGGATGCTTTCGCATCATGTAATCGTATCACAATAAGTTTGTAATTTATTCAAATCCAATATTGGGAATATAAAACCTGCATGAAGGAAAAGAAATCACAACAATATGTTACTTATGAACGAAAAGAGCTGACACAAGTCCCTAAGCCAAGCCATTAAAATTCTATCGGCTTGTGAACTGGTTGCGTAGAGCATCAAAATCATGAAGTTTTTGGTTCGAATGAGGAGTAGGGTTGATGTCACCCAAAACAACGACAAATAAATGTCAACAAGAAAAACTACCGCATTTTTTCACTGTTCACTACTCCTCCGACTGAGATAATCTTCGTTTACAAATCCAGCATCTGTAATCTGGTGATGTTTTCAAGTTTATTTAATATAGATGATCGCGTTGATGTCACCAAGAACGAAAGAAAGATGCGACGAACTTGGCTAAGTTTGCTTGCGCACAACCTCAGACCTGACCGCGGATTAGTCATGAATACCTAATAAAGTATTGTGCTTGGAGTATTGTAATATATACAAATCGATTATGTAAAGGTGATGACAATATTTATATGCAAACGCTAAGCAGTTTCCATTAAAGACTAGCCAAGATTTATGTGAAAGCGTCAATAGATGCGTAATTGAAATTGAAAAGGTGCTAACTGAAATGGTGGATGAGTAATATTTGATTACATTTATGTTCCTCAATGTGATAATGTTTTATTTATATTCAAGTTGTAAACACGAGCATAACGATGGGATCGTGATCAAAACAACACTTACATTACATTACCAAATTTCGCCCCCGATGCGGTTCGCGTATATTTTGAATGCGTAATTTTTTTTTAGAGTTACAAGTTACAACTTAAATACTTGCTTAATATTGAAAGAAGTGAATAAAAAACAAAAAATAAATGAAGATATTTGTATGAACATAAAACATTCCAATAATGTACAGTGCCGAGGGATTTGACACCCTGTGCAGATTTATATATAGGATTTATGTATTATCTTTCGTCCATGAGCGCGAAGACCAGGTGCAATAATGCTGTTAGAGAAATCTACTGGATGTACTACTTCATCTGGATTGCATATGGTATTTAGCGAAAAATGCTTTTACGTTTTTACAGCTTAACGGATTCGTAGGATTATTTAAGGAATACACTTTTCAAATGCTCACACAAAAAACTTATTTATAAAAAACCCAACACGATTCAATGCTAAAGCACAATTCTTAAAGCTCACTATTATCACTTGCAATTTTTTGACGTGATAACGTTTTATAAATCGATGCGGCTGGGGGGCATTCACGAAAAAGTTGTAACGAAGCCACTAACGGTCACGTTACGATGTGCGCGCAGCATTGTATGTGTGTATGCATTTATGTATGTATGAACAGAAATGTATGTGAATAGACTAATAAGTGAACTTGTGTAAATAAAATTGAAAAATACAAGGCACACTTAAATCTAAGTATACAAAGTTAAATTAATTATAAAATTATGTTACAGGTATAGCTAGCTATAGTTAGAATATACAATATTGTCTTTAATTTACAAAGGAGGCTTAAACAGATATAAAGCGAATTAGGGTCTCAACATTAGTTTTAATTTCCGTTTGTATGACAGTTTGTTAGTGGGACGAGTAAAGCATTGATTATGATCATTGAAGACCATGAAACATCTATTAATGGGCTTCGTCCTTGCATACTCAGTGCGATGAGAGTATTCCTTAAGCAGTCTCGTATGCCTAGTGCGTCGAATTTCCTCATTGAATATGACCCTGTCCGATAAGAACTTCACCTTGAGGTCACCGTTTAGAATGTCCAAGGTAAGGCATGAGATAAGCATTTTCCTCCTGCAAGACAGTGGTAAAAGATTCAAAACTTTGAGCCTGTCCGTATAATGTGGAAGGCTTCGATAATCAGCCGGGTTATGTAAATTTCTTAGTGTGAACAGGAGAAATTGTTTTTGAATGGATTCAATCCTGTTGCTACTGGCTTGAAATATGGGATCCCAGACAGGGCATGCGTATTCCAGGATTGGACGGACAAGTGAGCAGAATAGTGTTTTAGTGACCCAGATGTTATCAAATTCCTTAGCCCTTCTTCTTATAAAACCTAGGAGTTTGTTGGCTGTGGCAGTAATATTATCGTAGTGTAGGTTGAAGTTTAATTTGTTGTCTAAGACAACACCTAGGTCTACGATTTTATCAACATGGTTTAATAACTTGTTGTCAAGATAGTATTGCTGTAGCTGTGCATTTTTCTTCCGGGAGAAGGTTATTGTATGGCATTTGCTAGTGTTAAGTTGCAACTTATTAATGTTGCACCAGTCTTGCATGCAATGCATTAAGTTTTTTTTTGAAGGAATGATACATCGGCCTTTATAGCGCTATATATTTTCAGGTCGTCTGCATAAAAGAGATGTGGTATATTTTTTTACATTGTGAGACAGATCGGAGATGAAGATATTGAACAAGAGCGGACCAAAATGACTTCCCTGGGGGACACCGGAAGTTACTTCGATTTCTTTGGATAAAAATCCTTGAATTTTGACGACCTGTGTTCTACCGCTAAGATATGATTTTATCCATTTCAGGGCAGGGCCGGTAAAACGAAATATGTCAGTGATTTATGAATTTAAAAGTGTAATCTTCATTTAATCCTTTGTTCCAAAAAACTTATAACACAAAAAAGACGTTATCACGTAAAAACTTCACCCGTATACCGACTTTACAGGAAACCAATATTTTTTTTTATTGAAAAGACTAGAGGGTCAGGAAAGGCCCTTTATACTGTCGACAATATATTTTTTTCGTATAGAGTCCAAGGTCAAACAGCAGCTCTAGTTGGAAGATAGCGAAGAGAGGGATAAGTGAAGAAAAGAGCTTCCACAACCAGGCCGTGATATTTTTTTTATTCCACCTACTCCCAACCATCTACTCTGACATCGGGCATCGAGAAACAACTCGCTGGAATGTTATGACTCCTGAAACGAGTTGAATCGCATAAACCAACCGATGACGTGCCCTTTGGTGGGGTGGAGCGGGGAAGGGCTAGGGAAGGCTATAACAGGAATTGTCAGGAATGTAAGGAGGGAAAAGGGAAGAAGGAAATTTATGTAGGTGGGGAAAGTGGAAATGGCGAAGGACTATGATTCGGCCGGGATTCAAACCTGAGACCTCTAAGATGGTAGCCAGACGCATTACTCCCTAGGCTGCCGAGGCCCCTCACACTATTTATGGGCGCACTCTGTCTTTGTGTTCGATCTTCTTCTTCGTCTTTGGTCCTTGTTGAACCCTGTAAACAGCATCGTAGGGCCCCTCCCACTGGCGCTGAAGTTACGGAATTTTCCCTTTCTATCGCCGAGGGCTGAGCAACCAAACTAGGTCCCTTTCCTTGTATCCACTACTGTTCGTTCGGAGATCGTACCTTGGTCTCATTCTGTTTTAAGATTCTCCTTTGCCATTCTTTCAACTAAGGCTCCCACGTTGTATCGTTACGTTTCTTCTTTTCCTCTTTTTCCCCCTGTGGGAGGTATTATGTCCAAAGGTACTGCGGCCATTCGTTTGACCTATAGTAATACAACCCCTATACCTCATATTTGTAGGTCAGACCGCTTTAACAAGTTTAACAGTCTGCCTAGTGACTTGTCGCTTAGAATTGAGTGTTTGAGCAGGGACTCCTCGAACAAAGATACTCTGCTCCGCACTATTGTGGGGCCTCACAGAGAACGTGGAGGGCAAACTCATCCTCTTCCAGGCAAAGCCTACATGTGAGGTCCACCGCCCTTCCTATCGTCCATAAGTGGTAATTTAGGGCACAGTGTCCGGTTATCAAGCCAACAAATGTGCTGACTTCATTCCTACTGCGCCCCAACAATTCCTTGGACGTCTTAGGGGACGGCACATGAAGGAACCGCTTAGAGTTGGCCAGTCCAGACGCGAACCTACAGCGTTCCGTATGTTTCATCATCATACTTTGCAGCAAGCTGAACGGTACCCCAATAGCCCGCTTTGGACCGATGAATGCAATATCAGAGCCCTGTTTAGCCAGGGCATCCGCACTTTCGTTGCCTTTGAAGTCCCGGAAACCCGCGACCCAGACAAGGGACTTGTTTGAGAACGCCCAACTCATCAAGAGCCCAGCCCGTTGGTAGTCCCAAACTAATTTCGACTTGGTCCTACGAGACCTTTGAGATTCTAAAGGACATGCAGTTCGATAGCACCCCCGCTCCGGAAGCTCTTCTATGATGTTCATTATTATTGGAATATCCTCGCCCAAAACCAGCGGGATTGACTTTTAGTCCTACGCTCTCGCACCACCTAGAGACCAGATGTAGTGCCTGCTGAAGTAGTACTATGACGACATAGTCAGCGTAACCTTGGGCGAAAAAGTTTCGGCCGTTGAGCAGCTCTAGGAGTTCATCTACAACAAGGCACCAGAGAAGTGGAGATAAAACTCCTTCCTGTGGACAACCTTTTACTATAATGCCCTCCAGAGACCCCTAAACATGAGAGCTCTCAGCATAGAGTAAATCCAGTTGCAGAAAGTGCTACTTAGACTGCGTCTACTTAGATCCCTATCAGTGTCGGTTCCTCTTTGGAAGCACTGCTTCCCTTGACCAAATAGGCAACTTCATAAAAATAAATTTAAATTTTAAAATATATCAAGATTAATCAAAAGAAAAATACTAATATATTTCCTCCTCTGGAAACACTAAAGCTGGAGATATTACAGCTTCCCATCTCTGTGTTAGGCCTCGAATATGTATGAGCAGTGAGCGGGGAGCGGCAGAGTGACAATACTAGAATACCTCTCTCCGCTAATTCGAGACGTTAAATTTTTCTGGTGCCGCTCTTATCGTGGCCGAGGCCTTACCCAACATGGGGAAGCTGTAATATCTCCAGCTTCTTTGCCACAGAAAATCAACGTGAAAATTCCAACACATTCAATCTAATTGAACTCACACTCACGCAAAGGTTTGCGTTAATACAGTACCCTCAGAAGCTGAGCTAAACGCAGCTTCTTCGGAACCGAAAAGCGAGAATTGAGAAGTGGAAGATAGAGAAATTTTCTGTATCCACCAAAATCTCTTTGTTAGCTTGGTTTCGTTTTCTGGTAATCTGCTCTGGCTTCGAGCAATATTAAATTTGCTCTTAAAATTTTGCTTCGTAATTTTGTTTTTGACTCTTCTTAAAATATGAATTTTCGTTTGTAGATTGAGTCAAGAAAAAAGAGATCGAGGATAGCTGAAGTTTCTCTTTATCTATTGTTTATTCTAGTGGGGTGGCAGGCGGTGTTTATCGAATATAAGCTGATAACTTTGTAGCTTCTATTATATTTTTTATGATTCTCTTTAAAGATGATTTAAAGGGATAAAGAATATTTTTATGGATTGTATGAGTAAGGGTTGCTTGAAGTGTTTTTTTTTTGGGAAGGAGAATGTAATGATTGTAGGCGTGGGTGTAGGGGATGTAAGCGAAGTATGCAGAGTTTTATTATTACTATTTTTTTTTAGAGTTTGGGCCAAAATTAGGCATTGGTATGAAAAATTAAATAAGATGAAAGTAGTAGTTGCAGTTTTTCAACGGCTTTCTCTTTGGAGGCTGTAATTATCAACAGAATCTGAAAAAAGGCGCAAAAGGCCCACTAGCTGCGAAAATATTTCGAAAAAATTAACGAAAAACTGCGATTAGATTTTTTCACTTTTTTGAAGTTTAAAAAAATTTTCTTGTTCACCATCATAAAAGAAACTACATATTAAAAAAGGAAAAACCTCATACGATCGATGCGATGCACAAAAATTAAAGGGCAATTAATTTTAAAATTTGAAGTCAATTTTTGGGACTTGAATAAGATATTTTGACCTGAAATTTTAACCAGTTATTGTTCATATTATAAAATTTTTTTTGGACCGGAAACAATTCCATATGTTTTCTTATCTGACTCCACTATATGTATGTTATTTTTCAGTTTTTTTAGTTAAAGCCTTCGATACTTTTACTTATATCGTTCTCTTGCGCATTGCTTCCCTTATCCTGAACCTTACGAACCGCCGCTGATCCCTATCTATAGTATCAAAGGATGTATTGTCGAAGACGCCCCCCGGATTCGTATATCTACGATTCCTATATGCACTCACTCTTTCCAAAGACTCACCCGCCATAAAGTAAATGTGGCAATGGTCTGAGCACGATGGCTCATCTGAGACCCGCCAGTCACTTACGTAAGTGGCAACGTGTTGAGTGGCTAACGTGATGCCTTTAACCATACGTCTCCTACCGTTGTCGAAGCTAGGATCCGTGCCGCGATTTTATATATCCCGGTTAGTAGTTTAGAGGTAATCAAAAAGGTATACACCCCTTTATTCACTCCACTACTGCCCCAGGCAAGCCAAAAGAATGAGAGATGAATGCATATACCTGTCAAGGGAACTGTGGATGCAAGTGAGATCTATAGTCTTAAAAGGCTGCTAGCATTTTTCATTTGTGGCGTAATTATGGTTTATTGTGACTTTTATTAATAGCTGCGTTCCTTTTCTGCTAATTTTTACTATTTTTTACACTTGCGTACTAGCAACTACACTTGCTCTTATAAAGGAGTAGATATCACTTGCAATTACGCAATTGAAATCCGCTAGGGGGAAAGCGGCCATTTCGAGTCTATTGTGAATTATTTTCACTTACGCCATTACCCGCTAGATGGCTTTTGTTTGTGTCGACCTGATTTACTCATATAAAAACGTCCATAAATAAAACTTCAGTCGTATAATTATCAAAAATTATTATCTTTCGTTTTACTTTAGAAATTATCGCATTAATTTCTCCATTGTGTCACAAATTCTTCTTTTAAGAATTTTTTATTTGTAAAGTTTAAAGTAACGTCAAAAATTTCAAGTGAGATTTTACTCAAATCAGAAAATTTTGCGTTCCTTTTCTGCTCTGCTCACAAGTACTAAATAGTAGAAAAGGAACGCAGCTAGTGTCTCACAATATGCGAATCTATAGGAAATGTTAAATCTTTCAAAAAATGGAGCAAACAATAAACTGTATTATCAGTTTTTTAAACGATTTAAACTAAAACTTTGTATCAATAACAAAGATTACGACATTTCGAAAATGAGTTTTAGCTCCTCCATGTTTACTGGGCCATGTGAACTGATCTCTATAGCCAAACCATCTACTACGGCATTACACACCAAACTAAAATCTGCCTATAAAATTTCACCCCATCATTTCAACAAATCTTCCTCCATTCTAAGAATAAGCACTTAACTCTAATGGTATATGTATATACCGAATATAAATGTTTCGTTTGGATATATACGCATACTGTACAGATCTCACACATCTAAGTCTCAAATTCAATTAATTTCAACACGATACTGAAATCTCTGCAGGAAACTTATTAGCATAACAAATTATCGAAGTTCAATTAGTTT
Source organism: Thereva unica (assembly GCA_949987705.1). NCBI lineage: Eukaryota > Metazoa > Arthropoda > Insecta > Diptera > Therevidae > Thereva > Thereva unica. The sequence continues at coordinate 121,102,224 of OX465283.1, read as the reverse complement.
TAACGTAACTAAATCTCACGTTTCCCCCTTCTTGTATATGATAGTTCTATACCAATTCCACAGAAAGCTAATAGCAAAGCTCTTACAGAATGTCAAAATGCAAATTAAATATACTTTATAGAGTTAATCATCAATTGGTAATATACTTCGAATGTGCACACTCACCTCACTACACCTGTCGAGCCGACAAAAAGTTATGAACTATTTCACGTCTTGTTTTTTATGTTTTTTTTTTTTTCTTATTATATATTTAAATTTTGTTCGGAACAGATGAATTGGCGTTAACTAATGTATGTAAATTAGCTGCTCTCATTAATTTGACTAAATATTTTTAGAACACCAAAATATAATGTTAATATCAGAAAGTTGATGTGGAATTTGCATGAATTACGGGATTTCAATATCAATTTTTACATAAATTCTCACTTAGTTAGCAGACGTGTCTGATTTGTTGACTTTAATTAAAGCACTTTCATACTTAAATGCGAATTGACGATTCCCAAACTTAAGAGCGAATTTATCAAATTGCGAATGGATTGTGATTATTTTGCATTAGCTATTCAGAAAGTACTAAAGAGCAAGTGGAAAGAAATTGAAGATGTGTGTGCGGTGCGATATCATGTAGCGCCTACCATCTGAGAGGTTCGTGGTTCAAATTGTGACTGTGACACTAATCTAATACTGGCGGGAATGCTTTTGTTCATTCCTCACTCTACCAAATCTATTAAACCTAGGTCGAACAGAATGTATAAACGCAATCAACGCTAAAGAATCCGCCTATAGAACGAACAGTCCTTCCTCAAATGAGTGCCTTCGTCGAGAGTATATCAAATAGAGAAACTCGTAATTCCATAATCAAGAAAGTTAAATTTTCATTTGATGATAGGTTGAGAAGTAACATTCGCAATGGCGCTGCAGGTATTGAAAACTTGTGGTTTTTGGTAACTTCCATCAATAAAAATTTTACTTCTTCAACACCTACTTTAATTTTTGAGAGCAGGTGGTAATAACAAGCAAATTTGCCTTTTCCTTGGCATCTCTATTTGTCTCAAATTCTTCTTTACCCAAAACTACTATGCCAGTAATAGCGAGTCCTGAAGAAACGCTTCCTCATGAACATCACTCAAAAAAACCAATGATACTGAAGTGAGGTATGTATTATCAGTTTTTCGTAATGGCCCTAGGAGGCAAACCTTATTTCAAATTAAATAGCCTTATACCATGTTCACACTGAACCGAAATTACGGGACTTCAGCTGTTTTTGCGATGTCGCCTTAAATAACGACATTTTAATAATAGTACAGTTTCCAAAGTAAAAAAATCGCTAAAACTGCAAAAAAAATTGTAGTAGAATGAAATTTGGAATGGTGGGAGTTTAGCAATTGGAGAAAAGGTAACCGTTGAGTTCCGGGCCGTACTTCGTGAAAATCACGAGAAAATCCGATTGAAAGAATTTTCCGACGCTTTCCCGACCGTAGCTCGGAAAAACTTCGAAATTGGAAAAATGTTAAGAAGACAAAATTAAAGCTATGAAAATTCTCAACAAAAAAAGTTATATAAGCTTTTCCCGGAAAACCTCACGTTTGGTCGGAAAATGGAGGGTAAAGAAAAAAAATAGGAAAAATTATTTTTTTTATATTGTTTTCTTTATGCAGGGTGTCCCACCTCAAGTTACAAAGTGGCGGGCTGTAGATAGGCTTTGGATAGACGAACAAAAAATCATATGGGAGGGGGGCAGAAATCGTAACGGTTTGGTCACTAGGGCGTTTTGAAATTTTTTTGATAGAGGTTTACATATCTACAGTACACAGCCAAAAGAGTCTAAGTGCAAAATATGTGTTTCGAGAAAATCGCCTTCAAAGATTTTTTTAGATACAGAATTGTGCACAAAACCACTTTTGCCGGTCCGATAACTCAGCAACCACAGCTCAGTTTGAGACAAGAGTTATAACAATGATTAAGAATAAAATACTGAATATAAAAATGCAATAAACTCAAAAACGTCAAAAATGCACTTAAGCACTTCTGGCTGTGTACTGTAGATATCACCCTGTATTTTGGTAACCCGATGACCTACTTCCATGAATTAGGTAGCAGTATACGCAGAATACTCCCGCCTATCTAAACTGTAAAAGCGAAGGTTCTACACCACCAACTCCCAGAGTTATGAGTCAAAATATCATTTTTTTCACAGAAAAAGTATTTCGAATATACGTACATATATGTATATTGGAAAAATTGACAAAGTTCCTGTATTTATTTCCATTTATTCTTCATCGCTGGATGTCTCGGGGTCTGGTTCACCGGAGCTGTCCACTTCACCTTCATTTTCTTCTTCTAAGTTCTCTTCAGGTTTTCTACATTTTTTCTTAATGAACTTTTTCTCTAAAGTGCACTGATTACAAGAAAAATGCATCAAAACACTTTTTGGGTTTTCCAGGAACCTGAGTTGTTTACATGAGTTACTCAATAGATCCGAGTTTGAAATCAACTAACATAGACTTCCTAATTTTCCTTCTTTAAGACTCTGCAGGAAGAGGAGGATGCGAAATTTCTAGGTCTTGTACTCGATAGGAAACTAAAGTGAAGGCCGAATCTTTTAGAAAGAGCGTATAGAGCCAAAACAGCTCGTTTTTTATGCCAGAGAGCGAGCGGAGTCAATTGGGGCCTTAAACCCCGCATCGTCCAATGGCTGTATACAGCCTTAACCAGACCTATACTAAGGCTGGTCGTCCACTGGAAGCGTATTCGAGCGGCTACGCGCTTCGGCTAAAAGAGCGGCTTCAGGCGACTACAAGCGGCTCTGAGATACGCGGCTACACGCTACAGGGGTCGTCCACTGCAAGCTTTTCATGCTGCTCAGTTCGAAGTGAATTTGACATAATAATTTTTATTCCAGGAGAGATATTTGAAAATTATAGGGAGTGTAATTATCGTAGAACCTTGTGTCAAGGATTAAATTGTGGCTTCTGATGGTGCCTACCTACAGTAAAAATTTCATGAAAAAATAATGGTAACTTTTCGAGTAAATCTCAAAAATGAAAAACACCTGTTTCACGAAAAAACGTTGAACAAGGTCCACAGTGGTCCTAGAATTTTTTTATAGGCCTAATTTATTTGCAAGGATTTGCTCCACAACTCCATTTTCATGAAATGTATGATAGGTTTGATTTAACAACTTAAAAACTCGTTTGAAAACCGAAACTCGAAAACTTACCATTATTTTTTCATGAAATTTTTACTGTACGCAGATACAACAGAACACTAGGTTCTACGATAATTACACTCCCTATAATTAAATGTCAAAAAATTGTGATTTTTAACGGTTTTTGAATTTTTCTGCAAAAAGTTTTGTCTTTTTAAGCACTATTATGTAGTATTTTTTGTTTTCCAAAACAAAATTTTTTTCGAACCAAAAAAGTGAAAAAACTTGTTTTCGCTACTATTATTAACTTTTTTCCATCTGTTCCCCTCGACCAATTTATTCAAAACACATTCATTGAATTCTTACGATTTATTTCTTAATTATAGCGTCAAGAAATCGCAGGGTAGATTTATTTTATTTTAAATATAGAAAGCTTTGGAGAAAATTATTTCCTGATTCGAGCGGCTACGCGCGACCGATCCAAAATAATTTGGATTCGCGCGGCACGCTCGAATACGCCTATAGCCGCCCGCTCGAAGTCGCTTGCAGTGGACGATGTTTGTATGAAATCCTTTATGTTGGATCTGTCGCGCAAAGCCGCGTGTAGCCGCTCATGTAGCCGAAGCGCATAGCCGCTTGAATACGCTTCCAGTGGACGACCAGCCTTATGCATGGCCAGTATGGTGGACTGCATTACAGAAGATTACGTGAGTAGCGCCCTAACAGCTACCCTGGATGTCTTATTGCATCTTACTCCTTTGGGCATACACGCCGAGCAAATCGCAGCCTGGACGCCCGCCAGGATAAAGGCTTCTCTTGGATGGGCTCCATATTCATATAGTCACTAACCAATCCTTACTGCACTACACCTACGTGGACCGTGGAGAAAGGTTTCAATACCAACACTCCGGCCAGAGATGACTGGGCAGATGGTGTTAACCCAACTGGGTCATTATGTATCTACACAGATGGAAATTCTCACTCTTCAAAACTGGGAACAGCGTAGGGTCTGATATTTTCCCCGAGGCATTGAATTTAGATACCTGTCCATCCGACTACTGCAGCGTCTTCTAAGCGGAAGTCACTGTGATCTGGGAGACTCTCGAAAGACTGAAGATAAATAATATATCTCATAAGAATATATGTATTCTATCGGATAGCCAAGCGGCCCTCAAGGCTCTTAATTCTGTCGTCACAACATCCACGACTCTTCTGAACTGCCGCAGGTCTCTGTGTGAGACTGCCACTCAGTTTGATATAACACGGTGTTTGGTCCCTGGGCACAGTGGGATTGGGGAAACTGTAGGGCAGAAGAGCTTGCTAGACAGGGAGCCGAAGTGTAAAGAACACCCCACTTAACCCGGATGGGAATGCCCTTAGCCACCTATAAACTAGCTATGAAGAAAATCAGCTTAGCTCGAGCAGGGTTGAGAGGGACCACAGCAATGGTGTGTTGCACTCCTCATGCAATGTGGCCAACTTTGGACTCAAAGCGTTCAAAATCTCTTGTTCAGTTGAACAACAAGGAGATAAGCCATGTAGTAAAGGTGCTGACCGGTTACTGCCCCTTAGGCCCGCACGCCGAAAGATTAGTACTTACCCACAACGACTTATGCAGAAGTTGTGGTAATGAAGAAGAGGAAGAAACTGTCTCCCATCTTCTCTGTACATGTCCTGCCCTCGCAATAAAAAGTCCTTGTCCCACCATATCTTGTTGGATTGAGCGAGCTGCAAAATATTGGTGTTCCTAGCCTCTGCCGCTTTATCAAAATGGCTTGAAATGGCCTGCACTTCGTCCCAACTCTAGAATGGCATCGCAATGGAGCCAATTAAATTTCTGCGTTTGGATTTTTTGATAGACGATTTTGTTATTCGGTAAATTTTTCACGTCGTCGCTCGAAGATGAGGTCGAGAGGTTCAATGTTTATATTTTCGAGTTATCGACTAGACAATGATAACCTAGAAGAAGTCGATAAAACAGTGTACCTTGGGTCTACAGTCACAAAAAGAAACGAAGAAAAAGACGAAATAACCAGACGAATACTACTGGCTAATAGAGCCTTTTATGCCCAAAAGCAAATCCTGCACTCAAGATTTGTGCACAAAAAAACTAAATTCTCACTCTTTAAAACAGTAATACGACCAGTATTGTGTTATGGTAGCGAGACTTGGACTATGACCCAGGACATAAAGGAACGAGTCAACAGATTTGAGAGAAAAATTCTCAGATGCATAATAGGCCCAAGCAGGAATATGGCGAAGAAGATACAACAACGAGTTGTATGCAATTTTTGATGACCCACAACTCTCAACTTTAATAAAAATTAACAGACTGAGACTATGTAGCCGGCCTCGTAATCAGGATGGAGGACAATCGTATACCAAAACGGCTTATAGCCTCAGAAATTTCGGGAAGTAGGCCAGTAGGTAGACCCTGAGGAGGTGAATAGATTCTGTGACGGCAGACGCAGAGACAATGCTCAACATCCAGAACTGAAGACATGCTGCAAGGGATCGTCAAACTTGGAGAAATGCCCTAGAGGAGGGCAAAGCTTGATTTGGCTGTAGCGCCATTGGATGGATGGATGGACTAGGCTAGGCTAGTAGCCTAGGCTACTTCGTCATAAGAAATTCCATAAAAACAAAAGTTTAAGGGATCTAGAAATTTTCTAATTGGAAAGAAAAACTCATTAATTTGAGATTTAAATCACTAATTTAATTGTAGTTATACGAAAAACATGTTAGATCTAGAATGTCTCAAAAGGGATTTGGAAACTAGCAGACAGGTTCAGAACATTAGATATTTAAAACATGGTTAATTACGACGGCCTTTTTTTCGACCTATTTACTGGACTAATCAGGGGACGTCAGTCACCGCTATCCGTCTATTTTTCCTCGCCGACGTATCTACACCTTGTCGTGGAGGTGAGGCTTGCTTGGCCCCGTAAAGGTGCCCTGACTAAGAAAGATGCGCGCAATCCCAAGGTGTAAACAATCGTGCTGAAGGGATGAATGGTACTGCGTTAGTGTACTACTAACGATGGACTCCGGATACCAGGCGACCTCCGGTTTAAATTAGCCTTCCCATGGTAATGCGGAGCTCTGCCATGGGCGACTTTCCTTTCTCGCGAAACTCGTGGGATCAATATAGATGCCTTAAAAAACAATAATGAGGATGTAGCACCTCTCAACGCTTCAGGCCAACCTACAAGACCAGTTGGACATTCCCTGCGAACTCATGCAGCAGGGTGCCGATCACGGCCCCAATGAAGGGGAATTTTCGGGATCCCTCTTCAATGAGGGCAGTTTGAGTCCGCGAACTGCCGTGGAGCACGCTGAGATCACTCCTTCAATGGAAGAAAATCTCCTTAGAGGCCCACCTGCGGAACCGCACTCACCTTCTGCTCCATTGGAGCGGCAAACTGGAAATCCAAAAGCTCCTTCTAAATACTGGAGTGGCGCAGCCAACAAACGTTTTAAGCGACTTTTGGATGCTGGCTACTCTCGGGAAGATGCTGAAAGGATTTGCGTGGCCCCCGAGGAAGAGAGGAAAACCATTCTTCCTAATAAGAAGAGGGGTAGATCCTCTCCAGGCCAAAATGCCGCGGCGAAAAGGGCGAAGGCTCCAGCTACACGGCCTGGAAAGCCAGCTGAAAAGCCTTCACCAAAGAAGTGCGACGCACCCACACTGAACAGCTTCAAAGCCGAGCTTCTGCCAAATAGCAGAGAGTTACAGAATGGGTGTGCTCGCTACTGATTACCCAGAGACTCTCCTAACCACGGATCAGTTAACTGCTGTGCAACGGAGTCTACTGGAGGCAATAGCCCAGTTGGGACAAAGCTCAGAGCAGCCGAGGTTCCTAGGTGTCGCTGCGCGCCCGGGGTGGCTAGCCATCACCTGCGCCGACTCGGCCACGTGGCTGAAAGGTGTGATGGTTAACCTTAACCCCTGGGAAGGAGCTAGTCTTGTCGCTGTGGACGAAGACAAGCTGCCGCGCAGCCATGTTGGGGTCGTATATTTCCCGGCTGCAACCGAAGACCCTACCGACATCATGATGAAATGGATAGGGGTCCAAAACAGGGCTCTAAGGGTGCAGGAATGGAGAGTACTCCACAAAGTGCACCGTCCACCATTCACGGAGATGACGTTCTCCGTGGACCAAAGGTCAATTGAAGGGGTTAGTGTAAAAAGGGTTCAACTCGCAAAATTGGAATTTCGAGTAATTTCGCTTCAAAGATTTATTACTATACGATTTATTACGTACTTGAATCCTTCTTAAATTAAAAATTTTGGAACCGTTACAAATTTTTGACTTTTTAACAAGAGTAAGCGGTAGAGTATTCGACGACGACTCCAATTTTTAAAGTATAATCGCAAAAAATGTCAGTTGAACCCTTTTTACAATAACCCCTTCAATTGACGAGCTGAGACGGACGGGCGCACAGTGGGGCGAAACGCTTGTTTCGCTGGCCAAAAATCAAGGTTTGAATTTTCGTGTTTTACCGACACAGTCCCCTAGGGGGAGCTCCGGTGCATCAAAATCCGGAAGGAACGGGTCGAAAGGTTGTATGCCTAAGGCCCTACGTCATTCACAAGTTGACGCTTTGAAACCTCCACGTGCGACGCTCAACCGCCATTGAGCGAACGGGAAATTGTATAGTGTATATTTTTGGAACGGAGTGTTGAATTCGACTTCTGTAAAATAGAACGTCATGATGAAGGTATGTACAATAGAGATATATAGTTACAAAAACGAGAAACGTGTAATTGTTTATGTGGCTAATTAATAACAATTACGCTGCAAATCGAAAAAATCTATTTTTTTTTAGATACAAGTAGCGATAAGTTTTTTGTTCAGTGTTGTTCAGTCACGGTTTTTGCACGAAAATGTTCGTTAAAGTGTCTAGTTTTAGTGTCCTAAATATCTCGTTCCCGATCTCTTCCGAAAAAAAGTTATAGTAGAAAGAGCTGCGCGCTGCAGATTACGGCTTGCTCGAATTGCTTCATTGCATACCTGGATTCGATTTATGGAGTGGTTGCTGCATTTAGCGTATAAAGTTGGCGGCAGTGGAAAATGGCAGGCTCGTTCTGCTGAAGATAAAAAACGAGTATCTGATCGAAAGGCTTATATTCAAATGAATTCAGAGAAACTTTAGGACTCAATATAGATGATCCGAAGAAGGCTTCAGGTAATACCAATGATAGGAATACTGCTCGGTGCTTTGGAGCTAAAATTCGCAATATTGACGAGCAATTATTAGCAAGTTGTAAAATAATTTTACAAACTATATCGTGCGGTTTTGCTATTGATATTGGGAATTTTAAAAAATATTGCTTGGACGTTGCAAAGTCATACCTCCAGTTGTATTTCTGTACCCTCCAGTTGTATTGATGCACGGATGTAGCAGCATAATGGCGCGACCATATATTGGGCGCCACTTATGCGAGGTATTGTCCCGGAAAAGCATGACCAAGGATTCAATACCATACATAAGAAAAAAAATTCCGGAACTCCTATCCTCCCCAACCGCCGATCCTAATGTTAGGGGGATATGCTGCCGGCCACACGGAGTTCGCTAGCTCGCCGGGGGGTCGTGGGGTGTGTGGCCGGGACGATACATATATGGTTCACCACTTACCTCAATGTTAGGTCGAAGACCTCTTCAGTCCATTCACGAGGCACGTCGCTCAGCACCGAGCGCTATTGATATATACCTGTATATATCATATACAGCTTCATCTGGGGCCCTATTCTCTATTACAATACTCAAATGCTTTTTACTCGAAACTGCTATCCGAAACTAAAATGCTTCCGTATTCCCTATTACAATATTGCTTCCTCTAGTAGTAATATACCCGAACGAAAAGAAAATGAGTACAAGAGGCATCAATTGTGTCGCCCATACCTAAAATTTTATAAATTGCTCGATTACCATTGAACTTTCGAGCAAAAATCTAACAATGTTGTTACAGTTTCGAGTAAAAATTAGTCAGTTTTGTAATAGAGAATACCATTTTGTCAGTTTCGAGAGAAATTCTCACAATATTGTAATAGAGAATAAGGCCCCTGTATACAGCTTCATTAGCTGTAGAAGTAATGATCATAGGTTCGCGGGTATATCTAAAAACTTTGTTTTTCTTACAGGATTCGCAGCTCTTTATGAACCTTTTAATATCTTTATACATGTGCTTCCATTTGTAGTACTGGGGCCTTATTCTCTATTACAATATTGTTAGAATTTCTCTCGAAACTGACAAAATGGTATTCTCTATTACAAAATTGACTAAATTTTACTCGAAACTGTAACAATATTGTGAGATTTTTGCTCGAAAGCTCAAGGGTAATCGAGCAATTTATAAAATTTTAGGTATGGGCGACACAATTGACGCCTCTTGCACTCATTTTCTTTTCGTTCGGGTATATTACTACTAGAGGAAGCAATATTGTAATAGGGAATACGGAAGCATTTTAGTTTCGGATAGCAGTTTCGAGTAAAAAGCATTTGAGTATTGTAATAGAGAATAGGGCCCCTGTTTAATACGTTTATACGTACGGTTGACACCATTATGTCCTCCGGTAGGGTTGGTATGATATTCATGTAATAGCCTAGTGATTTCGTCTTTAGTTAAATTTGAATTTAAAGTATTATGGTAGAAAGTTATAGCAATGTCTGAGTCAAGAAAAATATGTTTAACCATGGCACGGATGTAATTGAATTTTAAATGCTTATAAGACAAATTTTTAGTGGGATTAGCTAGATTTATGGAATTTATATTATGTTCACTGAGATATACTTTTAAGGATTTGAAGGTTTTGAAAAGATCTGTATAATCGGATTTGATGCAAGTAGGATTTGTAATTAATAGTAAGGTATTATTGTTTTCAGCTAATGGCACAATGCTATGCGCACTCAAGTTTTAAACGTTTAAATTATTCAAAGCGTTTAAATTTCCCATTTCTTCGACGAGAGCTTGTGAATGAGAATCTAGAATGAGTTCTTTACCAACGAAAATTCCTATAGTTGTTTTCTTGTCTTTAGGGAGACTATCTGAAGAGTCGTGAACATTGTGGTTTAGGATTACACCATTATTAAATGAATCTAAGAAATTATCATAGGATAACGGATCTGGTATTGGCTTAAAATGATTATCTCTAAGGGTGTCATTAAAGTCGTTGTCATTAGGACAGGATTTTGTAACTTTTGAGTTTTTTATATCAGACCTTAAGGTCATTTTGTAAATTCGGCTGAGACAGTCTGCATTTGTGTTGGAATCGCCCTTTTTATATAAGATTTCAAAGTCGAATTCCTCTAACTTCAGTTTCCAACGCATCATTCGGGAATTCGGATCTTTGCAATTATGTAGATAAATCAAGGGTTTATGATCAGTGTAAATTTTAAAACGTTTTCCAAATAAATAAGGCCTGAAATGTTGTACCGACCAAACGATAGCTAGAAGCTCTTTGTCTAAGGTAGAATAATTGAGTTCGCTCTTTCCTAAAGTTCTGGACGCGTAAGCGATCGGTAAGTCCGATCCGATTTCGCCTTGGGATAGTATAGAACCAACTGCATGTCCACTGGCATCGGTGGTTAAGATGAACTCTTTAGAAAAATCGGGGTATTGCAATAAGGGTGGTTTAATAAGGCTTTCCTTTAGAATATTAAAAGACTCTGTACATTTGGGAGACCAATTAAATGGCACATCCTTTTTCAATAGCTCTGCTAAAGGCTTGGAAATTTGAGCAAAATTTTTGATGAATCGCCGATAATAGCCGGCTAGTCCTAAAAACATTTTTATTTAGTTTGGGGATTTAGGTATTGAGAAGTTTTTGACACATTCCACCTTCTTGGGATCTGGTGAAATGCCGTGTTCACTGATGACGTGACCAAGATAAATTAATTCTGGCCTGAGAAATTCGCATTTATCAGGTTGAAGTTTGAGGTTATTCAACCGCAAACGATCAAAGACTTCCTTAAGCTTGTCGTTATGTTCCTTCAACGTTTTTCCGTAAATCACTACGTCGTCCATATAAACGAATACTTTGGATCCTTGTAGACCAGAGAGGACATTATTCATTAAACGCTGGAATGATGCTGGTGCCCCTTTTAAACCATAGGGCATGCGAATGTATTCGTAATTGCGCGGCAATATTTGTATGTACGATTTGTTCGTTTTTTAATGTACCTAATTTCAGAATGCAAACTTCGCTACCGCTATCTACTAATAGGCTAACCTTGTGTGGTATTACGGATGTTGAATTTAAGGAAATTGAATTGAATTTTCTTTGATTTTGTAATTTAATATTAAACACACGTTTGGGATGTTTGCAAATTTGAGAAAAGTGAAGACTTTTGTTAGAACTCGATTTATCATAGGTATGCGAGTTGAGGTTGGTATATGTAGTATGGCTTGTAAACTTAGTAGGAGAAAATTCAGAGCGAATTGAGTCATGGTCATCGAGAATATTTGTGTCTTCGTGTAATTTGTAATTTTGTAATTTTTTGTTGTGCCTTGAAGGCGAAATAGAATAAGACTCCTCATTGTAATTAATGTTCTTAACACGAGAGATATGGCTTGTACACGATTTAGTAGAACGATTTAGTAAGAATTCAGAGTTGTAAAGAAGGCTCATATCTTCATGCTTTTCATTTTTAAAATTTGGATTCGTTGACGAGATGCAGTTAACAGCTTGGGAAAAATTTAGAAAAGATTCGGAGTTTGGAAAATTGTGGCTGGAGGAATTTATGATAAAGTTTGACGAAGATTGTCTGCTCTGGTGTGGCCTCCAGTTACACCAGGCTTTGGGGAGTTTCCCGAAAAATTTGTGGAGGTTTGACGCCTTTTGTTTTCATTATAGGCCCGCTTGCGACAATCCTTAATGAGATGGCCTTTATTTTTGCAATAACTGCAAGTTAACACGTGTATTTTCATACTAGATTGAGGTTCCTTCTTTACCTCGGCCTTGGGGAATGTTGGAAATTTAGAAGAGTAAGAGGCGTTTAACTTCGAGTAGCACTTAGAGACATGGTGGCCAATTTTGTGACAAAATGAATACTTATTATTAGGATTTTTCATCGGAAACTTTTTACTCGCTGATTTTTCTTCCTCTACGGCTGCTTCCACGGCTTCAGCTAGTTTTGTGAACCTACTGGCCTTTATTACAAGTCTGACTGGATTTTGTAAACCATCTACGAATGCTTTTAATGCTGTTTTGCCGTTAAGGCTTTCAATTACCGTCGCGGCACCTTGGCCTTCGGCGGCGACACAAGCGTCATTTAAATCGGCTAGAAGAACTTCGACTTTATTTCCAAAAGTTCTAACGTCTTCGTTTAAACCTTGTCTACAATTTACTAATTCGGTCTGGATCTGGGCGAGCGTTCTTTGTTCGAGAAATTGATCTTGCAAAATTTTTTTTAATTCTTCCCAATTATCGAATGTTTTATATTTACTGATATTATATGCCGAACCAGTCAATTTGCTCTTTATAATATTCAAAAATAGGTTAGTTTCAGCATCACTATAATCGTTATCGACAACATCACAACAACACAAAAACCGGTGTAACTTATCCCGATTCCCGTCGAATTCGGGGATAAATTTTAGGACAAAATCTTTATCGAGTTTGACGGGCATAATTTCAACTATTTCGATTACCGATTCTTCCAACGGTTCAATTTCCGACATAGACAAAAACAAGTGCACTCTCACGACAATCTACTATCCCTTTTTTCTTTTATTTTTCTTTCCAAGGAAGTACTTTATATAAAAAATTTGTCTCTCTATTTAAATTGAACCAAATGACAATGAAAAACGAAATTGTAATAAACCAAAATGAAAACTTGAATTATTATAAATAAAATATTACTCTCAATAGTAAGAGACCAAATGCAAATTTGAAAATATTATAAAGAAAACTACTCCACTAGCAATAAATCAAGTAAAAGTTTGAAAACATTATAAAAAAGTTGCACTTATATCGCAAAAACTCGAATAATCAATTTAATTAACAATTCCAGATTTAATATACATATATATTTTTTGTATTTTACACAACACTTTAATTGCTGATTTCTTGTATTTAATATAATTTAGTACTCATAGTGTAGGAAAATAAAGCGGTTATTAAAAATTTAAAATTTAAATTTAGGGGTCGAAACCGTAACCTTAACCGTAACCGTAATCATTTAATAACAGGATTATTTTTAGTAACCGTAATCATAACTGTAATCGAAACGTTGGATTTTTCCTAACCGGTTTCAATAACCTTAACCGATAACTCTGTAACCCTTATTAATCGGTTCTACGAATGGGTTACCTGAGTTCCTAGAAAAGAGATAAAAGGAAATAATAGACGAAACAAATTTGAAAGTTTTCAAATGACTAATCTCGATTAAGAAAAGTAAAATGCCTTTTGAATAGATTGTGACAAATGTGAAGTGTAAAATTTGACATTCAACATTTTTACATGAAAACTTACTTCACAAAAAGTCTAATCTCGTTAATGGTCTGTGAACCAAAGGAACGGGGTGGATATCAAAACGCTGCTGAAATATTTTGCACCAAACGTTTGTCATCGAGTGCCAACGTCCTGAAATATTGGAACACAGAAGAAATCAACCCATCTTGTAACAATTGGCTAGGGTTGTAATTGGTGTCCGGCAACACAAGCCAGTGTCGAACGATTGTTTTCTGGCTTAAAATTTACTGTCAGCCATCTTCGCGCGAAATCAGATGGTGCTCTGGTTGACGCGATTACCTTAATTCGAGCGAACTACTTTTTCGGTTTAACTGCATTGGTTTGAGTAGTTAGTTTGAAATTTATATTTTTAATAGTGTCCAAAAATGTTAAAAAAATTTGATTTTTAATTAAATTTGTTATAAACATGAAACTGATTGGTATTCCTCATGATAACTCTAGTGTAACAGGTTAGGTAACCGGTTAGAAAAAATTAATCGTAATCGTTAAAAAATAAATAATCGTAACCCTAATCATAACCCGAACGATTAAAAATTGTGTAACCGTAACAGTAATCGTAAGCTTTATTCGTTTCGGTTTCAACCCCTGTACCTAACCTTATTAGCTGTTTGGAAAACCATAAAAACTTTTTTAAATAAATACTTTGAAACAATCGAAAAGTGGTTTCTTGCATATTATGTTTTTTTCCTAATTTGTTGTAGAATCTACATATACTGAGTTCAAAGTGAGTAGGAATGCTCTTGTTGAAAAAATGAAGAGTTTTACTTCGAAAAATATGCCAGATCAGTTAATACTTTTACTGAAGTATCTTCAAAAAGAGACAAACTGCCCAGATGCCTAGTTACCGGGTCTTAAACAATAATTCGCCAAATTTCAGAATGAATATAAAAGAAGATGGACTAAATCGAACCGCGAAAGTGAAAGATTTTTGTTACAAAACAAGCTATGGCTAGAAGGAACGATTAAATTTGAAAAATATCGAATGTCCTCATCTACAAATCTTGGTCGACCTAACTTAAAGTTTGAAGACAGTTCTGATCGAAGTAAGCGTAGGAAAACTGCTTCATTAAGAAGTGCTTTTTCTGGAAAAATGCTAGCATATGCCTCACAAATGAACTTAAGAGCATCTGGTCAATCAGATATGCTTCTAAAGTAGTGCGTGATGCGATCTCAACTCCTAACCGAGCTGCAAAATACAGAAAAGCATTTACCAAATCCCAGCAAGTGCAAAACATATCTCAGATATCTTACGATGAGGCACTAGCCATGATGACAGAAGCTCGTTTAACAAGACATCAGTATAACGTCATAAGAGCAAAGGATAAAAAAAAAATTCCGTGCTATACCTATGTGCAGCAATCAAAAAAGCAGTGTTATCCTATTAAGGAAAGTATTGCTATAACATCAAAATGCGTTCAGATCAAACTGCAAGCACTTTTGGACCACACTGTTTTGAGACTTATTAAGCTTGAAGAAGAAATGCTTGAAACCATAGATGAAAGTTTTTTTACAAATGTTTTGCTTATATCAAAATGGGGGGTTGATGGCACAAATACAAACCAATATAAACAAAAATTTGATAACTGTGATGATACTGATGCAAGCTTACTTTTAACTTCATTGGTGCCATTGCAGTTAATTAGCAGAAACCCCAAACAAAATGACACGAAAATATTGTGGCAAAATCCTCGTCCCAGTTCAACCAGGTACTGCCGACCCATACGATTTTGTTTTGAGCGGGAAACAGTTGACATAATAACTACAGGAAAAAAAACGCGTCGATGAAGAAATACGAACTCTGAAACCCACAGTATTTCAAATAAGAAATTGTCATTATAAAGTTAAACATAAATTAGGTATTATTTACAATGGTGGATGGCAAAGTCTGCAACGCTGTGTCCGAAACAAAATCCACTCAACGTTGTTACATCTGCGGTCTGACTAGCAAGGACTTCAATAATTTAGAGAAATGTGCATCAACCCCAACAATAGAAGAAAATTTAACCTTTGGCTTGTCTATATTACATGCCTGGATACGATTTATGGAGTGTCTGATTCACTTATCATACAAACTCCCATTAAAAAAATGGCATTAATTGGAATTTAATTTTGTCGGTTTTTTGAAAGTTATAGAAGGGAATTGAATTTTGCCAGTAGACCGACTAGTTTTTTTCCTTTTATTCGTTTTATTTGATACTTGCGCGTTTTTTTCCTTTTATTCGTTTTATTTGATACTTGCGCAACGTTTCGACCCCCTCAAGGTCATCTTCAGGCTAAAGCTATAGATCGTTCAATATAACTCAGATGTTCACACATCTTTGTCAAAATTATAAAAATCCCTATAGAACTAAACTTAAAACTGACTTAGTCATGGTTTTGCAATAATAAAAACTTTGGAATAAAAACAATTTTTGACACTGGTACAAAATTAAAAACAGCTGACAAATTTCTTGAAACCATGACTAAGTCAGTTTTAAGTTTAGTTCTATAGGGATTTTTATAATTTTGACAAAGATGTGTGAACATCTGAGTTATATTGAACGATCTATAGCTTTAGCCTGAAGATGACCTTGAGGAGGTCGAAACGTTGCGCAAGTATCAAATAAAACGAATAAAAGGAAAAAAACGCGCAAGTATCAAATAAAACGAATAAAAGGAAAAAAACTAGTCGGTCTACTGGCAAAATTCAATTCCCTTCTATAAAAAAATGGCAAGTTCGTGGAGACCAAGACAACGGAATTGTTAAAGAAAGAAAAAAGCACTTCAAATTGCGTTTAAAAACGAGTTAGGTTTACTGATAGATCAACCAAAAGTAGGGCTAGGAAATACCAATGATGGTAATACCGCTAGACGCTTTTTTGAAAACGGCAGTGTTTCTGCCCGTATTACTGGTATCGACGAAAATTTAATACACAGATTTTACGTAGTAATGCAAGCGATCACATGTGAGTTTCAAATAGACCCTGATAAATTCAACACCTACACTATGAAAACAGCACAACTTTTTGTTGATACTTACCCTTGATATATGTATAATGCCTCCTACTGTACACAAAATTTTAATTCACGGACCTGCAGTCATATCATAAGCTCTATTACCTATTGGTCAACTAAGCGAAGAAGCTCAGGAAGCTCGAAACAAAGATTTTAAGAGATACAGAGAAAGTTATTCCAGAAAACAATCTCGCATCAACACCAACGAAGATATATTAAATAATTTATTAATTTCATCCGATCCATTTATTACCAGCTTCAGACAATTGCCGCGAAAGAAATTTAAAACACTTTCTAGGGAGTTAATAGCTTTACTAAAACCTCCTGAAGAACCAAAAGTTACAGATTCTGATTCAAGCCACGATTCTCATTCATCTTATGCATCAGAGTGATGCTTATTTTTCGTTACTTACTTTTTAAAAATAAAAATAAAATATTTAGTGTAAAATATGTGTATAAATAATTTAATTTACAATTTCAGTAGTTTTGTTTAATTTCTACGGAATTTATAAATTTTAAAGATCACATTTCATTTTCAATTTAGCAAAATTTATAAATTTTAGTTAAAAAAAATACTGCTTTTGCCTTGTTAAAGTAGCTAGATCCATGTGTTTTACTTCAAATACATCATATTACATTGCATTTTGTTACTGTAACATGTCCGTTACTTTTCAAGCACAGATATATGTATGCGCAAATATTTTTGGCTAACTTTTAAAATACGTAATATGCGGAGATGTATGAACTTGCTCTAAGCGAGACATGAATCAGCCCATCCGTTTTTCACTTTTTGGACTTTTGGCCAGCTTTTCTAGATAAATACCCTACCGTGCTACGTGGCAGTAAAAAACACTAATATCGTTTTCCTTATCAAGGAATTCGTATAAATGCATTTTATGTAAATACTATGAATGTATATGGTTCTCATGATAAGAAGATAATTTATGCGATAATGTTAACTTGATATTATTAGAAGTGACAAACGAAAATCTGCCAAAATATTCTAGTTTGAGGAAATTCTTTATAGAATTAGGATAATTGTTGTAGGGGCGTTATTACATATAACTATTGTTGTTCTTCAAGATCTTACTTATAAAAATATCATAATTTTCAATTCATACATAAATTTAAAATTAAAAACAAATACCTGATGATTTTTAATGCATACATAAATCAAAATTTATCTAAAATATTCTTTACAAACGCCTTTCAAAAACCGATAAATCCGCAATTCTTATTCTAATTCAAAGAAAACGGCAAAAGACCAAAAAAGACTATTGAAGAGATTTTTTTGTGAATGGCATTGCCGAATGTCAGGTATTCTAAAAATGGGCAGTCCTCAAAAAACGGCACGAGGAACACCGTGTAAACGAGTATCGCCCCTGCATCAATCCATCGTGATCCGGTGAAATCACGTAAATTTATATTTTTTTAAAAACAAAAAATTAACGAAAAAAATCGACAATCGTGACAGGAACGAGTTGGCCATAATCATCGATTCGAATTTCCAGCGGAGCCCCACTTTGAACAGCTCCAACAGCAAAGAAAACCGCGCAGAATCGCAATCCTCAATTGTGGTGATTCATCTCAGAACTATTGAGCCCAGAGAGTAGGCTGATTCCGAGGCAGTGCACTCTGTCATGTTAGCGGATTTGTGCTAGGTGCACGGGCGTAAGAAGCCGGTTACAGGTGAGATCAGGTTGAGACGGTAGAAAAATGTGACGAGCGAAAATCGGATGGAATATAGTTATGGTCATATGCAAATAGAAGACTTTGCTTTTGTTTTATATATTTGTTATGAGCGGTCTATGCCTATACAGAAAATTGTCCCACTCGCGGCTTGATATCAGTGGAGTGATTCATTCCGCGATCTTGGCAGCGAGATGTCAGATACGATGATATCATTCCAGCTGGCAGACGAACTTAAGATGGAATTCCGGCGCTCCGTTGGAGGGCTTGTTGTTGGGGACGTGAACACTCGTATTTGGCCAGACCTCACAATTGCCAGTTGAAATGAGAGACAATTTTCTGGTAATCTTGTTGATAGAAGAGGGTGAGGCAAATTAATTGCTATTCCAAGCTGGGCTGCTTGTCTGCGGAAACGAGATTAAACTCGTAATCAGTTTTGTGGATTGCTTTTTTTCGCTCTTTCTTTTTTAAATAGGAAATTCCCTAGAAGTTTTTAATGTAGCCAGTGATTTTAGTGTTATCTGCCCACTTCCTGAGGTTTCCCTCATTTTAATTTATTCTGGTCGCTGGGAAAAATTCCCATCTCCCAGCATTGCCCCGACATTGAAGGCCCATTATGAATATTTCCATCATATTTCGCAGCATTGAAAATTTTTGGGACGTAAAATTATTTTTAATTGAAAACAAAGCTATGTACAAAAATTGTGCGCTGCTAAGGGGCGGATGGGGTGGAGGAATGAATATACACCAACAACGAGCCACTGCAGCTGGAGTAACTTGGGAATGAGCCAAGGACGTTCATGCAACTTATACTCCGATCGTTCTACCCCGCTTCCTGGCAGCATCGTGGGTGAAATTTATTCGTGCTCCTTTTTGCAGGATTTTACGTATTATGGGCACGAAACTGCATTTCAGGGAAGTTGCATAACCGCAGATATCACACACAGTAATTGTGGTGTCACGATGCATCATAACAGATTCGCAAATTAACTTCAAAGGATATCAACCCCTAATATGCAAATTGCATCAATGCCGCACAATAAACCGACGCGACATGCTCTCAATTTCGAAAATATCTCCCGAGCGCACAGCAGGGCTCCGCATCAAAGGGTAATCACATGTATAAGAGTTTTATTATGAATTTTCCAACCACACCCTGCCATCTACGCCAGGGATGTTGTTTGGACAAGCAAGTGTTTGCCCCGGGGTGTGGGGGCGGATGGGTGGGCACCAGCCCCAATGCATTACGAGCTGCTAGTTACGAGAAAGCCGCACCGCATAAGTGTACTACTGTACAGAAGTCGAGTGTCTGGATGTGTTCTAACATAGTAATCACTTCATAAAACCACCACCCTGTGCATCCTGGAAATGTTAATGTTACTTCCGATATACTACAGGGTGTGTGTGTGTGTGCAAAAGGAATATAAAAGGACGATGACAGTCGCTTTGGGGCACATACTGTGAGCAGTTTTATTTATCAAAGATCCCTTGGAAAGTGGAGAAGAAGAAGGCAACAATATTGTTTGCTCTCCTTGAGTTTTTCCACCTGTTTTTTTTATACTTCATTAAGGGAAAGTGGGTAATTAATGTTAGGAAGTAATTATAATCAATTTTCTATTTCTGGTTGCCGTGTTTTGCTTTGCCTTCAAAAGGAAGGAAACAATAACATTTTGCATCCTTGTTTATTTAATTGTATTTTTGCTGTGGATTTTTATTGTGTAATGAACGCGCAGCAGGTACGTTGTCGTCTCGTAAAATTAGAGATTTTGTCTTCGGGAGAATCTTTAATAACTGAAGCATGTCACGTGCCCTACTTCATAATTGCTTTCTAATTATGATTTTGTACAGATATTACGTATTATGGCGTAGGATGTGGCGGCGGCTATGACGTTACTAATAGATTTTATCTACACAATTTTATTTGACGCAAATATTTAATGGAATTAAATGAGGCAATGATGATTTTTGTATTGGGTTTTAGCTGAGTTTTATTATCTGTGTACCAGCATAATGGCGCGAGAAAATAGTGGGCGCCACTTATGCGAGGTGTTACCCCCTTAAGAACCTGCGCCGATTTCAGGTTGACAACCAGATGTGCAATCCAATTGATAAAAAGAATAGCACCAAATATCCTCTTTCGAAATTTGCCGCTGGATGTAGAATGACCGCCTTGCTTCACATATGATGCCAGTCCTTTTTGTCTCCGGTAAATGAAAAGCAGGATTCTTCGTCGCTGGTTTCTCGAGCCCTTTTGGTTGGTTTTATTTTTTCTTCGTTTTTGACGCTTTCGGTTTACTTTCTAGCTTGCCATCAGCTTGGGAGTTAACACGGTAGCCGCCCCTAGTTATTTCGTCACAACCAATCTTACACCCGGACAACGAGTTTTTTTTGTTTTACCAATTTTTTTCCGAGCGAAGGGAATTTTATTTCGGTATTCCCAAAAACTGTCTCACAAACCTCGGACTAACTCGGACTGATAAAAAAACTTTCGAGAACTGACCGACTAAATCGGGACTAAGGCTCTCCCAACGGACCGCAAAAAAACTTGCTAACCTCTCGGCAAAAACTCTAGGAACTGACTGTCAAATTTTTCTTTCCTCTATTTTTGTTTTTTTCTTTCCTCGCCTACTTCTTAAAATTTCCCTTTTTAGTACCAAGTGATTTTGAGCGAAATTTCCCCTTACAGGTTGATTCCAAAATAAATTGCCCAATTAAAATAAATTTTCAACCGACCGTTATATACCCTCGGGTCCACAAAGCCGACTCGCGAGGCAGTGAGGAGCCGAAAAAAAACGGTCGCCGTAGATCAAATATCTTTGGCGCCAATGTGGGACTCGACTCACGACCTGAGAATAGGAGTCTCATGCGCTAGTTAGCTAGCCGGGCATACATGTAACAGTCGTAATACGGTACAAGGTTAGAGGAGTGATTATGCCAACTTTGAAAAGGTGGAGCAGTCCGTAGATCACTCGGAAGAATATCTGGAAGTACCAGGATCCGGCTGAAGGCAATTCCATATTGTCCCCCTCCGGCTCCTGTAAACTTACAGACATTCTCGCCCGAACCGGTTTCCTCTCGTACCATGGAGTTAATCTCACGCAATCCCACATTGCATGTGACTCACCCCAGTAGGACGACAGGCAACTAGTTCGCCGAGGTACACCCACAGCCTGACCAAAAATAAAAGAAATGAAGATGGAACCTTGAGGAAAATCAACGTCGTAGGTCTTTGGCGTGATATACCCCTATGCTCTTACCTCCCAAATCCTCCAGCTCGTACAAGCTGGTTCCAATTTTTTTACGTATCCGAGCTTTCAGAAACCGGGGTGCCAACTTGGCACTGAAACGACCCGCTCGGTTACTCACCCAGAAAGTTCTCCGGTAAACCTCCTCTCCGGGACGAAAACTGCCCACACGACACCGCAAGTTGTATTGGGTTTTATGTCTGATGTGTGCGGCGGCTAAATTAACAGCAATCCGCTCACGAAGCATCTGCATTTTGTCCGTCAATGGTAGAAAAGCTATGTCACCCTCCTGTAAAACGTTCAGTTTCTTCAGGACTGGATATGCTGATCCGTGCAGGATCATGTGGCTACCAAACAGGGCCTGATACGGGGACATGCCGATCGCCTCGTGGTGGGTACTACGAAGAGCACATTCAATGGACGACAGATGTCTATCCCACTCACGATGATCCTCCTTTAAGTACGCCCTAATGGCGGTTAGGATGGATCTATTCACCCGCTCGGAAGCGTTAGGGTGAGGCGAATATACAGCCGTGCGCACATGGTGCACGCCATAGTCGGTCAACAATTTAGCAAACTCTTTGGAGGTGAATTGCCGACCATTGTCGGAGAAGACCGTTTCAGGAACTCCAAAGGTATGAAAGATAGTTTGCTCAAGAAACTTGACGGACACCGCCGTGGTCTCAGCGGACACGGGGTGCAGGAAGACAAACTTGGTGAAAGCATCCAATACAACAAATACTGCCGTGTGGCCTTTCTTCGACCTGGGATAAGGACCTAAGAAATCGACGTATAAAAATTGGAACGGCCTCGACACATCCATGGGGTTTCCCATAGGTGGTCGAAGTACTGAGCTGGGGGCTTTGGTGGTTTTGCAGACATCACACTTACCGATGAACTCCCGAACTTGTTTTGCCATACCTGGCCAAAAGTACTTGCATCGCAATCGGGCTAGGGTTTTCCTTACTCCACCATGCGATGCTTGGGGAGGCGAATGAGAGGATTCGACGAGCGACGCGGTCAATTCCATCGGAATCCACAACTTCCATGTCAGGTCGTCAGCAATCGGGTTTCCAGTACGTGGTGATGTACGCTTGAAAACGTACCCATCTTCAACTCGCAGGTCTGGTAGCTGCGGTGAGGCTTGCCTGAGGCTATCACCCAGACGAAGATATTCACGGGACTTGAAAGACGGGGCATTTAAGTCCACGTCGAAACACAAGGACAATTCGTCAACGCAATCCATGCGTGACAAGGCATCGGGAACCACATTGTGGGTGCCTTTACGGTGTTCGATCGTAAAGTCGAACCCCTGAAGCTTAAGACTCCACCGGGCTAAACGACCGTTAAGCTCTTTCTGGCTCATGAGCCATTTCAGACTTGCATGGTCAGTAATGACCGTGAAAGTCTGTCCCTCAACATACGCTCTAAACTTCTTTATACTCAGCACGGCTGCGTAGCATTCGAGCTCAGTAATGGTGTAGTTCCGTTGTGCTCCGTTCAATTTCTTGGACATATAAGCAATCGGATGTTCTCCTCCATCCATGTCCTTTTGAAAGAGCACACTACCTACACCAGTCCTGCTGGCATCGCACTGAATATAGAAAGGCTTAGAAAAATCTGGAGTGACTAACAGAGGAGCTTCTGTCATCAGCTTTTTCAAAGTCTCGAACGACTGCTGGGCCTCATCAGTCCAACTAAAAGATTTAGACTTCAAACAATCCGTGATTGGAGAAGCCACGCTAGCATAATTGGGTATGAAACGCTGATACCATCCGGTCATTCCCAAAAACCTCCGGGTCTGCTTATGAGACTTCGGAGTCGGGAAGTCCATGATGGCCGTCACCTTGTTAGGATCGGTTTTCAGAGTCCCATCACCGATTATGAAGCCGAGATACTTGACTTCAGTCACGCAAAATTTGCTTTTAGATAAATTGATGGTTAACCCCGCACGACGGAGACAGCTGGCCACTTCGTCCAAAAGCTTTAGGTGGGAGTCAAAGTCAGGTGAAACTATGAGCAGGTCGTCCAGATAGACAAAAACGTTTTCACGTAAATGGCCCGGGATGGTCTTATCCATCAAGCGACACATGCGCTGTGGGGCGTTACATAAGCCGAAAGGCATAACTGTGAACTGGTACAGTGGACGACCGGGGACAGTGAAAGCTGTCCGCTCTCGCGACTTCTTCTCTAAAGGGATTTGCCAGAAGGCGTCCTTCAGGTCTAAGCTCGTGATGAACTTGGTGTCTTGAAGACGACCAAGTAGACCATCAATGTGTGGAAGAGGATAGGCGTCTTTGATAGTGACACTGTTCACCTTGCGAGAGTCAAGGCACAGGCGGACCTTACCTGGTTTACGAACCAACACCACTGGAGAATTCCAGGGACTATTTGATGGCTCAATCACCCCCAGCGACAGCATCCTGTCTAACTCACCATACATCAGCTGTTGTACAGCGGGTGAGACCGGATAATGCCTCTGTTTAATAGGAACTGAGTCACCAGTGTCAATGATGTGTTCCTCCAGGTTAGTCTTTCCCAGTCCGAAGACATCGAAGGAGGGAAATCTGGCCTTGACGCGTTCCAACCGTTCGCATTGCGTAGACGTTAAGTCGTGCATTTTTGCAGACACGGATGGAGCGTTTATCTCGCCGACTATTTGGGGAGCTAGGCCGAAAAGATTCCAGAAATCCATCCCTAGGTACAGTCTCTGGCTGAGACTGGGCACCACATAGATGGTTATATCCCGGGTCCTTCCTCCAAAGGAGATTGGAACTCGAATATAACCGCAAAGTCTCTGCGGAGCCCCGTCAGCAGTATGCACTACAGAGCGCAAAGTGCAGACTGTCACTTCGGGATGATTCGCTAGAAACGCTTCGGCATCTCTTCCCAAACAGCTAACAGTGGCACCACTGTCCAACAACCCAACCACTTCCTCATTAGCTATGAGGACCTTCGTAAACAGACGAGGATCTGACGAATCCGAGATGAAGGCAGAAACAATTTTCTGCAAACATTGTCGCTTCTCCTTAGCTCGTACTCTAATTTGGGGAGGGGTGCGCTTGGAAGTGAGGGAGTCCACGAAAGGTGGCTCCGAAAAGATGCGGGCACGAGTGGAGATATATCTCTTCCAACGGGAAAGGAACGAAAGTTTAACCTCCTCTGAGGGAAAAACAGGAAGAGCATCAGTTGACGTAAAGTCGCTGATGGTAGTCATATCTGGTGTATATGAAGAATGTGTAGGGAAAACGGGCGAGCTTAGCTCGGGCGCGGACTCCCGTACTGTCTCACACCCCGGCTCCGGTTTCCCTGGCAGGTGGGGCATACTGGTGTGACGACTCCTGGCTTGCCACACTTGTAGCAAAACAGGCCACGAGTTTCAGACGGGCAGTCCATAAATGGATGACCCGGTTGCTGGCAATTCCAACACCGGAGCGGTCGTGGATTACTCTGGTTCTGACGCGGCGCCGTCACTTCGTCTATCTCTGGGGCAGTCATGTCCGTTGTTACGGGGTTCGTCGAGTAATTAACCTCATGAACTTGTCGGTCGGGTCTACGTTCCAATCGCTTTTGTGTTTGCCAGCGTTCGACTTTAATACAAGTCTCACGCAACTGTGGCATGCTGGTGAAGCTGTGACCGATTACGGCTGACCCCAAGGCGAAATTTAGGTTTCGGGTTACTATCCCGATCAAGCTTGTTTCCGACATGGGATTATCCATTCGGTTGTGCAGGGATAACATCTGAGCAGTGAAATCATCGAAAGACAGATTGTGTTGCTTACAGTCCATCATTTGCAATATTAGTTCCTCATCCGACTCGCGACTTCGGAAATAGCGAATGAAATGGGCTTTAACTGTTTCCCAGTCAGGATCTAAAAATTTGCGCCGAAACTGCGACCAGTACCAGTCGGTGGCTCGCCCAGACAACAAGGAAGAAAAATGTCGGCAGACTTCTGATTGCTGGACTCCATCATCGCGAGCCTTCAGCTCCACCCGGAACAGAAACTCCTCCGCCGACAACATTTTGTCCTTGCCGGAGAACTTTAGGTTCCAGAAGGTAACTGGAGACTTGCGATGCTGGGTCCCAGGCCAAACATCTAGCCTGCCCGCCGCAGGTGTGGAAGCCTCCGGGGTGGACTGCTGATCCCGGGGTACCCCAGGGTTCATAAGGACCTCAGCAGGTCGCTGCTGCATTAGCAGGGTATCTAAAACCTGCCTCAACTGGGCAACTTGCTCCTCCAGCGAAGGAGTAGGATTGGGGAAGATTGGTGAGTCACCCTGGCCGGCTTCGGTTCCGTTAGGGAGATTGCCTCCACCAGAAGTGGCACCTGCAGTCCTTCCACTTCTGAGTTCCATAGTCTAACCTCACGATATAATCAAAACCCAATAAGACTATACTCGATCTCGAGCAACAAGGAAGTACACAAAAATTAGATAACAAAGAATATGAAAAATTATTGCCCACACGCAGAGTAATCCCGAACACGAACTCGCGGTTGTACTCACAAACAGTTTATGCCAACAAATATCTACAATAGTAGCTACCAACGGTATACGTTCTTCTACCCAACAAGCACAGAAGGTTCGAAGAAGGAAAGGAAAAAAAATTGTGTGAAAATAAATTCAAATAGAACAGCCAATCAAATCAACAGCAATTAGTATAACAACAAGTGCCTACTAACAAATCAATTAAATATTGCGAGTATGTGAGTGTACCTCAAAGAAAACACAGCCCACGCTGATTAGTGAATAGCGATAAAACAGCAAAAGTGTATTAGTGCCTATATATGGTAGTGTAGGTGAGTTGATTATGTACTTTAATTCAATATAAGCGAGGAATGGTTGAGACGGATAACATTTCCCCTCAGGGCCCCCGCATGTCGATGGCCTCGATGCCAGTTGGTGAAAACTATGAAGCATAGTCATCACCAAGTGTCATCCAGGTCGCCGACCCAGCTTCAGGTAAACCCGGAAGAAGGACGGAAACAAAACTCAAAGTCGCATCGCCACGAAAGGGAAACTTCTTCAAAAATAAAAAAAATTTGGGGAATCCGCTGTTCCACCACAACTGAGCTACCTTTCGGAAAATCAATCAGTTGGGAGGAACAGACGAAAAAAAACGATTCAGGACATAAACAAAAAAATAGAATTTCAAAAGCTGGATGGACCTTCAGAAGGAACAAGGGGCGCAGTGGCAGGCGGTAACACGCCTGTTACCAGAGACGGTTAAGCCCTTGTCCCAACTTCAACTTCCACCAGGAAAATTAAAAGATGATCCTGTTCAAGGACCGACGCAGTGGCAGGCGGTATCACGCCTGATACCAGAGTCGCCGACCCTAGAAACAGGACAAGGATGAACCACTACTACACCTGCACGCATAGCCAAGCGAACACCGCTTGTTAGCAAGCCGTGCAGGTCAGCATGGCTCGAAGCTACTCCAAAACGAAGAAGTTACCGCATGAGAAAAAAGGGTAGGCCTAAAAGCGAAGACAAATAAAAATTCACATAGAATTTAGACAAGGTTGCTGAAAAAAAATCGACAAGACAGACAGGGACTAAGGCTTCGCGGTACTACCTTAGCCCACAGCGAGCGCTGGGTAACAGTGGTGAACCATAGACGAAAAAAAATCAAACATTGTCCGTGAAGGCACAAGTGGTATTAAACCAAAAAAATTTAAACTTCAGGGTCCGTGTAGGACCGTCAACGGGCTTTAAAAGCTGCGTTGGGCGCCATTTATGTACCAGCATAATGGCGCGAGAAAATAGTGGGCGCCACTTATGCGAGGTGTTACCCCCTTAAGAACCTGCGCCGATTTCAGGTTGACAACCAGATGTGCAATCCAATTGATAAAAAGAATAGCACCAAATATCCTCTTTCGAAATTTGCCGCTGGATGTAGAATGACCGCCTTGCTTCACATATGATGCCAGTCCTTTTTGTCTCCGGTAAATGAAAAGCAGGATTCTTCGTCGCTGGTTTCTCGAGCCCTTTTGGTTGGTTTTATTTTTTCTTCGTTTTTGACGCTTTCGGTTTACTTTCTAGCTTGCCATCAGCTTGGGAGTTAACACGGTAGCCGCCCCTAGTTATTTCGTCACAACCAATCTTACACCCGGACAACGAGTTTTTTTTGTTTTACCAATTTTTTTCCGAGCGAAGGGAATTTTATTTCGGTATTCCCAAAAACTGTCTCACAAACCTCGGACTAACTCGGACTGATAAAAAAACTTTCGAGAACTGACCGACTAAATCGGGACTAAGGCTCTCCCAACGGACCGCAAAAAAACTTGCTAACCTCTCGGCAAAAACTCTAGGAACTGACTGTCAAATTTTTCTTTCCTCTATTTTTGTTTTTTTCTTTCCTCGCCTACTTCTTAAAATTTCCCTTTTTAGTACCAAGTGATTTTGAGCGAAATTTCCCCTTACAGGTTGATTCCAAAATAAATTGCCCAATTAAAATAAATTTTCAACCGACCGTTATATCTGTAATATTTGTTTTAAAATTAATTAGTTTTTTAATGCTTGCGGTAAGGATCTGCGGGGTGCGACAGTGAGGGATACCGCTAGAAAGATGGCGTATACCTGGACACTCAGAGCATAGGGATAACAAACTGGATGACATCGGATCCCGGTTGTAGAGCCGTCGAAGTAAGGAAGTAGTATCTCTTTAGTAGATACGTAAGGGCCGGAGCTTTGCCCAAGGACCGAGATCGGATATATATAATAAATTGGTCTTGATAATCTCTAAGGGTGGAAGTGCATTTGGTTAGAGGCACTTTTTTCACTAAGGATTTTAAGACAGAACGTCTACAAACTATTCGGTGGTTATTCGAGGAGTTCCCTTGTGCGATACTGACAATCCGAGATTGATTTTGAACTCCATTGCCTCTGCCATAGGGCACGAGCTGACGCGGCGTTGCCAGATGGTCGCACAGTTGTCCCGCCGACAGATGGCCGTGGAGGAGCCCAAAACCGCCCAATTTGCTATTTGAATTTTTTTTCGATTACGATGTAAAAACCAGTCAAGAAATCAATTCGGAGTCGATTCTAATCATTTAAAAAATTTAATTTGATCTTTTTTTAATCAGTCAATTTCTTTTATTTATATACTTTTACTACATTATTCACATTTTACTTTGACATTTCACACATAATATTTGTCATTGCACGTCATGTTAATAAAAATAAAAAATAATTTAATCAAATATATGAATATTAATACGAATTGACCATTTTGACTACAGTATTTGCACTTATTCGTTCAATAGATCGCAAACTTCCTCTTCATCTTCAGCGAACATGATCATGTCCAAGACATCGTCTTCAAGTGTTGAATCCTTGTTCAGTGGATTTGCAGTTCCTGGTTTTTGTTTCTGTTCGTACATCTCTTTGAGGCAAATTACACGGCATAACATTTCTTCCATCAACACTTCCAATAATTCCAATAAACCGGTTTTTTATAGGCAAGGGGTCGCGGGGAAGTTTGTTACTTGTGCATCCCAAAAAATTCTCGACTGCACAGAGCAACACACTAACACAATCATAATTTCATTCTCGGGGCCTACGAAAATGACTTAGCTTAACTGACAGTTTGTACACAGCTAGAATTGTTACACGAAAAAATGCAGAACAGTCAGTTTATCGTGTAATTCGTATGCCGTGTAACTCGCCTCTTTCGTGAACCGCCTCAACATGTCAGCTGATGGTTCAAAGTCCACGCAGCAGTTTTTGGACTCAATTTTCAATAATGAAAACTTTGTGAAAATTGTAACATTCACACAAAAAATACCTTCGAGCCCAAACCGCCCAACGTTTTGAATTAAATAGCCCAAAGGGCGGTTTGTCGCGAATCGCATTTTTTTTTGTCGCGACTTCAACTACCTGTGTAGCCCAATCGGCGAAAAATCGCCCAATCTGGCAACTCTCAAGACTCTTTCGGCCTGTAAAGCGACAAAATGATGAATCTAGGAATGGAAGCACAAAACATAAGCCCGTTGTTGGTTATTAAATTTCCGTCGGCAAACGAGCAGATAGAATTCCTGAAAAAAACCGCCACCAAAGAACTCTGACTTCAAGGCTGGTCGTCCACTGGAAGCGTATTCGAGCGGCTACGCGCTTCGGCTACATGAGCGGCTACGCGCGGCTATGCGCGACAGATCCAACATAAAGAAGTTCATACAAACATCGTCCACTGCAAGCGGCTTTGAGCGGGCGGCTATAGGCGTATTCGAGCGTGCCGCGCGAATCTAAATTATTTTGGATCGGACGCGCGTAGCCGCTCGAATCAGGAAATAATTTTCTCCAAAGCCTTCTATATTTAAAATAAAAAAATAAAATAAATGTACCCTGCGATTTCTTGACGCTATAATTAAGAGAAAAATCGTAGGAATTCAATGAATGTGTTTTGGATAAATTGGTCGAGGGGAACAGGTGGAAAAAAGTTAATAATAGTAGCGAAAACAAGTTTTTTCACTTTTTAGGTACGAAAAAAATTTTTTTTTGGAAAACAAAAAATACTACATAACAGTGCTTAAAAAACGAAAAATATGAGTTTTGCACCATTGAAATCGGTCAACAGCTTTT
Organism: Thereva unica; assembly: GCA_949987705.1. NCBI lineage: Eukaryota > Metazoa > Arthropoda > Insecta > Diptera > Therevidae > Thereva > Thereva unica. Next base: position 121,072,092 of record OX465283.1, on the reverse strand, counting down.
TGCAGAAAAATTCAAAAACCGTTAAAAATTACCATTTTTTTGACATTTAAGGGAGTGTAATTATCGTAGAACCTAGTGTCAAGGATTAAATTGTGGCTTCTGATGGTGCCTACCTACAGTAAAAATTTCATGAAAAAATAATGGTAACTATAAAATTACTTGGCTAGGGACTGACGAAGTGACTGGATCAGCACTACTTGGCACAGCAAATCTCGCCTCTACACTTATTTACAAAACGGCAGCTGCCAAAGGAGTGCAGTCTGTAGATAATTTCATCTCTTTCTTTAAAATCAACTGAATTACATTCCCTCTACACCCATATAATACCGCGAAATTTTAAAATCCGTTAATGGCTAGGGACTGACGATTAAAATTGAGGACACTAATTCCGACCTTAGAAAACTCATTTATTGTTTTTTTAAATTGCAAAAAATGATGAAATTAGTTGTAAATACTTTAATATTGAAAAATTGTAAAGAAAATTAAAGTATAGATTAAATTTTTTCGAAATATGGATGCCCAAACGCAAAATTTCAGTGCACGGACATTGCTAGGGACTGACGTTTGAGGTCATTAAATATGATTTCAAGAGTATAGTGTATTATTATTTTAAACAAAATTTGAGGAATAAATACAAAATAGTTTGATTTGTCACTTAACAATCTTAAAATAAAATAATATTAATTATATCAAGCGGGGAGTGCCGCGGACACAGTGTTGCCGGATTTTTGTGGAAACACCCATTTAAAATAAAAAAGAAAATAAATCTACCCTGCGATTTCTTGACGCTATAATTAAGAGAAAAATCGTAGGAATTCAATGAATGTGTTTTGGATAAATTGGTCAAAGGGAACAGATGGAAAAAAGTTAATAATAGTAGCGAAAATAAGTTTTTTCACTTTTTAGGTACGAAACAAATTTTGTTTTGGAAAACAAAAAATACTACATAATTGTGTTTAAAGGCGAAAAATATGAGTTTTGCACCATTGAAATCGGTCAACAGCTTTTTGCAGAAAAATTCAAAAACCGTTGAAAATGACCATTTTTTTGACATTTAATTATAGGGAGTGTAATTATCGTAGAACCTAGTGTCAAGGATTAAATTGTGGCTTCTGATGGTGCCTATCTACAGGCAAAAATAATGGTAACTTTTCGATTTTCGGTTTTCAAACGGGTTTTTAAGTTGTTAAATCAAACCTATCATACATTTCATGAAAATGGAGTTGTAGAGCAACTCTTTGCGAATAAATTAGGCTTATAAAAAAATTCTAGGACCACTGTGGGCCTTGTTCAACCTTTTTTCGTGAAACAGGTGTTTTTCATTTTTGAGATTTACTCGAAAAGTTACCATTATTTTTTCATGAAATTTTTACTGTAGGTAGACACCATCAGAAGCCACAATTTAATCCACACAAGGTTCTACGATAATTACACTCCCTATAATTATCAATTATATCTCCTGGAATAAAAATTATTATGTCAAATTCACTTCAAACTGAGCAGCATGAAAAGCTTGCAGTGGACGACCCCTGTAGCGTGTAGACGCGTATCTCATAGCCGCTTGTAGCCGCCGGTAGCCGCTCATGAAGCCGAAGCGCGTAGCCGCTCGAATACGCTTCCAGTGGACGACCAGCCTAAAGCGTTTGAAACTTGGCTTTACTTCAGACAGCAAAATTTACATCAATGAAAGTTTGACGTCGAAAAATAACAAAATTCTGCAGTTAGCACGGAAACTCCAGAAATCGAATAAAGTTGTCTCCGTATTCACGCGTCACGGGTGCATCTAGAGAGGAACAAACAACCTCGAATGTTTGTCTCCGGTCTTGACCTGAACGTTCTCTTCAGTTCAGCCGCATCTTCTAGTTTGCATTAGAAGCCTTTGATCATCCTACTATACTGTGTAGCATGAGAAAATGGGGCACCTAAATCTGTCACTAGCTGACGGTCTAATACGATTTTTTGTTCGTTTAGCCAAAACCTATCGACAGCCGACTGCTTTGTTATTTATTTATAATAGACTAAAAATAGAAAATGAAAATATAGTTTAAAAAAACTAAAAAATACGCTTTTATTTTAAAATGAGCTAAAAAGTAAAAAAATAATTTTAAATGTAAAGTTGTTACTGCTCCAGCCAGTATACCTACCTTTCGATATATAAAAAAATCTGGGGCGCTAACGAAAACTTCCTGTGTTAATAAATTGTTAATTGTGCATTTGTGGGCTGCACGGTGGGTGCAAAATTTGCAAAATTGATTCCTTTTTTGGCCCTTTTTTGGGAAAAATAATTTGTGGGGAGTGGAGGGCGCCATGAGTGAAGCTCGGCACAAGGCCTCTAATACCCCGGCATCTATACGGTTCTGAATATGATTAGATATATGTACGTCTACATGCGTCTACATAACGCGAAGAAGAAGCTTTATATGGGCTGGTGGAATTGACCGGAACGTAACTGTAAAGGTGTCCCGTCTAACGGTTAATGGTAGATAACAGGCAAAAAATGATCGATAAAAATACAAAAGGTGGTCTATCTCTGCCGGTTTTCGAGATAGAGCTTTTTGAAATTTGGTTTTTGGGAAAAATGTAGTTTAATGATTAAGAATAAAAAAGTTAATGAAACAACAGTCTATTTTTCACAAATAGGGTATTTTTGTTTTCACAAGGAATACGGCTTTCTTTTCATTAATAAAAACAATAATGTATGGTGGAAAAACAGAAATTAGGGTTCTTATTTGTAACAAATAAAAAAACAAATGAACAGAGCCGAACAGAGATGTACTAGCGAGGTAGTAACTCTTTAGGCAACATCTGTATGGTTTTTGGTTAGCTTCTTTAGCTTTAATTAGGGTTGGTACCAGCGTTGCCAGATTATTTTTTTCGTAAATCGGGATTAAGACTAGTGAAGCAGAGAAAAGCGGGATTTTGTTGTAAAAATCGGGACATGCGAAAAAATACAAGAAAATGCAAAATGTTCTTCTTATTTTCAGACTTTATATTAATAATCATGTTGAAAATACATGGTTAATAATTATTAATGATTATTACAATTTTTACTTATATTTATCAGATAATTTTAACTGAGGAAGAATATCCTTCTCTTCTTTTATATGATTGTAAAATTCCTTACAAGACATGTCAAAATTAAATTGCACGAGCAATTCCGATTTTATAAGTTGAGCAGAACACCTGTTTCTTACGTCAGACCACTTGAGATTCATTTGAGAAAATACCCTCTCTACAAAGCAGTTGGATGTTGGTATACTCAAAATATATGAAATTAATTTGAAAGCATTGGGCATTTTCAGAAACGCAGAACTGCGGTCATTCTGCAATATTCAGCTACAGACTTCCAATTGCTGAATATTGCAGAATGACCGCAGTTCTGCGTTTCCGAAAAGGCCCATTTTTTACGTCCTTCTCTGGAAATAACTGAAATAATTGTTTCCATTTATTAGCTGCGAATTCATTTGTATTTTTCATAAGAACTTCCACAGATGGTTTCATCAAGTTAAATTCTTCATATAATTGATCCGTTGATATTTCTTCCGTCATATTTAGAAGAATCAGCATTTTCAAAGTTTTCTTATGATATTGTTTCTTTCATGTTCACAAAATCTAGTTTATTAAACAAGTTTTCAGGCGAAAAGTCGTAACGGTTTTCTAGCTATTGTAAACAGTTTTCATAGAAAGATTTGAAATCAATAATGGCTTTATTTCTTTGCGAACTTTCCAGTCTTGATTGCAGTCGGTTTCGAAACAGACATAATTTTGTGTGCATTTCTGTAACAGCTAGCTCGTTAGACTGTCCTTCCTTCATTAATATTTCAAACGAGCTCATCACATTATGGACAAAATTTAAATAGGCAAGATTTCTGGTTTCCTCTTTTTCACTTTCAAAAATCTTTTCTATCACTTTCGGACAATTGTCAAGTTCTTAAAAATATGACCTTATTTCCGGCCATAATTTTATTATTCTACCGAGAGCAGGAGACAATGGGCGCATCCAGCGCACTCAGCGGAAAAGCCGCTTAGCTGAACAGCACAGCGTAAAAAGTAGCTCAGCGGTGTGTGTCGGTTGGATTCGATAACTGAGTTAGAATTTATTTTGACAGCTAAATTTTTTTTTCTTTTTTAAATAACATCAATTCACTACCGCTGAGCTACTTAGCATAAAATTTTTACGCTGAGAAATTTGCCAGCCGCTGAGCTAAGCTGCTTAGTTCAGCTAGTCATCCAACGAGCTCAGCGCTTAGCCGCTGCTCAGCCGCTGAGTGCGCTGGATGCGCCCAATGAAAGAAATCGCGTGTGCGCATGCCGCAATAGCTCAGCCCATTCAATTTCTGTTATTTCAAGTATATCTATCAACTCTGCACGTCTTTTCGCCGGGTGCGAGAAATGGCTGTGAATCTTCAAAATCAAAGTTTCCACATCAACGTCTAATTTATCGCACGCAAATTTACACATGTTATGTAAAATATGTATAGAACAATTTGCCTTTATTATGTTTTTGTTCTTCGATGTAAGATTCGTATACACAGAATGATTTGGCCCCAAGTTGACATATGCATTGTCTGCACCATATGCAGATATATATGCGAGAGGTAAATTACATTTTTCCAAAGTTGTACAGAGCACATTGGTAATTTGATCTGCAGTTTCATTATTGCTTTCAACAAAATCTAACAATTTATTTTGTATACCCTTCTCAGTATTAAAATATCTCACACATATAGGGAACATTTTCCTATTACCTTTGTTACTGGCACCCGTCGATATGGAAAAATAGACACCATCGTCTCTCAAATTTTTGAATAATTCCTTTTGAGATTCCTTAGCCAGTATTTCACAAACTATGGCTTCACATTTTGTTCTACCACATGCAAGTTTCTTTGCAATATTTGAATCAGAACACATGATCGGCAGTAATTTGTGATAACAATCCATACTGTTATAACTCAAAGAATGTTTGACGGTGTGATAAATAGAACAAATTTCTAAAGCTGATATTTTGTGAATATTTTCCATATCGGAAGTACTCGGCTTGGAAAAATAGTTCATCAAAGAATTTGAAGCACGTGAGCTGACTATCTTCATATGAGTAGCTCCTCTCGAATGCTTGAGAACGTCATTTGCTCCACCATGGGATATATGTACTGAATTCCCTTTTACATAAGCGGCAAAATGCCTTAAATTCATTTTTTGAGATACTTAACCAATCGTAATTTTGCTCCCAATTGGGGTTGTATTTTGTTAGCCGTTTATCTAATTTCACCTTCTTCTCAGGTGTTTGTGTTGCTTCCGAATTCGAAAGATTATTATCAGAACCAGAACTGTCGCTCATCTTAACTCACTTGACTATTGACTCCGTAAATAAACAATATAAACGCCACACAACAGACAACAGACGACATTGACGGCAGAACGCAGACTGGCCCACTCTACCCCAAGCAGCACACTGAAACCAAATAGTGACAGCCACAGAGATATGTGAGGTGGGAGTGTCCGTGTTGGTAGCGTCACAAGAATTTAGATAAATTAACTAAAAAATCGGGATTTTTAACGTCCCGCGAGGGACATTGATTTTTAACTCTAAAATCGGGACGTCCCGCAAAAATCGGGACGTCTGGCAACGCTGGTTGGTACACTCGGCCTAGCCTGGATAGATTTAATGGAACAAATATGAGTATGCTTAAGACCAAACTTCAAAAGTAAAACTTTTGTGCGCAACAGCTAGGAATATGAAACAGATATAGTGAAAGGTTTGTCGGATATATAGTACGCTTTGAGAAAAGTCAAGCCAACGACAGATGCAGGAAGTATAGTGACACGTCTACTGAGGGGCTTGATAGAAGTAGAATAATTAGAAGAACTTGATTGTAGGACTGTCTTCCTTAATCGATGTTTCCGAACTTATATAACACCTCCGAGTGCGAACGCAAAGTTCATCGACATCTACTCACGCACCATCTGGCGCAGTCGTAACCTAGAGGGAACCAAGTAATATACCTTGAATAGATGTTGTGCTTGAATATATTTTATAATAAGCTACGTCATCTCTAACATAAATGGCAATACCTCTATGGGAAGAGAGATTGTACACTAAAATGTACCCTGACACCTGGTAATCAGCTAAGTCAGTATCGGGTGGTATTTGGGTTTCTCGCGAAAATTGGCGGTTTGGAATTATTTAAGTGGCACTCAACAAAAGAGAAATTCCCATGAAGTGAACGAATGTTACAGAAGTCAATGGGCGTATCCAGCGCACTCAGCAGCTGAGTAGCGGCTAAGTGCTGAGCTCGTTGGATGGCTAGCTGAACTAAGCCGCTTAGCTCAGCGGCTGGCAAATTTCTCAGCGTAAACATTTTATGCTAAGTAGCTCAGCGGTAGTGAATTGATGTCATTTAAAATAGAAAAAATAAATTTAGCTGTCAAAATATATTTGAAATCAGCTATCCCATCCAGCCGACACATATCGCTGAGTTACTTTTTACGCTGTGCTGTTCAGCTAAGCTCGTCAATTTCATTGACCGATAGATATTGGCCACTGCACTTAAAGGACAGAAGAAGCGCTCGTGTATGGCGTCTTTTCGCCTCTTTTGTGTTCTGGCTATTCATATTACCGTCAACGAATTCAACAACCAATCAGAATTTGAATAAAAAGCTAAGAGAAATGTTTGACATATTTCGGAGCATTAGGGGCCCATACACTACAAGGTTTTATGCGTACAAACAAGGCGTTCAAACAAAGATTGACAGTGTGTGGTGAATTTGGTTTTTGGTTTTATGTTTTTTTTTTTTATGTGACAGACTAGAGGCTTAGGGAAAGTCCCTTTGTACTGTCGACAATCTATTTTTTCATATAGAGTGAATGTCGGACAGCAGCTCTAGCCGGAAGATAGAGAGAAGAGAAGGAAGTAACTGTCACAACCTAGCCGCGATATTTTTATTCCACCAACTCACAACCATTTCGCGACTCTGACATCGGGGCGTCGAGAACAACTCGCTGGAGTGTTATGCCTCCTGAAACGAGTTGAATCTCATCAACCAACCGATGGCATGCGCTTGGTGGAGCGGGGAAGGACTAGGGGAGGCTATGACAGGGGAATCAGGAATGTAAAGAGGGAAGAAGAAAGAAGGAAAGTTAGGTGGGAAAGGCGAAGGACCGTGGCGCCGCCGGGATTCGAACCCGGGACCTCTGGGGATAGCAGTCAGGCGCCTTACCTCTAGACTACCGAGGCCCCTTAATGTTTGTCACAAGTTTGTCCCAAATATCAAAATGGTTTGATTTTTTCGTGGTTTTATCTGACAGTTCTGTGCATAACATAAAATTTCAAAGGCTATTGATTACAACTTATTCCTAGTTAAAGAACTCATTTCGATTTAAAATCTTTACAGGAAAATGAAAACCATAATAGTGTATGGGTAAGCTCGGTGTTCAAACAAGTTTGTCAGAAAGATTGTGGGACATGTTTGTACGCATAAAACCTTGTAGTGTATGGGGACCTATTGTTATAATCCCCTAAAATTGGCTTTAAAAATTTTAAGCCCCTAAAAAACCCAATCCAGCATTTTTCCCCCAAATTTGGGTTTTCATTAAAAACACATTATCTCGACCTTTTATTAAAACATAGAATTCAAGAACTCTATTTTTACAACTAAAGCATATCAAGATGTAAAACAAGACATTATAAAATGCTTTTAATAACTCCTTTCATTCAAGCGATTATATGGTGTCTTTTCTAAGTTTTTAATACTTTAAGTATTGAATTTCTTCTATTCTTACTAACTCCACATTGGAAAATTTTACTACTTACTTAAGGCATACCTTATTTCAATCAAAGGCTTTTGAATCAACCTATTATTTATCCATCCATTGATATTATTGATGCTGTAGCTGTAGTATTAATATCCACATCTCAATTCTATAGAATAAGGACTCCAACTACAGGTTAAGGAGCCTTTGAACTATTCATTTCGCATATATGGCTTTCAAGTATCCTTACAGTTAATACCCGTACATTTATCTGCCCGTATTCAATTTGACGTTTAAATTAATTCCGAGTAACAAGACCAGTTCCCTCTAATTTAGTCTAAGGGCGACCTGTCGTAAATTAACCAAACACTTAGCGTAATATTCACTAGATTGCATTAATTTGAGCTAATTAGATCCTGTCTGATGTAGTCTTCAATTCAAAACCGAAATGACCCCAATTAAAGTGCAATCAGGACGATGAACGTGGATAATATAATGTGCTTCAAAAGGACTATAATACACTCATATATATTTCATTTAGTATAATCGGTGGGGTTGTATTGTCCTAGTTAACTTTTCATCAAAGGTATTTAAAGTAAACGTAACAGGTGTAAATTTATTTCATCAATAAAATCAGTTACCTTAAAGGAAATTATCTTAAATGAAAGGCTGTTCGTGGTTTTGCGTTCCTTTTGTAAATTAATTTCTATTGAAGAAGGATAAAAAAATTTTGGGGTGATGATTTGCGGTTAAAGGTCGAAAATGATTTAATTACGGAAGGGATTTAACCAATCAATCTCTGAAGTGCTATGTACTTAAATCGCCCTTCATCATAAAAGATAAATTTTATAGATAACCGAAAATATTACGAGAACACAAAACGTGTACGCCATCAAATTTTTTTCTAAAGGATTTCTATAGAGGCAAACGTCATGTCACACGTATTCAAAATTGTTCAACTGTCATCTACAGCCATCGAAGGCACATAGTGCTACGTCAAACGACTCTCCATGGAAACTAATACAAAACGGTAATCCATGCTTCTCACTCCTCCACACATACTTGGAAATACACCGTTATCCTCTACAAAATGAATATATCGAGTCAGGACACCCGCTTTTTTTAATAGCAAACAATCCAGCAAGGAGCTCTACTGTAGAAAAGAACCCTTCTGCCTACAGGGTGTTGATCCTGCTGTTCAGTACTCTATATAGAACCAAGAGGTTCATACGTATATACGAGATAGTATTCACGTGTAGTTGGTTGATTGCTCTGCTTCTGGTTAATCACTCTGTTGATGTCCTTTATAAAATTAACAGTAAATTGAAAGGATGTACCAGGATGAATTATGAATTCAGAAACTTAATGAGATACTCCTCTGATGGAGCGCTCAGTGTTAGCTTGAATGATTCCTGGGCTGGTAGACGGCTAATGGAGGCCCTTAATCAGCTACCTTCAGCAACTAAATTCGGATCAACAGTTGACGTGAGTTTGTAATCATTAATTAAATTATCAAAGGTGTTTAATATGTAAAATTTTCAATAAATGTTTGATTTAATTATTGTTAAGTAAGGTAATCATCCATTAATAAAATCCCATGCATACCTGCCACAATAGCAGTTCCTTTAAGTGAATTTAATATGGAATTCGTATTATGATTATTATTTTATTGTTATAGCCATACAAATACAAAATTGTCGCAATTACTAGATGATAAGTATCGGCCTAATGAAAATCTTGATTTGCGTGTTTCCGTGTCATTTGATGTATTTTTTTATTTTTGTTGTGGTTGAAATTATAAACGTGAAACCTTAACCTTTCGTGAAATGTTTTTTATATCTTCACATTTTAATTGAGTTTTATCTTTATTATAACCTTGTGCATATCATATTGTTGTAATGTGGTTAATTCTAGTGGAAGTAATAAAATTCGAGAAGTAACACTTTGTATCATATTCTGGTGTTAAAAGTTGCATTTTTTTTATTTTTTATTAAAAATTAAATTTATAAAAAATATTGCTTCTTATGAGGCTTGGGGGGACGCTTGACCGGTTCTACAACGCCTGACCATAGTTAACAAGTCTCGACAATATTCTTTCAAATTTTAACTCCCACTTTTGAGTTATATACATACGTGGAATCTCCTTATATCAAAGTCGATGGTTCCACCAAAATATTCAATATAAAGAAACTTCGATATGAGAGTTTAAATTACCCCATGAATTAGGTACGTTCATATAGATTAGCACAAAATTCCCGTCTTTGAAGTGAAGAATCCCTGGATGAATGATTAAGGCGCAAATCATTTACTCCCGTTCGCCTATACTATTCGTCGAATAAGTTCATAACCTTTCTTTTAAAATACATAAAATTTCATTACGAAATCTCTTACATTATAACTTTCTAAACCAATTGTCCACTATAGGGGTTTTTTGGTAGAGTGTAGAGCTCTACCTGTTATGTGTACACTATAGCGAATCTCTACCACTCTACCTCTTTCCCGTAGAGCTGCTCTAGAGGAAACTTGAGTAGAGCTCTTCCACGCGCTCCACAAACTGTGAACACTGCAGATACATTTTCTCTACTGTAAAGTCGAATGGTAGAGCGTGCTTCTTCCGCCACAAAATTTTCCTTGTCACATTCGAGTTTCAAGGCGTTACTGCAAATGGTTACATAGGCAGGTTTTATTTGTTATTTAACACGCTGTACAAAAATTGAACATGAAGTATAAAAATTTGAAGCGATATCGAAACCAAAATGTGAATGGATACTGTAAATAGAAAAACTATCAAACAGGCTTGGTAGAGCGTAGAGCTGATCGTAGCGTGGAGCGTAGAGCGTAGAGCTCTATCATACACAAAAAATTACGATTACACCACAAGAACGCCAAACTCTAATTCCGTTAAATAAATTTTTCATCGTTATACTATTGGGCACTTCTTTATAGGTATTACTAAGCATTCCAGTTGATATACTATAATCACTGCTAGAGCCTCTGTTCTATGCCAATACCAATATTTTGGCACATAGAATGTTCAATGTCACTACCTCTTCTGCCTTCTGTGGAATTCCCTGTAGTCCAATGCTGCTTGACCTCAGTGCGGGCTTTTGGCGTGCTGCATGCAGCGGACGTGAACATGCGGCAAAATCATGGAACTTTTCAAGTTGACGATTCTAGCAATGTTTAAACAGTGTTTTAATAAAGATAACAATGGATACGGATCCTAGATTTTTTTTATTTCTAAAGTAATCCTTTTCACTTTTTCAAAATCACAAAACAGCTAATTTTTGGCAACCAGCTGATGCACATATGTGAACGAAGAGATGCAGCTAGCTTTTTGCAGCCTCTGACGAAAATTTCTGAATACTACACGATCGCAAGCCAAAATCGAGCTTTTGCCGTGCTGCATGCAGCCCATGTGAACGCAGAATAAAACTAAAATTTAAGGGTATTACTTTAGAGCTTTAGAATTGGCCCATTTCATTTTTAATGCGGTTGACCTCATAGGGCGCGCTAGAATTTATCCACCAGATGTCAGTTCTTAAACTCTCGAAGTTGTGAAGTTAAAGTTTCATTAAATTTAACAATATACAGGATTTACAATATGCATTAATCCTAGAGAAATTGTGCACCGTGTATTACGTCAGCTGGCATATACTGCAGCATCACAACTCCGTTTGTTTACGCGCTTCTCTTAACTCAGTTTTACACACATTTATTTAGGCTTAACACCACTAGCGAAAGCAATGTTCAGGGACGTTTACGCGAATGAAAGTCAGTGCTAAGGTTGTTCTAAAGAGTTCTAGAGGCTTGCGTGAACATAGTCATAGTATTATATTGGTCTGGGGAAGGCGTTTTAACTTACAAAGGGGTTCGTGTTCCGTAAGATTGAAAACACTGCTCTAGAGGAGTGAAAAGGATTCCGGAATGATTCACTCCACATTTGCTAAAATTGATCTACATCTTCCAATTATAACTATAACGATCCATTGCTTCGAAACCATGTTGAAGGAGAACGCGAATCTTCGGCCCAAGCCCGTAAAGGAGTAAAATTACACACATGTATAGCGTCATGCAAAAATATTAAATAAGAACGGCGAACTAACTTACCGCACCCTGTGAAAGATCATTTTTGATATCGCGGCCCTACTTGATGTGAACTGCTCACTTTTAACGTCGAAAGCTTCTCTTAGAAATCATACTATTAGCTATGTATAGCTGTAGAAATTACAATGCAAGATTGTTAACAAAGGTAAAATGGTTAACTCTGAACAAAGGTAGAATATTTTCTGTTTTATCTTTAAAGTTTCATTGAAAAATAAAAAAATAGAATCAATTAACATTTTTTTTTTTTGGAAAACCAACGAAAATAGCGTACGGCGAACTCGAACAAAACTAAAGATAGCAGTCTAAATAAAAACCACCCTTAGTTCCCCAAAACTTGGGCTTAAATCAACCCTTGACTTTGTATTATAAACGAAGCTACATTCATATGTATGTACATACATGTATGTGAGGACCAAATTTATAGTAAAATAAAATTTTAATTTTTCAAATATGTATATCTATTTTTGTAATATTTAGATTAATTATAAAATTACAAATCACTTATTTTTAGAAGTAATTGTAATTGTAGAAGACACCTGAGTTATTAAACTCTTTTAAATTATTATTTTAATTTAACCACATTATTCATGTCCGTATCGATGATAATTATATTAGAAAAACAACATTCAAATACCCGTGTAGTTAATAGTCTGTATTAATTTAAATTTATAGCGATTTTAGTAATGTTTTAGTTCTACGACTTTTTAACAAGTCGGTGAGTTTTGATAAATTAGAAAATTTAAACATTTTGATTTAACGTCTATACAAAATTCAATATTCTAGCTCAAATATCCAAGGACGAATGGAAGGAGCACGCATTTCACACCAAAAAGTGATTCTGTGAGTAGATAATACCGGACTATATAAAATAGTAGAAACAGGTGTTAGAAAGTTTTCGTGAAAAAGAAATGTTAACTTAAGTAACTAGTTATGAACTGAGAATATCAATCTTCTACCTGCAATATTTCTTATGACATAGAAGATCAAAATATACTTTTGAGGTATCATAAAAATTTCCGGTGTCATGCAAACTCTAATTAATTTGTACTTTAACTTTAACTTATCCGAACCGGTCCAAAGTACCAAAACAGTACCAAAAAAACCTCGCATAAATGATCATTTTCGGTCTTTTTGTACCTGATTTTGGGGACGACATAAACTGTTTAGGACCTTAACAAAACCAAAACATAACCATTAGTGCAGTATTTTTTAATAAACTGCTAAATACTTAACTACTAAACTAAAAAATAATTGAAATATTTCTACAAGACTGACTGCTAAAATCTTTCATTATATTCGAATGCGCACTCAAGCACGAACCGGTTCAACCACAAAAATCGTACTACTGCCAGTGACACCGGCAAAACTTAGCGGATGCACATAGGATTCACGAACGGCTCACGTAAGTTCCCTTTGCTCCTATCCAAACTATCCAGCGGGTTTTGCGACCAATGAAACTTGTCCCATCTCCAGAGGCATAACACAAATTTTATTGACTCCGATGGTTGGGCCTCCACGGCAAACTTATATCCAATTAGCCCACTCATCTCATTCCCTTAACCCTTCGTTTCTAAATAGAAGGACTTGACTGTGGAATCAACTTTCGCAATCAGTATCTCCGGACTCCTACAACATCGAACAGGAGGTTCATCGTCACCTTCTCCAACACCCCTTCCGAACCTGCATAACCCTTAACTTATTCCCCTCTCGTACTAAGCTTACTGTTGCATCATGACCTGACAAACAAGATAACGGGCTGGTAGTACAACGGCTGACTCCTGAGCTAAGATCTACCACATAAACAAAAAAAGTTGTAACAAACGGTGTATTTGGTTCTATGATGAATTCGGCGCCTAAACGTAAAAATTCTGCATATCGAGAAAGTCGCTGCATACCGGCTGTGTCGTCGAGTATAGGTACGGTAAGAGAAATGAAAAGAGCCTATAAGAGAGCAAAAGTATCCTGTGAGGTTTACAACAGTACGGAAAATAACGGCCGCATCAGTCATCAGAGTCTGTTACATGAGACACTTCAGACTGTGCTGTATATCTTCTCCTTTTTTTGGCTAGGTATTGTGACCAAAAGTACCGCGGCCACTTCACTTGGGCTATTGTAGTGCAGCCATACCATATGTGTAGGCCCGAGGGCTTAAACAGGTTCAGCAGTCTGCCTATTCGTTTGTCGTTTAAACTTGACTGTTCAAGCCTTCATAAACAACATGAAGGGCAGACTCAGCCTTCTCTCAGAATAACATAGAACAGGTGGGGCTCTCCATCATTTCTATCCTCCATAAATGGTAATTTTTCCATTGCACCCCAACAATCATGTTCTGTTAAGAAACGGCACAGAAAGGAACCACTTACTCTCCAAAAACGAATCACGGTGCCTCAATGGACTCATATAGGAACAAAAGAGGCGTCGTTTTGGGGCATTTTTTTTTATGTGAAAGGCTAGAGGCTCCGAGAAAGCCCCTTTGTACTGTCGACAATCTATTTTTTTCGTATAGAGTGCAATGTCGAACAGCAGCTCCAGTCGGAAAATAGTGAAGGGCGAGAGAGAGAAGTGAAGGAAAGAACTGCCACCACAACCAAGCCGCGATATTTTATTCCACCCACTCTCAACCATTACTGTCGCGACTCTGACATCGGGGCATCGAGAAACAACCCGCTGGAGTGTTAAGCGGCCCATACACGACAAACATATTGTCCAACGCGGTTTGTCAAACAAAAACCCTTTTCTCCACTCACTTGTAAAACATGTTGTCCTACTTCATTTGAGCTTGAAGCTACGCCCCAAAAAATCAAATCGGTTTTGATTTTCATCAAACGGCTTGTCAAACGTCGTGTTAAACCGTCAAACAGGCCTATAGACGGTCAAATCCTCATGACTCAAACTCATGTTGGACAACATGCGTGACCGTGTATGGGCCGCTTTATGCCTCGCATAACTAGAGGATAGTTGAATCTCATCAACCAACCGGTGACATGCGCTTTGTGGAGCGGGGAAGGGCTAAGGAAGGCTATGACAGGAAAAATGAGAAATGTAAAGAGGAAAGAAGAAAGAAGGAGAGTTATGTAGGTGGGGAAAGAGGGATGGGCGAAGGACCGTGGCGCCGCGGGGATTCGAAATCGGGACTTCTGGTAGCCAGGTTCCTTACTCTCTAACTCTAGACTACCGAGGCGGCGGATCGACACATTCTTGCTAATTGGACATGAGGTGACGATCAAGAAGACAAGGCCTGACTCGCGCTTGTCTTACATTGCCAAAGCCATATTAGTAACGCAACACTATATAGTGCACCTTTAAGCAAAGCAAAGAAGTGGGTTGGAAAAAATTGGAAGTTATTTTTATTAAATATTAAAAAAGATAAAATCGACTCCTGGGTATACCGAATGATTTAGCGGTTTTAGTTACTCGTTAATTTAATTATATTAATATCTTTTATTATAAGCAGCAAAATCACTAAACCTTTCAAAAAGCAAACTTTCGTCAATTATGTAGTACTTTCTACAATCGAAGTGGCGCCCTGGATATAACTCTTAGATAATGAAGCCAATTTTATCTCCTAGATTTCTAAAAAATAGAGGAAAATTATGAATAAGTACTCATAGGATTTCCTCATTACTTGTCTAGTACGAGCTGGTTACCTAGATTGCTCCTCACATAATCACTCGAGTGCATACTAAAAAGACATGACTTCGAAAATCTTTTTAATATGAGAACAGATTGAAAAGGATAAAGAATTCGTTATTTATTCAACCAGGATATTTCCCATCCATTCATTTTTTTTTTTTCATTTCTGCTTAAAAATTTTCAATAACCAAAATGGTTCAGCACACTCTGGTAGTATTAAATTCGTCCTAAAAAGATAGAATCCATATCCTATGGCCAGTCATATTGGATATGTTATTCATAAACTCTACTCTACCATCATGGAAAGATTATGCTAAGAGGCTTACAATTCTTAATTCTACGAAATCTTTCAAATTAAATTCTACTAAAGATGAATGTTGAACTTGGTACACATAATTGTGGGCGTTTTGTAATAACTATACGTAGTCGTCGTACCTAGGGCACACGAATATTTATATCCCTTTAAAATTAAAATTTAATCCGCTCCAGTTTCAGCTCAAGGATCACCTATAATATCGATGAATGATAAATTACACTCCTGTGTGGGAACTTAACATCTTTCTTTGAATTATTCTGTTGCGGGTTTAGATTTTCCAGGACGTTGTTGGCTTGGTATTTACGCGATTATACAATTCATTATTCGTATAATTCGGCTGACATACATTTGGGTTTGTATGCCAGTGATGTTGGCTGCGCACAAAACTCCGGGTTTTTAATATAAGTATGAACAAATATATTCTAGTTTGAAATGTATTCGTCCTTGGCGTTTTGTTTTGAAATTATGTAATCAATAAACATGAATTTATCTTCTGTTGACTTTTTTTAAGAATTTTAATGCCGGCATGAATATTTTTGTTAGCCACAAAACATACCCGAAATGAAATCCCTTAAAGGGACCACATACAGCTATCTACCGAGGTGTAAAATAAAATCCACATCCTTGCGGTGAGAGATTATGTTATAAAACAAGCAAGCTGGGACTATGCATAATTTAAGGTTCTGTTAAATTATAAAAAAAAGGAAAATCGAATTCACAAAGACATTAGAATGCCTCCGAATTTTTGCCTTGTTAATTTTTAATCATTATGTATTAGTTTCCATTTTTTTGCAGTAGAATTGCCGGTGTCCAGAGATCTATCACTTTTTTGGTTTTATATTACATAATTGATTTTGCATAATTTAATAACTTTTGCCAAAACGAATTCTTCTTTTTATTTTGTTTGGGAAAACATTTCAATAAGTAAAAAGGTTGGAGAATTAAAGCATAAATTATAAATACAGATGAGATGAGAAAATAATAATATTACAAGAAAAATGTTCTATGAAAGGAATGAAAATCAAAACTAATTGAGCGATTGAAAGTGTTAGAGAGACAAATTTTAAGCCTAAGGAAGATTTAGAAAAATGATTGTCATGACCGATTCCTACCGGTGCCGAAACCCGCATAACATCGTTAAGAACTACTTACATATAAGACATTCTCCGCTATCCTGCAAAAGAGGGTAACTACATATGCTAAAAACCACATAGGCCCGTACCAGTGCGGCTTCATTTAAAAAAATACAAAACTGATTAAGTTTTCTCTATGAGAAATGTCTAAAGTTGCAAAACTCAACCTAACATATTTTTATAGGGCTTTAAAGCCGACTATACCACATACCACAGACTTCAATATTACAGATATTTAAGTCTGTGTTAATACTTTGTAAAGCCGCGAAAGATTTTCTAAGCAAAGTAAAGATATTCGGAATACTATCCAGAACAATCAACATCTTTAATCGTTTGGTCTGCATTCTCTTCAACCTAACGTTGAAGTGATCCAAAATATATCAAGAAGTACAATCCTGCACATATTCATTGAAATACTAAGGGCCACGGGGAGAAACACCGTCACCATTTATTGGAAAAACTTCAATGTCTTATAGGAACTTTTGACCTAGTTCTTTTACACATATCAGTACTTATAGGGAAGAATCGAGTACCAAGTACAATTTGCATACAAGTCAGAATTCAATCTAACTGCAAGTTTATCTCAGACATGAATATTTTCTATATAAGGCTTTACACATTATACAGGGTGTATTAGCGAGAATGTCGAAACGGCTGTGGATAGGTCTTGGATAGGCGAACAAAAAATCGTATGGGTGGTGGGGGCGAAATTATAACGGTTTAGCCGCTAGGGCGTTTTGAAATACTTTTGGTAGAGGTTTACATATTACCCTGTATTTTTGTAACCCTATTAGATATTTTCTTGAATAACGCAGCTATCTACGCAGAATACTCTCACCTAATCTAAAACTGTAAAAGTCAACACACCAACTTCCAGTCATGAAAGACAAAATTTTGTTTTTTTCTTTACTAAAATTTCCACTTCAACCACCTTTTTCTCCAAAAAATACGTAATTAACCAATATTTTTTTGACGTGACAACGTCTATTAAATCGGTTTAAGATAGGACGCGCGTGTGAAAATGTCCCGCACAATGTCCCGCACACAAAAAAAAATCATATCTCCGCCCCCATACATGTTAGGGGGGTGGTTAATGGCTCAAAATTTTCGTTAATTTATCCTCTACACGGGAAAAATACATTCATTCACCTTATTGACGTGACAACGTCTATTAAATCGGTTTAAGATAGGACGCGCGTGTGAAAATGTCCCGGACAATGTCCCGCACACAAAAAAAAATCATATCTCCGCCCCCATACATGTTAGGGGGGTGGTTAATGGCTCAAAATTTTCGTTAATTTATCCTCTACACGGGAAAAATACATTCATTCGCCTTATTGACGTGACAACGTCTATTAAATCGGTTTAAGATAGGACGCGCGTGTGAAAATGTCCCGCACACAAAAAAAATTTGCTTCGAAATATATAATTTATTAATTGAGAAAATAATACAAAACGTAATAACAGACGTTGTCACGTTCAAATTAATAGACGTTGTCACGTTAAAATACGGACGTGATACTTCACATCCACGACCATTAATTTTTTTACAAAATTGGAAAGCTTGGACAATTTCCTATGAATAATGTCTAACAACTATTATGCTACGACCTTCACTTTTGAAGTTATAAGCAATTTTAATGCGAAAATTGGCCTTATTTGGTGCTTATTTGGTACTTTTCGACAAAACTCCGGTGAAAAAGTACTAAAAAAAGGACGAAATAGAGCCAATTTCACCATTAAAATTGCTAATAACTTCAACAATAAAGGTCGTATTGGTTAATGGCTTATTTTTTTGGAGAAAAAGTTTTTTAACAAAAAATGTAGAGGACATTGCCGTCTATAATTAATGTATTTGAGTCAATTTCGTACGACTTAAAATGCAAAAAGTAGGAGGCACTGCACTCAAGCATCAAAAAATGTGTTTTTTTCGCTAAAAAAATTAATGGTCTTGGATGTGAAGTATCACGTCCGTATTTTAACGTGACAACGTCTGTTATTACGTTTTGTATTTTTCCCGTGTAGAGGATAAATTAACGAAAATTTTGAGCCATTAACCACCCCCCTAACATGTATGGGGGCGAAGATATGATTTTTTTTTATGTGCGGGACATTGTCCGGGACATTTTCACACGCGCGCTATCCTATCTTAAACCGATTTAATAGACGTTGTCACGTCAAAAAATGTTTTTGGGTGAAAAGCGAAAAAACACTTTTTGACGTGACAACGTCTATTAAATCGGTTTAAGATAGGATAGCGCGCGTGTGAAAATGTCCCGGACAATGTCCCGCACATAAAAAAAAATCATATCTTCGCCCCCATACATGTTAGGGGGGTGGTTAATGGCTCAAAATTTTGATTAATTTATCCTCTACACGGGAAAAATACAAAACGTAATAACAGACGTTGTCACGTTAAAATACGGACGTGATACTTCACATCCAAGACCATTAATTTTTTTGATACATTAGCGCCCCCTAACTTTTGCGTTTCAAGTCGTACGGAATTGGCGCAAAGACATTAATTGTAGACGGCGATGTCTTCTACATTTTTGGCTAATAAACTTTTTCTCTAAAGTGCAATAATTCCGAGAAAAATGCATCACAAAACTTTTAGGTTTTCCAGGAATCTGCAAGTGGTGGGAAGTCACAAGTCTGGGTTTAATCTTCTTTCATGGCCCCCTAAAGATTTATGGAAAAAAAAAATCCCCGGTGTAATTTTTTCAAATCAAAAATACAGATTGACTGTACTATAACTGGGACAACATATCCGTGTAGTTGGAAACATAGCAAGCGGAAATGTTCTATTTGTGACATAGACAACGTCAGAGATGTGGTATATTTGATCCAGTGAGGAACATTCTTGCAATAGTGCCGGGACATCTAAGGATCTGTATTCACGATACGAAAACAATTACCGCTGAATGATGAGAGTCCTGACGGAGAGTTTAAGGGAAAAGTACAGGATGTCTTGATCGAGATAACTAGATGGGCTGATCTGATTACGGAATAAAACGTTATCAACATTAGACAAAAAATGATATCCAGCAGAGATACTTATTGTTCAAGTTCAATGTGTATGTACTTTTCATCACTTAGCAAAAACTTTAGCAACTTCATTTACAAAGAATAAATCGCACAGAACTTTCTGTATCAATAAAATTAGGGATTCCCCTTATTGAAAATTATTATAGGAGGCTTCGCGCAATTGAAAAAAATTCAACGGATAACATAATTCGATTTTTTGAAATCATGTTACATTAATTTCAAGTCTTATACCGTGCAATATCGAATTCGTGTCATAATAATCGCAAATTTTGTATCGTGTAACATCGAAACCGTGTTTTACAATTACCGTGTTATATGAGGGAGGCCTGCACAATGTTTTGATCATAAATTCGTAAAAATCCCCGTATACCTCTTTTTATTGGAATCGAAAAAAACTGGCAAACTTATCCGCCATATTGGCGCGGCCATTTTGAATTAATAAGTTTTGATCATAAATTCGTTATTTGGTACCTTAAAAACTCCTAGATACCGATTTTCATTAGAATCGGAGTACAATAGACGCTTTGTAGCAAAGGACCCCGCAAACTTTCTATGGAAAAACGGTCTCCGTCAAATCACTTGATATTGTGATATTAGATTCTTCGTACCCTTCTGATGAAAAGTCATCACGGGCACGAAGCACGAAACCTGAAATTTTTAGTCCAAAATGCCCTTTGAAAATTTTTTATGTTTGACTGATACTGATCTTTCAACTAAAGAATAAAAAAATAATCGCTATCACATGTTAGTACGAAAACATTTATAACGACGAAAAAAAAATTACTTTTTTTATGCAAAATAGTGATTGTGTGTTGTTGAAATACGATATTTAATGCATTCAAGCGACAATTTGATGGAAAATAATGAAAAAAGAAGCAAAAACCTACATCGAAAAAAATTGATTTTCGGCCGAAGTCGAAGTTTTCAAAGGGCATTTTGGACTAAAAATTGCAGGTTTCGTGCTTCGTGCCCGTGATGACTTTTCATCAGAAGGGTACGAAAAATCTAATATCACAATATCAAGTGATTTGACGGAGACCGTTTTTCCATAGAAAGTTTGCGGGGTCCTTTTCAACGAAACTCTCCATGCCAGGACCTTCTAGGAGTGGCTTTAGAAAATAATAGTATAGGTTCTTTCTTTTAATTTAAAAAGAACATGGTTAAAATTTCATTAAGATCGGTTTTGGAGCCTATTACGAACTTACATACATATGCACATTCATTTTTTTATATAGAAAATAGAATCCTAACCATAGTTTCCTTCATAAAATAATCCCTGAAGGTATAATCGATAATGGAAACAGCACTGATTCTTGGTAATTGATTAGACTATTGTTTGAGAAATGGAATAATAAAGACTATTATTCGAGAACTGAAATATTGGAGATAATGGGTGCATATGAAAACTACAGAAAATTGTATGAGTGTTTCTCAGTAAACGACGTACAATTTATTTTGAGCCAACACATATCAAATATTCATACTTTGTTAATCTATCGAACTTTTCAAAACCAAAACCTGCAACACTAATTGCTTACACGAGAAAAATATTTTTTAAAATGTTATCCTAGAAATTCTCTCCTAGAAATTCGGTAAAATTCTATTCCATTAAATCCCAGGTATTATATCGCAACGTACTTTCCTTATTGATCCACAACAAAAAAGCTAATTTTATATTTCCAGCTTCTGGTAAATTTTCACCTGTATTAAATTTTGAAATCTTGCTCCTTGTCACCTCTCTTTCAGGAATACCCAGAACTACATACAAGCAAACCTTTACCAAATGAATTTTATGTAGATTTGAAATCCAAGAATGCTTTATGGATTTATTCCGATTTGCTTTCGGTCCAAGTGCATCTAATTACGAAATAATGCTATTTTAAAATCGCTTGAAATGCGCGAAATTCTATGAATGCTTGAGAATTCACGTTCCCATAATCTCAATGATAGAACTACTCCAGTTTCGTGGATAGTGAAAGCAAATCTGTGTTGCTGGAGATGTAGGTCGACCTACATATATATACTCGTACTCTACCTGTGGACAATAAACAATATAATTGTCCTTCTGCTTACTTAGTTTTTACTCAATAATGTTTGTATTTGTTTTATGTGTGTTTGTGAGACATAACCTAGAGAAAATTTTTCCGGAGAAATTTAAATTTGTAAATTCAATAACTTATTAGGTTGCCCCAATTTTTACTCCATAAAGTAATCTGCTTCCTTTCCTTTAGACACACTATTCCTTCATGAATGAATGAGCGAATGCTGTGATGGCGTGCTATTTAATATCCTCGAAAAGTGTATGTGTATGTTTGAGAGGGCGTGAGAAAAAGGATTTGCTTTTAGGAATAACCTTCGAATCGATATTAAGTGGGTCAAGTTGCCTTCAGTTCGTTCTATGTATGTACGTCGATAGACTACATCCGCTTGCTTGTTAAATTAAATCCTGGAAGTTTTGAGGAATTAAAAGGGGCGCGAATAAAATTAGTCCTTTTCGACTTATGTACATATATATCATGCTGTACTTGTCCCCTGATTTTAGTATACATCCTAACGATCTATTGTAGTGGTCATTGCTGCCCCGGTCCCTCCTTAAGATTGTCTAGATCCTTTTATAGTACAATAGCTTGGTAGCGGAAATGTGCAAAGTGGAAATTAATGGACTCTCGGGAAATTTCATTAGAAATTCATTGAAGATGGACGAGGAAATACTGATAAAACATTTAACTCCCTCCAGGACATTCCATTTTAAACCTCTTTAAAATTGCTCCACAGTCTGGACATTGTAGGGCGGAAATGAATGGGCGTAAAATCATCATCTAGAATTTAATATGCTCGTATTTTGTCATGGAGAATATATACAGAAACTTTAGATAATGTGATAATTTTTCAATTAATTTACAGTTAAATTGATGATATCTTTGTTAGCTAAGATGTCACAGTTGGATCCTTTAACTGAAGATAATTTTCATTCCTCCTATTTTTTTTAATTGCAGATGAGATTTCAACAGAGGCAACAGCAGGAACGTGAACAGCGCAAAATTGAAATGACGGGTGGAAAGGTTACTCGGGAAACTACCGAAACAAAATCCTTAAACTCGAGCTTCGGTGCTGGCAAGGTAAGGACTATGGATAAGGAAGGGCCTGCTTCACTGCTTAACTGAAGCAATTAGCACTAATTAAACAAAACTTTACAATACAATAAGATTACAAGACGTAAGATGAGCCTTTTTAATGGTGTGCTTGCCTCATCACTTTTTCACTTACCCCTACTTTAAGTGGAAGTTTTGGTGCTTCTACGGAGCTCATAAAAACTTTTACAACTTGGTGACAGACGACCTGGTTGAACAAAACAAACTTTTCCAGTCTATAATGGGAAAATACTAGAAAAGTTGTTCCTGCTTTTTTTGTTCCACTTTTCTTTTTTTTTTTGAGTAAAGTTAAGGGGAGGCTATTAAAGTCCTTTCACAGGCTCTGGCTCCTTAATTAAAAGTTGGTGAGGCTCCTTCTTATGTTTTTCTTTCTCAAGTGAACTGAGAAATTGATTGAATTTTTTTTTGGAAATTTTTATGAAAACATGCTCTGCTTTAATAGCAACTATATTGAAGAGTTATGTAATACTAAGTCTGAGGAGAAATGTGCCTTTTAAATGGGTGATAGCATATACTGCCGCTACGTGTTCCACTCGGAATGTGCAGGAATTTATGAGGTAGATAAATATTGCCGAAAGGAAGCGTAGGACTTTCTTAACGTTTAATACCTTAAAATTGTGTTTCAATTGTTTTTTTAAGTGAAAATCCAAACATTAAGAAACTGCTAATACGTATATGGAATAAACGGAAGAGAATAAGGAAAACGAGCAATACCTTCGAAAATTAAATATTTCTACTTACATTTGTGTATTTAAGTCCCCTGAAAATTAATTTGATCTTAAAAAAATAAAATGAAAGGTATTGGAGATTTAATAAGCATTTTTGTTAAATTTCGCTGCAGTCCTTGTAGAACTCGAGCCTCTTCAAGCCTCTTGTTCCAGTCATCTCAAAAATTTGCTAGTTCTTTCTAGCGTAGGCTATACGCGAGGGCGGCAATATCATAGGTGCGAATGGTGTACTTGCACCGGGCGTAATTGAACAGGAACGCAATTTATTAATAAGTAAAAGGAATTTGACTTGAGTTTATTAAATGTATGGCTTTGGAGAAGTAATTTATTTTAATATACTTCGCTAGACTTTCTTTTAAGAATCTGACCGCCTGGGAACCACGTAACAAAATACACATCTGTTGTCTTGCCTCCTGGGTGATGTGGAAAAAGGCAAATCAGCATTCTTATAATACATATATACAACTGGTTTTACGAATTTTTTTGTTACATTAATTTGATGAAAAGGTTTTGCACAATCTATGAAAATTATTTCTCCCATCCACCGAGTGTCGGTATCTTTTTCCATTGTCTTTCATTATGATCAAACAATAAGGAGTTGATGGAACGCAGCATGACATGCTCCACCGGGTGCAAAAATCCAAGCGCCGGTTCTGTATTTGTAGTTTTCAAATATCTTCTTGCACACAATATCGTGATCTACCTACGCTTCTATTGTCTATTGGTCTACCTTTGAAAATCCTGGGTACACAGATTGGTAGTATAAAAGAAACTGCTAAGGCTAGATCTCAGTGAACAAGTTATGATCTGTGCAGAAATAGAGTTCTATACTTTCGTTGTTTAGATATGCCATTCTTAAGCCTTGTAAACATTGTAGTGTAATATATTGCGGATAAAATACGATAAAAGCGGCCGTACATTACAACTTGATCAATTTTACCTTAATACTTATATTTTGAAGACTTCTCTCTCACAAATGCTCTTTTTTGACTCTCCTGAAAGAACCCTAAGTCGAATTGAGCCATCGTAGCTCATCAGTACTTCTGATCAATACTAAATTTAATCAAACCAGCATACGCATGTGTAAATTTCCTTGCCTTCTCCTTAATTCTAATTGAATTGCTCCGCAGATTGTATCCCTCCCAGGCTTCCTTGCGTACGAAAAATACAATTTTAAACATATCTTTCAAGCCATATCTGCTCTATTTTCCAATATATTTAAAACCAAAGTCAACTCCCTAACGTACCCATCAAGTGGATTTTTACTATTCTTTATTTTATTACTCTTTTATTGCCCTTTTATTATCCTTTTATAACCCGTGGTAAAAACTATATTTTATAAGCAATTTTACTACATTTTCCACGAATGATGAAAAAACTGAATACTGTATTAATGTTGCCATAGTGCCTGCCATATAAACCTCCTATTAACCAAGTCAAACGCTGCACGCGCGCTGTTTCAATCACAGTCTATAAAAGCAAGGTAAAGTGGTTCGTAATTCAAAAGACTTCTACATTATGGCTCTCCGGGTGTTAATATGATAATATGCAGGAGTATCTTTCTCTAAATTCTGCTTGCTGTCTTCTGAGCTTTCGATCTACCGCCTTTCTTATACTAGATAAGAGACATTCCGAGACTTTTAAATATTTTCATCTCGCGATTTTCTCCTGAAACTATGGCGGAAACTATCGGTGAATATATAAGGAAGAAATCTATAAACTTTGGAACTATTTTTTGCAGAAAAGTCAGCAAGACTTCCAAGCTTGTTACTTCTTTTGTTTTGTCTGCACCACCTGTTATGCCGAGACTCTTTTAGATGCTCAACTATCAACGGCTAGCGGTTTCGATGTCATAGCATTCACTGAGACTAGGCTCCATGAAAACATTCTTAATGCTGAACTGTGTTTCGAAGGGATCGTTACACGGACTAAACCTCGTAGGGGTGGCGTACTTCTTGCTTGTAGTAGCCATCTAGTTTGTAACCAAATCTCGCTTCCTAGCTTCTCTATCCACTTTGACATTGAGCTACTCGCTCTCAAAACTTCTTCTCAAAAGCAAATCTCTTCTTGCTGTGTTGCTTTATCCCACCAGATACGATTAGAACACTTGACGATGGAGGTAACAACCTCTATGATATTCTTGTGTGGATCATATCCTAAGTCTGATGAACACTAGTGATGATGGGTATCTAACGAAGTTGACCATAACTACCTCCCTGACGACAGCCTTAATTTTAAGGAATCCTGATCTCTCAACTCCTTATTCTCACTCGGCTTGAATCAAATGAGCGGTGTGACTAATGTATTAGGGAAGCAGTTGGATCTTATATTCTTTACTGGTTTAGTCAACATAACTGTTGAATTCAGTCTAATAGTCATGACGTCTGTTGACAACTACCACCCTCCTCTCTATTGCTTCAGAGATTGCTCCTTGTCTGGAGGTGGTAACCCATTCCTTCAAATTTAAAAAGGCTAACTTTAGTGAACTGTCATCTAAACTTGCCTTGATAGATTTCAACAACTTGCTTTCCGCAAATGAGTTGGATGAAGATGTGTCATAGTTTTATGGCGTACTATAGGAAGCGTCCGTTTCTTGCGTACCTTATGCGCCACAAAAATTGCCCAGTTCATCTCCACCTTGGTCTAATAATGAACTCAAGCATTTGAAAAATCAAAAGAATCGACTCTTGAAAACCTATTTAAAGAGAAATGACTCTTCGAGTCGCAATTCATTTATCAATTGCTATAACCGATTTCGTTCACTCTCTTTTACTCTGTATCGAGAATATCTAAGCAGGGTAAGTGATAAAGTGTTTACTGATCCTAGAAACTTCTTCAAATTTGTCAACTCTAAGAAATAAGTTGATAACTACCCTAATACTACACAGCACACGAACTGGAGCGCGTTCAAAAACCTTACTATGGTTACCATGGTTAACTATGGTAAACTTTTGTCGTTCAAAAACTCCGTGGTTAACTACAACATAACCACGAGCATAACTTTTTGGCGTTCAAAAACTCCTGTGGTTAACCATGGTGTAGTTAAATTTTAACCATGCTCGGGAGCATGGTTAGCGATAGTTAGGAAGAAGAAAAATAAAAATAATTTTTTGACATTTGTTTTAATGTTAATAATGAACAAATCAAAGTGGGGTTTGTGAGATTATTTTAAATAAATAATTATTGGAAATAATTGAGGCAAATAGCCGACACTATTTTATAGAAAAAAATTTTAAATTTTCTTTACCACGAAGTTAACTACGGTGCGTTCAAAAACCTCCATGGTTAAACATAAACTTTCGTGGTTAAGTGAAGTGATGTAGCATAACCACAGCTTACCTCGTGGTTTACTATAGTAAGGTCTTTGAACGCGCTCCTGGTCTAGCTGTGAGTCGCCCGCGAGTTGCAACATGTGTGCATCATTCTTTCATCAATCTTTCACACCTTCTGACTGACAATAATTTTCGTCACATAGTTCCTAACCGTGAGGCTCATATTTTACCTCTCTCAATTCTATTCTACCAGTGCTGATATCATGAAACATATTGACGAACTCCCATTCGACTTCATTTCTGGTCCCGACGGTATTCCGCCTGCTGTCCTTAAGTCGCGGAAGTGCTCCAGTCTCTTATTCTTATTATCCTATTTTCACGGCGGTCCTACGTTCCAGTTTCTCTCGAGATAAAAGTTCTTCATATGTTGTGGGTAGTCCTAACAGTTAATATTCTGCTTGGAATTTTCCTTTCAAAGGTCTTAGGTGATTCTCTGTTTGGTAAGTTAATGTGTAAAGCTTCAAACCTGTTGGCCATAGTAGTATTTTATATATTTGCACTTTAAAGTCTCTTCAGATTTATACTCTTTTTTTAGAATTGGTACTATGTGTGGAATATATTTTTATTTGAGTCAATCAATTCACCTTTCATGTATACTGGGCAATCAAGCGTAAAAGCGGTTCTTCCTGCTTGTTCATATTTTACAAATCAAAATATATCAGACATTTCATTGTTTCTCCCCAGGGTCTTCTGAGACTTCTGCAGGTATACCTTCTGGACTTGGATTTTTATTACTTTTGAGTTTTCGTCTTGTATTTGTAACTTTTTCTAATGGTAGCTTGGGCGCATAGTTGTATGGGTTATCTAAATTTTGGTTTTTTGCCTTATTTAAAACCATGTTTTCTTCAAATATATCTCAATAGTTTGTCCGCCATACTTTAAGCGTGTATTTAATAATTCAAACTATAATACCATCCTCCCTGCTAACCATGATGCAGGTAGGCTTTTCAGCAGGTTATTTATCTCTTTGTAGAAACGCCTAGTGTTTTTATCATTGTAGTTTTGTTTGATTGTACTGATTACATATATACATAATTATCTGAAGTAGTAGTTTCGATTTTATGCTCCTTAATAATTTTTGGGTTGCTACATACTTCTCACGATTTCCTTATGTTCTTTTAGATGTTCACTTTTCTTGCCTGGTTTATTTCAATTCTTTTCTTACATTGTTCATCAAACCATTGGCTTATTTTGTCGTTGGCTAATACCTTTTTTTATTTTTTTATCTATTTTCTTTATCGGATTCCACATCAGATTCAATTCGGTTTCCAATTCCAGAGACTTTCCTCAAATTTTTCTGTAAGTATCTCTCTCACCTTGATTCTTCATTTCTTAATGTTTCTATGTTGTATTTTGTCTCAGTGTTGTTTTGTATTCTATTTCTTGTCGTTATTTTTTTTTTTGAACGCATCTTTCATACAACTAGATACTAACTGGTGTCCCTTTTCGCTCTTCCACTATAATGCCTAATATTACTCAAGATCACGGTAAATTTCGTCTTGGTGCCCGCCATCTGCTAACATTCATCTCAAATTGTTTATATAGTATCATGACCGAACCAGATACACTGTTCCTGTTATCGTTGATTGCTTCATGCAACTATAACTTCCTGGGATAGGGGTTTCCTTGCTAACTTTTTTGTTAAGGTCGTTTTGCCGTAAGTAAGGACTTTGTTATATATTACTCTTAGCGCTTCATTAAAATCATCCATTTCTTGATCTGAGTTTTCTTGTGCATGTGCCTGGACCATGATTGAATCCAGATTTTAATGTCTGAAGTCTACAACATTATAACGCGCAAGGAAACATTAAATGTTCCTTTTAGATGTCATTACTATTGCTTTAAAAGATATTAGAATTAACATACGAAAATTTCAAATTTTATTTCTTCCACCTTCTGTTTGCGCTGATCGACTCTGGTCAGGTACTGGTCGAGTGCTTTATTCTCAGTTCCAATGTGAACACCCCATCTCTATAGCTCTACTCACAGCTTTTGTAATAGCTTTTGTCACAACTCTCTTGCCATTTATTGCAGCTTCAACATAATCAGACCCTATAAGCTATTAGGCGTAATGCTGAGTCTCTTCAAGCGGCCTACAAATATGAGGTATAGGGGTGTAGTACAATAAAGAGTGGTCGCGGTATTATTGTACCCTATACATTTTGACTTCGAGCTAGGCATGCACAATGCCAGTGATTCGCTGTATATAGTGTCTTAAACAGAAGCCCTACTATTAGACAAATACATTATGCAATTTCTGTTATAATATTTGTCAGGGATGATTTTATCGGAATATCACTGCAACCACCATCTCAGATGTCACAGGTTATATCTCACCATTAACCTTGCATGATTTTTTGTTTTTTGTTTTGAATCGAAGTAGAAATATGATGATGTAGACATAGTTTCTGCAACATTGACATAGAAACCAAAATAGTGTGAAGTTCATAAGAACTAAGCGCGATTCGCCAAAACTTGTGACTTACGATTGGTCACAATTTTACAATTTTGCTACTGCAACAACTACTGTCATAATGTATTTTTAGGCTACACAAACATAGTTTATAATGATTAGCTAATTAAATTAAGTAAACTCTAATAATAATTAAAATGTATTATAAGTATAGTATGTTAATAAATAAACATTTTAAGGTTCGGCAAATGTTCGATGAACGCCGCCAAAAAGGACCTGGTATAGATAGAAGTTACCCTTTAAAGCCAATTGCAACACGTGCTGCGCCATCGGGAAATAGTACAGCACCAGCTACTACTACAACAACTACCACCACTAAATCAACCAAGCAAAGTACAATAGTACGAAAACAAGTTACAACTATAAAACAAGTTAATGGTCGCGTACATTCTAATGAAGATTCTTCTAATGATCTTGTCAATGGTAACAAAATATTGTCCAACAAACAAAGGGCACTTAGTGAAGACACTATTGATGGTGAGCAATTTCCAGGTACAATTTCTTTTATTTATTTAAAAAGCGCAATAATAATTTGAAATGTCTTTATTAGATAATAACGAGATATTAGGTACCACCATATCGACCAAGCTGCCAAATGTAGGAAGATTAGCTTCACTTAGCCTAGAAGATAATAAATCCAACAATAATAAACCGAATGATTTCGCGTCTGGTGATAGCAACAATAACTTGCAAGCTACTCCTTCTAGTAATAGCATCAAATTGAAGCCTGTAGTAACTAGAAAAACAGTTCCAATTGAATCTAAAGTGCAGAGGAAATCATCCGACACCTCACAAAGTGTTCGAACTACGCCGACATTGAAACCAACGCCTACCAAATCTACCCCGAGGAAACCTTCGCCTACTAAATCCTCGCCTAGGCCTAGCCCTAATGTCAAGGTAAACTCAAATAAAATAAGACAGTTCAAATTTGCAGTTCGTTTTTAAATTTTTTTTTTTAATTTTTTTTTCAAATTATGCCCACCAAAAAGAATGCATCGGGTGTATCGGTTGTACCAAGGAAGTCGGTAAGTGTTTATAAAAATGCATTATATTAAAAAATGCAAAAATTTAACCATAATTTTTGTAGACTATCATGCCGGATAATATGGGGACATGCAGAATCTGCCATCGCAATTTCAATGTAGATCGATTGCAGAAACATGAAGAAATATGTGAGAGATCAGCTACGAAGAAACGAAAAATGTATGATGCCTCAAAGCATCGTGTACAAGGAACTGAAGCAGAGCAATATATGCGAATGATAGCAATTAAAGGTGGCAAAGCATCAGCACCAAGAGCACATGACTCGCTGGCGAAAAAGGGCAGTAGCTGGAGACAAAAGCACGAAGAATTTATTCAGGCTATTCGCGCTGCCAAAGAAGTACAGGCCCATCTTGCCCGTGGCGGGAAGCTTTCAGATTTGCCACCTCCGCCACCATCAGAAAATCCAGATTATATTCAATGTCCGCATTGCAAGAGACGTTTTAATGAAGCAGCAGCTAGTCGACATATACCTAAGTGCGCTGATATGATTCACAATAAACCGAGAGCTGGGTCGCAGTCAAAGCAACCAAAAGGAAGACGATAGTATTCGAAAACTAACATTATTAAGAAATATTTTTAAAACTCTTGTTTCCTTTTTTTAATGCGAAGATATATTTATACTTTTTTTTTACATTTAACGACATTACAACGCATTCCAGTGCCCAGCCACTGTTGTAGACATGTGGCTACTAATTTACTAATGCAAAATCAATTTTTGTGATACGGAATAATAAATTAAAAGAACAATAACTTCAATTTTATTGGATCTTTAGTCAGTTACCCTTAAACTTCGGTATACTATAAGCCGAAATCTTTTGCATTAACGAAATATTCTTCGGTCAGAAGAGGGTGAGTATTTTTTCCCATAGAATGAATCTCTTGGTCGACATACATAGTCTAAATAAAAATTACTATTCTTATTTGACATTTGTTGTAGCAGTTGGATAACGCATTCGTCTGGCAGTAAAAACCTTGGGCCTTATTCTCTATTACAATATTGTGAGAATTTTTCTCGAAACTGCCAAAATGGTATTGTATTACAAAACTGACTCGAAACTGTAACAATATTGCTAGATTTTTACTCGAAAGCTCAAGGGTAATCGAGCAATTTATATAATTTGAGGTGTGGGCGATACAATTGAAAGCTATTGCGCTCATTTTTTTTTCTTTCGGGGACATTTCTACGAGAGGAAGCAATATTGTAATAGGGAATACGGAAGCATTTTAGTTTCGGATAACAGTTTCGAGTAAGAAGCATTTGAGTATTGTAATAGAGAATAAGGCCCCAGATACTTGTACCCACAAAAAATTTCGATAAAATTGTTCAAGCTAGATTTCAAATTCTCGTTGATAGGCAGCAACATTTCAGCCAACTTGGGAATGAACCAGGTGATAGAAATTCCCCTTTCTTCAGTTCTGGATCAATTTGAAAGAAGCTGTGGTATGAGATCAACGATAGCCTGGACCTGATCCGTGAATGGAAGCATTCCATACTTTATGATACTGTAGACTAAAGACGCACTTTGGTTAACCAAAGCTATCGAGGCGTTTAAAGAGCTCTTCGAGATAAACGCTGTTCCTCCTCGGTTATACTGGCAATGAGTATATCGTCCAAGTAGACATAAATGAAGTCGAGTTCTCTCGTAGCTCGGTTTATGAACCTCCGAAAGCTTCGGCCTGCATTACTTACTTAGTCGATATGGCATCCCGCTAAACTCATAGACCGAATGGCGCAATGAGAGCAGTCTTGTCCTCATGGATGATTGTTATGTGATGATATGCTTGTACCAAATCCACCTTTAAGAAAATTTAGCATTTAGTTGCAGCATCCATTCCCCTAAAAAAGAAGTCCTTCCATTTCAATTCAAAGTAGTCTTCATAACATTACTCTATAATTTTTGGTTCTCAAAGCCCTGATGACTCTGTACCAAAACAAAGATTTACTTGATTGAGATTAACTTCACCAAGGCAGCCTCAGACTAGTTTGGACTTGGCCCTAGGAGATCCTTTCTTAAATACTGGGTGAGGTCTAACGGCAAATCGAACGGAACGAAATTTAGCAACTGACTATTTTTCTAATCCAAACTCTTGGAAACTAGCGCATGTACAGCCCCTACCGAAGGAGGATTGGCAAGCCTTCCAAATACCGCCCAATAACCAATACAAAAGTTTGATGAAGTATCTTTACAGTTTGATGAAGTATATTTAACAAAATCTTAAGCGACAGTATATTGTTAGAGAGAAAAAAGTCTACTGAAGGTCTTCTTGGGTGTCTAAAGGAAGTTTTCATCACATGTCTGGTTGCTTTAGTTTAGAACGATTCAAGGCACTTTGTTCTGTTGGTTATACTTAGGACTGCCATCTGTCCGAGGGCCGTCCGCGAGGCGTTTTAAAAATTTCCGAGTAAAACCCGGGCACTTTTTGTGTTAGGGCTGACCCGATCAATTGAATGATAATCAATAAATTAAAACAAGTCCTGGTCAAAGATTGACTCCAAATTCGAATTCAAGCAAACTTCAGTGTGGCAGAAATGCTCTCGCGTTATTTGAAAGTTTCAGGGACAATTCAATTATCAAATGTACACCAATCCGAAACGAGAATATGACTTTTTTTCCCCCGTGTGAGGTATTAGGTCCAAAGGTACTGCGGCCATTTAGTTGGCCTATTGTACTACAACCCCTACACCTCATATTTGTAGGCCAGACCGCCTGAACAAGTTCAGCAGTCTGCCTAGTGGTTTGTCGCTTAGACTTGAGTGTTCGAGCAGGGACTTCTCGAACAAAGAGACCCTGCTCCTCGCCATTGCAGGGCACTCACAGAGAACATGGAGGGCAGACTCATCCTCTTCTAGGCAAAGCCTACATGTAGGGTCCTCCGCCCTTCCTATCTTCCATAAGTGGTAATTTAGGGCACAGTGTCCGGTAATTAAGCCAACAAGTGTCCTAACATTACTCCTACTGCGCCGTAATAATTCCTTGGTCGTCTTAGGGGACGGCTCTGGAAGGAACCGCTTAGAGTTGGCCAGTCCAGGCGCGGACCTCCAGCGTTCAATATGTTTCATCAAGGTCCGATCGGCCAGGGCCCTTTGCAGCAAGCTGGACGGTGCCCCGATAGCCGGCTCTGGACCAATGAATTCTAAATCAGAGCCCTGTTTAGCCAGGGCATCCACACTTTCATTGCCTTCGAAGCCCCGGTGACCCGGGACCCAGACAAGTGTAATTTGATTGAGAACGCCCAACTCATGAAGAGCACGTTGGCAGTCCCAAACTAATTTCGACTTGGTCCTACGGGACCTTATCGCTCTAATTGCCGCTTGGCTATCAGAGAAGATAAAAATCCGTTTATTTTGGTAGGCCCTTCTTAAGTTCTCATGAGTGCATGCCAGAATAGCGTACACCTCTGCTTGAAAGACAGTTGCCAGAGTGCCTAGACTTATAGCCTTGCTGAATCTGGGACTTTCACTCCAGATTCCTGCGCCTACACCTGTCTCCGTTTTAGAGCCATCCGTGTACCATACTAGCCCGCCCGGCAAAACTTTAGGAAAAGTCCAGGTAAGCCTTTCCTGTATATGTACAGAAGGTTGCTTAAATTTTGAGATTTTATAGGGCATGCCGTCCGATAGCATCTCCGCTTCCGGAATCTCTTCTATGATGTTGATTATTATAGAATGTCCTCGCCCAAGACCAGCGCCCAAGTAACCATTCGCTTTCAGCCGCAGCGCCGCGTTTATGGCGGATTTCTCTACCTCAAGGTGGAGGGGTACCAAATTGAGGAGAGTCTCCAGCGCTGCCGTTGGGGAAGTGCGGATGGCCCCAGTGATGGAGAGCCAAGCCATTCTTTGAATTTTGCTTAAAAAGGTTATGGAACCTTAAGCTTCGTTCTGTGCC
Organism: Thereva unica; assembly: GCA_949987705.1. Taxonomy (NCBI): domain Eukaryota; kingdom Metazoa; phylum Arthropoda; class Insecta; order Diptera; family Therevidae; genus Thereva; species Thereva unica. The sequence goes on along the minus strand of OX465283.1, from coordinate 121,037,489 downwards.
ACCAAACTAAAGCTCCATAAGTTACCATGGGTCTTATGATGGTGGTGTATATCCAATACATGGTTTTCGGTTGCAAACCCCAGGTGGAACCACAAGCTCTGCGGCAAGCCCACAGGGATCTGCGCGTTCTACACATCACAGTGTCCATATGCTGTTTCCAATTGAGCTTGGCATCTAGCGTCACTCCTAAATATTTGGCTTGTTGTGAAAAGCCTATAGTTCTGCCCGCGAATGTAGGTTCCCAAATTCCCGGTAGTGATCGTTTCCTGGTGAAAGGAACTAGGATCGTTTTGTCGGGATTGACTTTTAGACCTACACTCTCGCACCAGCTAGAGACCAGATCAAGTGCCTGCTGCAGGCGCCTTGACATGGCGTCTTCAGATTCACCTGTAATTACTATGACGACATCGTCAGCGTAACCTTGGGCGAAAATGTTTCGACCGTTGAGCCGCTCGAGGAGTTCATCTACAACAAGGCACCAGAGAAGTGGAGATAAAACTCCTCCCTGCGGGCAGCCTCTTGCTATAGTGCCCTCCAGAGACCCCTCAACATGAGAAACAATTAGTTTGCGAGTTCTCAGCATAGAGTCAATCCAGTTGCAGAAAGTGCTACTTAGACTGTGTCTACTTAGAGCCCTAGCTATAGTATCAAAGAATGTGTTGTCAAAGGCTCCCTCGATATCGAGGAAGGCCGTCAGCGCAACTCCTTTGTTTAGAGCTGCATGTTCAAGCCTGAGCACCAGGCCTCCAGTTATTTCTTTTTGCTCGTCTGATTGCCCTGTTATAGCTGGTTAGCGAGCTTTTATAACTCTCCCAATTGCCGCTCTTCTTAGCTGCGTTGAACCGTTTCCTCGTAGCGGATCTTAACTTGGAGAGCTCGTTATTCCACCATGGAGTTTTCCTATTACGCGTCCTCATCAGAACAGGGCAGTTATTGCTGTAAGCAGCAGTAACCGCCTCCGTAAAGAAGTCCGCGGATAGTTCTACATCCATCGTAGATTTGATTGAGTGCATGGAACCCTTGAATATGCTACTGAGTTCGGCCCGAAAGTCTGTCCAGTTCGTATATCTGGATTCATGTATGTACTCACATTTTCCAAAGACTCACCCACCATAAAGTAAATGTGTCTATGGTCTGAGCACGATGGCTCATCTAAGACCCGCCAGTCACTCACGTAAGTGGCAACTTGTTGAGTAGCTAGCGTGATGTCTATAACCTCACGTCTCCTACAGTTGTCGAAGGTAGGATCCGTGCCGCGATTTAATATGTCCAGGTTAGTAGTTAAGAGGTAATCAAAAAGGTATTCACCCCTTTTGTTCACTCCACTGCTACCCCAGGCATCATGATGGGCGTTCGCATCACATCCTATGATGATCTGCAGACCGCTGCTGTTAGAGTGACCCACGATATCCTTGAGTTCTTTGGGCGGTGGTGGGTCTCTGGAGTCATAGGGGAGGTATGCCGAACATAAGGTAATCATGCTCTTGCTGCCCCCCCTGTTAATCTGTATCATCACCAGTGCCAGGTCTCTCGACGATTTATCTGTGAGAGGAAAGCAGTTAGTGTTTTTATTGTAAACTACACAGGTCCGAGGGTCGCCGTCCACATCACTGCATGCAATGCTGTAGCCGGTTGCCCGCAAGCCCCAAAGTCTAGTAATAACAAGTCTTTCATCTTCATACAAAAATTTCAGACCGTTGATTGTGTGCGTGCATATATGAACATCACTGCTGAGCAAAACTCAACGCATACTTCGTGAACTCGGCGAGACAAAGCCAGATTCTATCTTTACGATAAAGTATGAAGAACAGAAAAGGAAAGAAAATTGAATCAGTTTTTTTATTTCATAAATCAAAACAAACGAGCAAGTATGCACCAATACATCCCCATATAAACTCATAAAATGTTCCGACTTATGGTTGTATTCCAGCGCGTATAAAAATGTTGCATTCTCTCTCTGATAGCCTGACATCGTCATTTGAAAAACTTGTGCATGCAGCTGTTCGCCTTTCACTCATTAACCATATGAAGATGAAAGACTTGTTAATTTCTAGACTTTGGCAAGCCCTGTATAGCACCGTTATTTACCCATGGCTCCTGTACAAGAGCCACGTCGATAGCTTGGGTGGCCAGCACCCTGCAAAGGACTGCTGAGGCAGCCCTACTGTGTTGCAGGTTGCACTGTACCACCCGCATCCTGAGGCTGTTCCCGCTGCTGTGAGCCAGCAGGAGTCTCCTTTTTTGAGCCAATCTCCTTGACTCTAATTCGTCCGAAGCCGTAGAATAGGGACATGCCCTGCTCTTTAAGCTGCGTGAGCGCCCTCTCGTCAATGCTAAGGGCAAGAGTTTGACCGTTCTGGTCCACCTTCCTGCCCATCACTTGCCAAGAGGTCACCTCAATTGGCTGGTTCTGTAATTCCAGCCTGCAGAGCACCTGCTCCGGTTCCCTAACATCGTTAGGAACCCAGAACGTGATTCGCTTATATTTGGGAAGGGCCTTTTCCTCAATTACTCTGAGGTTGGCCCGTTCCCACAACTGAAGCCTGGTGACAGCATTTGTCAACCATTGGCTGGTGGGTTCGTTGGCGCAGGTGATCTTGATGAGACCCCCTGCCGCCCTTGCACCCAAAAACTGAGGCGGACAATCGCCTTTACGACATTTGTCTACCTCACACAGGATGGCATCGCAGACGGAGGATGATTGCTCCTCTGTCAATTTGCCCTCGGGATAGTTGTCCAGGACCACTGCCATGGTGATCCCAGCTAGCTTATCCCGATATGAGGGTCCTTGCGACCCCCCCTTTTTTTTCTTCTTCTGGGGTCCCTGCCCAGCCGGAGAATCCTCAGACCGCTGCCGTTTTGGCAGTGCGTCAGTTGGGTCCAGCATAGGACATAGCCCCCTAGAAGTTGTAGGAGTTGGTGCCACCAATTTCTCAGGTCCAGAAACTTCTGGCAGTCCAGCGGTCGTCCAGGTCTGTTCCTTGGAGCCCCCGTCCTGACCACTGTCCTGCCTTGGGTTTGTTGGGAAGGAAGTTCCGCATGTGGGACTCGGGTGTGCTCCGTGGAGCTCCCCAATTCCTCTGCAACCTTCCTTGCCTTGGCCCTCTTCCTCTTGGCAGCACCGGATTTTTTCTTTCTAGGTTGCACGGTCATACCGACAACCTTGGCCGTTATTTCTTCAACAACATTGTCACCAGCTGCCTGGGCCAGTGTTGTTGATTGAGAAGCCGAAGCTTCTGTGCTAGACGAGGTACCTCCAAGGAGTTCCCTCTCCAGCTCTGAGCTGATACTTATTGCATCAGACTCACAACCTCTTTCTTCGTCTGGTTTTTTTTAAATTTTTTGGTCCATAAAGAGTCCCACGAGTACGGCAGGAAAGGGAAGGTCCATCCTAACAGAGCCTCCTTATTAGGATAAGGCTATATACAACTGGGTGCGCCCGGTGCCCAGAGGAGATCGTTAGAGACAGTGCACCACTACCCACTGCCACGCAGCCCTCGACACGATGACATTTACATCTTGGCTTGGTAGGCTTTTAAGGGTCTGCTCCCTACTACCGTCGTTAGTTGGTTATCCAGGGGGCACCACGAGGAGGTGACGGTTCGGTTTTGCCCCCCGAGAATATGACTTAATCCAGTCGTTCAAGGATACCAAGTTATTAGTTATCAAACGACTCAATGTCCAACCGATCAGACGAAAATAAACAAGCAGGTGCCATCAGTTAGAAGTTATTAAGGTTTAAGTAGACACTAAAATAAAAGGTGGTCTGCCAGGCACTGACCTGTGTTTTCTTGTATAAAAATATTCAAACTTTAATTTGGTTGTAGGTTGAAACTCTTACTCGATAGGTCAGTTGGTCGATAGGAACGTTTTTGCAGCCAGCTCTTCAGACTGCAGTGTCAGATTCCTACTGACTAAGCTCACCAACCTTTTTGCATTGCGTTTGAATCCAGACCTGTACGAGGTGTAAATGCATTACCTCGGTTTGGAGTAAACAGCAAGACTCTTGAAAGAGTCCGTCAGATGCTCACCAGAGCCGGAGAAGTAAAGCTTATCGTTAACATTGTCTTCTCACCTTAACGATGGTTTGGCACCTGGTCTTTTGCCATCTGGTAGTAGATACAGCGCTTTTTTGGAATACTTGTCATTAATTCCTCCTCCTTATCATGGGCGGTGAATCGTCCAACCCGAGGCAATAAAGGTATGCTCTATAACCTCCACTCAGGAAGTTCGTGTGGTAATAGCTCACTTCTCTATGATCCCTCATACCTACTTCTCCACATTTGGTATGAATCCAAAGGTTCATCGTCTCACCACCTCTGCCATGCTGTTATGGACTCGCCTCACACTAGAGTTGGTCACACTTAGGGGGCGTTCAAGTATTACGTAACGCAATTTTTGAAAATTTTTGACCCCCCCCTCCTCCCCTGTAACGCGCCGTAACGTTTTTCTGTACCCCCCCCCCCTCCCTAAACGTTACGTAACACCCAACACTTTTACCTGAAAGTGACAACTATATGACGCAAAGTACCAGAAAGCCGCTAAAATAGCTTATTTATTGTTTTAATCGCGATTACCCGTAAAACATAAACGAAAAGGGTTGCTAAGTTGGGAGATTTGAATGCCCTATTTTTTTATTTAAATAAAAAAACAATGTTACGTAACGCGTTGTTCGAACCCCCCCCCCCCCCCCGCCCCTGTAACGCATCGTAACGTTTTACAAACCCCCTCCCCCCCCAAAATGCGTTACGTATTACTTGAACGCTCCCTTACTTGGACTTCCCTCTTGCATATTCCGAGTACCTCTTGCCCTGTTTGAACCCCGAAAACAGTAGTTACTATAACAACGGTTGTTCCACCTAAATAAACGCTTTGCCTCCTCTACGGCGTAGAAAAGATAACTGTGGGCAGAGGAAATGAAACGGGGAGATTTACATGGTTTGAGTGGATGATCGCGTCGAGTCTAGCGCGACTGTGTAACAGTCAGTATTTTCGAACTCCCATTTTCGAACTCGTTCAACATCCGGCATGGCGGATTGATAGAACTACAAAGAGTGATTCGCGAGCATAGATCTGTCACATAAAAAATTATTGAAAGTATCTCTCAATTCTAATAAAAAAAAACAGATTACTGACGTTTACCCTAAAAAACTATTCATTTATTTGTTTAAAATTAATCGGAAATATCCTCCATTTTATTTGGAGGATCTAAAATTGACTTCACTGCATCTGCTGCGCCATGCATCTCAAGACCCTCTAAAATATACGCCAAATTATCCAAACTGGCATCGACATCATCCTCAAACCAAATATTCAGCATAGCTTTGCACTGATTTGTAACTGTTGCATTCTCTGTCTCAAAATACAGTAATTCATCGGTGGAGAATCCCAACTTCTTTCCAAGCTTTTTCCAATCGCTTCCGATTTTCGGCGCGATTTCCTCAATATTTTCTTTTGTAGCTGAACTTGTTTTGTGGGTATTTTTATCATCGGGGGTAAATTGTTCACTTTTCAACAATTCCGGGTCCAGTTGTTCTTCTAGCGCTACACTTTCTTGTTCTGCAGGTTCTGGAGCTGAAGTACCTTCTTGGGGTTCAATTTTTATTTCAACTTTATCTTTTTGTATCTTCTTTCTAACACTTTCCAGATAATCGGAGACTTTGTACGATGGGGTATTGAATAAAGTAAAGAAATGTGGAGATTGTCGGGCCAATAGACGCAACGCTCGCCATTCGAAAGAGGGGTCATTCTTTTCTCTTGGGTTGTCCAAATATGTTTCTAGAGGTGGAAGGAAATTTCTGTCTTCTCCCTTGCAGGCCTGTAGATTGTCTGGTGAAACATTCCATAGTTTACTAAGTTCGTTACTGCAAAAAAAAATTTGAATTAGATAAGCAGATATAAAAATAATGCTAAATTAATCTTACTTGCCAAGATAAAATTTGCCTTGTTTATGAGCATCTTTTACTAGATCTCCAAGAGCTTTTTTCGACTTCTTCGTTGGCGGTTTTCCAGTATCTTCAATCGATTCTGGCCTTTTAAATTCTTTACATCCTTCGTTCTTCCAGTTATTCCACAGTTCCTCCCTCTGCAGCATGTGCTGAACTGTTTTAGCGAATTTTTTACCTTGTGGGGGAGTTTCCTCTAGTAATTTACAGACCTTAGCTTCTGTCTCCTTGATATATTCAGATTGAGTGGTTGTTAGATTGTAAGAATCTCTAAAAAAAAAAGCAAACATGTGTTATAAACACTCCAACAACATTATTTGCGCTCTTACGCCTTAAATTTAACAGTTGAACTTAGATATTGAAACAAAATCAAGAATTGTACTAGCACCGATCTTCTAAAATTGGAATCTGATAATTGCAATGCCAGAAGCTTTGGGTTTGTTAGGAATTTTGCAAAAAAATGTTCAGTTTTAATGGATTTCTCATCAATTTCCATCTGCTCTTCAAATTTACGCTTGTTTGGACTAGAAGTTCTTTGCTCCTCCAGTTTAAAACTACTGAAAGCAGAAAGAACGCTGGACGCATGCTAAAAATATTAAAAATTAATGGATATTTTACAAATTACGTCGAAAATCTTACGCTGGCAAATGTTTTCCACTGCACTTTGTTATAGCATTGATTTGGATTTCGGAAGTAATCTTGAAGAGCCCAAAACTTACAATATAGATTATAGTCAATTTGTACAGGGATATCTTCCATAGTATCAGCCAGAATCTCTTCCATATCCTTTGTTTCAGCCCCATATTCCGTGATGTTATCAAGATTAAACTCGGATATTATGTTTAATCCCGAACGTTCCGAGAAAGGGAAGAATTTTGCAAGGAACAGAAGTATTCTTCCGCAAAAAACTGTGTTTTGAGAACGCGATAGTCGACGCAGTAAATCATTACACATTCGCAGAAGATTGTTCTTGCAGGCAGTAAAGAAGGATTCCTCTTTCCAAACAGCAACCTTATCCTCAACGAAAGTAAAGATTTGTTCACATTTCTCTAGAGTTACAGCATCAAAGGCGTCTCCCAGCAAAACTACTGGTATAGTTATAGAAACGATATCCTCTCGGGCAGCATCAACAGATAACGAGATTAGCTGGCCAACTTTTGAGACATTGTTAATGAGCTCTAGCAGGAGCATCTCCCGAAATGTTTGATCCAAAGCCGGCTTCTTGTCCGAATCATTATTAAATTTGAAGGTATCATAGTCGGCTTTTAGTATCTTTACATTGTTGGCTTGAAATGCCCTTTTCAGGGAGTCCTGAAAGAAGTTATCAAACATAAACATAACCTCAAAATTAATGTTGTGGATAATTTTTACCTGAAAACGTTTGTGTAAGCCATTAAAATTTGTTGGAGTCCCTTTAGATGTGGACTCTGAAGAGGATGAGTTCTTTCGACTCATTTAAAATAAGTTTTTAGGGCGAAATTAACGTAAAAAGTCTTAAGAAAAGACACAACACAAACTCCGCCTTCAGCAACTGAAACTGACACAAGACTAGCTGCGTTTAGTGAGCTGCTCTATACTGCTCTATTTTTTTGGTAGATCAACTTGGGGCAAGCAATCAGCTGTTTGTTAACTGACCACCAAAAACCGTTAATCGAAGACTGTTAAAAATAAATTGCGACTGAAGTTGAGTTTTTTAATAATGTTAGACGCCACACTTCAGTAACAGCACAACAAAGATTTAAGCAAAGGTATGAAATGTAATATAGTGTACGTTTTAGCAAAATGATTAGTTTGTGTATTTAAGACCACGGCTCTGTTCGGAAATACATATATCCTATCAGAAAAACAAGGCAGATATTAGAATTACGATCAAGATAGAAGAAAAAATAGCTAGTGTAAATGAAGTTGCTTACGTAGGACTTTTAATTGACGATCAACTGAGCTGGAGGAAGCACAGAAAAAATAGGAAATACCCTCACCCCTCTAATAGGAGTGCTCAAAAAACCCCAAGCTTTATGAGAAAATAGCACTTTAGGTCTATAATGCGCATGTCCTATCTTGGATTAGATTTAGTATCCTAAACTGGTCGCAGTGCTATCAACGAGTGAGTACAGACGTAAAAGTACTGATAGAGCGCCGAAGCCACTAAATGCACTTCGGTGATGTATAGCCACTCAAGAAGTTTACCGACTCACGAGACAATAAACATAGGACTAGATCACTCGAATGGAAAAAGCAAAGTTCGTATATAAGTTGAAGAAAAATCAACTGAGTTCAATCCTAGTAACTATGCAAAACTCAAGCATATCCAACTATGTACATTGCAAGAAACAGGAACAACTTAACACCAACGCAGCCTAGAACGCAGAGGAGAAAAAAGGATGTACTAAATACTGCGGCGGAAATTTTCAACACTCTACCAGACTACATCAAATTGGCTCCTTCTTTGGCAACATTAACGAAAAGACTAAAGACTTATTTGATTATGAAAATAGCATCTTAACTTCCTCAAAACGTGTGTCTTTCTTTGGAGGGAGGTCTGAATTCCACCCATAAAATCAGTACGCAGCTCAGCCTGCATTAAGACCGTAAATGTACTTTGTTGCCCTAAGACTTCTCGTTTCATTTTCCGCAAGGCAAGAAATGAAATTACATATGTATATATCATTTATCAGCAGCTGATCAATAAAGGACCTGGCGCATCTGTCAACAGCTTGAGCCCGCAGAAGATTCAACATTGTTGAAAGAAGCTTCAATATATAAGAAAACAGCCAAGGTGAACTAACTGAATTGAAGAGATTTTTCAATGAGCGCTACCAGGGAGTGGAGAGCATGTCTACCGCCTTACGTTTTGGGTAGGCATGCTGCGAGGGAGAAAGTAATTTTCTATCAATGCTTTGCTTAATATAAATCTCCACAAGTCTTTCGAGGATCTTGAGGACAAAGGATGTGAGACATATAGGTCTCAATTCCTTTGGATTGTAGTAGGAGATTTTACCCGCTTTCGGAATGAAAGCCCCCTCCGCGTTCCTCTAGGACCTTGGTATATAGCTGTATAGAATCGAGGTGATTCCCGTTGGTTTTATGGTGGCCATGGCCCTCCTGGATCATCCACTGACTTTCAATGCTCTCAAGTTCTGATGAGGATAAAAACGAAATATCTGAATCAGAGGAATCATCAAACTCTTTCATCAATTAAGCTAATAAATATTTTTCCATTTTTTTAGTTAGTTAGCATAAATTAAATTCAAATTTGCACTTTAAGAACTGTCAGGTTGAACTTCTTCTGGTAGTCATTCTACTCTGCTTTGAGCGGCTCAGCCTTTTCAGGTTCAATAAACACAGCTACTAATAACATCTTAATTGGAAAGCAGAGGGTTTAGTTCAGGTGCAAACCACCGGGTAAATACAAACTTCCTACTTAAACTGTGGCAATGCTGTTTTGATAAAACTGACAAATGGACTTGTATTTTCTTGCTTACGACTAAAATCCCACAAAAATGTCGATTTCAGAGTTCAAACACAATTTGCGAAAGATGGAATACCCCAATTATGCCCGTGACGCTTTAATGAGAATAGGTAAGTTTGTAAGATTACAACAAATCAAATTTTAAACCATAAATCTCTTAGAAAGTCTCATAATAAACCGAAGTAAACAAGACATTGCAATGGATCTTATAGCAGAATTTGTGTTTCTGGAGAAAACAAAGGATATTGATGCAAGAAAGGGTTTCCCAGGCACGCTTACCATGTCCTTAATACAAGAATTTCAATTAGTTGTGGTTCTATGTGAATTCTTTTCCCGCCCTGGGCCAGATGCCACCAGAAATGCAGTCTTCCTGTCGTTGTTTGGCGGCAGTATTACACCGGCTCGTTCCAGTGTTTTAGTAAAATTGATAAGCACCTCAGTTTCTGGATCAATTGCACCCCTTCTTTGTGCGGCGGGGACATGGATGCAGCAGCTAGGATGTACGTCTGTTCCAAGCTCTGAACTTGCCCAGTGCTTGGTCAAGGATTTTGTAATATTTTCAAAGAAAACCTCGGAGCAATTGAAGCAGCTGCCTTTAGTAGCACCACGGTAATTATGACTACCTTCAGTAGGATAATAAAAATGCATTAACAGCTCTCTTTCAATCTTAATATAGGTTTGCAGCGAACTTCATGACTGCTGTTGCCGATCTGTACATGAACGATTTGAAAGGCGCTATGATTTGCCCACCCGATATGCTTTTAGAGGTCTTCACTGAATGGGTAAGGATTTTCGAATTGATCATCTCGAATAATCTAAAATTAACTTATATTGAAGGTAACAGACAACCCAAGCCTTTGCCTAGCATCACAACAAACACTGGCACTTCCGAGCGGGGCAATTGCCATGCCAGTGATTACCCCATTAGCAGGTCTCATCAGATGGTGCGTCTTGGCCCCAATTATAATCCAGAAAGGGACATACAGCAAGCTTCATTTAGCTATTCTCGAAAGTTTGCTTCAAATACCACCCAGCAACGGACCACCAACAGCTATAAACTCACAGCATCTAATCATGATCGTGAATCCGCTACAGGTGCATGCTCACAAGTTAATTTCAGAAAACATCAACCCGGAAAGTGATGAAAACTTCCAAACTAGCCTTGAGCGATTTGCACAAGCAATACAAGTGGCTCTGGCTTCAAAATGTGTATACGGATCCATCCCACAGCTACTATGCATGCTGGAAACTCTACCCAACAACAGCTTAATGGATATTGTAATAAAGGCGCATAAGATATCGTAATTTTAATCAATTTATTTCACTAAAAAGGCTTAAACCGCTTTGAACTTTTCAGAGTTTCGATCTTTTGTTTGTCCTCTTCAAATTTCTTCCGCAGGTTAGCGACTTTCTTCATTTTCGATTCCCGTATTTGGAAGGTGTAGAAATTCCTCAGTTCTTTTGTTTTGCTGGACCTTTCCATCTTCTCTTCGATTTTGTTAATAATTGATTCCTTTTGCTCGAAGCCGGCATTCTTGCCACGTTTTGTTACAGTTATCCATCCTTCATCGTCCGCTTTAGATGATTTCTCAGCCTCAATTGCTTTGTATTCGTTCTCGTCGTATACAGCCATGTAGTCGTTGATCTCTGCTTCGAGAGCATCTTCATCCACAATGCTATCAAGGTATTCTGATGTCCACTTATTGACGCCAGATTTCACTTTAGAACTGCCATCTGCTTCGACTAGATCTATAGTATTCAAATCCAGTACCTTTTGCAGTGTTTTTGTCGATTTGAAAATAACATAAGCAACTTTAAACTTAAACGGGAACTTCTTCCTCAAGAATTTGTCTACATGCTTTAGTGAACTAGCAGCATCATCCTTGCCCGGCTTTTCGGAGAAAAATGTGTTCGTTACTTCACCAAATTTCTCAAAGAACTCCTTTAAATGATCTTCTGTAATATAAGGCGGAATATTTAGGAGGAAAAGCGTTTTCCCACTTGGTTTTTCAGGGTCCTTCGCACGAATTGAATTCATTTTAGCGAAAATTGTGTGGTGACAGGGCTGATTGGCTTCTGTCTTTAATGTTAAAACTGAAACATATGTTTTATAGAAGTGTGTAATTTTCAATTTCAAATAATTTACGTTTAAATCCTTCAAATTCCCTTGGTAAATCCATTTTAATTTTTCTATTTACAATTTATAAATTCGCACGTGTGAAACATGTAAATATGACAAATGTCACATTTAATACTTCTAATCTTCTTCTTCATGCAAAATTGAACTTTAGTAGTTAAAAGCTCAAATGAAAGATGGCAGCGTAAACGTTAAGTTTGGGGGGGCTCGTCACTCACAGGAATAACTCCGAGTTATAAGTCGTAGTCGCCACAGTTCAAAAATGTAAAATATTTCGCAGGCAAATTGAAAGCAGAAGCGAAAGTAGAAGTTTACATAAATTTCAACGTGAGCGCCTTCAATTCAGCAAATAAATTTTATTAGTATGAATGTGAACTCGTTCACTAACAGGGATCGAGCAATCTCACTCTCTCTCTGGTACTAAGAAACAGGCGGCCCATTGTGCACTAATAACAGAAACACGACTCCGGAGAAACATAAAATCCCGCTTTCCACGAACAATGAAGGTAGGGGAACCGCCATAGCCGTTCAGGAAAAATTAAATTTCCAAAAAATTAAATTGATATCCCCGCATTTCAATATGTGCCTGATCAGCTGGTCGGTAATGCGAAACGACGGATCATTAAAATTACTGATAGAAGCAATATATGTATATCCCGGGTAACCAGCAATATGCCTTGACTGATGATCTTCGCCGGCTTGAAGCCATGTCCAGGAATTTTGGCGAATTTGTCATAGTAGGCGACTTCAACTCAAGCATTCCATATTGGGGAGACTCACTAGCAAATACAAATGGGAGAAATCTCGAAACTTGGTACAATGATGCAGCCTTCTTATACTCGGATCTTCTATACCCAGGAACACCATCGTTCCCAACAAAATCGTCCCATCTGGATATCTACTGGGTTTCTACTAATCTAATAACTTCTAACAGAATCACATTTGCATTCCCGTCAGACTACCTTTGGGTACTCGGCATGTATATTCAAGCAGACAAAAAACTTGTAATTAGAGCACTGCCAATATTCCGCTCGTTTAAAGACACTAACTGGGCAAATTTTAACGAAGACCTGGAAAGAGGCCTGAATACGGGGTCCCCCAGACACAAGTAAGTTGACTGACCAGGCGATAGAAAGGCTAGTGTAAGAGATCCTGAACTGCGTATCCAGGCACTCCAAGCTGGTTACCCCAAAAAAAAAACGATTAATATGAAAAAATTTCGGAGGTTACGCTCAAATTAATAAGATCCAGAAGGTCTTCAGCTTCAGGCTCTAAGGAGAAATAGACTGACGGCAGAATATGTACATGGAAGTAGCAGCCAGAACAGCTAATGGGATCATCTTCTCAAAGTTGTAGGACAAGGTAGAAGAACTTAGAAAATACTTTGCAAACACATTTCCTGCCACAGCATACAACAGGGAATCCTACACAAAAGAAATGATAAACGAGGTAATGTAATGACCATGCTTCATTTCAACATCTCGCCGGCGCTCACTACTTTCTCACCAACCAATAAAGCCTCATCACCTACAGACAAAAAGTTCATGTGACCTGAAGAACAGGAGAACTCATGAATACAAAAAAATCCTCGGGCCTAAATGGACTATCGAACTGTTGTTGAATAAGATGCATATCTATTCATAGCAACGCAACTAGCAATAATTTGTAATAACTGCATTAACAATTCCCTACAATCTAGAAAAAAGCCAAAATTATCCCAATCCCGAAAAGCTCAGCAATTCAGCTTCTCTCCAACTAGGGGGAAAATACTCGAAGGAATCATACTAAAAAGACTAGAAGATTCCTATACGAAAAACGATTTCATCCCAGGATTCCAATTCTACTTGTTAAACGCCCGACGGAACACGCCCTCACGCAGGAATCAGTGGTGAGAAAAGTCAGAGTAGGTAAATGCTAGGTTACATACGCCCTAGATCTAAAAAAGGCATTTGAGAGTGTATGGCACCGCAGACAAACTAAATCACCTAGACTTCCATACCCACTTGTCAAGCTAATCTACTCCTTCCCAACAGGCAGGATAGGGGTAACCCAAATTGGAGGTATGATATCCATACCATTTGAGATAAAAACCAGGGGTACCACAGGGTTCTGTCTTGGGCACCATGCTATGTATCATATAATATGATGATTCATATTTCTGTATGACCACCCGTATAAAATCCCCCCACGTCATCTTTCATCCAGTATGCAGAAGCTATATTCGTGTGGTTTTCGCACGCTTTACCACTCAAGGCGACGGAAACTCTTCTACAACACATGAACCTCATAGCAGAATATTTATACAGATGGAACATAGACATCAACCAGGAAGCGCGAATTGATCCGTATCAGAAACCCATACGGAAAAGGGCATAGAAATACCCCGCGTGAATCAAAAATGATCAGGCTAATAATAAACGGGCACGCCCAACACCAAAAACTAGCATAAAATACATAAAATATGTAGGAGTAAACCTACTTCATAAGCTGAAGCGGAACACGCACGTGAAAATACAAAATTAACAAGGCTCGCGGAGCCGTGGCAAGTCTCAAACCTCTGTTTAATTCTAAGAACTTATTTAGCAGGACAAAAATACTCTTGTATAGAATGGTAGTCAGACCTGTCATCCACGCATGTCTTCCCAATCTGGTTGTTCATCTCACCAACAACAGCAAGAGAAGCTCAAAAATTTGAAAAAATTGCTTAGACATGGTACTTCTCTATGCATGTCCGAAGAAAACAAATGGTACTCGAACAAAACGCTTTATGACAGTTCTAAGGTCACCCCCATTATGCATTACATGATCCAATACTGGCCTCTAAGACGCTAGAGAAGTTGTCATTACATTCAAACGAGAGAATCCAGAAAATATACTTATAATAATAACGTAAATCAGTCCTTAATTTATTGGTCAAACTTACATTTCTCCAATCTACATCGTACATCGAGATTCCTATGAAGCATAGCCTAGATGGACTATCGAATTATATATTGAAGAAGTGCATATCTACCGTAGGGACGCAACTAACAATAATTTGTAACAACAATTAACAATTGCTATTTCCCTTCACTCTGGAATTTAGAGTTATTTTGGGGCATTTGGAGGATACTGAGCATCGAGCCCCAGTATCCTACCAAGCATAACGTTTTATAGCTTATCGCTTAGATTTATGATCTTCTTGATTTCTTAGAGCCGATATATTATTAAGCTGAAGATCTTCTTCAATAGCAATTTTCGAATTCTGGTTTATGGGAGAGCTCTTTTATAATCCCCGTCCATAAAAAGAGATCCAAGAACGAGATATCGAATTATCGACCGATTGTAAAATTATCGTGTATACCAAAACTCCTTGAATCTATTATTTATTCTGAGATTGCTCCTATCTGTAAGAGACTTACATATGTCAGCAAATCAACACGGGTTTCTTGCAGCTCGTTCCACTTCTACTAATCTACTTGAGTTCTCTTCTCACACTGTTCGGGGCTTCGTCACTGGTTGTCAAACCGATTGCGTTTATACTGACTTCAGCAAGGCCTTTGACAAGCTCTCTCGCTCGATTATAGCTCTCAAACTAAAAAAAATAGGCTTTCCGCATGCCCTTGTGGTATGGTTCCAATCGTACTTAGCCGAGAGAACCTATCAAGTTCTATTTCGGGGAGCCAAATCCAAAAACATTGAAGCGTCCTCTGGCGTCCCGCAAGGTAGTTATCTAGGTCCTCTTCTTTTTATCTTATCTCTCGATGACATTGTCACCTTACTAAAGCACTGTAATATCCTTATTTACGTCGATGACATCAAACTGTACCGTCTCATAAAGAGTACCGAGGATTGCAAACTTCTGCAAGCAGACCTTAACACCTTCTATTCTTGGTGTTCTAATAACAACCTGGTTCTTAATATTGGCAAGTGCGAGGTCATGACGTTTTGTAGAACACGTGGTCCAATAACTTATGACTATAGTTTTGTTCACAACATAATCTCTCGTGTAAACTCTGTAACTGATCTTGGGGTTAGATTTGATTGTAAGTTGGATTTTTCTGCTCACATCAATTATATTTCTTCCAAAGGCAGTTTAGCCCTGGGATTTATAAAAAGATGGTCTAAGGAATCCAACAATCCCATTACTAAGCACTTGTTCATATCTTTAGTCAGGCCCTTACTTGAGTATGCCTCCCAGGTGTGGTCTCGTCACTACTCCTCCCAAATTGGAAGAGTCGAATCGGTCGATCAAAGGAAGTTTGTCCGATTTGAACTCAGCCGCCTCCCTTAGGATAACCCTCTTATTCCTCCGTCTTATGGGCACAGGCTTAAATTAATAAGCTTAAAGCTCTCTCAATAAGCGTCGAGAGGTTGCTGACGTTATTTTCGTTCACCGGCTACTGAATGGTAAGGTATATTTAGGTTTCTCTGTTACCTTATGAGAGTTTCAGTAATTGGAGAGATTGTTGCAGACCACGGCGTATTTCTTCCAAGCACTGCACTGCGCTGCTTTAGAAAACAAGATTTTACTAATGAAATTCCAAGTTGCCGCCGAATTGGGCTTTGCAGACAATTTTTGGAAAAACGATTCTCAGAAGGTTAACTTCAATTCAGAAATCACGGCTTTACAACATGCTCGCCAATCTTAACTCTTAATCTTTTTCTTGACGAAGATGAACTCGTGCGGATAAGGAGAAGCCTGCAATACTCAACGAATCTACAGACAACTCGATCATTCTGCCAAAGTCCTGCCACTTATTTAATTATTGCTAGTAAATCTGCACCAGTCTTACATGGAGGCGTCAATACTGTGCTGTGCTGTCATTAAGAGAACGGGTTTGGTTGTTGAAGAGACACAATTCGTTTGCTGTAAGCTTAAAGAGAAACTTTTCGCGCAACCTTTTACATCGCTACCTATGGAACGCAGCGAAGTCTTATCATCTTTACCTGTGCCGTAGTCAGAGCTATTCAGTTGCTAATTTAAGTACCGAAGGCTGTTCACCGGCAGATCGTACGTTTTGATAACGCTAGTTCGTTTAAACGCCCTGCAACGGAAATTAAGGAAATGCGAAAATTTTAATGAATTTTTAAGCAATCATAGGATTGTACGGCGCTTTATTGTGGAAGGCGCTCTTTGGTGGGGCGGTTTCCCGGTTTCTGGGACCGTTCAGTACGCAGTGTCAAGAATATCCTGAAGGTTACCATTTAGAAGGCTAAACTGCGTTTTGAAGAGCTTCATACTTCTAACGGAAGTTGAACTTGTTATAAATTTACGATCTCTAACTTACATTTAAGATAACTAACTACATTTGAGACCATGCGTCATCACACCAGTCAAGCTTTAGAGGATCGAGTATCTTCGCCTTTTAAGATTAGCCCATCATACACCCAGGGCATTTTCGACCGAAGTGAAACCGGGTGATGTATTGATGTATGACCCATCTAAACTCCGCATACACTGGAGGCTGGTCTTAGGCGAGACCTGATATACTGAAAGAGATAAAAGAATGCCAGTTTACGAGGTGCGCTTTTCGGATTGGAAGAAAATGATACGTCTGATTCAGCTACTCTATCCTCGTTAAGTAAGCTTGAAAATTAAAAATTACCATTCACCATTGCAATTGCATTCCGTCAAGAAGATTCGATCAGTCTTCTCCTAAACGTCGCGTGTAAAAACCTAATCCGAAATCGCATAGAGTTATACATTGTACGAAATATAAATTATAAGATAAAAATGAACAATTATAACGTAATAAAGTACATAATAACCATAGTTCGATACACTCCGGGTAGTCAGTTTTCTTAAGTGAGTTTTTCGGTGCACTAGTTTAGAATGCAGTATTTGTTTTTGGACAGCATGTCTGTGCAGATAACACCAGAGAACATTCTGGGCCAGATGATAAGTTTGGAGGATGTCTGAAGAATCGTGAAAGTGGCGCTGAAGGTTTAACCACTATATCACGATATTTTCATGAATAAGGCCGCGATCTACGCAGAATACTATAATACTTCCACCTACATATCTAAAACTGTGAAATTCAAGGGGTTAACCCACCACAGTTTGGGTGGGAGTATTCTGCGTAGATTGCTGCTTTACTCATGAAAATATCTAATAGAGTTACAAAAATATAGAGGAATATGTAAATCTCTACCAAAAAATTACAAAACACCCTAGCGGCTAAACCGTTACGATTTCCACCGCCTCACCCATACGATTTTAACTTCCCAGTATAGGGAAGTTATTGTAATCGGTCAGAAATCCAAATTTTCAACGTATTTTCATTTTTCAAGGTCCCAAGAGCATTTCAAGCAAAAATTTGGGAGGAAGTGTGTGTGTGTGTGCGTAGGTATGTGGTAATTTTTTTCTGCACCCAAACCCAAAAAAGATAACGACTTCGTTGATGTGTCGTGTCGTTCGAAGCGCATTAACGGAAATATGATCTGAAAAGATTTTCATAAAATTCGGTCGAGTCGTTTTTTTGTTTAAACGACGTTTGTGATTTTTGTACTTCTTTGAAGATGAATATTAATGAAAAAATTCCCTGAAAAAATGCCTTTTTTTGTTTAAATGGAAAAACTTCGGCTAAGTATCAGAAAGACCTTAAATTGATAAGTTTTGCTAATATCTAATAAACTCGATGGAATGAGACCCGTTCTAAACGAAGTGAACTTTTTTGGGTTCTGCACAGAGCTTCAACACACTCAATACGAATTCGAACACCCGCTTTAGTGTAGCGAACGAAATACGAAGGAAATGTTTGTTTGCTAACGTTCAGGAAAAACAAATTCTCTAGAAAAATCTTGTTGATTTACCACTATTATAGTTATTTGAACTAGTTTCTCTCAGGATTGCTTTGTCATCAGTTCTGATACTAGTCAATTTCCCAATAGTGCTAATCGTATAACTATTTTGTAAGAAGTCAGTTAATCGTGTGGACCGAAGGGTCACACCCACATCCCAACTAGTTTTGTTCGTCTATCCAAGACCTATTCACAGCCAGGCAAACACATAAGGAAATGAACAATTTAAAACTAAAAAGAAAATGAACAATTTAAAATAATATTATTAACAGTTTTCCTTAACCGTTTTTATCCAGAATTCACCATTTTTTGGTGCGCATGACACACTTCAGACAAGAATCGATAATCTTCCTTCACACTCCTGAACTTGTTGATAAATAAAAGAGTGGCAATTTTTCCTTAGAATTTGTGCAAAAGTTTATCTAAATGAATCCGGTATCAAATCACGACTTCATGGAGCTGCATCCTGTCCATCAGCACCAGCCGCACTGCAAGCAGCAATGTTTTGTTTTCACGGATATCGCAGACATTGAGCTTCCACCTGAAATCACAAAATACTCCGAAAAGATGAAAAATGGCAGCATTTCGTCCTACAAGAAAGAGAACATCGCGGCAATTCCACAGAAAAATACTAAAGGAAAGAAAATCGTTGCCATTGTTGGTGGCATCCTAATCTGCATTGTTTTGGCTGCAGGAATTCCATTAGCGCTCCAACTTAGATCTTCCTCATTGCTAGAAGCCAGACTAGCCTTCATTCGACGTCTTCTGACAGAATCACCTTTGGTGGAAGGCTACTGGAGCCCCCGGACTGATAAGAATTTTTCAAGTAGTTTAAGTGAAGTGAAAAATAATTACGTGGGTGCAGTTCTGTGGCCGGTGGCGGTTCCCTGCGGGGCTCAGTACCTTGATGCTGTACAGCTGGCTTTGGAAGGCATCGATCAGGCTAGAAGGATTACGGGAAAGACAAGTGGATTGAAAATTGTTGAAACTGCAGACGGAATGGAGGAGGCTCACTCACAGAAGCTGGTTGCTGTGCTGCTTGGATTAGGAGGCGGGCACGCGTTAGGTGCCAGCTTGGCGGTACTGCGTTCGATGTATGCTCTTGGGGCTCGATTTGTGTCTATAACGAGTTTAGGATGCACCACTCCCTGGGCCGGAGCTTCCGTGAAGTACGATCACATCGTCGAGGAGAACTACACTAGTACATTAACCGACTTTGGGGAGGTGGGTGTCAGTGCAAAATTTTAATTTTGCAATTTCTATGCAAATTTTTCCATTTCCAAGACGAAAACAGTTGCTTACCGCATTTGCATAAATTACTCCCGGATTGCAGCCGCGAATATAGTAGTGTCCTTTTAATATCTTGTGCATTTGCTATTTCAGACGGTTCTTCACGAGATGAATCGCTTGGGAATGCTAGTGGAAATATCCCAGTTATCCGAGGCTGCGATGACGGTCGCAGTGAGAACAGCCAAAGCACCAGTACTATTTTCGAATGCAGCTCCATTATCTTTATGCAACAGCAGTAATTTGGCAGGGATTCCTGATCATATCCTTAGGTAACAGCACAAAAATTTGTTATGAAGTTGTTGAAAAGTTTTTATGTTTCCTTGCAGTCTACTACCTCAAAATGGTGGTGTTATTATGCTAAACATGGAAAGGTGTGGTGATAAGCAATTATCTGTTACGGAAGCAATTAAAGCAATCAACTATGTAAGAAAAATTGCTGGTGTAGATCATGTCGGCCTGAGTGGAGCCCCCAAGAGTTATCCTTTTCTACTAGCAGAACTTGCAAGGGATCGACTATGGGGTAATGCTGCAATTAAGAAGCTAGTTGGTGGAAATATTGTTAGAATTTTGCGGGAAGTTGAAACTCTTAAAAACAGACTACCATTGTATGAGGAATGGATACCACGGGAATTAATTGAAGGAAACTCTTATTGTAGATATCCAGAGACGTAGACGTAGGATATTTTAAATTAAAATGTTTTTTGTAGTGAATTCTGAATATTTTTATGTAAAACTCATCGAATTTGATATTTGTCACGACCATTAAGAAAATCATTACTAAACGCACATAGTTTTGTAAGTATCATAAATTTATTGGGATTGTTATCTTTGATAGAGAAAATCTCTGGAACTCCATGTTGAAATTTAAAATCTTCCCTTAAGCCTAACCGAGAATTATAGCCATAATTCAGGAAAATTTGTTGATTTTTTAAATTATGCTAAATAAAGGCTTAATTTTATTTACTTAAATTTTTTATTGTATAATGTAAGTATATTTTAAAATGCGAAAAAGTAGAGAAAAATTCTCAAAGTTAAAGCATTGACTTACTGTCTTACTTCAAATGATGTATGATATGCTACGCACGTAAACCTTCATGCCAGCTCAAGTTTAGAAGTTGTACAAATTACGAAAGATTTACCTATTTTGTGATAAAACAACCAGGTCATGAAAATGCGGCTGTAGGCTATAATATCATCAGTTCGCCTTCAAGAAATAGAATTTGGGCACCACCAACATTGACTGAAAACAATTTATTTGATTGTGTAAGTTTTATTCACTATTCTCCTAGGCTGCGGTCACGTCTCGCGCTTGCAAGAGTGTAAGCTTGGCATACGATTGTAAATAAAAAACACGGAAAGTCAATAGAATGGTAACATTCAAAGATTGGAGGGCTTTAGACGTGTAAAGTTTTTTAAGCGTGTGAGGTGGTAGAAAGTTAATTTGATTTAAAAGCGCACTCGCGACTCGTGAGAGCAAAGGAACGCCTGCTGGCGAATTAAGAAATAATAGGAAATGTTGTACTTACTTACTTAATGCTCCTTTAATCCCTAATGGCACATAGGGCGGAAACAATTGCCCTCCAGCGGACTCTGTTTGGCGCGGCAGCTCTCAGCTCTGACCAGGATCTCTCAGTTGTTGCGGCCTACGCTAGTAAGGTTCTCTTCCACGTTTTTCTAGGTCTTCCGACTCGACGGGATCCTTGCGGATTCCAGTCAAGGGCTTGTTTGGCTAGATTCTCGTTTTCGCGTCGCAAGGTGTGGCCAATCCAATTCCATTACCTTCGCTTAATTTGGTTGTCTATCCATTCTTGGCCGGCACGTTTGAAATTCTATCTTGCCAGCGGATTTTTAGGACACGACGTAGGCATATGAAAACTTGTAGGTGCCCTGTGATGAATTCGTACGTTTCACAACCGTACAAAAGAACCGCCTTAACGTTGAAGTTGAACAGCCGCAGTTTGGTGTTAATTGAGATCTCCTTTGATCTCCATATGCGGAACAGACGTGCAAATGCGCTTCGTGCTTTATTTATTCTGGAACTGAAGTCTTCTTCTGCACATCCATTTTCGGTAATAATACTAACGAGGTAGCAGAATTTATCTACCAGTTCCACGTCACGGCTATTCAGCGCTGTCCGTTCAATGGTGGTTGCATTTATTCGCATTTCTTTTGTTTTAGTCGGATTTAGCCTTAAGCCTGCTGGATTACTTTCTGTTGCCAAATTGCTTAACATGTTTTTCAGGTCCTGATGTCTGTGGGCCAGCAAACAGATATCACCCTCTTCCCAAACCCCCGCCTGTTCTATTATCTAGAGCGCCGACAAGGATGTCATTTATTACTATAAGATTAGCAATTCTTCCAAACGGGTCGTGTCCTTTGTTCTGTCTGCGCCTCCCAGTACCGCTGAAAAGCTTTTGGACCCGACATTCTGGCCTCCCGGTGCCTTCTCTAAATACTTTGTTCTTCGCACACGTGTATATCGCACTCCTGACTCTCGCCAGGTTTCAAAAAACTTAAGACCCTCACCCTCTATTACCCAAACGTAAGAGGAATGAGATCCAAAACCCACGATGTGTCCCTATCAACTTCGATCAGCGATTTTGATATAATCGCTTTTACGGAAACATGGATATATAGTGGGATCCTTAATGCCGAACTTTTCGACTCCTCCTTCCCAGTTTTTCGAAGCGATAGATATAACGACTCGGAGGCTCGCGGAGGTGGTTTACTACTTGCCTGTAGTAACCGTCTCAATTGCTCTTCAATAACGATTCCTAGTTTTCCCAACTCTTTGGACATTGAGCTTCTCCGACTCTGATAACATGATTGTTGAACCTAGTTAAATAGTCTTGTCGTCTATCGATAATTATCACCCTCCTCTTGTTTTAAGTTATTGCTCTGCCTTTAACAATAAACTAATCCATGAAGAGTCCACATTTACTTTTAACTTTAAAAAGGCCAATCTTGAAGAACTGTCATCCAAGCTCACGTCGATCGATTTCAATAGATTGCTTTCCTCGAATGAGTTGGATGACGATGTTGCAAGCTGTACGAGACCTTTGCATCTTGTATACCCATTGAGCCTCTAAAGCTGTCCAGGAGCGCGTTCAAAAACCTTACTATAGTAAACCACGAGATAAGCTGTGGTTATGCTACATCACTTCACTTAACCACGAAAGTTTATGTTTAACCATGGAGGTTTTTGAACGCACCGTGGTTAACTACGTGGTAAAGAAAATTTAAAATTTTTTTCCATAAAATAGTGTCGGCTATTTGCCTCAATTATTTCCAATAATTATTTATTTAAAATAATCTCACAAATCCCACTTTGATTTGTTCATTATTAACATTAAAACAAATGTCAAAAAATTGTTTTTATTCTTCTTCTTCTTAATTATCGCTAACCATGCTCCCGGGCATGGTTAAAATTTAACTACACCATGGTTAACCACGGGAGTTTTTGAACGCCAAAAAGTTATGCTCGTGGTTATGTTGTAGTTAACCACGGAGTTTTTGAACGATAAAAGTTTACCATAGTTAACCATGGTTAACCATAGTAAGGTTTTTGACCGCGCTCCAGATCATCCCCAACTATGAGTTGCGATGTGCCAAAATCCAGAAGAATAAACTCTGGAAAACTTACCTGAAGAGGAAAGACACTGCGAGTATCTGTGCATTTATTAACTGCCATGAGCAATTTCACGCACTCTCCGAAACTCTCTACAAGGAGTCTGAGTAACATGAAAGACAAACTAATGGTGATCCCAGAACCTTCTTTAAATTTATCAATACTAAGAAAAAAATTGATAATTACTCTAACACCATTCAACACGAGAACTCCTACAGTACGATTCCATCCGAGATTTGCGAAATGTTCGCATGGTTCTTCCGCAAATCCTTCTGTCTTTCAACCAGACGTAAACAATTTTCGGCATATCAATGCATCTCAAGTGGCTCATACATAACGTATCTCTCTATAGTACTAGAGCGGCTATGTTAAAACATATTAACGAACTCCCACAGGATTTTTCGTCCGGCCCTCACGGTATTCCCCCTACTGTTCAAAAATCCTGTGCAGGGGCCCTTCTGTGTCCCCTGATGTACTTTTTCCAAAAATCCATTAATACAGGGTGCTTGCCAACTTTATGGGAGAGCTCTTTTATAATCCCCGTCCATAAAAAGGGATCCAAGAACGAGATATCGAATTATCGACCGATTGTAAAATTATCGTGTATACCAAAACTCCTTGAATCTATTATTTATTCTGAGATTGCTCCTATCTGTAAGAGACTTATGTCAGCAAATCAACACGGGTTTCTTGCAGCTCGTTCCACTTCTACTAATCTACTTGAGTTCTCTTCTCACACTGTTCGGGGCTTCGTCACTGGTTGCCAAACCGATTGCGTTTATACTGACTTCAGTAAGGCCTTTGACAAGCTCTCTCGCTCGATTATAGCTCTCAAACTAAAAAAATTAGGCTTTCCGCATGCCCTTGTGGTATGGTTCCAATCGTACTTAGCCGAGAGAACCTATCAAGTTCTATTTCGGGGAGCCAAATCCAAAAACATTGAAGCGTCCTCTGGCGTCCCGCAAGGTAGTTATCTAGGTCCTCTTCTTTTTATCTTATCTCTCGATGACATTGTCACCTTACTAAAGCACTGTAATATCCTTATTTACGTCGATGACATCAAACTGTACCGTCTCATAAAGAGTACCGAGGATTGCAAACTTCTGCGAGCAGACCTTAACACCTTCTATTCTTGGTGTTCTAATAACAACCTAGTTCTTAATATTGGCAAGTGCGAGGTCATGACGTTTTGTAGAACACGTGGTCCGATAACTTATGACTATACTTTTGTTCACAACATAATCTCTCGTGTAAACTCTGTAACTGATCTTGGGGTTAGATTTGATTGTAAGTTGGATTTTTCTGCTCACATCAATTATATTTCTTCCAAAGGCAGTTTAGCCCTGGGATTTATAAAAAGATGGTCTAAGGAATCCAACAATCCCCTCTTTACTAAGCACTTGTTCATATCTTTAGTCAGGCCCTTACTTGAGTATGCCTCCCAGGTGTGGTCTCCTCACTACTCCTCCCAAATTGGAAGAGTCGAATCGGTTCAATGGAAGTTTGTCCGATTTGCACTCAGTCGCCTCCCTTAGGATAACCCTCTTATTCTTCCGTCTTATGGGTACAGGCTTAAATTAATAAACTTAAGCTCTCTCAATAAGCGTCGAGAGGTTGCTGACGTTATTTTCGTTCACCGGCTACTGAATGGTAAGGTATATTTAGGTTTCTTGCGTAGCCGTGCGTCGTTTATAGCGAATG
This sequence comes from Thereva unica, assembly GCA_949987705.1. Taxonomy (NCBI): domain Eukaryota; kingdom Metazoa; phylum Arthropoda; class Insecta; order Diptera; family Therevidae; genus Thereva; species Thereva unica. The sequence goes on along the minus strand of OX465283.1, from coordinate 121,012,536 downwards.
ATTATACCCTGAGGGGTAAACTTCTGTTACACATTAATTCCTCTAATACGAATTACGGCAGGTACGAACCTGTAAATCGCATGCTCATTAATGTTAATAGAAATATAAGTGTTTTTAGCATGCCAACAAGTGAAGCTGCTCTTAAAAAATCCCTTTTTGAGGTGGCGTGACTCCTTCTTTCCCCTTGCACGCTTTTTCATTATTTGTTTCTGTATATATATTTGCTTTTAATAGTAGAGTTAACCCTTCTAGCACAGAAGGCGCACTTTTCAGCAAAGCATGAAAATCTATATATACATACACATACACACACACATATATATATATATATATATATATATATATATATATATATATATATCTATAATATAAAAATGAATCGCTAAATGTGTTGCTAAGCGCAAAACTCGAGAACGGCTGGACCTATTGGACTAATTTTTTTTTCGAATATTCGTTGAAGTACGAGGATGGTTCTTACGGAGAGAAAAATTTAAAAAATTGCCTGGAAAAACAAAAAAATGGTAATTTTAGGAATTTTCACTTCATTTTAGTTTCAATAGCTTCATGGCCTACCTATTGTTTGACAAATGTAAAATTGTCATTAAATTGAATCATTACATTTAATGAAAATTTCAAATTTACGCAGCTGTCAAACAATAGGTAGGCCATGACGCTATTGAAACTAAAATGATCCACAGCGGCCGTCTCAAGAGGGCGGTGTACCACTTTCTTCACAACCACCTCGACATGGGTATCAAATGAAAGGGTATGATAAGTAGAATACAATAAACAATGTAGTATACAAAATATATCTTTAGATCCATGGCGGCCGTCTCAAGAGGCCGGATTACCACTTTCTTCACAACCACCTCAACATGGGTATCAAATGAAAGGGTATGTAAAGGAGAATACAATAAGCAAAGTAGTATACAAAATATATCTTTCGATCCATGGCGGCCGTCTCAAGAGGGCGGGGTACCACTTTCTTCACAACCACCTCGACATGGGTATCAAATGAAAGGGTATGATAAGTAGAATACAATAAGCAATGTAGTATACAAAATATATCTTTAGATCCATGGCGGCCGTCTCAAGAGGCCGAATTACCACTTTCTTCACAACCACCTCGACATGGGTATCAAATGAAAGGGTATGATAAGTAGAATACAATAAGCAATGTAGTATACAAAATATATCTTTAGATCCATGGCGGCCGTCTCAAGAGGCCGGATTACCACTTTCTTCACAACCACCTCAACATGGGTATCAAATGAAAGGGTATGTTAAGTAGAATATAATAAGCAATGTAGTATACAAAATATATCTTTCGATCCATGGCGGCCGTCTCAAGAGGGCGGGGTACCACTTTCTTCACAACCACCTCGACATGGGTATCAAATGAAAGGGTATGATAAGTAGAATACAATAAGCAATGTAGTATACAAAATATATCTTTAGATCCATGGCGGCCGTCTCAAGAGGCTGAATTACCACTTTCTTCACAACCACCTCGACATGGGTATCAAATGAAAGGGTATGATAAGTAGAATACAATAAGCAATGTAGTATACAAAATATATCTTTAGATCCATGGCGGCCGTCTCAAGAGGCCGGATTACCACTTTCTTCACAACCACCTCAACATGGGTATCAAATAAAAGGGTATGTTAAGTAGAATATAATAAGCAATGTAGTATACAAAATATATCTTTTGATCCATGGCGGCCGTCTCAAGAGGGCGGGGTACCACTTTCTTCACAACCACCTCGACATGGGTATCAAATGAAAGGGTATGATAAGTAGAATACAATAAGCAATGTAGTATACAAAGTATATCTTTAGATCCATGGCGGCCGTCTCAAGAGGCCGGATTACCACTTTCTTCACAACCACCTCAACATGGGTTACAAATGAAAGGGTATGTTAAGGAGAATACAATAAGCAATGTAGTATACAAAATATATCTTTAGATCCATGGCGGCCGTCTCAAGAGGGCGGGGTACCACTTTCTTCACAACCACCTCGACATGGGTATCAAATGGAAGGGTATGATAAGTAGAATACAATAAGCAATGAAGTATACAAAATATATCTTTAGATCCATGGCGGCCGTCTCAAGAGGCCGAATTACCACTTTCTTCACAACCACCTCGACATGGGTATCAAATGAAAGGGTATGTTAAGGAGAATACAATAAGCAATGTAGTATACAAAATATATCTTTAGATCCATGGCGGCCGTCTCAAGAGGGCGGGGTACCACTTTCTTCACAACCACCTCGACATGGGTATCAAATGGAAGGGTATGATAAGTAGGATACAATAAGCAATGTAGTATACAAAATATATCTTTAGATCCATGGCGGCCGTCTCAAGAGGCCGAATTACCACTTTCTTCACAACCACCTCGACATGGGTATCAAATGAAAGGGTATGATAAGTAGAATACAATAAGCAATGTAGTAGACTCAATATACCGATTCATGGCGGCCGACGCAAGACCCATGTTCTTTGAGGCATTTCATCTGTGTAAAATTCATATCTCGAAAAATATTAAGTCAATGGATGGTTTTTATTGTTTACTATTGACTTATGGGTGCAGCGTAGGCGCACCGGGTCCCAGCTAGTTGTATATATATATATGTATATGTCTATATATATATATATATATATATATATATATACATATATATATAGTATATAGAGTTTCCCTTCTAACGCAGAAGGCGCACTTCCCAGCAATAGTCCATTCAAAACGCGGGGGGGGTGTTCCAAAATAACACCGTTAAGAAAATCGAACCCTAAAGGTTTTTGGGGTCGCTGATCACGAAAATCGAGGTCCCGCGGTCCTAAAATTAGGGCGTCACCCCTAAAAATGCAAAAACACTCCTTTTTAGGGGGTTTTCGCGATTATTTCAGTAATAATGAAAACTAATGCGATGAAATGCACTTTTTTTAATATTTATTTGCGAAGGTGGTTGATTTATACTAAATTAAGATGAACTTAATGGTAAGGGGTACTCCTAAAGGGTTGAAAGTACCCCTAAATCGGCCAAAAATGGCAAAAATTGTAAACATTTTTTTTTCAAGTTTATGCTTCTAATTCGATTGTGGGCGTACTGTCAGGCAAAAATAAATTATTTTCAAGCCTTAAGGGGTTAAAACTACCCCTACTATAATAAAAACAACTTTATCTAAAAAAAATTGCAAAAATTTATCAATTTAAATTTTCTAATAAAAAGAATTTTTATTCAAACAATTCATTAAAAAAATTTAAATTGCAATCTACGAAAAGAAATTTTTTTTTCAATTTACCCCTAAGGTTTAACTCCTTTAAGAGGGTTAAAAAATTTCCAAATGTTTTAATAATATTTCATCAAATATAAAATTTTAATGCAAAACAATAAATTTAAATTTGTTCCAATTACAATTTTAATGTGGGGGTAGTTTTACCCCCTTAAGAGTTGAAAAAATTAATTTTTTTGCTGATAATACCTTTTGAACCAAATTTCAAACAAAAAGCAAAAAAAAATTTTTGGCAATTTTTTTTATATAAAGTTGTTTTTATTATAGTAGGGGTAGTTTTAACCCCTTAAGGGTTGAAAATAATTTATTTTTGCCTGACAGTACGCCCACAATCGAATTTGTAGCATAAACTTGAAAAAAAAATTTTTTACAATTTTTGACATTTTTCGCCAATTTAGGGGTACTTTCAACCCTTTAGGACTACCCCTTACCATAAAGTTCGCCTTAATTTAGTATAAATCAACCCCCTTCGCAAATAAATATTAAAAAAAGTGCATTTCATCGCATTAGTTTTCATTATTACTGAAATAATCGCGAAAACCCCCTAAAAAGGGGTGTTTTTTGCATTTTTAGAGGTGACGCCCTAATTTTAGGACCGCGGGACCTCGATTTTCGTGATCAGCGACCCCAAAAACGTTTAGGGTTCGATTTTCTTAACGGTGTTATTTTGGAACACCATAACGCGCGTTTTGAATGGACTACAAGGCTGAGAAAAATTTACCACAGATTTTGTGGCTCTGCTGAGGCATGCAAACATATAAAAATAAATAACGAATTAAACCTTCTAGCTCAGAAGGTGCACTACTCAGCAGGGCTGAGAACATTTACCACTGCCGTGGCTCAGCTGAGACATGCAAACATAAAATATTAAAAGCATGAAAGATCAAAAACATCAAACAGAGAAGCGTGCAACAGCGAGTGGGTACACCAAGGACTCACGTCACATTAAGAAGACTCTTTTTGAGAGCCTCTTCACTTGTAAGCATGCTAAAAACCCTAATATTTCTATTAACGTTAATAAGCATGCGATTAACAGGTTCGTACTTGCCGTAATTGGTATTAGAGGAGTTAGTATGCAGGAGAGGTAAACCCCTCAAGCTATAATTACTGACTCTGAATGCCACTTGGCTTCGTAAGAAACCTGAGTCTACCTTGTTATTTAGTAGCCGATGAACAAATATGACGTCAGCAACTTCACGACGTTTATGTAGGGAGCTTAAGTTGAGTAGTTTAAGCCTGTTTTCATAAGGCGGAAGGATGCGTGGGTCATCCCAAGGGAAATGACTGAGTACGAAACGGACGAATTTTCTTTGAACCGATTCGACTCTTCCAACTTGGGAGGAGTATTGAGGAGACCATACCTGGGAGGCGTATTCAAGTAAAGGCCTCACTAAGGATATGTACAAATGCTTAGTGATGAGGGGGCTGTTGAATTCCTTAGACCACCTTTTTATAAAACCTAGGACTGAACTGCCCTTGGAGGAAATATAATTAATGTGGGTGGAAAAATCCATCTTACTTTCAAACCTGACCCCCAGATCGATCACAGAGTTAACTCGGGAAAGTGTGTTGTTAAGGAAAGTGTAGTCATAAGTCAGTGGACCACGTTTCCTGCAAAAAGTCATGACCTCACACTTACTAATATTGAGTACCAGGTTGTTGTTGGAACACCAAGAATAGAATGTGTTCAGGTCAACTTGTAAAAGTTTGCAATCCTCAATACTTCTTACATAACGGTAGAGTTTAATGTCATCAGCGTAAATAAGGATTTGACAGTTCTTTAACAAGGCAACAATGTCATCAATTGAAAGAATAAAAAGAAGAGGGCCGAGGTGACTACCTTGCGGGACTCCAGATGACGCTTCGATGTTTCTAGATTTAGCCCCGCGGAATAAAACCTGGTAAGTTCTATCGGCTAAGTACGACTGGAACCATACCATAAGGGCAGGCGGAAAGCCAAATTTTTTCAGTTTGAGAGCTATAATAGAGTGGGAGAGCTTGTCAAAAGCCTTACTGAAGTCAGTGTAAACACAGTCCGTTTGGCAGCCGCTAACAAAGCCTCGAACTGTGTGAGAAGAGAACTCAAGTAGATTAGTAGTAGTAGAACGAGCTGCAAGAAAACCATGTTGATTAGTTGAGATAAGTCTCTTGCAGATTGGGGCGATAGCAGAATAAATAATAGATTCGAAAAGTTTAGGGATACAGGATAGTTTCGCAATAGGTCTATAATTAGATATTTCGTTCTTGCTACCCTTTTTATGAACGGGGACTATAAAAGAATTCTTCCATAAGATTGGGAAGCACCCTGTAATTAGGGATTTTTGAAATAAACACAGAAGAGGAGACAGAAGGGGCTCTGCACAGGATTTTAGAATAGCAGGAGGAATACCGTCAGGACCGGACGAGAAATCATGTGGGAGTTCATTAATATGTTTCAGGATTTCATCCCTAGTTATAGATATAGAGAAGTCTTGAGACATCTGTATCGGATTAATATGACGGAAATTGTTTTCGTCGGGTTGAAAAACGGGAGACGAGAAAGATTTGAGGAAAACCGATGCAAACATGTCGCAAATCTCGGATGGATTGGTACTGAAAGAGTTCTCATGTTGCATGGTGTTAGGGTAATTATCAGTTTTTTTCTTGGTGTTGATGAATTTAAAGAATGTTCTCGGGTCACCATACAGTTTATCTTTCATATCACTGAGGTATTCATTATAGAGAGTTTCAGAGAGTGCATGGAAATGGTCAAAGCAATTGACAAATGCAGAGAAACTCGCAGTGTCTTTCCTCTTCAGGTAGTTTTTCCAGAGTTTATTGCATGCTCATTAAGTTTGCATGCTCCAGCTGAGCCACAGGGCAGTGGTAAATGTTTCTCAGCCTGAGAAGTGCGCCTTCTGTATTAGAAGGGAAACTCTATTATTATATTATTATTAAGAAATAGTAATGGCGAAAGTAAGCATCTTTGTCGTATTCCTGAACTCACCTCATTCGTCAGAAACGGTTTGCTGATTTAATATTTGTTGCAGGTTTCCAGCAAATTCTCGCTTTTTAACGCTGTGTTGTAACGCGAAATGTTGTATATGTTGAAAAAGGTGAAGAAGCTTCGAAAATTGGTCCCACAAAAAAGAGCTGTTTAAAAAATAATTGTACATTTAACGAGTCGTAATATCTAGAAGTTGAAAAAGAGAAACTTGCAATTGTGAAAGATTATTTATTAAAGAAAGAGATAACTTCAATTTTTTGATAAGCTGCTACCGTAAATGCATAATATGCCTATCAATGAAAATTTTCACTTTCGAATAAAGGTAAGTAAGCCAGTTTATGTTTGAACCAGTCTGTGCAACATCCTGGAATGAATCAGTACAGAGTGTACATATACTCCTACTCCTTCAACATCTTGGGCTGATGAAGTAAGATGACTTTCAGCCTTTCCGCTGCAGTGATTGATTTTTAAGATTAACAAGTTAATTGGCTGTATTTCATTTAAATTATATAGTACAGTCAATCTGTCGTGAAAAAGGGCTGTTTGTTGAAAAAATTACACCGGGGATTTTTTTTCATAAATCGTTAGGGGGTCATGAAAAAGCTTAAACTGATTTGTGACCTCCCACCACTTGCAGGTTCCTGGAAAACCCAAAAAGTTGTTTGATGCATTTTTCTCGGAATCAGTGCACCTTAGAGAAAAAGTGAGGACATTGCCGTCTATAATTAATGTCTTTGAGTCAACTTTGTACGACTTGAAATGCAAAAAGTAGGAGGCGCTAAATCATCAAAGAAGGTGTTTTTTTTCGCCAGAAAAAAGTTTTTTGGGTGAAAAGCGTTTGGGTGAAAAATGTTGAGCCGGCTACTCAGGCTAAGAAATTGAGGAGAGCAAAAGAAGTCGTGATATTTTTGTTGGAAAAGTGAGTCATATCAATTAGCCTTTAGTATCGCAAATATCCACAGATTAGTAGTCGACTTAATACATTGCTATATTACTATACTTTTTTTCACAATATTACTATTTTAGTATCTATTTGCTATTTAATTATTTTCTACATTTCGTTGGGAATTTCAAATAATTTATTACTTATTTACTTGTTGTGGCTAATATTCAGCTACATTTTTCTTTATTTCAAAATAATTTTTTTATGGTTGCATTTTGTAGTTGCTATTTCACTGCCTTCATTTGGTATTAACCGGAATCATTATTTTACATTTAGCGGGTATGATTAAGATTCGTTGAAGGCACCACCAGGTGATGGGTGTTTGACGGTAGTAAGTTTTGCATGTTGCTTCAGAGTAAAACGTTACTGGTTCCAGGGCGGTTTTCTTTGATTCAGGCATTAAGGTAAAGAGAGTTACCTCGAATCGTTGTATGATAGTTATTATGATTATAATGATTAATTATTGACCTAGGATTGTATTGCAATGTTGGTCGTTGACGTAGTACATGTTTTTGCTCTGGACACCTGTTATTTAAGAATAGGGTTGTAAAAAGAATGATGATTTTAAGGGGCTCTTGGATTTCGATGGATTATTATAATTTTGCAGCATTATAAGTGAAGCTAAAGTGTTTCTTTTTGAATGGTAGCACCCTATCGTAGTTATTACTTGATGCGCGGACGCCTTTATGTGGGGGGCGTCAATATAAGTGGTATCTCCGGGGTCTTCCCAAATCACGACCCCCCCTTTCCTTAGCGTTTTGTTATTGTGGGTAGATGGTTGAAATTTACAATTTATTGTCTGAGGGTCTGAAGTTAGCCTCCTCGAATACCCAACCGCAGGCTATCTATAAATTACGTCCAAATGAGGAAAGATAAATTCTTCGAAAGAAAGTAAACCAGCTTATGTTTAAAACAGTTTCGCAGCATCTTCATCCAATCCTGGAACAAATAATTGTAGACCCCACCCTCTGCTCTGACGCAGGCCTAAAGGGATCCTCCTCAGCATAGTGTCAATTTTCAAGGTGAAATCCGAACGTCCCGGCTTTGGCAAAAATGTTGTGCTGACATTGCTAAAGAGAGATGGGATATCGCTTTGTTCGTAGGAAGCCCTGAATACAGTGGAAATCGGTTAACACGAAATGGTGGGGCCGGGATAAGGATTTCGCGGTATCCGAATTTCGTATTAACCGTTGTCTTTGAAATACGACAATAATAACGAGTTAAAAACATACTGAACCCCGGCTTTATCTAAAAAGTAAATAGAAGTATACGTAAAAAAGAGAAACAGTAAAAAAATTGAACTTTACTTATTCGCACAAGTTACAAAAAAAAGGCGTGGTGCACCGAAAATCAAAAACAGACTGAAGTTTTTCTTGAAAATTAAAAACTACGACGCACTTAACTACGACGCACTTGTTTCGGCGAGTCCTCCATTTTCAAAAACATTAGGCCTATTCTGAACTTCGCTGGAATTTTCTTACCTCGTATGCTACGGATGTAAGAAAATTTCAGGAAAGTTTAGAATAAGACTGCATATTTAGGAGAAGGCAGAGAACAAAATTAAATTTGACCTTCAAAAATATAGGGAAAAGAAATCATCAGAGAATTGGAGAAAATATGAACAAAATAAGTGCCGCAGAGACTTTTTTCGTGTTAAGCGAAGAGCGTTTCGCCATATCAGAACAAATTCGCATGAAAAGAATATTATCGGACCGGGACTACACTGTTTTTTCGTGTTATGCAATATTTCGTGCTATCCGTTTTCGTGTTAAGTGAACTCCACTGTATTTTGAATAGTAGGGGAGTGATTAGGTTGCATCCCTCCTATATCTAGTCTGTGCCAAGGACTTGTATGGTTTGCACAATCCAAAAGCTTCTTTAATAGCTCCGTGATTGAACATGATGTTTGCATCTGCCCAGGCCGTTCTGGTCCAGAGATAGCCAATTGTCATCCATCGTGAATTTAATTAAGATTTAATTAAGTATGCATGAAACCCTTAAATACGTAGCCAAGTTCGAAGCGAAAGGCTGCCCAGACCAGGTCTCTAGGCCCTATTATTTCCAAGGATTCATCCACCCTAAAGTGGATGTGTCTGGTCTGAGCACGATGGCTCGTCTAAGACTCGCTAGGCACTTACATAATTAACACCGCGTTAAATGTCTACAACCTCACGTCTCCTACCGTTGTCGAAGGTCCGGGGTGCAGGTCCTTTGTGTTCGAAATGTAAAGTAAATCATGGTACAATAATTACAAGGTAAGCTTATAAGAGCCCCGTGACGTCACTCAGATCTTAGTTCACAAAGGAAAAAATCTCTCTCGTGACGTCACTCAGATCTTTTCTCATATAAAAATGGTAGAAGCTTTTCAAGATGGAAACAGAGCTTTTCCTTACGAGCCTACCTTGTATTATTGTACCATGAAGTAATTAGGCCGGTACTTTTTGCTTAACTAGCTCGTTCTCAATACTAAGCAAAGACAAATTTGAGAATTTATCCTGGATCATTGTCTTCCTAAGACATATAGTGGAGAAACTCCTTTCGCAACCAGCTGAGCTCACCGGAAGGGCTACAACAACTTGCAATAGCTTGTATTGTTCTTCACCTGATTTTTCAGATTGTTGAAAATGCTTTGTTGGTTTTGAACAAATTTTGCATCACTAGACCATGAGCAATACTTTTTCAGGTTTACCAAAGCGCACGCGGCAAGTTTTGAATATCCAGGTGCTCAATTGGCTTTTTCTTAGGGTGCCATATCAATCTGGGTAGAGTCGGGCCCTCCAGGCCCCCTAGTTACGCCTATGATGCTATACTAAATGACTCGGAGAATGATTTTCGTTCACCTACAGAACAACACAGTTGTGTTGACAAAACCAGTAACATGACGAGCTTGCAGCACATAGGGTATCCTCTGAGCATACGCTCTTAGGCTCATCAGCATTATCAGCATAGACTCTTACCGGCCATCCCACGGGTCAGTTATAATGACACTGTCACTGACGGGCTTTTTTTGCTGACAAGTCAGCGCTGTCGAGGCAGTTTTGAAGTCAGTGCTGACTAGTCAGTGAAATGTACAATTCAATATTTTAAAGGGCGGAGTACGGATGCGAAATGGAATATCTTTAGAATAATTAATTAAAAAATCTCAAAATTTGTTTATTTTAGGAAAAAATGGCAGAAGATAAATTAAGCCACCTGCAAATAATAAACCTTTACTATTTACGCATTCAAACAAGCACGTATACTGTTCGACGACATTTTAGAATGAACTGACTTGCCAACTGACCGAACGTAATCAACTCAGAGTCAGTGGATTTGACAAACAGAGTCGGTGCTAGGAATCTTCTTGCGTAGGTATTGGTTTTGCGGCTCACTCTTCCAGTTTGTAATCCCGGGTAGGGTGTATGCCCATTTCTATGTCGTCTTTATATCTCTTTCTAGACCTTCCTTCTTGCCTTCTTCACTCTGGTATTTGGCGGAAGAGGATTTTTGATTGGCGCTTCTTCAGGCATTCTTATTACATGTCCTAACCAACGTAGATGTGCGATCTTGATGCTTGTCAGGTATGTCAGGTTCTTCCACTCGGGATTGCTTGTTCTCCACCGCCCTTTTTATTTACTGCGCCTGTGATTTTGCGGAGAAATTTTTTCTCACAACTTCCAAGTATCTGCTTGTCATTCCTTGAAATCGTCTATGCTTCCATGATTAGGGCTTTTTATAGTTTTGTATAACTTAAATATTTTACTTTTGCGTGTTCTTTTTGGTTGAAATTATTTTATCATACAATAGTATGTTTTGTTCCCTAGCAGTATTCTTCTTTTAATCTTCACCGGTGAGTGTGCGTTCGTTGACAATACTATATTAGAAAAACCTTCCTTTCAGCCGTAGATAGCAGCTCCTCGCATATTATTACCAAATCATTGCACTTATTAACTTCCCAATATAGGGAAGTTATTGTAATCAGTCCGAAAATCGAAATCGAAATTTTCAACGTATTTTCATTTTTCAAGATCCCAAGCAAAAAATTGGGTGGAAGAATGTGTGTGTGCGTACGTATGTGGTCATTTTTTCCTGCACGATAAAGATAAAGATAACGACTTCGTTGAGGTGTGGTTCGAAGCGTATTAACGGAAATATGATCTGAAAAGATTTTTATAACAATTGGTCGAACCGTTTTTTTTGTTTGAACGTATCGATTTCATTGAGGTGCCGAGAGAAGAAAATTAACGAAAAAAGCCCTGAACAAAATTTCAAGCCTTTTTTTGTTTAAATGGAAAAACTTCGGCTCAGTGTCAGAAAGGCCTTAAATTTTGCTAATATGTATCTAATAAACTCGATGGAATGAGACCCGTTCTGCACCGCGATAGCCTACTAACAAAACATCACTTGTCAAAATCCGACAACCTTTAAAAATCGTTCAAAAATTTCGTTACCCTTTACAAACATCACGAATTTTTCAAACCTTGGATCAGCACTTTTTGACGGGGAATTTTTTGATACAGTTTCAGGAAATTGTGGTTCATCCCGCGATTTCCAGTAATTAACGCAAAATTTGATTTTTTTGGTCAAGTCCGACAAGTATAGAAGTTTTCAAACGCCGTGACACAAATAATTTGAAGGGATAGAAATTTTGTTCTATCATTTCCCCTCTTTTAACTTAAGGGGTTGCTCTGATTTTTGGTTTAAAAAAAAACGAAATTTTTTTTTCCCTTTTTATATTTATTAATATGTGTAGAATACGTTCCTAAAATATTAGTACGAAATTTTTTTTCGTTAAAAAGTTATATGCAGTATTGTAAGTGCAAAAAAACTGATTTTCTGTCGGACGTTCAGCGCGTGGTAGTGCTACTGTTATAGTTTATATACATAGTACCTGATGTTATTGTTATTTACACGAATGTAAAATATACATACGCATTCGTGCAAATAACAACATCAGCCACTATATGTATATAGTAACGCAAACATACGTTTGAATTTACTTACATTATTTCGGTTAGTTCGGCTACAGTGAAACGTAAAAAAACTTTAAACGCGTTTTTCTCAAAATGCCATTTTTCAAAACGGTTCCAGCGATTCAAAAGAAACTATTTAATATATTGACTTACCACTTATGTCAATTTATCGAAAATGATGTTGTCGAGTTCGCCTGTGTAAAATTTTTTTTTCAAAATCTTACTATTAGTATTTTATCCTCCCATTTTGGGCCAGAAAAGTTGCATTTTTACGTTTTTTCACTAAAATGTCCTTAAATTTTTTTTTTTGATGCAATTTTTACTAATGTTGACATAAGCGAACTAAAGGACATAATTTTTAACAAAACCGTTTTTCACTTTTCTGGTTCTGACCAATGGGGACGGAGCTATCGATGGAACCGTTTTCCATGTTATTTTTGAGGTGTCAACTTCAGCGCGTGCTACATATTTATTTATGACGGCAAAAAAAAAATAAAAATTTTTTTTGTGATCTCTAAAAGTTATCTAATACTATGAAAAAATTTTGTATATAAAAATAATAAGGGTTTTCTGTAAAAAAAATCCAAAAATAGTCAATTTTTTGCCTCAAAAATCAGAGCAACCCCTTAAAAAGGCAACAAACGCAGAAAAAACTCAACAAAATAATTTGGGAAGGGATGTGCGCATGCCGGATGAATAAAGTTAAGTAATCTTTATATGTATTGAGAAGAGCTTTTAAATACATGTAAAACTACTGCTCAACAAAGGCAGTTTATCCATCGTAATAAGCGTAATTTTACTATAATTATGCTAAATATTTCTCATCCCTAAATTTAAAATAAATTAAAAGAATTGCTGGAAAAATTTCTTTTAAAGATATGATCATTTTCATTCAGAAATTGAGAGTTCTCCGCAGCTGCAAGCAACACAACCTCCCCAGGCAGAAGCGCGCTTGCGACTGGCGGAAAATGTCAAAAGTCTAGTACAAAGTGATAAAAACACAAATATCGTATTTTTTAGTAGAAATTACTACAAATTATTTCTGTGGCTTATGTGTAAAATATAAAAACCTTAAAATAAAAAAAATATATAAAAACGGGTGTTTTCAGTCATAATTTGTAAATTTTTTAAATAATCATTGAAGTCCCAGAAAGATACACCTCCCGGTACGCAGTCGCGACTGATTACATGGCAACAAGTGATTTGATAGGAGGAGTTAACTGAAGCTTTTGTCTGAACTTTTAAATATTTTTAAGAGCTTAGCTAGGGAAGATGCGCGGGATGTCACGAGGTTTGAAAACAACTATACTTTACATTGATTAGTTTTGCTGAGTTTTGCTAATATCTCCGGAAAGCTTTCTAATTTCCAAATGAAGTCATTCGCTTCTCAGTGTATCAACGGCGCCGGCGCTTCAACACGCTCAATACGTATTCGCTTTAGTGTAGCGAACGAAGTACGAAGGAAATGTTTGTTTGCTGACGTTCAGGAAAAATAAATTCTGTAGAATATCCACAAGATTATTTATACCGCTATTATAGTTATTTGAACTTGCTTCTCTCAAGATTACTTTGTTACCAGTTCTGATACTAGTCAATTTCCCACTAGTGCTAAACACATTACTATTTTGTAAGAAGTCAGTTTATTCCATCTTCGTTCATCCTACTGGGAGGTTAATAGTGTGGATCGAAGGCGTCAAACCCACATCCCAACTAGTTTCCAACTATAAATCCTGTTCATATCATAATGTTCTCTTCGGTGGCAACTGTAATATACAGGGTGTATTGCATAAAGTTACAAAGCGGCCGACTGTGGTTAGGTTTTGGATAAATGACCAACAAATCGTATAGGGGTGAGGGGGAAATTTTATCGGTTTAACCACTAAGGCGATTTTTTAGTGCTTTTCATATCACCTTGTATTTTTTAACCCTATATCTTATTTCCCTGAATAAGGTAGCACCGCATGCAAAATACTCCCACCCATCTAAAACGGTGAAAGTGAAGATTCTACTTCTACCCTTATCATATTTTAACCAAGCTTTGGACCAGCTAGGGCGGGGTTACCGAAAGAGTGTAACTAAACCATCTCGAGAAATTAAGAGAATCCTTCAGAATCTACATGTGTTTCCTCTTTTATATTGGAAATTTCCAATTGATTCAATTTAATTTGAGTTTTTAGCTAAAATCAAATTACCAAGAATCAATCAATCGCTGGCTTATGAAAAAAAGCATATTATTATTAAAAAATATAGGAGTGAAGTTTCGAGGGTTTACAATAAAAAAAACATGATTTATGAAATATGAACTTTAAGTGTTATCATCTGTTTAAAACTCAAGGGTTAAAATTCACTAGAACAGGCACTGAAAAATTATGTTTTTGATTGCACATAGCTTGATAAGTAGCTTGTGAGATTAAATATATTTTTTAAACATTCATTTCATATTTTTAGAACTAATTATACCACTTGTAATTTACAGCAACAGCAAGTGCTACATTCACATAAATTTAGTAATAAGGATACATATGTATGTACAATGATTTTATCATTTTGGATAAAATTTTATGAACTTAGTATGAAATTTTACCTACGCCAATAATTTTTATATAATCTATAGTATTCCACTAATTTTTTACTTAAAGATTACCAATCTCTTTTAAATTTCGCTTAATTTATTTATTAATCGATTTTGTCATTATCAGCATCAATACAGACGTCCACTTTCCTTCTTCATCAATATTGTTCTCCATTTAGAGGAAAAAGAAAAGAATTTTATTCGACGAATTTCTTTGATTTTTTTATTCCAGTGATCCTTTTTCAGCGGATTTACTTCGATAAAACCATCAGGAAAATTTTTGAGTATTGTCAGATTATTCTTTTGTGCAATCGGAATCTCCAATTAGGTGAGCCTAATTAAATATATCCAGGGCGGATCGAAAGAATTTCAACGTTCTGATTTAAACGTAAGTCGCAAGAAGAAGGACCTCGGATATCCGGTTATGAGCTCCATTAGTTCAAGATGTCTACACAGAGCCATTCGTCTCCTTTCTTGGAGCACTTTTTGGATCCCTTTTATCTCTGCTCCTTGGAAGCACATTGTGACATTCTGTGATGGTATTATGAATGGTCCGTTCACTGTTTTCTTTAAGTAGCTTCTGTCCCCTTTCCTCCTTTAATTTACTTTGCAGACCCAAAAGTTCTTCATCTCATTCAGTTCATTCCGCCAGCCGCACGCCAGAACTGGGTCACTGATACAAATCGGTCTAACCCATGACTTATCAGTTTATCATTACTTCAAAGAGGGGAGCAACCTGTCGTCGTTCGGGTCGTTGGTTTTTATGTTTCTATTTGGTACACGCCGGGTGACAGCCCGTATCCCAAAAGGGATACCCATCACAGACAACGGACGGTTAATGTTTTCTCTGATAGCTTCGGTCCGTCACACTAGAGGACTTCTTTCTATATACAATTCAATGTGCTAGCATGCAAGGATACAGAAGGATACTAAAGTATCTTGTTATGATCACTTTACTAAATTTGCTGCTTTATTGAGCCAGTGTCGTTAAAGGGCTGGACCAAATACATTGCTATATTAATTAAAATAAAATCCGGGAGCACTGAAAATGGCTGATTAGTGACATCGACTTTCCTCATGGCATCCTGTTCGCACGGGACATATTGATAACTGTTCAAGGACATGAAAGTTATTTTATTTGACCATTCTATGGCCCCGTTCATAAACAAAAGTCCTATTTGCTGGGGACATTGGGGTAATTGATTTCCGTTTTTACGACCATTTTCCTTGTTTATTACTGCATAAATCACGACGGCGCCTTATTTTACCATTTTTAGCCATATTTTACGACACTACCTATTTTTCTGGTACAAATTGACGTTAGCTGAATTAAAAAAGAATTATGCTTCTATTAAGCTGTGAATAGTATTCGAGGTGTAAGCAATAATTTATTATGATCTACTAGGGCTTTGTTATAACATTTTTCTTGCGTATAACTTAAAGATTTATAATTTTTTTTAGTAGGTTAATGTAAGTTTTATGTCATCTTTGTTGCAGACGAATTTTTCTCTACTTTAAAATGCTTTGATTCTTAAATTTGATAGAAAAATAATCATGCATTGTCGGTAGGTATATTATTTCAGGTTAATTCAAAAAGACTGCCCAAGCGAAACAACTACAGGCCACCAATCCACACCATACATTTTAAAAACTTTCATCCCCACAATTTGTTTTCCATTCCGAAAACATGCCACGAAATGTGAAAAATCTCGAATGTCTGTGCATCAGTCAGTCGATAACATAAAAGCTTAAACAAATAATTAAAACTCTCTGGATTACATCAGGATCAGGACGGAATTAGTACTTATCCAATACAAAATCAATAGGGTGTGCGGATGTGCATTACTTATTATTCCACCCGTATACAAATTGTTGTTTGTTTGTTTTTAAATTTACACGAAAACTTTTGCCTTTTTGTCATAAATGGTTTTACGAGAGATCAAATAGTTCAAAATATTTTTAGTTATTTGCAATTTGAAGTTGTAATGCGGCATGAAATATTATGTTATAATTTTGTTATTATTGTGAGTAAAGCAAAATGTTTTTAAATGAGTAGAGGTGTAAAATGATTGCCGAATTATTTGAAAAACCTCCGTAAAATATGTTGCTAAAAATAGTAATGCAATACAGAGTTCTTCTTCTTCTTCTTTTGGTCCTTTAAAAAACCATCGCTGAACATAGGGCGAAAACAGTTCCTTTTCTTCCCTCTCGGTCCAGGAGCTCCCAGCTGTTATTGCCTCTGCTAATAAGGTTCTCCTCCAGGTTATCGCGTGCAGGACTTGCTTTAGGTATTTTGGCGCACAGTTCGAGATATTTGTATGTGTTTTTTGTTCAAAGAAAAAACTGCCTTAAGAACAAATGAAAATATTTAACACCATTTGGCCTCCAGTTACAGCACACACTGATAAAAAGAAACAAAAGAGCAAAGTTCACTTTATAATTATAATTCACTTTTATTTAAATAATTCAATTTTATATCGTAGGTACACAATTCAAAATAAAAATACAGTGGTAGACATTCATATGCGCGCATCTTAAAATGTATAATAAACTGTGCTCCCCACCGTAGAATTTTTCTAAGAAATCCTTTTTCTCCTTATTTTTGGAATTACTATTTATTAGTAATTCCCGACAGTGAAAATGATGAAACTAACTGTTCTATTTTGAAAGAAAAAACGAATATTGTGAATGGACTTCAGTATGAGCTGGGACATTCGTTTGAGCGCATCGAGGATAAGTTGAGGTTTGAACGCAAAATTTGAAGATTTTCTGTAAATTTTATTTCAAATAACACTAAAGAATTTTCGGTAAATTTTTGGTACAATATATTTTGCAATAGTATTAGTGTGAGTGTTGTTTTTACAGTAATGCCTTCTGGGAAGCGCTTAAATGCGGCTGAGCAGCTTGCTATCAAGTTATTGAAAGAAGAAGGCTATTCCAATAGGCAAATTGCTATTAAAATTGGTCGGTCTGAATGTGTCGTAAGGAATTTCTTAAAAAAGGGAAGGACTATGGCATTAAGGCTCCAACAAAGGGCAATACAAAATTATCCTTGCGTGAAAAAGGCAAAATTCGCCACGAAGCAACGACAAATCGGCTATCTGCAAGACAAATTAGAGACAAACTGGATCTTAATGTAACACCTCGTCACATTGCACGGGTTTTAAGCACTTCCGCAAACATAAAATGGAAGAAACTTAAAGGAAAACCGCGGTTAACTTCCGTTCACCGAGAAAAAAGATTGGAATTCGCCAAAAAATACATGTCATGGACATCCGAATGGGAAAAAGTAATTTTTTCTGATGAAAAAAAATTCAATTTGGATGGCCCAGATTGCTACAGTTGCTACTGGCATAATCTGAAAAAACACGACGTTGTCAGATCGAAGCGTAATTTTGGTGGCGGTAGCGTTATGGTTTGGGGTGCATTCACCTGTAAAGAAAAGCTTCCAATCTGCTTCATAACTACTCGAATGAACTCCCAGATGTACACAGATCTCTTGGAGGATGTTTTGATCAGTCATCTGGATAGTTGCGATGAGCAAGATGTAGTTTTCCAGCAGGATAATGCATCCATCCATGCCTCGAGACAAACCAAGGATTGGCTTTCGGAAAAAAATATTCCCACACTTGACTGGCCCGCATGTAGTCCTGACTGCAATCCTATTGAGAACCTCTGGGGGATTCTTGCTGGCAAGGTGTATGCAAATGGACGTCAGTTTAATAGCGTAAATGCCTTAAAAGCAGCCATTCGCACATGCTGGTCGGAAATTAGCTCGGATTGCCTAAAAAATCTAATTAATTCAATGCCCAGCCGAATTTTTAGTGTTATTCACAGTAAAGGAGGCCACACTAAGTATTGACTAATAAAAGTGCCAAAAATATGAACTATTTAATTTATTTTATTTGAAAATGACAAGTGCGTTCATACGAATGTCTAACCATTAATTAGAATTTTATTCTTTAAAATACACAAAACATTTTTTTTTTGCCTAAAATGAATTGAAATCCTTTTTTAATAAACAATCATAATATATTTCTTTTAAAAATATTTATTTTGTTTTATTTTTCAAGAAATATCTCAAAAAAATGTAATGCGATCATACGAATGTCTACCACTGTAGATAAATAATTATGATTATAATCAATATAATTCACTTAATCAATATAATTAAATTTGAAGAAATTTTAAACATTCAGTAGCTTTGCAGTTATTAAAGAAAGTAATAGATACGAATTATGGAAAAGGTTAAATTATAAGCTTGAGTTAAATTTTACTATATTCACCCGATGTGAACATCCACTCAAAAAAAAAGTATAATTAATCACCCTCATCAACGGTGTTAGCTAAAAAAATACACAATCCACTTGATCACCTCAACAACGATGGAAACTAAATATCAAATTAATTAAAATCCTCATCCACGCTGTTAACTAAAATCACTTCAAGTTTAAAGCAGAGAAACAAAATTATGATATATGACTAGAGAAAATCGTTCACCATATCAAATATTATTATTTAAAGAAGAAAAGGAAAAAATTATGAAAATATGAATATGTATTGTATTGTTGTAATTAAGTACTCACCTGACCTTGAAAGTTGGCCTTGAACTTTAATTTGTTTGTGGACAAAGGGGATTGTTTGGTCAAGGTCAAAGGAGAGAGGAGTTAGCAATTACTGTTCATAGTCTGTTCCCGTGAACAGGGAAAGGGAAAGTTGTTAATATTAGTTCTCGGTCTTTTCCCGAGAACTAAGGGAAAATTAATAATAATAGTTCACGGTCTATTCCCGAGAACTAAGGAAAATTAGTAATAATAGTTCTCGGTCTATTCCCGAGAACTAAGGAAAAATTAGTAATGATAGTTCTCGGTCTATTCCCGAGAACTAAGGAAAAATTAATAATAATAGTTCTCGGTCTATTCCCGAAAACTAAGGAAAATTTAGGAATAGTTCTTGGTCTATTCCCAAGAACTTTAAAATAGAGGAAAAAAATATAAAATCCAAGCCAACTTACCCCCGAGGCGTTCGGTATCCAAAGAGAGGAAGATTCATGGGTGCAACGATTTTTGTTATCTCACTTGAATTCGATTCAAGTGGGGATAGAAATATATAACGGGATGACTGAAGTGATTTTTGTTTGAATAATGCAAGTGGGAATGAAAATTTTAATTGTGCATGTGTTGAGGTGAGAAGTGTTACCAGAGTAAATATTTATTCGAGTGAATGTATGAAGTTTTGAGTGAATGTTCTTAAGGAAAATTTGGTTTCTTAAAGTTAAATTAGTATCAATGATAATGATGCCAAATGATGCTACTCAATGTCCATGTTATCCAAAGATGATGTAAACTGTTGATAAGTTCTTGATGTTCCTTTGTTAGAGCTGAATGACCGTGATTGTTTCTACATAATTGCCCAGGAGTATATGTAACTGCACCTGGCTTCCTAATGCGGCTCTATTTTTCTAAAATAAAAAGGATTAACGTGCCCTAATGTGATATGGTGAACGAAGAAGGAAAAGAAAACATGAAAGATAAACCAGGGAGATTTATCTTATGTTGTGAAGAATTGAACAGTATGCGCCCTTAACTTTTTAAAGGCATTGCTTTTAGGTAGATTTATCTACATATATCCATACGGTCCCTTGCATCATGTCTCCACTTCCGGATGTTGAGCATTGACTCTGCGTCAGCGGTCACAGAGTCTATCCATCTCCTCCTGGGTCTACCTACTAGCCTACTTCCCGAAATTTCTGATGCCATACGATTGTCCTCCATTCTGATTACGTGGCCGGCTATTCTCAGTCTGTTGATTTTTATTAAAGTTGAGAGTTGTGGGTCGTCAAAAATTTCATACAACTCGTTGTTGTATTTTCTTCGCCATATTCCATCCTCTCTGGTTGGGCCTAGTATTCATCTGAGAATTTTCCTCTCAAACCTGTTGACTCGTTCCTCTATGTCCTGGTTCATAGTCCAAGTCTCGCTACCATAACACAGTAGGTACTGGTCGTATTACTGTTTTGTAGAGTGAGAGTTTCGTTTTCCTGTGTACAAATCTTCAGTGCAGGATTTGTTTTTGGGCATAAAAGGCTCTATTAGCCAGTAGTATTAGTCTGGTTATTTCTTCTTTCTCTTCGTTTCTTTTTGTGATAGTACACTGTTTTATCGACTACTTCTAGGTTATGTTCGTCGATGGTTATATTTCTTCCCATTCTAAATCTTCCTGCTCTGGATTGTTGCATCACCTTCGTTTTTTCTTCATTTATCTTCAGGCCTATGTCCTTTGCCGCCTCTTTTAATTCGACATAGACTTCTTTTGCTGCCAAAAAGGACTTTCCCACGATGATTACGTCGTCCGCATATCCAAGTAATTGTACCGATTGGGTAGCTATTGATGCCAAGGGCGTTTCCAGCCAACTAGCTTAGGGGGGTAATTAAAAAAAAGGAAAAACTGAAATATTTTTTTATTCCATAAATACAAAACAATCGACATCAAAAAATATAATTTGTATAAAAAGGAATTTATGTAATAATAAAATAAAATTCTATTCATCCTTACTCCATCATCCATCCATCATCCACTACGATACAGGGTGTTTACGAAAGAAAAAAATGTATTATTTTAATATTTACTTAAAGTTGAATAATTCCTAGACGAATTATCGTAGAGCAATTTAATTAGGTTCTTCTTTTAGGTAAATGTGTATTATTTTATATGATAATTAGAACAGGAACTTGAGTGACTCCGTCTTCACGATATAGAATTAAAAAGTGGGATCTAAATCCCAATATTCTTCATTTTTCCAGAAAAATTCCAATATTTTAGCAGTTTGGTCATATTTTGAAGCTACATATCTTGTAGATATTAAAAAAAAAACCTTTTTTCTTTGGTAAACACCCTGTATCGTAGTGGATAGTGGATAGCCCCCTCTCTAGAACAATTTGTCTCTTCAAAACCATCCTGGAATCACCCCTGAAAATATTAGCCATGTAGTGCAACAGAGGATTTATTGAACGTCTGATGACCTATACAAGTTGAGAATTAGGGGATGAGTATTTTAAATCTTTAAAATGGCGATATCTCATGAACAGCGATTCGTACGGGAAAATGTATGATATCATTTTTTGTAGATAATCGCATGATCTACAAACTTTGTAAACAATATTTTAGGATAGGACTTTCCCTTTAAGAGATATTAGCCAAAAACGAAATTTTCTGTTTTTAGGGGGTTGTTTTTAGGGGTAGCGTACAACCGATTTTCCGAAACTTTTTTTTAACATATTCTACTCACGAAAAACTATATTTTTAGAAAAAGTTTCGTGAGTTAACATTAAGTCTGACTCTGTCGACTGAACTATAATGAAATAATAGTGCACTTTGGTGACGGGGAAATGTTCGGGCAATAATTTTTATAAATAGAGAATCCCATCAAAAATAATCTCCTGAAAATTCATGACTAATACTATATCAAAATTGAAATTTATTTCCTACCCCCTTTGTAATTTTAGGGTACTACATTCCGGCCACTGGGGGTTGCCAGAACTAGCTTTTATTGTTCAGCAGGTGTATAAGATTCAGTGTGGAAATTTTCATGACTAATGAAATGACAACCCAAAATACGTCGCTGGCTCTTGGTCTATGCGATTCGCGCTCTCTTAATGTAACACGATGTAACGATTAACAGTTGCTGCGTTCTTTAATCTGTTCTGTTCTTTCCTGGAACAGCTTCCATACAAATTCTAGTCCCCGACAATTACTGAGAACCGTATCCAGGCCAAAGAGAAATTAAATTTAAATGAAATTTCCCTTTTCCCTTATACATATGTACGTTTTTTATATTGGCAGTTTACAAATAAAATAAATTCTTTGTTTACTGAATAAAAAACGCAAAATATTGATAGATTTTTATAAAATAGTAAAAGAACTTAAAAAGTCCACAGGCGTAATTTATGCAAATGAAAATTAAAATGTTCCTTGCGTTTTTTTAATGTTCCAGGACAGAACAGGTTCAAAAAACACACCTAATATCAAAGAGACTAATAGTATCGACGTATGTCGCGTATATTTAGAAAAAGGAACCCGTGCAAAGGAAGAAGTTCATCACTTCTCTTTCGGCGCTTGAGCAGTTAACTTCGGTTTGTTTACATAGCGTGCCATATTAGCTTAAGTCACGGGTATCGGTCCCTTCCACGACTCTCCAGGAGAAAAAATTCACAGTCATAGATCGCCGACTAGATTCACCATACACTTAACTTGTTTGTTTGTAATATTGGTAATTTTTAAGAATAAAAATAAATAAGGGAACGCAAATCTTAGTGGGGGGGGGGGGGTAATTACCCAATTACCCCCCTCTGAAACCGCCACTGATTGATGCACTTCTCTGGACTGACGTTTTCCGTATCACCCATTCTAGGGCCAGGTTGAAAAGCATGGGGGCCAGTCCATCGACGGGTAAGTTGGAGTTGAGGAAATGGACTGCTAATTGCAAAGAGTTAATCTCCGACATTCCAGGAGACCGACAATCATCGTCGTCATCCGTACTCCTCAATAAAGAAAATTCGGTTAAGACCCTAGGATTGCGCTGGTCCCCACTCCAGGATTGCTTCACTTATGACCTCTCAGAGGTCGCAAGAATTTATGACCCTTTATGGGTGGTTAGCATCTGTTGTTACTTCAGCGAAGATCCTTCTCTATGGCAGAGAGCCCTAGCCTGGGATGAGCCAGTTGCGGAGTACATATCAATCAAGTGGCTGAGCTTTCTCCAGTTACTTCAGGAATTGAAGGATCTTTCGATTCCCCGGGTTTTGGGTACCGACCCAAGCAGTAGTGTATAGTTCCATGGGTTCTGCAATGCCTCCGAGAGGGCATATGGAGCTGCATTATATCTTCGTTCCGAGATTAATGGTGCTGTCTATGTTCACCTGATCAGCGCGAAGACAAAGGTTGCACCGGTGAAATCTGTGACGCTGCCAAGACTGGAGTTATGCGGAGCCGTATTGCTCTCCAGACTGATAAAAAAATTCCTCACTTCATGTTCTAAAAGGATCGTCAAGGTGTTCGCTTGGACGGATTCGACAATTGTCCTCTCCTGGCTTCGTCGTCATTCAAACAATTTTAAGGCTTTTGTAAGTAATCGCATATCCGAGATCATAGGTAATCTGGGTGCAATCCATTGGAAACATGTAGCTCCGGCCGAAAATCCTGCCGATTTTGCGAGCAGGGGAGTCTCTACCATGGAAAGAGTAACAGATAGTCTTTGGTGGCATGGACCCAGTTGGCTTTTGCAGCCAGAATGTCACTGGCCAGCTCGATTTGATCTTCCCGAACCAAACTCCATGGAATTCGAACTCAAACCGATTAAGGCATTCTTCACTCGGCAGTCCCAGCCCTACTCAATGTAAGAAAGGTTCTCGTCCATCGCTCGTCTTCTCCGGGTCACGGCCTTTTGCAAATTATTCGCTAACAAATGACAACGTCTGCGTCTTCAATTGGAATGTAGCATTGGACTATCGTAGTGCTTCTTATTAACTGCCAACTTCAGAGCAACAATAATTTATATGCAAACTATCGGTGACGGGCCCATCGGTAACGGTGCAGTTAGTGCAACCAGTCGTTAAGGGCTACACCATCTGGCAAAGGAGTCAGCATTTTTGAGTAAATCATGGTCAATATATCTTTTTCACACCCTGATTATATTAGTTAACAACAAATTTTCATTTTACAAATTTTAATTCAATGGGAAAAAGTTCTGTTAAGCTCTACACAGTTTCATTCGCTCCTCCTTCTCCTGCTAAAAATGAATGAAGAAAATTGTAAAAATTTCATTTTTAATCGGAAATTGTCATTTGGAGCGAAAATCTCATAAACATAAAAGTTGAACATAAAAATTATCGAAATGCCACATCCAGTTAATGACTATCTGTCTCCACTATGAATAAAATAAGTTTTCAGTGATGATAAAAATATTTTAATTGCTACTGACAATTCCGCTGACATGAAATTTCCTCTAAAAGAGGACAGACTTTTTTTTTTTAGTTTGTATTGACTTATGTGAAAGAAGTCGAGCTGTAGTAAAATCAAATAAGCAAGTGATATTCAAAATGAGATTGAAAGTAAATCCTCCATATTACATAGGCCCGGTACGATGGCTGAGGAAGGTGTTTGAGTAGGTATTGGGATACTTGAGCCTGAGAAATTTGGTTATGAAACTATTAAGCGTATTTTTGCTTCAACAATAAGGTCTTGCATGATATCACCAAAGTCTAAAAATTAACAAGTCTTTCATCTTCATATGGTTAATGAGTGAAAGGCGAACAGCTATATGCACAAGTTCTTCAAATGATCATGTCAGGCTATCAGAGAGAGAATGCAACATTTTTATACGCGTTTGCACACAACTACACAGCGGAAACTTTTATGAGCTTTTATAGGGATAAACTAGGGATGTATTGGTGCATATTTGCTCGGTTGTTTTGATTTATGAAAGAAAACAGCTGATTCAATTTTCTTTCCTTTTCTGTTCTGCGTACTTGATCGAAGTGAGAGAATCTGGCTTTGTCTCGCCGAGCTCACGAAGTTGGTATGTGATGAGTTTTGCTCAGCAGTGATGTTCATAACTAACTGGGGGGGGGGAAATTTTGTATGAAGATGAAAGACTTGTTATTACTAGACTTTCGATATCACTAGCCTTTTTATCGTGGTGTAAAAATGTGCCCCTATTTGTGTCCACGGACTCTGCATCAGGCGAAGTTTGTCTTTAAGTGTCACCCCTGTTTCGTTTCTTGAGAGGAGCTCAAAGTTCAAGTTTACAAGAACCGATGAATATCAAGAACGGTGATACGACCCTGTTTCCTCTGGAAGTTTTCAAGAATCCACAAACTGTAATTTCTAGGTAACTACCCTTAAGTTTTATCCTTGTTTTGAAGTGTACGAAAACGAGGTTTCTAGATTCAAACTAATGTCGTCTTAACTAATAACAACAAGTGTAATATCCTTGATCTGAAATAATGAAAGTCTTTAATTTAATTGTATCTCCATTTTTACTACTTCCTTGCGAACTTGACAAATTCAAATAATTGTCTGCGACTTCTCATCCAAATCTACCGCCAAATTAATTCCCAGAAAGAGCATGAGTGAAAACCTTAACCTACTAAAATAGGATCCCACTAATAAATCTTAATTAATAGCACATTACACTGATACATGCGACAGAAAACCGCAGCTAACATACATCAGCCACGGGGCGTAAAATGTTGAAATGAAAATTCAATTCCAAAAGGCACCCCCTCTGATCCTTGAAGAGGGTTGCGTCGCTTTCTCTGACTAGCGGAAACGGCGAAATACAGATGGCTAAACACAATAATAAAGTCCCACCTGATTTACTATCCAGCTTTTAAGCATACAGGGAGCGAGCGTGTTCTTCGGCTCCAAGGGGAAACTGCTCTCAGGATTTCTTACACATGAGGTATTTTCTTAAGGAGTGCCTTGATAGTGTTTTGTATACTGTTTGTCAAGGACTGTCTGTCAAGGTAAACCCACTGTGGCATGTAAGAGTTTGAGCACCTCCAGGATTTAAGGAAAGCACTATCAATCACATAGGCGAATTCCTTTGGTTCAGGCATGTGTTCTACCCTCTTCATATTTTCAGTTGAATATGTGAGTCCCATTCCTTAGCCAAGCGAAAGCTGGGGATGACGTGAAATAGCGGCGTGAATATTTAAATTCTCCCAAAATGCGATGGCCTTCAACAAGTCAGGATGGTTAAAGCAGGCGCCGAAAATTTGATGTGGGTTTTTCGATTATGGATGGCATGGAGGCCTGGTGCTGGTTCTAGTTGTGAATTCTGTTTCAAATTTCCCTACAATTTGGAGCCGTCTGTGTCTGACTTACTAGATTTTGGCCTTGAAATAGATGGAAGGGCTGTTGGCTTTTTAAATTATAAAAGCAATATGTTAAAAATGTTGAAGTTAAGACCTGTCATTCAAAGTGCTGGCTGCTCAGAGATCACTGCAAAGATTAATAACAAAAAGCTTTTTAAATTAAGATTCTCTTTTTTGGTAATCTGTAATGTTACAATCGATAAGGGCTCAACCTCAACCTTTTTTTGCTTAAACCCATGCTCTGTATGACGTCGGAAAGGTTGGCTCTACTTTGTCTCGATATTAAAAAAATCATTTTATTTTTAGCTACTAATTACCAGTGTTAATGAAAGGATCAAACATTTAAAAATTGGTTTGACGTCATAATACAACTTTGGTAGAGGGAGAAGAGAAGAGTGAAAGAATTGTTAACGCCAACATGTGGCTATATCCCCACTCTCATTAATACCACCACGGAACGCTGACTTTGGTGATCAAACAGGAGAATGCTTACTTGTGTATATACTTACAGGCTGGATGCTTGTAGATAGAAAGAGCAGAAAATTGCTATAAAGAGGGAAAACAAGAAACAAGTAATGTCTAGGGGAAGAATAGATGAAGGACTCTGCCTCGGAGTGCATTCGAGCCCCAGACCAGGCCTAAACTGAAGGTCCCTATACACGGTCAAATTGGATGTACATCGAAGGGCGGATGTACAACCAAAACTATCGATTGTGGGCCGGTCGGCCGATCAAAACTCATAGCGCTTATGGGTTTGATGAAAATCTGGATGTACATCCAATTTGACCGTGTATGGGGGCCTTGAGATCCACAGAACCAACAGTTAGGAGCTTTTCGGTAGAGTGTTGTCCTCCTCTGTACATCTGCCCTGACGTAGATAGTAAATTGGGTAGCGTGCTTGGTCAATTTCACCTATCTCGCAAAGGAAACAGAGGCGGTACGTCGCTGTTTCGTAAGTCCTACTATCCGGACCTTCAAATGACCCTTTTAAGGATTGCCAGGCAGAAGTTATAACATGCAGTGTTATAATATGCATTTGGGCAGGTGCCAGTATGTCTGCCTACACATGGATTTAGTTCATAGTAAAGATGATGTTCAGTGGTCAGTCATCAGCGGAATAGGGGGAATAACATTTAGCATAACAAGTGCTGTTTTCCTTGGCGCTTTTAATTATTCTGGCGTGATGCCATCTTTTCCAGCTGCTTTACCATAGGCCATGGCATGAATTACGGTTACTATTTGTTTTGGATGGGGCACGAGTGGTAACTCTTATTGGCTGTGCATTGTTGCTGTTTTCTTGAGGCTTCTGTGAAGATGAGCTATTCAGGGCCTCGAAGAAGAAACCTCTCCCTCTTTGGCACAGCAGCTTTCCATCCGCACCCTTTACGGTATGCTTTATAATAGAATGCTTTCCCGAGAGCTGTTTAGTAATTTGTAGAGATGCGCCGAATATGGGTTCGACCGAATACAAATATTCGGTCAAAAATGTACCGAAGCGAACATTCGGCCGAATTATTCGGTTCATTTTTGCGCAGTTCATATAGGTCGGCGTAGCGATCTGTGAGGAGCAGCGTTCGCCCACCCCTTGAGCACTTCGCGCTAGCTCGACTCACTCACTCAATGCGCCGCTCTTTCGTTTATTGCAATTTCCCGCGTGATAGAATTATCGCCAAAAAATAAGAGGGTCGACGGATTTACAATCCCAGTTTTAAATTGGTTTCACCATTATCACGCTAACAACCAGCTTACAACCAAAATTAAACCTTTGTCCGCCGACAAGCGCAACTGATTTTTCATCAATCGGTGTTCTGTGCTCACGAAGATTTTGACACGTACAAATGTAACCACGCACCTGAAACTGGTGACATTTCCAAGCGTACATACGTTCCTTTCGGTGACAGACAATATAGAAGTGTATATATTTAAATGCGACTTGACGGAATATTCCATGAATGGAATGCATGCAACGCAAATGTCGATCTACTTTCAACTTTTTCTATATTGGCGCGTTCGACATAGGACACATAATCATACACTCGTTACTTAGAACAGAACAGACAAGAACAGTTGTCCACAAGCAGTTGAAAACGAGTTTCAAATCTGTCTCGTTTCTGTCGACTCGTTGTGTGGATACTCATTTTTTATAATTTTTGATTTTGTGAATAAATATGGCTACACAAAGAAGAATAAAGCCTCTTTAACATAGTAACTCGTAAAATAATACTATTTAAATATTCGGTAATTATTCGGCAAACTTAACCGAATATTCGGCCCAATACGAACATTAAAAAACACGCCGAATATGCCGAATACGAATATTCGGCCGAATATTTGATATTTGTGGCGTCAGAAACGGTTTACTGGTTTAAGATTTGTTGTTCCCAACAAATTCTTCTGCTCTACCGCAGAAGATCTACGTTAAAACGGCTATGATTTATGGCATCACTTTGGAAGTTTCTGATTGCGGCGATTTTTAGATGGAGAGTTGCTACTACCAAATGATTGTCTGTTCCGCTAAAGCTACTGACAATCTTCAGGATAATTCTCCATCTGCGGCTAACGGCCACGTCATCTATCTGATTTCTCGTTCTTCCATCGGGCGATACCCTTGCCTCTTTATGTATCTTCTTACGTAAGTAAGTTCCACGAAATGCTGGAAACTATAGAGGTCAACGAAAAGTCCACCATTGTTATTAGAAGGCTTAGGCCTTGGTTTCCAGTGTTCAAGGCCGGTGTTGTCACGGCCGATCTGTGCGTTTAAGTCACACATTAAAACAATCATGTCTCCCCTTGGAATCGAGCGAAAAACCTCATTCAATCGGGTATAGAACTCGTTTTCGATGTCATCGTCTGCGCGTATTCAGTTGGAGCGTAACATAGGACTAGCGAAGTACTTCTTAGTCAGGCGCGCTGGCGCATGGTAATAATCCTCTCAGAAACTGGTGACCAGCTAATGAGGCTGGACCTGGCTTCTTTAATGAGTATTACCAATGCCACTCCTCAGGGCCGTAACTAGGCAGGGGCAATAGGGGCACTTGCCCAGGGCCCTGGGCCCAGGGGGGCCCCAGAGGGGCCCAGGAAACCCCGATAAAAAATTATCTCAATTATTTTCATTCGTATTTTAATGAATATTCCAAATCACATATGGGTAATTCCATGCCAACTCAGCATGAGTGTCCACCCGCCCATCACGGATTTTAAATTCAACTTCACTGGCGTTTTCTGCAGTTAAAAACAACAAATTTTGCCAAATATACGATTTTTTCGTTGATTCTATTGATTTTTATAATCGATTTTTTATTTTATGTTTTTATCGAAGTCAGAATTCACAATAGTTGAATTTTCTTCTAAATTTGCAAATAGTGAACAGTAAAAAATGTAAAAATACACTATTCTGATAGGAAATTTTATGTAATCGATTTATGACATTGTCGAAGCGAAATTTTTAGATCTAATGGTTCAAATGGCGTTTTAAAAAAAAAAACAGCTTTTTTTCAACTTAAAATATCTCAAAATGTGTATACCTCAAAAAATTTTGTTTTACATGAAATCGCAAGGGTTTTAATTGAACTTTACGAATATATCATGATCTTTTGTACTTTTGGCCAACCAAGTTTATTTTCAGGCTATTTTAGTTCAAACTCTGAATTTTCACCAAATGAAGTGATTTTTAATATGTTCTATCACTATATTTTGCAAATACCGGGAAAAAGGCTAGTAACAAACATTTTCACCCTCTATCCCTCTATCATTAACCCTCTATCTTGGTAGACACAAATGAAGTCTTAGTCTCTTGTGACTTCATTCATAAATCTTCTTCATTCAAAAATCGTGCATCCGTGAAGGTTCACAGAGAAATTGTGAAGATTTTTCTTTTCTTTTTGGCTCGTCATTAGAATCAATGAGCGTTGTTGAATTACAAAAGGCGGCGGCAGATTTATCCAGAAAATATGATAAAGATTTGAATAGTCACGAATTAAGCTGTGAGAATGAAAGTTTTAAATTTCAAGTATGTGGGCTGGTGGAAAATTTGAAAGAAACCACTCCTCTAAATATATTACAAGACTATACATGATTTCGAATTAGTCGAATCGTACCAAAACATGGTGGCTGCTTTAAGAATATTTCTAACCCTACCAGTCACCACCGCTTCTTGCGAGAGAAGTTTTAGTAAACTGAAGTTAATTAAAAACTATTTAAGATCGTTGCTCTCACAACAGCGTTTGTCGAACCTGTCTATTATATCAATTGAATCTAACATAGTGCAAGAAATAGATTTTAATAATATAATTGATGAGTTTGTGGAGAAAAAAGCAAGAAGAATGCAATTTAAATAAATTTTTAATTCGTTTTTCTTCATAAATATAAAATAAAAAAAAATTTACAAAAAATATGGACAGGACCAATTTAAAGATTCCTTATTTTGTGTTTATTTATTAAGTGATATACCTACTAAACTTTAAAAATGTGAAAGAACAGGAACTATAGCCATGGTAAGTTTTTCTCAATTTTTTTTATTGAGGGGGGCCCAATTTGAAGGTCTTGCCCAGGGCCCACAAAATCCACGTTACGGCCCTACTCCTACGGCTTTCGGTTCATTTCTCCCAGAATATAAGAAGGACTCACCATTTGGGCAAATATGCTCCCTCTCATTGGGCCACCTGGTCTCGCTAAGTCCCATGATCTTGATTTTATACCGATTCATCTCGTTGAGGACTTCATCCAGCCGTTCATCAGCAAGCACTGTTCCGATTCGTATCCTGGTTCGATTAGCAAAGATCGTCGTGTTGTCCATCCGGTGCCGAGGCATTGTTTGCCGATTCGTAGCAATGGTATTTTTATAGGAGCGAGCTGCTAACCCTCAGCCCAACAACTAAACCTAATAACTCTGTTTTATGGCGCAGACAACTCGCCATTCGCTCGTCTCCCGTTAGCTCCTTCCGAAGAAGTACCCCAGGGGGCGCTGCGGGGAGGTGGGATTAGGACTTGCTAACAGATCTGCTAGGTGTTTGTCTGCAGTGAATCTCCTCGGGTTTTGATAGAAGTGACAAATCGTTAGTCACCACCTTCCGAGTTCTTTGTTAGCCGTTTGCAGCCCATTTCCTGTCACATCTTCTTTTTTCGACCGAATTGTGACTGGCTGGGTGAAAAGGGAAACCTGTACAAAAGTGCTAGCGCGGGAGAAGACTGTGGGTAGGTAAAGGAAACACTCCGGCATTCCAGGCGCAGGTCGCCATTAATGCAAGGTGAAGCTAAGTGTGGTGCGGAAAACTGTCGTCAGAACTTCAATACATACTTCTGCACTAAACTGCACTACGAATAAGTACAACATAATTTTACTACCTCTTTTTATAACAAGTTGGTGCAGGTACTTAAACCCCTCCCCGCCTACCATTGGTTCATTCATTTGGGAAAACCGCATTATTAGCGTGCTTCCGTGTGTTATTAGAGTGCTTTAGCTAATTTACTTTATGAACGTTGAAATCAAATCAGAAACTATTACGAGGCAACACCATAAACAAATGCATTTCGACGACAAACTTTTTTTCCAAACAACTGAAGCCAAACTGATATCAGTTTAATTCTGTTAAAATTACACCAACTCAATTAATTTATTTTAATGAAACTTGAAGCGTTTTAATTGACTCAAACTTACTTACGCGACTAATACAACGGAAACATTTAACTGAAAATTTCATTTTAAGGATTAAAGCACTTTAAATGTTAATACGATTTCGTAGGTAACTAAACAGCGCTCGATCAAAGACAAACTTTTTTATTAATACCTAAACTCGAAACTCTGTAAAGAAAAAACTCAAACAAACTTCTCAACACACAATTGGCCTAAAACAGAAAACGCCGCGAGCGACGTTCATTCATTACACGCTTTTATTTCAGCGGTAAAGGCGCTTTATCCCTTTGATGTCGCATCGATTATTATATTTATTTATACACGAAGGGAAGTGCCACCTGTTAATTGCGTCAAGGTGAGAAATGGCACGCATTTGTTGACAAACAAGACGTTATGGCATAAAGAAAGTTCAATGTTTGTTTTGTAAGTTTGTCTATGGGTGTTGCAGTTTTAAAGTGTTTTTGATGCCGATCAATCTGCTGCGACTGGTGACTCTTGAATGAGTAATTAACCCTGAAATTGGATGGAGACATTCCATCAACTTTTAACGAAAACTGCTTTTATCTAAAGAAAGCGATTCCGTCCCTTCTGGGCAGAAGGAATTTAAGGTTTCAAAACTTTGGGGTAATGGAATCATCTGAAAATGACTTGAAACTTTCGTTTCAGTTTCCGAAAGGATAAATCCTTATTCATTGTTGTTATTTTAGTCTAGCCGGTTTCTATTCGTGTCAAAGGTTTTCGTCCTCAATCAACTTTTTATCCAGGAGTTTTGGTCGTATCTTTTATGGGCTCAGGTGGTCCTTATAACAACCGCCAATTTCTCTCTAACAATGTTTTGTATTCATCACCGGTCAGATGAATTCAGAGGCGAGCTTGTTTTTGTTATGCCCCTTAAATGTTTGGCTTAATGGATATGAATAGTTTTGTTGAAGGAATTTAGAAGTTGCACTTAAACTCTGGAATAGCCGGTTTGGCACTTTAGATAAGTTTAGTCCTCCTGCTTGTAAATACGAGTATCGGAAAGGAAAAAAAGTATATAATTTGTCCACAAAGGATTTGTAAAATTTGGAAAAAAACCATTCTTAAGAAAGGCAGTTGTGTAATTTTGAATAAGGGATTCGTTGATTGGTATACTCCGGGTAAAAGGAAGTTTTTTGACGGCGATTCCTTATTATGCACATTAATTTTGGATCCGGTGCTGAGCATATGTGATTGCGGCTTATGAAGTTGAAGAGAGTATCCACGAAGCTGAAATTTTGCATGGGCGTGTTCCAGCTAGGATATCCAGAGTCCCAGAGTGTACTGTTGCAGACCTAAACTAGTGTTTGGAAGTGGACTGTCGTCCTGGTGCAAGGCGAACAACCCATGAAGATATAAATAATATCGATCTTAGTAGCTGCAGATTATTGTGTAGTAGGAGGAGATCTGGATTAATTCTTTTCTTGTCCCTTGGGCCAATGCCCCGAAATACCGTTCATAGACGGGGAACAATTCTGAAGATTTTTTTTGAGACATATTAGGTGCTGGAGAAGAGCAACGGTGGCTCATTTTGGTTGTTAGTGGTATCAGAGGCGTTCCAGAGGTAAAAAAAAATGCAGTCCTTGACCGACAGCAGCTAATTACTAAAACAACGGTCGCAGCCATTTTTCAGCAAGGTTTTTCGGATGGTATTACTAGTAAGAGGTTTCTGATTATATTTTTCGTGAGTACGAACCTTATGAAATAAATAATTATACATTAAATATAAATAATACAAAACAAAACGCAACAAAAGAAAAACAAAAATACACAAAATAAAATAAAATATTCGTACATTCTTTAATTTAGCACTATACAATAATTTTTAGCGCAGTTCATATTAATTTTTTTTAATCTTAATCACATTATTTTGTCAGTTTGTTTGCTCATTTGGTGAAAATAGTTTTCTTGTTATTTCCGGGACAATTGTTTCCCGTATCTTGAACACAATAATTGTGATATCATTTGTAAGAAACTAATCGTATTGGTACCAAAGCGACGCGTTTCCATATCTAGTATCGACCGGATTTATCTGGGCAGTTACTATAGTAAAATACAATTTTTTTTGAAATTGAATACGTGGATGTAGTTGTATCTGACAATGATTCGAGTTCATTGCCTTTATTATTATTGAATATTGATTTTTAACTCCTGGTGTTCTTGTATTGATGTATGTACCTGAAATAAACAAAGAATTTGTAATGGTTGTAATGATGAAAGTAATGTGCTAGATTTCTTCTTTTTTGAATGGTTGGGGCGGATGGCGTTTCTTTTTCAGGAGTCTTAGGTAGTGCCTTTCCTGGTCAGCTGGTGGTTATCCATACCACGAGTTGGCACGGGACCGCACTACAGTGACACGGTTCAGGCGATGCCCGAAGGATGGAGTCGGAAGATGAGTGTTATAGTCACAGGTAAGTGGTGAACCAACCGCGGTAAGGCCCGGCCACACACCCCACGACCCCTCCGGCGAGCTAGACAACTCCGTGTGGCCGGCGTAGGAGTTCCGGATTTTCTTTTTATTTCTTATGTATGGTGTTGGCTCCTTGGCCATGCTCTTCCGGGCTTGTGGCTAAGGGGGTAACACCTCGCATAAGTGGCGCCCACTATTTATATCGCGCCATTATGCTGTTACATAAATGGCGCCCAACGCAGCTTTTAAAGCCCGTTGACTGTCCTACACGGACCTTGAAGTTTAAATTTTTTTTTTTTTTTGGTTCAGTACCACTTGTGCCTTCACGGACAACGTTTGATTTTTTGTTTATGGTTCACCACGTTTACCCAGCGCTCGCTGTGGGCTAAGGTAGTACCGCGAGGCCTTAGCCTTTGTCTGTTTTGTCGAATTTTTTTTTCTCAGCGCTTGTCCAAATTCTATGTGAATTTTTCTTTGTTTTCGCTTTTAGGCCTACCCGTTCTCTGCTGCGGTAACTTCTTCGTTTTGGAGTAGCTTCGAACCGTGCTATTCTTCACGGCTTGCTAACAAGCGGTGTTTGCTTGGCCATGCGTGAAGGGGTAGTAGCAGTTCATCTTTGTCTTGATTCTTGGTCGATGTCTGTGTTGACAGACGTGATACCGCCTGACACTGCGTCAGTCCAAGGTCAAGATCCTGTTTAATTTTTCCTGATGGTCTCGAAGTTGGGACAAGGGCTTAACCGTCTTTGGTAACAGGCGTGTTAACGCCTGCCACTGCGCCCCTTGTTCCTTCGGAAGGTCCATTCAGATTAGTAAATTCTATTTTTTGTTTATTTCCTGCGTCCATTTTTCTCTGTCTGTTCTTCCCTCCTGATTGATTTTCCGAGAGGTAGCTCAGGAGTGGCTGGACAGCGGACTACTTCTAAATTTTTTTTATTTTTGAAGAAGTTTCCCTTTCGTGACTATGCCCTTTGACTTTTTGTTTCCGTCCTTCTTTCGGTGCGGACCTGAAGCTGTGTCGGCGACCTTGATGACACTTGGTGATGACTATGCTTCATAGTTTTCACCAACTGCCATCGAGGACATCGACCATGCGGGAGCCCTGAGGGGAAATGTTATCCGTCTCAACCATTCCTCGCTTATACTGAATTAAAGCTAATTACTCACTCTTATACACTAATATATATAGACATTAATACACTTTGATTGTTTTACACACTAATCACTGTTGATTCTTTTTCGGGGGTTACACACAATATTATTAACTTCTAGTTGATTTGTTTAATGCAACCTTCTTCTTACTGGTTATCGTTTGTTTTTGTTTTGATTATATCGGGGGGAATTTTTTTTTGTTTGTTAATACTATAGTAGGTAATCATGGGCGACTTGTGCGGACGCACCTTTTATGGCCTGCCCATCCGGCATAAGGTGCTACGAAGGCCACATATTTTTTCATCTTTATCTCCTCTCGCAAAGGAGTTTGTACCTCGACGGTCACCTGTCATCCTGGCTTTTACTCCAGTTAGGAGATGCTCAGTATCACGACTACCACTATCTGGGACTGGGGGCTATCCTTCGTCGTCGACCGCCATCCAGACTGCGCCGATGGCAGAACATGACTCAACTTCTCGCACGGTAGGGAGATGTGGACCGACAGCAGACGAGATTAAAGCTGTGAATTACGCATGGACTATTGTTAATTGTCTAAAAGAAAAGCCGGAATCTTTCGATACCATAGCGTCGAGAGCATGTACTGTATTTGCAGATGTGAAGGATAATCATTTTGTGTTAAGCAATGTGATGGAAATTATTTACAATCAATCCATTGACGAACAGACTTTCGTTAACACAGGAGCTAAGTTATATGTACTGTTTGACTCTATGAACCCGGTGGGAAATAGTATTTTTAGGAGTTTGCTTAGGTTAACGGTAGCTTATCATCTGGATGAAATTTCGCGTTACAGGCAAATACACCGTCGAAGGGTGAGAGGTATCACTCTATTTTTCGCTGAATTATATGGACAATTAAAGTTGGGGGGATCGCATATGATGGAACTCGGCCAAAATGTACGGTTGTTAATGGCCCAGTTACTCCAGGAGCCAACTCCCGAAAATCTTGAATGCCTGTGTCGCATTTGTAAGATAATAGGTTGTGAACTAAAAGTAGACTGTCCGGCCGAAATCGCCACACTAATACGTGGTTTAAGTAATTCAGCATCGTCAGGAACTGCACCTGAAGGTCCTAAAGTAACTCTCGAGGCTGTGCTAAAATTAATTTCGTAATTTCTATTGAATCACCTGCGTAACTCCGCTTTAATGATATTTTCGATTATCTTAGTTGGTTCTTTTATACACCCTGGTTAGGCATCGTATGTTACCTTGCTAGGCGTACACTGAGCATATCTACGTTTTGTTTTTTTGGAATAGTAAGCACTACATCATTATATCGGGGTCCGATGTTAGATTATAAATTCAGCGTATTCGTTGCTGGTCTATTACTAGTCGATCATTCACGTTATTTTCAGTCTTTTTTTTATCAGTATGAGCTATTGTTATTGTGGAAGTTGGTCGTGTAGCTGCTTTAAGTTGGTAACATAATACTTTCGTTGCAAGTTATTAGGTGGAACGTCACGGAGCTGTTAAAAATTAGTTTGAAATTTGGAACCAACCCGTATTTGTATTGGATTTTTAACCGTTAAATTTTTAATTACATAGGTTAATGTCCTGGCACAATTTCGTTGATTGTGATAAAATTCTTTGGGGGAAGTTAGGTCTAATGCCAGAAGTGTCATCGAAGCAAGCGCTCCTCTGAGTAGCCCTAAGAAGGCATCTCGCCGGCTTCACCGGTTAATGATAGGGTACCCGGCGTGGTCCGCTTAGGTAGCTTCCCTAGCGGATGGTACACCTCCTTGTTTCTCTTGGCCGTCTGGGGCCAAGCTTTGATGAAGTAATCATCCGGCTCTGCCAGACCAGACACCACCATGGTATTCTTTTACTCTTCGGTCAGTCTGGAGAAGGTCTCTCGGCGAACTGGGTGTCTGTCGTTTCACCGGGATGAGTCGAAGGCAATATGGCATTGCTGGAGGTTGTGCCGATGAATCGAAAGCACCCTGGGTTTGGGTGAGAATGGTTGGAGACGTATAGATATCAGTAGGGGGACAATGTGGTATTGTCTTCCGCCTGATAATTGTACCTTCAGATATTCCTCCGGGAGGTTTTTCAGGCTGATCATCCCGAAAATACGGTTGTGACCGTACGCCCAACTTTTCCTTTTTCACTCCGTATGGAGACGACTCTGTGGAGAACCTGAACAGCCCGGCTAGCTCAGTCAGAGCAGAACATGAGACTCTTATTCTCAGGTCGTGAGTCGAGTCCCACATTGGCGCCAAACATATTAGACCTACGGCATAAAAACCGTCCGTTTTTTTCGGCTCCTCACTGCCTCGCGAGTCGGCCTCGTGGACCCGAGGGTATGTAACGGTCGGAATTATTATTTATTTGGGTGGGGAAATTTATTTTGGAAATCACCTTGTAGGTAATGGGAAATTTATTGTAAATCACTTTGTAGGAAAAGGAAAAATTTTAAACGAGGTAGGCGAGAAAAAAAAATAATTGGATTAGTCAGGAAAAAAATTGGGAAGTCAGTTAGGAAGTCAGTCCGGAAAGGAAAAAAAGTATATAATTTGTCCACAAAGGATTTGTAAAATTTGGAAAAAAACCATTCTTAAGAAAGGCAGTTGTGTAATTTTGAATAAGGGATTCGTTGATTGGTATACTCCGGGTAAAAGGAAGTTTTTTGACGGCGATTCCTTATTATGCACATTAATTTTGGATCCGGTGCTGAGCATATGTGATTGCGGCTTATGAAGTTGAAGAGAGTATCCACGAAGCTGAAATTTTGCATGGGCGTGTTCCAGCTAGGATATCCAGAGTCCCAGAGTGTACTGTTGCAGACCTAAACTAGTGTTTGGAAGTGGACTGTCGTCCTGGTGCAAGGCGAACAACCCATGAAGATATAAATAATATCGATCTTAGTAGCTGCAGATTATTGTGTAGTAGGAGGAGATCTGGATTAATTCTTTTCTTGTCCCTTGGGCCAATGCCCCGAAATACCGTTCATAGACGGGGAACAATTCTGAAGATTTTTTTTGAGACATATTAGGGGCGTTCCAGAGGTAAAAAAAAATGCAGTCCTTGACCGACAGCAGCTAATTACTAAAACAACGGTCGCAGCCATTTTTCAGCAAGGTTTTTCGGATGGTATTACTAGTAAGAGGTTTCTGATTATATTTTTCGTGAGTACGAACCTTATGAAATAAATAATTATACATTAAATATAAATAATACAAAACAAAACGCAACAAAAGAAAAACAAAAATACACAAAATAAAATAAAATATTCGTACATTCTTTAATTTAGCACTATACAATAATTTTTAGCGCAGTTCATATTAATTTTTTTTAATCTTAATCACATTATTTTGTCAGTTTGTTTGCTCATTTGGTGAAAATAGTTTTCTTGTTATTTCCGGGACAATTGTTTCCCGTATCTTGAACACAATAATTGTGATATCATTTGTAAGAAACTAATCGTATTGGTACCAAAGCGACGCGTTTCCATATCTAGTATCGACCGGATTTATCTGGGCAGTTACTATAGTAAAATACAATTTTTTTTGAAATTGAATACGTGGATGTAGTTGTATCTGACAATGATTCGAGTTCATTGCCTTTATTATTATTGAATATTGATTTTTAACTCCTGGTGTTCTTGTATTGATGTATGTACCTGAAATAAACAAAGAATTTGTAATGGTTGTAATGATGAAAGTAATGTGCTAGATTTCTTCTTTTTTGAATGGTTGGGGCGGATGGCGTTTCTTTTTCAGGAGTCTTAGGTAGTGCCTTTCCTGGTCAGCTGGTGGTTATCCATACCACGAGTTGGCACGGGACCGCACTACAGTGACACGGTTCAGGCGATGCCCGAAGGATGGAGTCGGAAGATGAGTGTTATAGTCACAGGTAAGTGGTGAACCAACCGCGGTAAGGCCCGGCCACACACCCCACGACCCCTCCGGCGAGCTAGACAACTCCGTGTGGCCGGCGTAGGAGTTCCGGATTTTCTTTTTATTTCTTATGTATGGTGTTGGCTCCTTGGCCATGCTCTTCCGGGCTTGTGGCTAAGGGGGTAACACCTCGCATAAGTGGCGCCCACTATTTATATCGCGCCATTATGCTGTTACAGCCAGTATTCTGTAGTATCAAGTAGTAGGAGAATACTTAGTAATGAGTGATTTTTCTCTACCAACACCGAAGCAGAATTCAGGACCAACAGTGGTATTAGTGTGTGGTTCCTCCACATGTACTAGAAAATCCACTGCTGCTTAGATAACGGCAGAATGACAAAGATGACATGCCGAGGCATACCTCATGGAGGATTAGTCTCGCACCTGCTATGGCTTACGGATATGGGCATGATTTTAAAATCATTAGAGAACAACAGGATAAAAACAGTCACCTATGTGTGTGAATTACATGGTGGTTCTAGTATGCGGAAAGCTTTTATATATGTGGTCCCTAGACTATCAATAATATTAAGCAAAATATTGACCTTTTCCTTCTTTGCACTAGACAATCTTTCAACATCACCCAAAGACCGTCAAAAATGTTGAGGAAAACTGAATATGGCACAATATTATTAATAGTCTAGGGACCCATTATAAGACATATTTGACCAATCTTATATTCTGGGAAAGACAGATCACAAATAAATATCCACGGTTTCAAATTATCTATAAGGACAAGCCGAGCACTGAACCTATGTCTATCAGCAAAGTAATTGGTTATTATTTTGAATCCAAAGATAAAATCCAAAGCGTCAACATAGAATAAAGGCAGAAAGTACGCGTAATCGCCTATGAGAGAAAGCAGACCTTCGGAAAGAGAAGGACTTGTAACTATAAACGGTATGTCGGCTCTGCAAAGAACAGGCAACCCCAGTGCTGGCATGCTGTTCCTTGCAAGAGGATAGCATTAATCCCGACTATACTAAGCCAAAAATGGCATGTTTAACGTAACGTAATTCTCGATTTACAGCTACCTGATCTACAGGGTGCTTTAGACTTAAATGCTAATTCGTTAAGGGGTGATTCCTGGGTATATTGGGAAAAAAATTTCTAGGGAAGGGGCCTATCGGCACTATGGACAGAGTGTTTACGAAAATACGTTTTGAAAAGTCATGTGCTTTTACAGATAACGAGGGTGAACTTGACAACGTATCCCCTGACGCGATCAATGAAGCTGCAGTAAAAAAAGGCATTAAACCTCGCATGGTGAAATGGATCATGTCGTTGTTCAGCAGCAGATTGATAACTGCTAAGATGAATTGATAATGGTAATGGCTGCCAAAGGCTGCCCTCAAGGAGGTATCTTATCACCTATCAAATAGTTTTCTCAAAAGGGGCTAAATTTCTAGGCATAATCAGATTGAGAGAGTAACTACCAAGGCAATTACATCTCTTCATATCTGTCGGCAAAACTGGTCTCTGAAGCCAACGCTAATGTTTTGGCTATATACGGCGGTCATAAGTCCCATAGTCACGTATGCGTCCATGGCCTGGTGAGTCAAGACTAAGCAAAAGGGTGCTGTGATTAAATTGGCCAAGGTGCAAAAACTGGCCGGTCTTGGTATTACGGGAACTAAGAGCATCTGTGCGACTGTGGCTATAGAGGCCTTACTGAACTTTCATCCGCTCCACCTAGTAGTGAAGTAGGAGGTTGCAGCGGGGGGCTGCGCTTACGGGAGCTGTTCTCCTTTAAGCCAGGAGGCATCACTTATCGATCCTGAAGGAGCTAAACCTGGAACCAATGTCTCCTTGCCTCAGACTACCATTCCGACCTAGAAGGTCTCAAAGGAACACTCCACAGACCACAGGTTTATAGAGTTCCAACTGCAAGACTCTAAATACACCACCCTTTTAAAATAAAAAACCTCATAAAGACAAATTAGGGTTCTATACTAGGCTAATTGAAAAGAATCTTGCCCGTAAGCCTCCCTGTATTCCTAAAAATCTTGAACAGCTCGACAGCATTATAGACATCTTCACAGAACAATGCACTTACGCCATCCGGACAGACTGCATAAAGAGGCTTTCAAACCCCCATGATGGTCTCGCGAGCTTGAAACACTCCGAAAAGAGCGTAGAAAGGAATTTCATTTAGTTAGACGGCTGGGTAAAGAAAACGGCGATTGGACTGACTCAAGTAGTGAGCTCCTGACCTACTTTCCGAGTAGTACTATGGCTGTGACAGCTAACACCCTTTCATACTCACCATATCTGGTCAAATCTATCATAAGTAGAGCAAGAATTAAATGGGCTGTAAACACCTTCCAGAGCTATAAATAACCAGGCACTGAAGGCATAGTGCCGGCACAATTGCCTATAAGTATACATACAATTATAGAATTCATTGACTTAGAAGGAGCGTTTAACAACGTACTCCAGGAAATCATTACACTGCCCTTGGCGGAACAGGGGATAGAGGCATCACTGGTGCCTCTCATCTATCAAATGCTTACTGGCAGGATGGTGAGCGCGATCTTCGGTGGCTGCTCGGCCCAAGGGCCATCAATAGAGGCACCCCCATGGGGTAGTACTTTCCCCGCTTCTATGGGTCGTAACTGTAAACCAGCTGTTGCAACGCATTTGGGAATCGCGTCCTGTCGTATGTGAATGACATTGTTATCATAAAAGAAGGAAAATTTCCTCAAGTCCTCTGCGATCTAATGGCGGCAGGTATACAAACTCTTTCAAGTTGGACTATCAACCGCGGGCGCAGGGTAAACTCAATAAAAGCGGAACTGGTTCTCTTCGCGAGGAGGTATAAAACCCCGCTTTTAACACCTGCCGGCTTAACAATGCTAGGCGCCAAATATCTGGGAATAGCCCAGTAGTGAACAAGAAACTTCTCTGGAATGAAAACACAGAAGAGCGCATTAAAAAAGCGAACATAGCTCTATTCGTTTGCAAAAAATCCACTGGGAAGAAGTGGGATTCCTGGGACTTCTATACGGAGTCTTAGTATGGTGGCCAATTTTGAATAAGTCCACCACGCTAAACAAAGAAAGAACGGAGATGTGCGGAGTTATGCATAAAACCCGCAAATCTCTTAAAGGGATGGCTCAACAATTCACGACCCTCCTTGAATGGTCACCGAAATATAAAGGGGTATTGTATAGCTAACGAACTGGCTAGGAAGGGTCCGACCGCTACTCTCCTTCCTGGAAAGCAAAGGGTTGGTATGTCTGGGGCCATTTTTAAACTCCGATGCAAACAGCACAACAAGCAAAGAAGCATTGAACTTTGGCCAAAAAACCTGGCCCTGTTATTATCTCAGGCGGACCACTTCAGTTCTGAGCCTCGGAAGACAACCCCTCTAAGCTCTAAGTAGGGGTGATGACCGGACACTGTCTGATAGGTAAGCAATGCGGCCCGCTTGATTTCTACGATTTTTGCAGAAGCTGTAAAAGTCTGGACGAGGAAAGTGTACAGCATCTAAGCAGAAGAAGGCTAACCAAACCCTTTGTAAGCGCGTTTGCGGAAATCTCGAAGATTGGGATCCTGCAGCTAAGAAAATTCATTACATCTTCGAGGTGGATTAGCGAAGAAGCTACACTTTAACATCAAGTTTAAAGTGGGATCACTAAAGCATTACAATGTGCCTATTTTATTTGGCCTATGTCGATCATTGATGTGCGTGCTGCCCCATTGTGTATGGTGTGCATTTGCATCACCTCCCATAACCAGGACTGTGGTAGGATCAGTGTGACACACCAAACCCCGAAAAGCCATAAGAGGTAGAGGGCCCTCATCATCGTGAGCTAGATAGAAAGAGGCCATCCTGAGTTTCTTTTGTTTCAACTCTAGGTCGACCACAGTAAGGTCTCGTCACTAAATTGAGGAAGAAGAAAGGTGCTTGTGTTATTTTTGACCAGAAAACCTTTGGTATACAAGAGATCGAATTGAGGTGTCCTGAAGCCACAGATCCTGTCATCAGCGATCCATGGCTCTTAGACTAGGGCAACATGGACTTCGCCTGATGCCAGGTCAAGCAAAAGCGAAGAGGATGCTGCATCGACAGAGGTGTTGTGCAGGCCACTTGGTTCACTATGGCTTCCATGTCTGTTTTGTAGACCTTCAGTTCGATCTCTTGGAGGTCGTAGTTCACGTTGTATTTTTCCTTTGCTGACTGGTTCAGATATTCTTGATTTAGGAGCAGAATAAAATTCATTGTGGTCCTGTTAGTCTGCTCCGTTTTGATATCCTTGCAGTTATCGGTAGTGTGGTGAGGTTTGAAAGCCTTCAGCATAGAGAGGATTTCCTCAGGCTCCGAAACCGAAACTGGAAACCGTGCTCTGGCCCTCAGACGTGATGGTATATTACTAAGGCCAAGCGGTGAGGTATTGCGCTGGCCATGCGGAGTCCTTGATGATCTGCCTTTGCCGGGTTCGGTCTTTTTAGGTCGGAAGAAGGGTGAGTTCAGTGAAAATTTTTTTAGAGAAACAGAGATCAACTGTCTAGAAAAATTAGCATTTTGGAAATATGTTTACCTCAATAGACATCGCTGATGCTTTTATTTGCCTGAGCAATTTTTTTGGATCAAACATTGAAATAAAGCTAGCTTGTAGATAAAAAATTCTTCAATTATAAAATTATAAATGAGCTTATTTTAAAAGACAATTTCAAAACAAATGATTTAAAAAAATCCCCAATGAAATTGAAATATTCAATTTGTAATTTTTCAATTATAAGTTCAGAATATTTGTAATTAAATCTCTTGGGTAAACAATAATTCAAAATGATAAAGTTATGGAGAAAAACACCGATTTCCAAAGTTGACAATAAGACTTTGAAAAGTGTCCGGTCC
Source organism: Thereva unica (assembly GCA_949987705.1). NCBI lineage: Eukaryota > Metazoa > Arthropoda > Insecta > Diptera > Therevidae > Thereva > Thereva unica. The sequence continues at coordinate 120,967,916 of OX465283.1, read as the reverse complement.
CATTATGGATGCGCCTCACATAAAAGGAGTTATCTCGAGTCTTTAAATTATGGATTTTCTTATTTAATTAAAATTTTCAAGATACCGTAATCTGCCCCAACTCATTAACATTTTCAAAGTTTAGTAACACTCAACATTTAAATTTCCCAAAAAAGGATGTAAGCCGGAGGCTTCTTTTGCATTTCCGACTTTTAGTAATTTCACAAGCTGAGCCCCCATTGGAATGGAATCACCTTCACCTACTCGAATAACATCGGCCCGCCAGTGTCCTTACAGACAAATTTTTGGCCAAGGACCAGACACAGACTTAAATACTTACCAAAAGACAAATTTGCATTTAAAATGTGGGGACGTCGCTTTATAATGAAGGAAAAGAGCTCGAATTTTTCGCTTTGGCATCAACACAAACACAAACAGAAATTTCATTCCACCTCTAGGAGCGCTTTTAAACTCGTTGAATATAACATAAATTCATAGAAAGCAGAGATAGATCTAAATCCATTACGGGACATTTACTCACTCTGAAAAACATCCTTGCCCAAAGGATTTGTATATATTCAACATTTGAAGACAGAATCCTGTGGGTTTAGACGATGAACTGTAATAGAACAGGGATTTTATCCCTTGAAAAATTCGATGGGGCTACCGAGGCTACTTTTAATAAAGAGAAAGATTTACGATAAATCGTGCCCAGGATGGAGCCTGCTATACTATGCTGGAAGTAACCAAAATAATTTTGAGCCTTCTCCTCTGTGTGGAGACAATACCCAGTCACCCGGTCTGAATGGGCAAGCTGAATGCCAGGAGCAGTGTGGGAGGATAAAAGGATTTCATTCTATGGACTTAAATTGAACTTGAAACCAGGACGAAAGAGACTTAATTTTGCGATTTACAAAAAGTTTCCGTTTTGACTGGCTCAAGTTCTCCTCCCACTGCCATCTCTTTGTGGGCTCTTAATTGTCCCGAATTTGAAGTTGATGTAAAAGTTTATTAGCAGTTAAGTTAATCCAAGAGTTATGCTAAGATGGAGGTGAAGTTGGCTTAAGTGGGGGAGTAGTTTCCACAATTAGAGGAAATGACAAAAGATCCGCACAAAGAACTTAAATTAACTAATGAAAATTTTTGGTGTTAAGTAAAATTTTATTTTATACGTCAGAATATAATTATTCCTTTGTGATTAAGTTACTCATTCCAGAGGGGATTCTACGGAATTTATTGCATGAAAGGTGGAACGTTTGTACATCCAGTTGGTCTTTAAATTAGGTGAAGTGACACTATAAAGCAATAAAGTGATGCATAAGACAGTAATTTAAAACAAGTGTAAGTTTCAAATTTACAAATTTAATTCCATTAAAAATATAGCTGCAGGTTACAAAGCACTTCGCTTCAACTAAATGTGGTAAATTAAGAGACAATTATAATTTCATTCTTCATTTAGTTGAATAATCCTTCGCAGAATCTTTGGCTTGGATTTTCTCTTAGATACTGCAGCTACCTTCCTCTGTAATGCATAGTTTATTTACGTATAGACCGTCCTTTAATGTAGTCCAAAAAATATGAGTGTGCTTAAGACCACACTTTAGAAGTAAAACTTTTGTGCCCAACGGCTAGTAATATGCAATAGATATAGTGGAAGTCTGTCGGATCTATAGTACCTTGAGAAAATTCAGGCCAACGACAGATGCAGGAAGAATAGTGACGAATCTACTGTCGGACTTGATACAAATACTATTTGAAAATATTTATGAATTCCTATTTACATTAAAATCTAAAAGTAACCGAGTAAAAATAATTTTTATTGGCTAATTTTCTTAAAAGCATACACGCGGTGCACCTAGTACGTATAGTTAGCATATAAGTGCGCATCCCACACGGGTATGCACGCTTCCGCCACAGGCATGGATACTAGCGCCACAGGCACGAAAATCTAAACATTCGCCTCGTGGAAGTAAGCTGGTGACATATGCAAGCGTACATGCATTGCATTCAGAGGTTCATAAAATTGCATGGTTTTTTTCCGTCCCGGCTTTCACACATAGCCCGAAAATCAAAGTAACGAGTGCATGCAAGGTGCGAGGGGTTACTCATGTAACCCAATAATTCTTCAGTGATTTGTGTAACCACCTACATGGTAATCGAAAAATTCTACTTCAAATTTAGGAAAATGGAGGTCTTTACTTTGTAATGGCTAGGTAAGCGACTAGGTAATGACGTAAAATACTTTCGTTGGAAATGTGATGTGCTTTTATTACTCTTTGTCTTTGTCTTGTCGAATCCTCTCTTCTTGAGTTTATTATGTCCTCAAAGTTCGTTCGGAGTGGGTCGTGACCAAGTGCTGTCAAAAAGATATCTTGCTAGTAAAATGCTCACCAAATGTAACAGAAATGCAATGGTAATTTCGGATAGTAATGTTTTTAATGCTAAAAAAGGTAGCCAGAAATTTATTCTGCATGTCTTACATGGTAATCTATGTATTCACCTAATACACTTCACCTCTGAAATAAGTCCTCGTTTGTAATACCTACTGTAAGTACTTACCGCCCTAGGACGTCCCTATGTAAAAGTAAGCTATTATTTCATCACAGAGGTAATGGGTCCATCTCATTACCACCTCGCTTACCTAGCCATTACATTTCCCGCTGGGTTGTTTTACCAAGCAGTCCGCCAACCACATACAATGAAGCTTTACCTACGCGAGCCGCTTTACCTACGCGAACGAGAGCCAGTCTACTTGAGTATGGTATTGGCACCCTTTATAGCCACCTAGCCAATTACCTGATTACTTCGTCCCATTCAATCTTTTAGGGAGCCAATTAATTTTAAAGGGAGCAAAAAGATATGCCATCAACCTTTTTTCAAATTCTTCTTTCTAGGCGTAGTTTGTTTAATCGCCTATGTGATATAAAATATCAGCTGAACGAACAAAACGTTTAGTCGCCTATAGGATATAAAATATCGGCTGAACGATCAAAAACGTTTAATCGCCTATGTGATAGATTATCAGCTGAACGATTAATACCCAGGCCCAAATTGATGTACCTCTGAAATACAAATTTGAGGAGTTGGGTAGCAAAGAAAAATAATAACACTCGGTTGATAATTCAAACTTGTTTTGCTTTATTCGTAAACGTAATAAAAATTTATTCACAAAAAAAATATATGTATATATGTATATAAAAAATAGCCGTCGTGTGTCCTGGTGTTAGAGCTGCGGCGAAGATTCCCACGTTGGAATTTTATTTATTATAAGTTGCAAACGTATATAGAACCATATTTACCCATCAGGCATATTATGGCTCTCTACTGTTTGTTGTATGTATTTTTGTTTTATTTTTTAATAGTTTAGATCAAACGTATATAGAACCAAATTTAACCTTTAGGCATATTTTGGCTCTCTACTGTTTGTTTTTTTTTGTTTTAATTTTAATAATTTTTGGAGCAAACGTATCTAGAACCAAATTTAACCTTCAGGCATATTATGGTTCTATACTGTTTGTAATATATATATACTCACCCAAATTATCCTTCCGCTGAACTAACACCTTGAGATCACACTAGCCGTAAGCATACCATGATCTTCCGTTGAAAGTTCCTTCGAAAGTGGTCAAAAGCAGAGAGAGCGAGCCCTTGAAGATGCTCTGTTTATATAGGCTTGAAAAAACGGAAGTAGCCGAACTGCACTGTCGGCATGTAAACATTTTCCAATTATTACTAATTTAGGGGATAAGCGTCCCTTGACCGCATAATTAGATTGTAAAAATTCATTCATGATTTTTCAGATGTAATTTCATATTTATTTGCAATTAACATTCATGTTTTTTGCATTTTAATTTTTCCTCATAAAAATGGCGACGAACAATTTATTTCCTCCATTTTGCGAAACTATTTCCATCCCTTTTACTTCCTGCTCCTTGTACTTCTCTTTCCCTCTTACATAATCTTATGTAAAAACATATTTATTCAAATAACTTTTTATTGATACATAATTTTGCCTTTCTGGCACCACCAATCGAAAGCTCATTAAATTCTACATCAATTTGATGTATCGTAGTGGGTATGTGCATAAAGTTTGACATTTCCGCGCTGTCCCAAGTTGTTCGCGGCGTCGCGGTTTATTTCGCGTTTTTGCACCTGATTCGCCCAGTTCAGGTACGTGTGTGTGTTCAAGTGACGTTTTAGTGACTGTAGTGTTGTTTTTACTGGTGAATATCATGTTGTTTGGTGATTTTCTTAGGCGCAGGATGAAACTTTTACAAAGGTAGGTTATGTTGTTTACATTTTTGCATGCATTAATTTGACTATTATTTGTCAATTGAAATGTGTTTTAAAGCATAATATATGTTAATTGTGATGCCCTTTAATGTTATGTTGCATGAAATGTCGGTGAATCATGTTATTTAGTGGGTTTTATGCATGTTTTAGTTTGACAGGTTGTTGTTGTTGTTTTTTCATGTAAATTCTTATGTTGTTTTTAAAGCTCAATTTGTTGCCTATTTATTGGGATTTGAACATCAAAACAATTTATTATGTATACTTAATTTATTAATTCATGTCTTTTATTTTCAGTTTATATTGTGAGGATGTAAGTAGAATACATGATATGGGAAGATTTTATTCATGTAAACTTTTCCTTTCAGATTTGAAGTCCTAATGGAAAACAGGTAAGTATAGTATCGTTGTTTATATTTGTATAATGTACTAATTCTGTTTTCTTTTTAGGTGCGATGCATCATGGAAGCAGGTAAGTATGATGTATCAATATTTTTATTTGGGCTGAGTTAACGATTGTTTATTTTCAGATTCGTAGCTGCTGTTTTAATTCTAAGTAGAATTTTAAGATTTGTATATGTATAGTTCAAAATTATTTATTTTTAAGTATTTATAATTCATTTAGGGTAATTTATGTACATATAATTCTAGTTTTAAGTATTTATAATTCATGTAAGTTAATTTTAAGTATTTATATGTTTAGTTATTTATAAGTATTTAATTCAATATAATTATGTATATAGTATTTTATTTTATTTTTTGTTTAATATGATCCTTCTTGTTTTGGATGTTTATTTTTAGGTTCACTGTGGCTGAACATACTCCGCCCCGTTGAACGGTCCCGTTCGAAATTGAGTAATTTGCTGATGCCTCTTTTGTGGTAATGGTGAAAGACGATTCGTCCATCAGCTTTCACCTGGAGTCGCGCTTGATGGCGATTGGGTAAATTGATTGTCTTCTCCTTTCTTTTCTTATTGCGCACACCAAGAAAATCAATTTTTCGTATTACGCTACGAGGCAGGAATAAACTTTCTCCTTCGCGCGTGATAAAGCGCTGAAAGCAATTTTGGGCTCGTTCCTCTAGTTCTTTAAGTGTTGTTGTTGGTTTTAGAGCCTCTAAATTGTAGGTGAATCGTCCATTAATGATGGCAGGCTTTTCCAAAACTGGGGCTGATGACGACGATGGCTTGTTGATATCACTAGGCGTGGCTATAATCTTGGGTGATGCTGCTGGTGGTGACGGGCTGGAGAGATCAATAATGATCTCGCAATCCAGGTCCAAGAAAGGGCTGCCGGGTGAATACAGTAAACTGTCTTCTACTGCGGCCAGATCCTCCTCAGTGTAGTCGTTCAAACATTTTTTAGAATCCTTTTCTAATTGAGGTTTCTTCAGAGATTGTTGTTGAAGAACTGCGTATCGCTTTAACGCCTGCGGTCTTGAAATCCCTAATGTTGGAGGTCTGTTATGCACAAATGAAAGTGTGACCTGGTATTTCCCATTTGCATGTCGTATATAAGTGCTATCGAATATCTGCTGACATAATTTGTCTTCTTCGCTTAGTACCGGTGATGCAGGTACCTCCTCCATTTCCCAGAAATGTTTTAGTTGCTGTTCGATTCGTAGTTTGCTCGTAGTGGCTGTACATGCTGTGACCTCGCCTATGCACGGGGTTGTTGTTGGTCCCATTAGGATCCATCCAAATGATGTGTTTATTGCCACTGGAGCATCTTCTGTTCCACGACGTATGCCGTGTTGCACTATCTTTGCATACAATCGTACTCCTAGTAACATGTCAATATTTCCAGTCCGTCCAAAGGTTGGATCTGCTAGTCGTAAATGTCGTATATGTTTCCAATTCGGTTTTTGGATGATCTTTGTAGGCAGGGGATCGGTAATAGTATCAATCACTAAAAAATCGTCCACGATTGGTGTTGTAGCTGCACCACGTGCTCTTAGGGTGAGCCTGACTTGTTTACGTGCTGTACCTGCTGGGCTCACGTTTATGCCTGTAATTTGTATATCTGTATCCGTAGTTTGAGCGTCGAGTTGCTCGCATGCATTACTAGTAATGAAGGATGATTCCGATCCTGGGTCAACGAGACATCGTAAAATTTTCTCCTTTCCTTTGGTAGCACTAACCACTACCAACGCTGTGGCCAGTAAGGCCTTGTGGGCTTTTCTTGCTAAAAAGCCTTGCATTGAGTTTTGTTCATTCGTATCGGGGAATTGTATCCTTGTATTTCTCGGCGAATTGTGTAGTATAATATCTTCGCTTTGTAAAAGGCTTTTCGTCGTTAGAAAACCTTGCACTGTGGGTTGCTGACTAGTAGTGTCTGGGGAATGCGCCCTTGTATTTCTTGGAGAATTGTTTGGCCTAATATCTCCTAGTATAGATTTTTCCTTGTTTTTTGTCAACTCAGGGCTCTCTTGTCCTGTGTTGTTGTGTAATGAAGTATGATGCTTTTGTTTACACTTCCAGCGTCGGTATTTGCTGGTGCAGTCTCTTGTAGAGTGATGGCTTGCCAGGCAATTCAAACAGTTGCCATTAGTTTGCAAAAGCGTACGTCGTGCCTCGGTACTCAAGGCAAGATACTTTTTGCATTTGGCAATGAAGTGCTTAGCTTGACATGCTGGGCAACCTGATGAATTTCTTGCATGGTGTGTATGTGTTGACCTTTGATGCACTACTGGTTTTACTGATACGGGCGATTTGGGTACGACAACATCTGCAATGGACGAGATAATCCGTAATCTTGTATTAAGAAACTTCCGGAAGGTTGCTACACTAGGTAATACTCGACTTGGTCCTAACTCTTCTTCCCAGAGCTTTAAGGTAGCATAAGGTAACTTTTGCACCATGATATATATTAATATGGCGTCCCAAGAAGTTGTATCCACATCTAAGTTCTTAAGCTGCTGCAAGCATTCCGAGGTGGTATCGATGAGTACCTTAAGTCCTTGTGGACTTTCCGTCGCCAATTTGGGCATGTTCATGAACCTTTTCAGCTGATGGTTAACAAGAATCCTTTTATTCTCATACCGCTCTCGTAATTTGGCCCAGGCAGGCTCATAATCGTTATTGGTAATTGGCACGTGTCGTATGAGAGCCTCAGCATCACCAATCAGGCATTCCTTCAGGTAATACAATTTCTGCACTGGTTGCAATTTATCATTATTGTGCACTAGGGACGTGAATATATCGTGGAAAGATCGCCACAAGTCATAATTTCCATCGTATTTGGGTAAGCTTATGCGAGGTAATTGTATATCTTGATGAGGTGTTGTTGCTGATGTATCAAACGAAGGTGATGAGGGACCCGGAGTTTGTCCGTGTAATCCATCAACTAATTCTCCCAAATATTCGTAATACGTAACTTCTACTTCACTGTATCTGTCAGATGCCAAATAATCGGCTAACTCTTCTGGGGGATTTTGTATTATTTCTTCGTTGATTGCAACGTCATTTTGTTGAAACTCGGCCCATATATTCTTTAACCCTGTAATCCTAGACTCGTAAAAGCCTGCTGTTCGTTTAAGTATAGCTGTTTTTTTGCAATTTGAAATAAATTTATGCATCTGGAGTGTCAACGATTGTTGTTTGTTGCATAGTTGCTGAAGTGACGCCATTTTACCGCAACGCAAGAATTATCGCACAAACGGACGTAAATAACGAAACAAAAGAAAAAACAAAACAAGCTTGAATATGCCGAATGTATATCTCGGTGGAACCTCCAAAAAATGTTTAATCGCCTATGTGATATAAAATATCAGCTGAACGAACAAAACGTTTAGTCGCCTATAGGATATAAAATATCGGCTGAACGATCAAAAACGTTTAATCGCCTATGTGATAGATTATCAGCTGAACGATTAATACCCAGGCCCAAATTGATGTACCTCTGAAATACAAATTTGAGGAGTTGGGTAGCAAAGAAAAATAATAACACTCGGTTGATAATTCAAACTTGTTTTGCTTTATTCGTAAACGTAATAAAAATTTATTCACAAAAAAAATATATGTATATATGTATATAAAAAATAGCCGTCGTGTGTCCTGGTGTTAGAGATGCGGCGAAGATTCCCACGTTGGAATTTTATTTATTATAAGTTGCAAACGTATATAGAACCATATTTACCCATCAGGCATATTATGGCTCTCTACTGTTTGTTGTATGTATTTTTGTTTTATTTTTTAATAGTTTAGATCAAACGTATATAGAACCAAATTTAACCTTTAGGCATATTTTGGCTCTCTACTGTTTGTTTTTTTTTGTTTTAATTTTAATAATTTTTGGAGCAAACGTATCTAGAACCAAATTTAACCTTCAGGCATATTATGGTTCTATACTGTTTGTAATATATATATACTCACCCAAATTATCCTTCCGCTGAACTAACACCTTGAGATCACACTAGCCGTAAGCATACCATGATCTTCCGTTGAAAGTTCCTTCGAAAGTGGTCAAAAGCAGAGAGAGCGAGCCCTTGAAGATGCTCTGTTTATATAGGCTTGAAAAAACGGAAGTAGCCGAACTGCACTGTCGGCATGTAAACATTTTCCAATTATTACTAATTTAGGGGATAAGCGTCCCTTGACCGCATAATTAGATTGTAAAAATTCATTCATGATTTTTCAGATGTAATTTCATATTTATTTGCAATTAACATTCATGTTTTTTGCATTTTAATTTTTCCTCATAAAAATGGCGACGAACAATTTATTTCCTCCATTTTGCGAAACTATTTCCATCCCTTTTACTTCCTGCTCCTTGTACTTCTCTTTCCCTCTTACATAATCTTATGTAAAAACATATTTATTCAAATAACTTTTTATTGATACATAATTTTGCCTTTCTGGCACCACCAATCGAAAGCTCATTAAATTCTACATCAATTTGATGTATCGTAGTGGGTATGTGCATAAAGTTTGACATTTCCGCGCTGTCCCAAGTTGTTCGCGGCGTCGCGGTTTATTTCGCGTTTTTGCACCTGATTCGCCCAGTTCAGGTACGTGTGTGTGTTCAAGTGACGTTTTAGTGACTGTAGTGTTGTTTTTACTGGTGAATATCATGTTGTTTGGTGATTTTCTTAGGCGCAGGATGAAACTTTTACAAAGGTAGGTTATGTTGTTTACATTTTTGCATGCATTAATTTGACTATTATTTGTCAATTGAAATGTGTTTTAAAGCATAATATATGTTAATTGTGATGCCCTTTAATGTTATGTTGCATGACATGTCGGTGAATCATGTTATTTAGTGGGTTTTATGCATGTTTTAGTTTGACAGGTTGTTGTTGTTGTTTTTTCATGTAAATTCTTATGTTGTTTTTAAAGCTCAATTTGTTGCCTATTTATTGGGATTTGAACATCAAAACAATTTATTATGTATACTTAATTTATTAATTCATGTCTTTTATTTTCAGTTTATATTGTGAGGATGTAAGTAGAATACATGATATGGGAAGATTTTATTCATGTAAACTTTTCCTTTCAGATTTGAAGTCCTAATGGAAAACAGGTAAGTATAGTATCGTTGTTTATATTTGTATAATGTACTAATTCTGTTTTCTTTTTAGGTGCGATGCATCATGGAAGCAGGTAAGTATGATGTATCAATATTTTTATTTGGGCTGAGTTAACGATTGTTTATTTTCAGATTCGTAGCTGCTGTTTTAATTCTAAGTAGAATTTTAAGATTTGTATATGTATAGTTCAAAATTATTTATTTTTAAGTATTTATAATTCATTTAGGGTAATTTATGTACATATAATTCTAGTTTTAAGTATTTATAATTCATGTAAGTTAATTTTAAGTATTTATATGTTTAGTTATTTATAAGTATTTAATTCAATATAATTATGTATATAGTATTTTATTTTATTTTTTGTTTAATATGATCCTTCTTGTTTTGGATGTTTATTTTTAGGTTCACTGTGGCTGAACATAGTTGAAAATAACTTATTTTGGTTGATTAAACCGAATTCGAAGCATAAAGTTGAAAAAAACATTTTTTACAAACCTTTATATTTTTAGTCGATGTAGGGATAGTTTCAGCCCTTTACTATTATCCCTTATCATGAAATTTGCTTTGTTATAAATCAATCACTTTTGAATATAAATGTTGCAAAAAATGTATTTTATTAGATTGTTTTTGATTATAATTAAAATTATCGCGAAAACACTTAAAAAGGGGAATTTTTAAGCATATTTAAAGGTGACATCCATATTTTAAGACTGTGGGACCCTGATTTTCGTAATCAGCGACCCAAAAAACATATCAGGAACGATTTTCAACACAGTGTAATGTTTTGACATAAACGATTCGTCGATTTGTGCAAGTTAAAAAAATTGTAAATTAAAAAGGGGAAAGGTGCAGCACATCTCACCAAAGGGGAAGTGGGTGCCAATTTTAAACAACAGCACCTCACACATTTAATTCACCACTCCCTTTTGGTATTCTAAGCACCCAAACCACCGCCGAAAATTTTTCTTGTATATGCCGCTTCCAACAAGTCAGTCAACTCCAAAGTGTCCGCGGCATAAGCCCGGCCAGTGACCAAACCACAAGAAAAATCTGAAATAATTCACCTCTACAGAATGGTGAATTTGTATTCCTATAATGAGATATAGCAAAGTCTGGGCGACATGCCAGAAAATCTATGCAGTAAGGCAGAGTGTATTTTAACTGTTGCACACACAGCCCCGAGTGTCATCGTCTCTTGTACCCCGTCCGCCCCTTTTCCCATCGTTATACGAAAGTTCTGACGATTTTTCATGTGTGAGAGCGTTACACGAATGAAATTGATTCACTCTCATGTAATTTTTTTAAGCAAACGTCCCTAAAGAACTTTTACTTCAAAAATTGTGTAGTTTCTCTTCATCTAGAAAACTAGATAATTATGTTATCCAATCTAATTGGCTAAAAGTCGCAGTTTTCGATAAGAAATGTTCTCCGAAAAGCTCACTTAAAACCGTAATTATTGCAATGCAATATTATGAACTTACTTACACACCTTGTAGGACTCGGGCCACTTGAAGTCTCTTCCACCAATTTTCTCTAGATTTTACTGGGTCTCTCCAATTTCTTAAACCAAGTTTTCGGATATATTCTAAAACATCGTTCGTACACCTATTTCTAGGCTATGTATATACTTCCAGAACATACTTGACTATGCACAAGTAGGTATGGGGGCGATTGCGCCAGACACGATAATTAGGTTCTAATTATTATGCACATTAGGCTAATTAGTTACTGCTACTTATTATGCAAATTAGCAGTATAATTAATTAGCCTAATTCGCTTAATAATTAGCAACTAATTTTCATACTACCTGGCATGGTATCCGTTACGGGAGCGTCCCGCTCGGACCGCCAGCTAACGGAGCAAGGAAGAAGAAGAAGACTACCTAGCACAATCGACCCCATACCTACTTGCGCCTAAACTTTACTAGAGCCAGGCTTTTGCGCTGTAAGCGAACGTTTTGTTTTTCTCTAATTCGTCTACGACTACGACAGCAGACGTTGTGTGGGATGGCCAGCTTGACCATAATGACCCGTAATGTTTGCATTTGGCTGGGTAAAAACAGGTGGTAGACATAATAAATAATATCGCCCTATTAGGCTGCGAACAATCTAAATCTCCAAGTTCCGAAGAGAAGCTCCCTGTTTGGCTAGGTCTGTACCAATAGACTAGATTGGATTTTAGTGAACAGAGCAGGGTGCCATACTCAGGGCTGGCTTTAGGTATTTTAGTGCCCTGTGAGCGATATTTTTATGTGCCCTTAACTTTATATTATTATTCATATTATTATGTACAAATTATACAATAACCCGAGTAAAAATGCAAGTTGGTCTGTGATTTCTATTTTAGTGAGATATTTTGTTATTTAACCGCTCGAAGAAAAAAACAGACTAAGGTACAAAAACGTACCGAACCGAACATTCGGCCGAATTATTCGGTTCAGTAAACAGGTTCATATATAGAACAGAATCCGTAGAAGAACGACCTTAACCGATCGAGTAACCGAATGAAATTTATTTCTATGATAAAAAATATGCTAACAAATGTGGGTTGCCTAACGAAATATGTACAAGGCTTTATTTAATAAGCTCTTTTCGTCGTTTGCCGCCTTTTTCTCTCTTTTGGGGAGATACTATGCAATTTGGTAAAATTAGGGCCTCACCTTATACACATGAGTGGACTGATTTGAAACATCAGTTTCAAACTGGTTTCAGCATTATCAAGCTCAAACCAGTTTGCAACCAAAATGAAACATTTGTCCACACACAAGCGCAACCGATTTTTGATCAATCGGTATTCTGTGCTCACGAAGATTTTATTGAATAACGCAATAACGCAACTGAAACTGGTGACATTTCCAAGAGTACATGCTTTGCATTCGGTGACAGACAATATAGAAGTCTATGCATTCAAATCCGACTTGACTGAGTATTCCGTGAATGGAATGCATGCAACGCAAATGCCGGTCTACTTTCAACTTTTTCTGTATCTATAGCCGCTTGCGTCATAGCACACACAATCATACGCTCCTTACTTAGATTTTTGGGTTATATTTAAAAGTCGGGACGGAATGCAACTAAGCAATTAGATGTTAGTGGAAACTCGCCGCATATCATGGAGCCGCTGAATGCAACGCAGGTACGCTTGTCTGTCACCAGCTTGATATTGTTTCCCCGACCGGCAAGAACAGTCGCACACAAGCAGTTGCAAACTAGATTCAAACCGGTCTCGTTTCTGCCGACTTGTGTGTAGATTCCCAATTTTTTAAATTTTTGATTTTGTGAATAAATATGGTTACACAGAGAAATGTTTGTTTCATTTACAAAAACTACCTATGTACGGTTCCACAATAAAGTCTCTTTAAGATATGTAACTCTTAAAATAACACTATTTAAATATTCGGTAATTATGCGGCAAACTAACCGAATATTCGGCCGAATACGAACATTAAAAAATACGCTGAATATACCGAATACGAATATACCGAATTTGTCAGCTTAAGTCTATGGTTATTGTGATGTCAAGAGGTGTGTAACTTTTTTTGTTTAAAGGGTTATTTTTTTCTTGTTGAGTGAGAAGCATATACAACAACGGGCTCGTTCTTTGCATATTCTGTCCGATGCGGGTACTCTTCAAGCATTTTTACTCTTTACTTGATTCTAGCGGACAGGAACTGTCCCTTAACGGATATGTTTAGGACGTCCAAAGAAAGAGAGGGTCTGTCCGTGTAGGGCGGTAAGCTCCAAAAATCGCGCGGGTCGTCTAGGTTTCTCAAAGCGAAGAGGATATATTTTTCTCGATAAATCCAAGAAGATTTTGCCTCTAGAAGCAACATTATCGTAGTGCAAGTTGAAATCTAATCTATTGTCTAGAACAATGCCTAGTTCCACAACCTGATCATCACGGTCTTATCTGAAATCTTGTTGCTGTTCATTAAGACATGGGTTAATTACAGGAGCAATTTATCGCAAACAAGTTTCTCGAGTAATTGTTGATAAGATGGCAATGTAGTTGCCTGTAGTTTTTCACCGAGTGCTTATTAGATGTTTTGCGGATTGGAGTAATACAGGATTTTTATCATATCTTAGGGAACTTTCCTGCCGATAACGGTTTAGATAAGATGGAGGGGAACCAAAATGTGATTTGAACAGTTCCGCAAAAAGGAATGAGGCAGGTTGTTAGGACCATGCCCTATATTGATATCAAGATTGTTTATACCGGTCATTATACCACCAACAAATAGAGGTACACCAGTTATAAAAGCCTTAGTGTCAGTGTGCGTACTTGTTGGGTCAGTGTGCTTTGCATTAGAAATCAAAATCTTCAATGAATTTGTCGGCAAAAATGTCTCAAATTTCTTAAGAACATGAATATTGCTTTCTGCCGTTTGTCATAGTCGAAGAAGAAAAGAGAGAACAAATAGTGCCATATACCTACGGTGACCATATTTTCGGCGATAAAAATCGGGAGAAGGCAATTTTAGTGGGAGTCTCAGTCCGATCTTACGTAGGAAATTTTTTAAAGTTATGGCCATTTTTATTTTATCCGAAATCAATTTGCGAGGTTTTTCATCTATTTGAACGTGATTGGAAACGTACACTAAAAAAATAAAATACCAGAATTTCAGTTGTTTATTTTTATAAGATCACTGTTTCAAAAAGAAATTATCATCATTGATCAGTCCTTATGAGCTTTTCTCTTTCATGGAACATGATGGTTGATTACTCTTACTCCGGTCATACTTCTCCGTTGACGCCAACGCACAGTCATGCCAAATCTCGATTTCGTGGCCAAAAATCCAAAAATCGAAGTTTCAATTTAGGACATTTTATGTATCGGAATAGTTAGGTCGGTACTTTAAGTGTTTGGAATAAGCGATACGAGCGCCGAGTCACCAACATTGCTCGCGTAAGGTGGAGTGCAACATAACCTTCAAGCGAATCGTTTACGAAGCTCACATCCAACACGTCGTTCAAAAAAATTGAGTCGTCGGTAGTTTTTTCCTCTCTAAAGATATTTTGGTGACTCCAAATGGACAAAAAAGGTGAAAGTAAGTAGATTCAGACCATTTAATAACATATGATAACGTTTGATTGCTTTTAAGTTATCGCATAATTTACAATGTTGTTTTTAACTCTTTTTACTTCAAAAAATCATTCTTCAAATATGTAGAAGTAAAATCCTCCACGATCCTTCGATCTGAATTACGTTTTATGGTGTTCTTCAGTCATTTTTAAACAATTTAAATAAAACTAAATTTGCCCCGGGTTGCACCATTTTTTTAATCACATTTTTTACGCACCTGCGCACTAGATTTTCAGGCAAAATCAAGTTTTATTTTTTTTGTTCGCTCGGTTACCCCTAATATTAATGTATTTGACAGGAATAACTCGAGTATTACAGAAAAGAAATAACTAACAGTATTACAATATAGATGCAATGTTTAAAAACCAATTGTGAAGGAAAATTTGCAATTCGGTTTATTCTCCTTACATCCTTGGATTCGTTTTTCAAGAAATGAAAAATACACGGCGACGACAAAAAAAGATTGAGAATCGAAAAACAAAAAATCGGAAAGGTTTTCGTCAACAATTATGGCTGTTGGTAGATATGTCGAAACAAGGCTTCGGAAGGACGAACGATGGGAACACTGCCGACGTTTCTTTGAAAATGCCAATATTTCTGCCACAATAACGGGAATAAACGAGAATTTGCTGAAACGGTTTCATACAATTTTACAAGTCATTTCTTCGGGTTTTGAAATCGATATACCTAGTATCAGGAATACTGTTTAGAAGCTGTTCGTCTGTTTGTCGAATTATACCCGTGGTTTTACATGCCCACAACAGTTCACAAATTGTTGATTCACAGTGCACAAATTATTAACTCATCGTTTTTGTCAATGGGACAAATGTCCGTGGAAGCCCAAGAGTCTTGCAACAAATTAATAAAAAGAATATCGGCAAGACTTTGCGTGCAAAACAAGTCGCATCGAAAATATTGAAGACGTTTTTTGGCCACTTTTAGTATCGTCAGATCCTCTAATACCTAGCGTACGTAAATTGCCGATAAGGAAATTCAAATCATTAAAACCTCAAGCAATTGAATTACTGAAACCGCCCAGCTTTAATTCGCAAATCGAAATGCCGATAAATGTAAACAGTGAGAAAGAAACCGAACACTCTTATGATGAGTATTAAGTTGTTTTTTGCAAGACGCATATTTGTTCTGCATTTTTAGTACTTACATTTAATAAAAACTGATAATGAAATCTACTTTCTTTAGATTTTTATTATTCTGCAGTATGTCCATCTTTATTTCCGAAAAATTATATCCAATTTGAAATTAGCGATCTCGAATGCACACACACATCAATATTTGTCCAAATTTAATGAGTTTTGCACATGTGGTCCGCCATTTTGTTTTTGAAAAAAAATAGTATCAATTTGAAATCCCTGATCCCAACAACCTTAATGGACGCATTTTTAAAACCATTTGAACAGGATTTCTAATTTTGCCCAGGAAATCGAGATTTGGCATCACTGTGCAACGCTTTCAGTAGGTTCTTATCTTTTCTTATTTTGTCATACATGGCTGTGCAAGAAAGGTTACAATTCATTTGTATGTTTAACATTTCACACATTCTTTTAACATTGTCGATTTTTCTGAGCCCCAGAAATTATTCATTAATGAAAACGCTCGTTCTACTGAAGCATTATATCCTGGCAGGGAAAGAACAAATTCAACAAAAATCTTGAGGTTAAGTTCATACTTTTATGTCTTTTGACTTTAAATCCTGAAACACAGTTAACCACCTTTGTTCTGTTGGCATTTTTCGCCCATTCTGCTAAGATGTTATCAGAGAGTAGTGTACACTTAACTCATTGACCAAATCATCAACTGAAATTGACGGCATACTCTTTTGGAATACATCCCAACTTTCCTCTAATTCTTCCCATTTTAGTGGTTTCTTTAAGGGGGTCCGCTCATGGTTTACATCGAAATTTTTTTCAGTATAGTTCCGATCCTTGACGAAAACAGTAATGTACCGACCGAGGGCTTACTATACGGGCCGGGTATAGCTGATTAACATCTGATCCTCGTAAGTCTATTTTTTCATTACATAAAACTTTAAACCCCATTTTCTCATTACTATATTTCAAAAAACGGTGGGCAGGATTAAAAAAAAACTATTGAACATATTTGCAAAACTTTGATGTTATTTTGTAGATAATTAAAAAGCCTACAAAGTAGACCTATAACATTCCCGAAAATATTGTGTAAAATATATTCTAAGCGTAGTAATAGCTAGAAAAAACAAGTCAAAAATTGAACTTTTTTTTTTAACAATAATTTTAACATTAAATTTTTTACTTTTAAATGGTATTAGAGGTCTACTTTGTGCAGTAAGGTCTTCTGATTAAGAATGTGTTTTCGGTTTTTGATTCAGATGAAAACTTCGAGCTGCATCATGCCCACCGTTTCAATTTTTTACGGCGAGGCGTTGAGAGAAATCCTTTATAAGTCCACTATTTTGAGATTTTGTTACCCACAAAATTTTTTATTATTTTATAAATCTTTAATAAATAACATGATGAAAAAGTTTTACTTGTTTCTTTTCTTATTTCTAAGAAAAATTGTCCTGAAAATCGCCTTTTTTTCGAGCGATCCATGAGCGGACCCCCTTAAATCTATCCATGAAAGCAGACTCAAGCTGCCTACATTTGATATCCAGAGTTCTAAATAAGTTATACAATTATCATAAAAAGAACAAACTGTATCACTCAGGTCTTGTAAGTTACAAGCATGTCCTGCAGCAGAGTTGTTTTTTTGGATCTCTTTTACCTTTATAGGTAGAAAAGTTGATGCTTTTCTGTCAACTAAGTTTTTGTGTAAAATCAAGTATTCATTGGCTGCATATGTATGTTGCTGATACTTTATCGCCTTCCATCTTTTTTACAGACTCATTAAACATTGATGACATATTGTGTAGGAACCAAAGTACCCATTTGGATCCTCAAAGAATGACCTTAACACAACAGGACGATCTGATTGAGAAGCAAAATAGTTTTTAAGGAGCTCAAACATTTGTAGAACCCTCTCCAAAGCTGGATAAAGTCTCAGCCACCGAGTGTTTGAATAAGACAAGAGATTCTTGTACTTCATGTCAATGAACTCACAAAACTCTTTCAGTTCTGCCACTCGTACTGTGTAGATATGAAATAATTAAAACGTGAGCCATGCAGCCAATGCCGACTAAGGTGTTGTCAGTACTTGCTGATAATTTACAAAAAGGTTATTTTTACCTTTTCTTTTTGCACCCCCGAAATTAGTATTTGTGTTGTCTGCTGACATTCCAACCAGTTTGTTAACCAGATCATTGCGGGTTAAAACCGAAAGTACATAGTCATTCAGTTGGTCACTTGTTTCACCTGGTAATGTTTCAAGTTCTAAAACTTTGACATTTACACCACTATGCTCATGAAAGTACCTTACAACGATTGGTACAAGTTTTTGAGCCCCATGATTTGAACTGTCTACCATCAGCGTAAAACTGGACGTTTCACTTAGCTCCTGCATCAGATGGTTTTGAGAGTCTGGCGCTAACACATTTTTTTTCCATGGCTTCACTTTTTGTTCTTGCTGAAGAAAACTTTTTATCGAATAAAGTTGAAATCAGCTTAGATGTACAGTCTAACGATCTATAACTGTGATTATGTTTTACAGTGTGATATGCTAAAGCGGCCTCTTTTGCTAAAATTTCATATTTTTCTGAACCATTTTTTGTAACAAACTTACTCATTGAAGATGACATTGCTACTGCATTAATCCCAACCAAATGTTTATTAGTTTTTAAATGGAGCTTAATGTCTTGAACACTGAGAGCAAAATGCAACATGTTGATTATTTTCACGTTTCTTTAAAAAAGGATAATCCCTTGTCAATTCATTATCAAAAGAACCCTTGCGTTTCTTCCCCTTTTCTTTATCGCCACTCATTACTGTAATTATAAAAAAAACAACAACGTTGATAGGAATGCAAAATACACCAAAATAAACCACAACCACGCACGATTTGACAATAACAGTAGTGGAGCAGAAGCTTGTGTTGACTTGCAGGCGGGTGGAAGGGAGAGGATAGCGACAGCGTCCAGTCATCCCGCCACCGTGTTGCCAACCTAGGCGTACATATATAGTCTAATAATCTAACTTTTACCTAAATAAAGCGTAAGCTAAGCTTATACTTTTGAAAAACAAAGATTTTGAAGAAAACAAACCATAATTTTTTGGATTATTTATTAATAAACTTGAACTGAAAATTCGGGACAGGTAGTTTTACTTTCGGGACACCGGGACATTAACCTTAAAATCGGGACTATCCCGATTTTTTCGGGACGTATGGTTACCGTACATATATGTACATACCTCTCTCAGTTGAACTCACAAGCAGGATTGGTGGTCGCCCGGGTTCGCCCACCGCTAAAGCTGGTACTGGCCATCCATCGAGGCAAATTACACGGCATAACATTTCTTCCATCAACACTTCCAATAATTCCAATAAACCGGTTTTATAGGCAAGGGGTCGCGGGGAAGTTTGTTACTTGTGCATCCCAAAAAATTCTCGACTGCACAGAGCAACACACTAACACAATCATAATTTCATTCTCGGGGCCTACGAAAATGACTTGCTTAACTGACAGTTTGTACACAGCTACATAGACAATAGAATTGTTACAAGAAAAAATGCAGAACAGTCAGTTTATCGTGTAATTCGTATAACACGCACAAACCGGTTTGTTACAGCAGAAAGTGTTATGCCGTGTAACTCGCCTCATCCATCAGCGTTGGATTTTCCTTTCTATTATCACATCCACCTTGTAAATGAAAAAGAGGGGCGGTAAATGAAGTGTCGGTTAAATTGTTTTATTTGACTTCATGCTCTTTTGATTAAGCCGGCTATACACGATGCTATGAACACCAGAGTCGTCCTAAGATATTCGACGCCGGTGGGATACTAAAAATAATGCACTCATCTTCATAAGAACATCACGGGATGTATAGCGGGAACGACGACCATCAAGTGAGAGGCCAAAAGTAGTAAATGAGTTTTCCATACCAAATGAAAGGAAACCTTTACAAATGCAGTCGCAGCAGAGCCGTTCAGGGTATTGCTAAAAAAAATGTCATATTTAAAATAGAAACCGAACAGCAAAGTGCATTAAAAGAAATATCGGCGAAAGCACCAGTGTGGAAGTTATTTGAACAGAGTCGCTTGCGGAGATTCATGCCGATGCTAGTAAGAACGCATTGATAGCAGCTAGCTGGGCCATGTTTCTAAAAGACTTAAATTATCAGATTGAGCATAGTTTAGGTACTAAAATTAGGTACGTAGATGCGTTGACGAGAATTGCATGCACAATTGTCGATGCGCTGACTTACCGAACTAAGCAAGCGCAGGCTGAAGACCAATATTTAAGAGCTATAAGAAGGATATTCTGCACATGGACCTCCGCACATGAAGACCTTAAACAACACTGCGGAAAAGTTAATTGTCATTCCCACATCAATGGAGGAGGAGATCATTAAATATGTTCATAGGTAAGGACTTTTTCAGCTACTATGACCGAAGCCTTAATAAGGAAAACATACTTAATTCCTGAAGAGAAGACTCTATAGAGCTATAGACCAAATCGAGCCTTGGCTTCCTTTAGGGAATTTCATGTCTACAGTTTCGGATGTTAAGCATTAACTCTGCGACAGCAGTTGGGGGAGACCCAATCTCTGCTGGATGGATCGCGTAGACTAGGACGCCCAGAGCTTAGGGATGCCAAAGTGCATAATATCGGCTCGGAATCAGGACCGGTAGAGAGAGCAGTCCCGAGAGGCGAGGGCCAGATTCCGGTTATATAGCAGTAAAAGAAGAAGTAAAGACTAATGGGCCGTCCACACTACGCAAACTTGGATCCCACGCGCTTTTCGCCGTACGGCCTCAGACAAAAGCGCGCATGAACTTTTAATTTTCTGAATCGTGAGTAAATTGAGAAAACAAATTATTTTCATTTGAAAAGCTCGTATCGTGTGGACGTAAAATGTACCTTTTTAAGCACCGCCTTTTGTCCGTGCAGTGTGGTCGTACTGCCTTTGCTATTAAAATTATCACAAAAAAGCCATTAAACTCTGTATGAAAAAAAGAGGCAAAAGCGCGTATGACCTAAGTCCGCGTAGTGTGGATGCACCATAAGATTAATAAAGAGGAGTATTCTGCTTATTCATTCTGCTTATCATGAAAATGGGTCATAGGGTTTTAAAAATACAGGGTTATATGTAAACCTCTACCAGAAAACTTTCAAAACGGCCTGGCGGCTTCCCTAACTCCCACCCCAACTTACATACTATTTATACCATTTTTTGTTCGTCTATCCAAAATCTATCCACAACCGTCTGCTTTATACACCCACAAGCCAGAAAACGAAACAAAGGAAGAAGAAATAGGGTGAGGATAAGCTGAGGAATGATGAAACATTCACATCGCAGAAACCAACTGGTACTCCTCTTGGGGATTATTATGATGATGACGATGAAGAGTTTGCCGTACCTACAAAATACCCAAAATTAGAACCCGAGACCAGACACTATACAAATATAAACAACTACTTGATAATTTTAGCATGAAAATTGATAAAATGTGAGGTGTGTTGAATATATTGGTAATTTGAAATTAAAATTTGGTAAAGAACACTTTCTTAATGGCGATGACGTCACTGCGCTCATGGCGGTATAGCTACATATACTACTAACGGATTGTTAATGTCTCAGGATAAACTGTGGAAAAGTATGGTAGGGCAACAAAGTGTTTGCCAAGAGGTTTGAATAAATGTGAGGTTTTTGTTGTCTGTCAAGTGAATTTGTTGGATCCCAGCTCTTTGAGAAATCTATATACCTCGCGAAACTTGAAAAAGACCATATTCATTGAGTGTGATAGCGATCTTGTGAGGGGAGCGGTGACATAGAAGAAAGAGGTATTCGAAGCCTTCTTTCAATTTTCTTACTCTTGTATATCAACCAAAGTCCAGTGGATGTAGTAAAATTCTTCGGATGGATCACAAGTTTTTGGTGGCAGCGGTTGGATTGAAGATTTTACTTCCAAACCAGCTTTCACTTGATTTTATTGGTGGTGGATTTCTGGGAATTTCTTAGTTTGTTGTACTCTCGACGAAGCGATTCAATTGAGATGCTCTTATGCAATCTGAAAGTAGTTTCTTTGGCCTAGGCATAATAGATTTGTAACATAGATGTTGAATGTACTTACCGTTATAATACAAATGTACTATGAAAGAATGATAATAATTTGCATCGCTTTAATTTTCAGTGGAACTGTAGAAATGTTTTGCATCTTGATGCATAAATCCTTGTCTATAATGGGCGTTAAAGTGTATATTCTTTCTAAAATAAATTGTGTCGGGAGAGGCTCCTATTTTTGATAGATATGGAGTGGAGTGGAGATATCAATTTAATCTGATGTGACTAGTCTTATGGCCCGTCCACACGACAAAAAACTTTTGCGCAATTCTTCCTTTTTTATGAAAGGAAAAACAATTTTACTACTGATTTTTGTTACGTCATTTTGCTTGCGCCCAGAAAAACTACATAACATTCATATGGGAACAACATTTGGGAAAAAATGGTAAACGCCGGCGGAACTAAAAGCGAAAAGTAGCTAATCACCCCCTGCCCTATTCATTAAATTTCTATTAGGATTATGCTAATATACCAGTCCCTATCAGATTTTCAAAAGTTGATGTCAGCATTTGTTTTCTTGAAATGTAACAAGGACGAAAATATTGATTGTGAGCGTCCTTAATCCCTTGGCTTGTGTTCCACAAAAACAGAGACGGACTTCTACGAAAATATACTGTAGTCAAATTCATGAATACACCTTTATGGGGCAAACACTCAAAATAATTCCTGTCATGCAGCTGAGACGTAAATAACTAAACCCGGAAACTAAGTCATGGCATATAGTACAGGCAGAACATCCTGGCTGGTTTTTTATTCATTACATCGTAGTACGCTTGAAGCACGTAATTTTCCTCTATTCATACAGTCATCATCCATAATAGATATTTTTTTTTGGTAAGCAACAGATTAATCCAAAAGACAAATTTTCCAGGAAAGTAATTCCCCATTCAAGAATTAAAGTTTCCACAATTTTTCCTGTTCTCCCATTTAGCACTGTGTAACGAATCCGTTGGCTTTTACAAGCGTTGCATAAGTATATAAAATGTGGAAGGCAGATTGCCGTAAACATGTATGAGTTTTACTGGTGCACTACTTTGCTCATATATCATTGAATTGTTTCAAAAAAAATTCAACTTGGCAGCGAAATGACTACTCCTGTGGTGCTCTTTAGAAGCCGTGCTGCAGTTACCCAGTCCTTGCCGGCTGCTATGCGATATGAGCTCTATTGCGCTTATCCTACAGGATTCCCACGACCTGCTTTCATTGTAGATATAAAAAATGCTTGCACGTATGTAATTACCGCTCTCGTACTTGTTATCCTTGTTTACAATGCAAAAAAATATTTCGGGTTAAGTGATTAAAGCGGAAGCCATGCCGCTATATCGTAAGGAAGGAAAAATTATTCAATGTGATGAGCACTTAACCCCTTCTAAAAAGAAAAGTGTCAGAAAAGTGACGTCTTCTTATCTTTATTTAAAAACTTCTCGAGCTCTTCATTTCATGCAAATAGGAAATAATGAGAAAAACACTTTGTGCTAAAGGTCAATACAGCGAAAGAGTTAAAAAGTTAAAAAAAAAAATAATAATAAAAATTTCTAACTGGAAAATTACCCAAGCAACGAAAAAGGATTTTTTTTCAGTTTTTCTGGAGCAAGGAAAATTCATTAATGAGAAGGACTAAAAACTCAGTAAATAACTCCTGTCGAAACTCGCGCTTTTATTAAGGTAATTCCGTGTTTATTCAAGTCGAAGGAAACACTGCAGATTGACGGTTAGTACGCCCTGCAGGTTCTAGTGTTTATTTGTTGCGCTTGAAAGCAGCAAAAACATTTTTTTCCCTTAGTCCTTTTCATGATGTTTTCTTTCTACACGTAGTTTTTTTTATTTAGGACTCGTCAAGAATGTAAACAAAACGGACGAAATT
This sequence comes from Thereva unica, assembly GCA_949987705.1. NCBI lineage: Eukaryota > Metazoa > Arthropoda > Insecta > Diptera > Therevidae > Thereva > Thereva unica. The sequence continues at coordinate 120,943,960 of OX465283.1, read as the reverse complement.
ATTTTAGTAATTATTTCGTCCTTGTCGAGCAAGGTTAGAGGGTGGCACATGTTATTATAGTAGTATATGGTGGTGCTAGATTTGCTGCTTGAGTTCTGTTTAAATTTAGTTTTAATTTTTAGTGTTATTTTTGCTGCAATGGCTTTAGATTTATTAAAGGAGGAGTTTTATTCGCAAAATAATTTCTAATATTATAGAAAAAGGTGGATATTTATAACCACAGGAATTTGATCGTCGATCTTTTGTCACATGTTTTTTTACGGGGAAATAGCAATCACTTGCCTAAAGACCGAAGCCCAATGAGAGCACCGCACCGAGTGCTGGCCCTCAAAAAGGTGCTTGTCAAATCAAAACCTCAGTATACATATATATGGAACAATGTCTAATGAGAGCATCGCATTGATTGTCGAACCAGAGTGATCTGCTGAAAAATTTGAGGCCGTTGCTCATATCACGAAGACTTTCCCTTTATGTTTTTTGGGACGCTGATTGCTTTTCGTAGAATCGAATTTAAATTTTTTTTGACTGAAAATTTTAATGAATACTCTGGGGCAAAAATAAGTTAAGGGTTAGTTTAACCCCCTTAAAAGGGAGTTAGAATAAGTCTCCCAATTTTTTAATAATTCTTCAAAAATAAAATTTAAATTAAAAAAAAAATTCACTTTTTTTTCGACTTTAATCTAGGTGTAGTTTTACCCCTTTAAGGGGTGAAAATAATTTATTTTTGACTGATAACATACCTATTCCAATATATTTCGAATTGCAGAAAAAAATACTTGCTTACAACTTTATTTCGCGCTTTATTCGGTGCTGTTATCGGACGTGAATCGGCACCGGCTGCCGGCACCCACGGTAGTTCACAGCATCGCATATATATGCCGTGCGATGCTCGGTGCTAGGTTCTCATTGGACCTCAGCCTTAGGGCTTCCATGCTTACAGCAGGAGACATCGCTGGAGTACGCACCGAGATGGTAGTGTCAGATTGCTTCTCACCAGCCTTTTTTTGTGATGTTGAAGTCCAAACCAGCACGAGCCGTAAGTTTATTACTTTAGACTGGCGTCATCAGTTTATATTACTGCACAGGCCGATATCCCTCAAAGGTCCTCATCAGAGCCAGAAACAGTCTCGGCATTGGTACGTTGTTCAATGAAACCGTGCTCGAACAGTCAAGTCTAAGCGATAAGCCCCTAGGCATATAGCTAAACCTTTTCAAACCTACAAATATGAGGTATAGAGGTATAGTATAATAGGCCAAGTGAGTAGCCTCGGCACTTTTGAACGCAACACCTCACCGAAAGAAGAAGACGAAGAATTTTAAGAAATCCAGATTGGTAACATTCGTCAGATTCAGAGAATGCCCTCTTTGGGTCATCCTATATTGGGTCATTCCATAACTACTCCTGTTTTTCCAAATGTATGAACTGAAGGTCAACGGGGGGAGGCTGCATTATCTGACTTATTATAAAAACAAGTTATTATTTTAGTGTAAAGTTTGAAGTTTGTAGTGCAGTTCTATAACGGTAATTTTTTTTACAAAGTAATGGAGCCGTAATGCAACCGTAAGTGCAAGAAATGTTAATGCTATGTGAGTTTAGGAATTCCGAACCAAAAACTAACGCTTTCAAGATGAGGCTCCACCTAGAAGAAGTGTGGAGCTTTGCGAGGTGCCTGCGAATCCTTGTGGTGCTGTGATGCGATATGAGCTTGTAAACCCTAACACTAACCAAAGAGGTATCCTACGAGTAACTTAAGTGGTTCTTCCATTCAGAGAACCTTCGGCCACATACAGCAAGAATGACTTTACAGAAGCTGAAGGAGTTGCAATGGGAAACAATACCACCATATTAACCGGAAATTGCACCATCCGGATTATCCCTTCATCGGAGTCGTCACCGATAAGTTTGAGGGACCTCTTTTGTACTTTATCTAACTACGCCAAGGTGGTTTTCGGAGAGCCACCCCAAATGAGACAATTGTACTCGAGAAGAGGCCGAATGTACTGCACAGGCCTATGGCTGGAGGAGGTACTTGCACCTCATAACGAGCCCCAAGAACTGTTATTCTTGTTTGGCGATTTGGAATATGTGGTCACTCCATCGCAAGTCTATGGCTAATGTCACGCCTAAGATGTTAAGGGATGTGTCGGCCATTAGTTCGACACGATCCACTAACACAGATGGATGAGGTGCTGCACTTGTTATTGGAGAGAAGACAGTACTTAGTTTTGGAGGGGTAGAGTTTGACACGGGTGTTGCTGCCCCAAAATAGAATGAGTTGAATGTCTTTGTTTATTGAATTGGACATTAGTGCACGATCGTCAAGACAGGAACTGGCACGTGATTGTCTTTCATTATCGAAACCGTAAGAGTAACACAGGGTACTGTCATTAGTGAAGCTGCGAAGTGGGATAGAGGAGATTGAAAGTAGGTCATTTATAAAGATAAGGAATAAAGCAGGTGATAAAATTGATCCCTGAACATTTGCAAGTTTCCAAGAGTCCTGAAGAATATGCTGTCCATTGAATTCTAATTTGAAGCCTCCTTAAATAATCTATCTTCGGTTCTCCCTAAGAGAGCGCAGGGTGGACACGTACGAAACACGGATGGATTCAAATTAAAGAGAGATAAGGGTGTTGGAATTTGGGGCAAAAGCTCTAGGTTTAGCTGAGTGCTGAATCGGAGCAACTTAGCTACTGTTTTTTAAGCAGAGATGCTTTACTTTGATACTTTACTGCTTTGCACCAGTGAAAACCTTAGAAGGGACATCTTTGTCCTATACTAGCAAAAACTTTTTTTTTTTTTTTTTTTTTTATGTGACAGTGCTAAGCTCAGGAGTCACCCTTTGTACTACTAGTCCGTCATGTCATTTGTCAAGTCATGGTGCAATGTCTAGCAGTAAGCTTAGTACGGGGGAGGGGTTGGGGGTATAGGTTAAGGGTTAAAAGGTACGGGGGGGTATTGAAGAAGGTGGTGATGAACCCTGCGTTTGAACTCTTGGATGTTGTAGGAGCTCGGAAATACTGACTGCGAGAGATTATTCCACAGTCGAGTTGTTCTATTTACAAACGAATTCATATCTTGTTGGGTGCGTGAAAGGGGTAGTTGCAGGTGAAGGGAATGAGACGAGTGGGCTAATCTGGTGTTGCGGGTATAAGATTGCCGTGGAGGCAGGAGAGCGTTTAACTCGGAGGAACAGTCACTATGATAGTAGCGATAAAATTTTGTCAGTGCTGCTACATTCCTACGGTGGCTGAGGGGGTCGATGGTGGAGCAAGCGGTGTCGTCACCAATTAATTTAAGGGCCTTTTTTTGGACCTTATCTAACCATGCTAAGGTGGTTATTGGAGCGCCGCCCCAAACGAGGGAGTTGTATTCGAGAAGAGGCCGAATGTAGGATTTATAAATAACAGCACGGGCCGATGGTTGGAGGAGGAACTTGCACCTCTTGAGAAATCCCAAGCACTGGGATGCTTGTTTGGCGATTTGAAATATGTGATCATTCCAACGCAAGTCTTTGGCTAATGTAACGCCTAAGATGTGTAGGGATGGGTCGGCCTTTAGTTCAATGTCATCCACTGTCAAGGATGGTGAGGTGTTGAACTTCTTTTTTGAGATAAGACAGTACTTGGTTTTGGTGGGGTTGAATTTGACACGATTCTTTTCTCCCCAATTTAGAATTAGTTTGATGTCATTTTTAATAGATTTGGACATTAATTCACGATCATCAAGACAGGATCTGGCACATTTCTGTCTTGTATCGAAGCTGTACGAGTAACGTAGAGTACCGTCGTCAGCGAAGCTGAGAAGTGGGTTGGAGGGGATTGAAAGTAGGTCATTTATAAAGATGAGAAAAAGGGCCGGTGATAAAATTGACCCCTGGGGGACCCCCGCAGAGATGGGGTGAGATTCAGATTTGACGCCATCCAATAATACCTTAATTGAACGGCCGGAAAGGAAACTCTCAACCCTCTTATACAGAAGCGAGTCGATTCCAATAGCTTGGAGTTTAGCTAACAAGGCTGAGTGCCATACTCTATCAAAAGCCTTGGAGATATCCAAAGCAACCAAACTAGATTCGCCAGATCCATGCAAACTTCGGCTGAGGTGTTCTGTAAGGCAAACTAAAAGATCTCCAGTGGATCTTTTTTGGCGGAAGCCGTATTGTTTGTCGTTGATAAGTTGGTTGGATTCTAGATATCCCATAAGCTTTTTGTTAATTATCGTCTCCATGGTTTTGGAGAGAATAGAAGTAATTGCTATTGGGCGGTAGTTGGAGGGATCGCTGGAGTCACCTTTTTTCGGTATTGGCTGAACATGGGCAAGTTTCCAAGAGTCGGGATAAACTCCGGAAGAGTATGATAGGGCAAAAAGTTTGCGCAGAGGTTTAGCCAAAGGTGAGGCGCATTGTTTTAAGACGATAGGGGGTATATTATCGGGTCCAGTGGATTTGTTTACATCGAGCTCCTTAAGGCACCTGTACACCTCGCGAGTCCTGAAGAAAACCCTGTCCATTAGATGAGCGCTGTGCTCGAGAACCGGGGGTAGCATATCAGTTTGGGGTAAAGAAGAATTGGCAGCAAACAGAGATGCTAATAAATCGGCCTTGGATTTTCTGTCTGTTATCACCTTCTCATCGTGGATGAATGAAGGAGTTGTGGATGAAGTGAAATTCTTCTTAATGGAGCTTACCAAGGACCAGAAGTTTTTGCTACCAGAGGTTGCATTAAGGAGTTTACTTCTCAACTTGCTGTCAAATGAATTTTTGACATTCCTGATGGTGACTTTACAGGAATTTCCTAGTTTAATATACTCTACACGGAGCGATTCACTCGGGGAGCTCTTGTAAGCTCGAAAGGCGGCTTCTTTATTTCTGATTGCATTCATACACTCCTGATTAAACCATCTGTTGGGCCTAGCCTTCACAGATTTAGTAGTATGAGGAATGAACAAATGCATTCCTGCCTGTATGATCCTAGAGATACGGATAGCGGCAGAGTTGACGTTTTTGTTTCGGAAACACAGGTTCCAGTCAGTAGATTGGAAGAAATTAATAAGCCCCAACCAATTGGCCTTCCCATAATGCCATACAGTTCTTTTAACTGGTTTGGGAGGGGTGGGAAATTTGAATGGGAAGCTAGCGCTAACTAGGCAGTGGTCCGAATTGCCGAGAGGTGAATCAACTTCAACGGAATAACGCGCTGGATGAGAAGTTAGAAAAAGGTCAAGGAGATAGGTTCCTTGATCAGCAGCATCAGGGACTCTCGTGGGATGATCCACAATTTGATGCAAATTATTGGTGTCTGCAAAGAGCTCGACGTCCTTGCCAGAAACACTGGTGCCATTTGAGTAAGTCAGCCAGTTTACATTGTGAACATTGAAATCACCCGCAACGATGATTTCACACTCAGGATTGGACGACAAAAATCCCGAGATTTGTTCGGAAATTTTATCAAAAGATAAGGTGGAGGCTTCGTTACTTATGTTAGGACTTCTGTATAGGAAGCAGAAGAATATGACGTGGCTTTGGAAAATGATTTTAATCCAAAGATAATTAAAATCTGAAGTCGCGCTAGAATATATTTTATAATAAGCCACGTCGTCCCTAACATAAATGGCAATACCCCTATGGGGGGAGAGGTTGTGCACTAAAGTGTACCCCGACACCTGGTAATGACTTAAGTCATTATCCGGTGATATTTGGGTTTCACTAAGTGCGAAAATTGGGGGTTTAAAAGTTAGCAGGTGGCACTCAACAAAAGAGGAATTCGCTTGAAGTCCACGAATGTTACATAAGTCAATGACAAAGCGTGACTCGTAACGGGACTTCGTTTGCGCGGGCTCAATCGCCACATTCTTGAAGATATTTCCCGGAATTACACTTGTCGCAAAAGATATTTCCCGGAATTACACTTGTGTGCGCTGCAGCGTCTTTCAATAAAAAAGACTGTGAGTGCACAGTCCGAGGTAGAAAAAAGGTATAATGAAAAAAGAAAAACTCTCCAAAAATTGATTTTGGATACTTACAAAAATTTAGAGCATGCTATAACTTTTTTAAGATTCGATCATGAAAAATTGTGTACTATGTGCACAATAGATACCTAGCCAAAAATAATCAGAATCGTCCGCATAGATTTTGCTTTGCCTGAGGATTAGACGCTCAAGGCGCCCTCCTCCCCTCCATATTATTTTTTCCAAAAAATGTAATCAATTATGTAAATTCTGCACCCACCATGCAGCTGTCAGAAAGTTAGAACAACAAAGGTAAAACAGAAAACCGTGCTCCAGTTCAACTTAGAGCAGCCTCATGAAACACAAATTCCACATGATATGTATCTCAACGTAGCTCAACCTAGAGTAGCTCATGAGGCAATTCCAAACTCAAATATTTTATAGTTACTGCTGTTGCAAGTCGAATTAATTACTCACCCAGTTTAAAGTAAGTCTCTTATTTATTTGTTCTTTGAAGTGATGTAGAAGATAATGTATAGCTTGTATTATAGTGCGCATCATAACTAAATGACATTGAAACAATAAATATCAAATCCAAATCTTGAATTCGATGCCCCATAAACCAGTGTGTTCTGAAGAATTATTACATTTTATAGATATTGACTCCCAAAGATTTAAGTCATCTTAAATAACAATCACCTACCGAAACTTCAATTGCAACGGCGTATATTCAGCAGTTCAGATACATCCAGGAGATACAGATAGATTTTCCGGAAAGGTGTCATACATTTGTCAACAAGACATAGTTAATAAAATCATTGCATGACAACGAAGGAGATGATTGGTCCCTTTTGGGTCATCCATCATCCTGTATGAACTGGGCATCATGCGGCATTTAGCTTTTGACCTGGTAACTGAAAAGCTTTAAATGAAAATGTTTTTGAGTAATAATCATTTGGAAAACAACAATCAGATTAAGATTTCGAAAATACGGACTGATGGATTGTTTTGGAGTCGGTGCTGAGTGCATGAAAAGGGAAGTCAGATGCAGAGGGAATGAGATAGCTCCTGGCCTCTATTTTTGAATATAGAAAATTAGATCTTTCTAGAGGCGTTTCAAAACACCCTGTTCGACTTTCCGCTTTGAAAACCTTTTTTCCTCTTAATTTGTATTCGGGAGTATACTGCATTCAGTCTCCAAAAAATAAACGAAACTAGTTTAAGTATGAGACTAGATCAAATGCCAAGTGTCAAGGTGATAGAGGCGATGTTTTCAAGCTTTGTGCAGCATTGGTTTATATTTTTATTTATGTGCTTAATCCCTATACCATCTTGTGTCCATCTTAATAACCTAATATCTATCGTAATATCTGCATTTATACTAATTTACCAACTTCGGATTCTAGCCTATTTAGTCAAAGCGATTTATTTCTAAGTTTCATCATTATATTTTCCCGTTTTAGACACTACTGGAGGATTTGCTTTTGTAGAAGTCGTCAATGCTATCCATAGTCCAATAAATATGTCGAAACAAGGCCTTCGTAATGCGAAAAATATCGCACGCGATTTTTAAATGATTTTATATATTTTTATGAGCTGAAATTCAAAATCACGTCATCCCCATCCTTATGCTAAACTTACAGTGAAAAGAAACGCGTTTAATTCTATATCTCTGAAACTATACATTTTACGCCAAAAATGTATATAATCTTTTTTGTAGATACATAAATAAGTGATTTAACCTTTTTGTTTAGAATTTTTTTTGCACAGTCAATATGGACCGAGATATAGTGCTTCAAACTTTCACATTTCTCTTTCTATGTATGCACTATATTTCGTCAATGGTTAATTCTACATGAAAAAATCCTTCGTAGAACTTATAGAACACAGGATTATCTAAAATTTGTCTTATAATTATTTTTTACGTAGGGCTAATATTGCACGAGTTATGCTTTAACTGCCACGGTGAATTGTGTTAATTTTGATAAATAACAAAGCGGGCTCAGATCCGATGTTGGGAAATTTTTGTTGATATCAATAAGAAGGCCACCCCGAAACAGAAACGTTAATAGAAACAAAAAAGTAGGCCAAGGGTGGCCAACCTTTTTATGGCATGGACCAAAATAAATTTTATTTTTTTTTCTGCAGGCCGCAGTAACTAATTGGCACCAAAAAGTATATACATATACTTACATATATGAATTTTCAAACAGTAACAGAGATTGAGGAAAAGCTTAAGTCTGAGCGAAAACTTAAAACAACTTTATGAAACCGGGAATTTATTGTTTTCGACAATTACTGTATCCATCTCTTGGCCCTCAACTCAAACAGGTTTGTGTATGATGTATTTATAACTGCTACACTAAGAATTCATTTTTCAGTCACATTCTGAGGCAAAAGTGAGGAAAATCACACACACACTTCCTTGCGACCCCTTGTCTAAAAAATCGGGTTGTGTAAGGGCGTAAGAGATAGTGTTACTTACCCCAATGGATGTTAGTTTAACATTAGTATTAAATTATGAATATACATATTTCTGTAAGCGTTTTATACTCAATTTAAAAAAATAGATAGATAGATTATATTGGAAAATAATTATTTACATTTTCTTCTAAAGATCTCGCGAAAGTCGACTTACGCTATTTAGGTAGACGTAAGTAAGGTGGTCAGTTATCAGTGGAGTTGGAGAAATAACTATTGCGGACTGTAAGTGCAATTATAGTGCACTTCTGGAGTTGCTTTGGTTTTGTTTAGGGGGAAGTGGGCTCCAAAGCGAGTTAACCTCTAGTGTTTTGAAGTGTGAAGTTAACTCGCTTTTGCAGTGAACGATACATTTGTTACGAGAGGCCAGGACCGGATCCCGGTTGAACAGCCTTTAAAGAAGAGAAGAAGAAGTTAATATACATATACAGTAGTTTGTTCACATTGGTGATAATTAGTTTGTTCACCATGATGATAAACTAATAACGATTTTTTTCCAAATAAAGATTTTTTTTTGGTTTTACGAAAATATTGTAGTTAAGCTCTCTCTCTAATTGGTTTGCAATAATTTGTACCGTAGGTGGAATTTTTTGTTCGACATACATACATATAAGGAATGCAAGTCCATTTTATACGAATCCGTGGAGCATAGGCGTCAGTATCTTAGAAGAAATTGGAGTGTAGAACTATAGCAGAGATAATTATGCAAACATATAGATATTGTTATCGTATCAGCGGCGGCATTTTAATCGGCTGGAATGGTGCATTTGCACCGGGCGCAATTTGTGGGGGCGTAATTTCAGAAATAAAGATTTAAACCAAAATTCAAATCCTTAAAAAAAATTAATACTTTCTCATGCAAGAAAAACCGGGGAAATTTTACTTCTCCTCGTGCAGGAACTTACGAGAGACTGTTACTCAAGATTTTACTCAAAAAGAGAAGGAATAGACCTTCGTCTTCGAGAATCGGAAGCAAAAGCTCAGGAAAAAATTCCCCAGGTGAAAAAAAAATCTGGAACACTTTTTGAAAATTCTGTAAGACTATATCCACTCACACAAAGAAAAAATTATTCCGATGGCTCTGTATTCTGTATTACTGTTTACCGTGATTGATATAAACTTCAAGCGGCTGTTGCAGCACTTATAAATTCTGTTCCAAGAATTGTTAAAAAAAGGTAAACGAACGAAATGAGGAGAACAAAATTCCTCGTGGAGAGAATTCCTCTTTAATTGCTTTATACCTTTACAGTATAACAAATTAATATGGCCAGTTTCACACGGGCCAACCAACAAAAATTGGCTTTAATCGTCTATTACCTTTTGAGATTTGATAAAGCGTCGCAGGGGTTTTGGCGAAAGCGAACTTTCCAACGAGCTATACGTTAGAATGATTTAGCTTGTTGTTGTTGTTTTCAATCTTAATTCTCCCTTCTGCTATTCCTTTTATTTCTTTTCAAAGTAAAAAGCGAGACAAAAAACAACAACAACCATACAGTTGTCAAAAAGTTGATTTAAAAATTCAATAAGGGAATTCAGTCCTTCACTGCGTTCAAAGGGGCGCAATATGGCATAGTACACCGGGCGCAAAAAACCTAGGCTGGCGCCTCGTATAATTAGATATATATTGTATTTATTAGGGAATATTAAATATATATGTTAAATGCGGTATGATTTCTGAAATTAAGTTTCTTTTTATTGAAATTACAAATGTTATTATTGATTCTTGAATGCATAGGTATATAGGTAATAAGTGCCTAGGTTGAAGTAAGTATGGTCCCCGGTGAATGGGTAGGCCTTCCTGAAGGTGAGTACCCAGGACGCTGCTAATCCCAACAAGATGAGCGACCGTTGACTATGACCCTTCCGTCTGGCCTACTCGACTCGGTTGGCTTCGGCTCTTGAGGCAATGTTTCCCGCTATCGCCCCTGGTCATGGTAACAGCAAGCGAAATTTTCTTCTTCCGGTAACTGTCGACTTCCCTCCACCCCTGTACCAAGAACCCCCCACGGCGAGCTAGCTAGTGCAATGCTAGGCATGCTATTAGTATGTGTAGCGGGTACTCTTCCAAGCCATAGCGTTGGTGGCATCTTCCTGCAAATACCAATTTCTTTAGACTCCTTTACCGATGTTTTTTTGTATGAACTATTGTCTGGCTTCCTGTTTTCTTCGTGTCCCAGTCACTAACGCAAAAGATAGTAACACTACGTAAGGATATTCTACGAGGGATTTCTGTGATTAAATTATAAATAAATGCTTCTAATAAATATCTTTTATAGCAAAACCCAAAAATACTTACTTCAAACCGAATGACATTTGCAATTAACCTCTATTTTCAAATAATTTCTTACTTCTTTAAAACTAATCGAAATGTAGTGTCGCTCTCATATCACATTTATCTGCCGGTACAATAAATCACCGAAAATCTCAGCTTAAAAAAAGGAAAATCTAATAAATATATAAAATATCCTTTTGAATCTCGCTCTAGACACTCAAGATAAAGGCCATTAGAAATCATCATCTTTACACATCCATTCGTATGTGATATTTTATTTTTGTGCTTGAGAATAGCGTAAAGGAAATGTTTTCTTTTTTTGTATACATACATATATATCCTTAATCTGTCAAGAAAATGAGAGCCTTGTGTATCCAACCGTTAGCGATCATTAATCAACTGAAGCTGGAACAGAACTGCATTGACAAATTTGTGGTCAAGAATATATCCGGGCTTAGACTGTCTACTAGACGGCGGGATGGCAAGGGGGAAAGGAGTTTGGAGGAACGAAATTTTTATTTTAGTATTAAATACATATTTTAAGGATTTTGTTTTTTTGGTGGAAGATAGTCTAACCGGGGCTTTGCGGAGGATAAGAGTAACGATGGAGTTAGTAAACAGGTCCAACTACATCCGTTGAAATCATAAAATCCTGCAGATACAAATCGAAATTCATAAATTTTTTATTCGTGACCAAAACAACTTTAAATGGCGAACGCCTTATAGTTTTATTTCTTTATTAATGGGCTTTATATTAAATTTTGGGAACGGCAAAATTTCCCCCCGGTTTTTCGGCAGACGTGAAAGTGCCGTCTGTGATGCCGCTTTATTACGATGTTAACTGCCAAAACCGTAGCCGGAGGCCTCCTTTTTATGAGTGTATCGCTCCGACATGTGTGAAGGACGATAAATTTCCTAAATGGACTGAAAATTGGCCTATTTTATAGCCTCATGAATTTTGCACATTAAACATCCACAGAAAGGATACTGTATGATAAATTCAGTTAACAACAATTTATCAGGACGAATCATTTCAAATTTAACTGCCGACTCTTGAGAGTGGGAGCCTGGGATTTTTCTTCCTTTCAGTTATTTTTTTTGAGTACATGTGTGTGGGGAGTTGGCTCCACGAGCATGTAGGGTAAAGTGAACTGGCTTGTGCCTTGAGGAGAGTCGTTCACAAGGGGAGAACTTGAAGATAAATTCTAGAATTTTTCGGCATGAGTTGAGAAATTTTATGGACTTCTAAAGAACACCCTCAACACCAAGTCAAGTAAAATATAGGAAAAAGTGCAACCGAGCAAAATGCACGTGGTTCTTTGAATGCAGATTTGTTTCCGTTTTGCTACCCTTGAATGGTAGGCAGGGGGGCTAGCCAAGGATTTATCTGTTCAAGAAATCATGTAGGAGATGCTGAAGATGGTAGCTGAAAGCAGTGAAACATGAAGTAATTTCTCTGCTGATGATGCCAACGATAAAGATTCCGTCTTCGATGGCTTTTTTTTATATCCTTGGATATACTCCAAGGTTGTTATCGATATTTCCATATTTTATCTGTTCTTCCGATATGAAGTGAAGAAAGGTCCTCTACTCTTTTACATAGTATATATCCCTACCGAACGGGGTAGCAGCGAGGAAAGTACTTAACACAAGTACTGCTTCTCCCATGATTTTGTGAGGGTAGATGGATTCTTGTATAACGTCTGATAAGCGAAAGAACCAAAAATTTACATAATATTCCCTTGATGTGCAACAGAAGCTTTACGGAGATTCATTTGAATGAAATTCTCCTTTCTCGTCTGCTCGTTATTCAAATTTCAAGCTCCTTGCAATTATTTCATAATCGACGACAAAGGTTGGCGGCGCCGAATGCTCTTCATGCTGGTGCAGGGAGGTCCTTAAAGCTCTAAAGATTTCATATTGCTAAAGGAATGCCCTTTGCTGTTGCAAAATCCATTTTCATACAATTTTCGTTAATGAGATATATAACACGGTGCCGGGACTCGAATTTTAAAATCCCGACCTACCCACCCGCACCGAGTTAAGGATCAGTATAATGAACAGTGGGAGGGCAGATTTCAATTAAGTGCCAGAATCCAAAGGAATTAAAATTTTTGATTTTCTGTAATCACCAAAGAATTTTGCATGTTTTTTTCCTGCAAGAAAGGAAAATATTAAATATTGAAGCACGCCGCATGTTTCACAAGAGTTTCGCCTCTTAATTACGAATTCTTTTATTTCGTTTTTATTTTGCTTGTGTTTTTGCTCCTTTTTTGTTTTAAATTTCTGCCAAAATTATCTTCGACACGTGACAGGAATATTTTCTTTGAGATTTTCTCCTTGTTTTGTTTCCCGGTTTTCTTCCCTTCCAGTTTTTTCTCTTCATATTTTTATGACGTTGGGGATTCAAATAGAAAACTTGACCTATGTATATTAGTTGTATGCGATTAAGTAAGTAATTCAATGGTTCCTCGTTATATTAGGAAAGTAGATGATTTGAATTGTAAATTTTTTTAATAACAACATTTTTATATATGAATATGTTAAGTTGATTCCTACCGTTTCTTAAAAGATGTTATAGAAAGTGCATGCTGGCTGAAGAACTGAACTCCGACGTCGTCTGGTCCCAAGTCCAGAGTGTGAAAGGAGGATGGTGGTCGACCTGCCGAATTGACCAGAATCGGGAAACCGAAGAAACTAGACAAGAAACCGGGGATGGGATGCTGCTGAGAAATGGGTTACTGGCCGAACACCCAAATTAGTCGCGGCGAAAATGGATATTAAATTCGCGGCGTGGAGTGTACGAACAGGACATCACGTCGGTTAACAGGGAAAGCATAGCAATGGAATTATTGCGATGCAAAATATCAATTGCTGTCCTATCGGAACTACGACTTATAGGATCCGGGATATTGACGATCGTTCCGCGAACGATGGTGAGACACGACGACGAAACGATGGTGAGACACGACGGCGAAACGATGGTGTGACACGAGAGGGCGACGTCAGAGTTATGGTCGATTGACCGTGTGCCAGCAGGGTTATCGCATTACAACTGATATCCGAGCGTTTGGCGGTTGTAACCATCCGGTGGAACGATCAAGACCCATATCGTATCGTTGGTGCGTCAACCGAGACCAGCCCGGACGCGAAGAAGGACGAATTTCACGATCGGCTTCGACTGACGCTGGATACGACACCTCGAACCGAATTAATCATACTCGCGGGGAACTTAAATTCATCGGATCAGATCGAACCGGCTGAGAAGGAACGATAGGCAAATTCGGACACGGACACGCCTGCTTTCATTCGCAGCGTCACACAATTTGATCGTTGGCAGCATCATCTTCCCCATCCAATGAAACACCAACTCACCTGAAAAATTTCGATCGACGCTCAAAGACGTACGTGCAATGCGTGGGTCCGATTGCGGATCGGAACATTATCTTGTTCGAGCGAAATTACCGATGCGATTACAAAGAGTGAAGAAAACGGTGCCACCACCAGCCAAGAAGAATTGGGCGTGCCTGCTGGACCCGGCCATCGGACGAGAGTTTCAAATGGCATTATCCAACAGGTTCGCGACGCTCGCGGAAAGAACAAGCTGGATTTAGACCACATAGAGGGTGCATTGATCAGAAGAAGGAATTCGTTGCGGCAAACGAGCTGTCGCCGTTTTCATAGATTTAAAGTCCGCCTTCGATTGCATCGATTAGAACAGCTGGTGGAGAGCTTCGGAACCGAACACGTGCCATTGAAAATCATCCAACTTCTAATTGCGTCATACGATGATATCTCAACCCGCAGCGTTCGTATTCAAAGTGACTTATCCGAGGAATTCCCGACTCAAACAGGTGTCCGACAAGGAGGCGTCGCTTCGTCACTTCCCATCAACGTTGTGATCGACGCGATTATGCGAGAAGCATTCGATGGACGACTCGGAGTTCGATACGATGACAACTTTGTAACCGACTTCATGCTCGCCGACGGTAGCGCCGACACGGAAGCCGAAGCAAATACCATCTTATACGTCATTAGCCGCATCGAAAAGACCAAAGTGCTCACAACGGACGGATCAAGGGCCAGTGTTCCAAGGCCCCAATGGAACCCAAATCGAAGAGGTTCCGATGTTCAAATATATGGGATCACTGGCTGAGGAAACGAAAGTGGCATCGACGGCCAACGTTCACAGCCGCATTGGCCAGGTAACAGCAACATCCGCCTCGCTCAAGTAGTGCATATGGAAACGAACAAATATTTCCATCAAAACGAACGTTGATCTTTCCGATTCTCCTTTATGGATCGGAAACGTGGACACTACTCAAGCCAGACGTCAACATGCTCAAGGTCTTCCAAACGGGATGTTCGAGGGCGAGGCCGGTGTCTCACTCCGCGATCACATTCGAAACGAGACAGTTGACAAAGATGCGATCAACAGAAATTGATCGAAGAAGAAATACAAAAACGTCGACTACGGTGGTTTCGACATGTTTTCCGACTGGATGATAACCGCTTGCCACGTGAACTTTTTTGGCGACACTGTCCGACAGACTCAAGAGTTTAGCGATCGGTACCGTGGGGCAACGAGACCAGTACTAGTACAGGACAACTTGCGGAGTCCCCAAGGCTCCTTCCTAGGCCAACTCATATATGATAAAGTATTGTCGATACGCTTTCCCCAAGAAGCGGTCGCTATTGTATTTGCCAATGTACGGAGGCGCGGTAGTAGGAAGGTGGCTTGACTAAATCGATGAGCCCCAGCCGAACTGACGCCATTTTATCAGGAGAGCAGCTATATTAGACCAAACATTCAATAGAAAGAAAATAAATTCTGCGTATCGGCTAAGTGCCCTTCGAGCATGCTGTGTATACCGTGCAACGTCTGATGAAGAAGAATATTTCATAACAGTAATTACCCCCAACTATATTCTGTCGGCGGAGGGTAGGCATTTGTACGACCCGGAACATGCAAGGGGATGAAATGGGGTGGTCCATCCCAGCACGCCAGAAGAGGGAACAAGTGAACTAACAGCCGATGGGCGCTTAGACTCATACAAAATGTAGAGAAATACAAAGATAACGAAGTAATTTTCTTCTTAACGTGGGTAGGGAGGTTATAGGCCATACTTCACCGCTTCAGGTAATAGTCCAACCTTCCGTTTTATCCAGAATCTCCGGACGATAAAAAGGAAGTGGAGCATGTCCTCGTAAAATGCCCGAGGTTTGCTGAACACAGGATTGTCCTGGAAGCAGCCGTCCGAGATTCAACTGGCACCAGAGAACATCCTGAACCAGATGATAAGGTCAGAGGATTTGTGAAGTATTTTGGAAGTAAAGGGAAGCTCAATGAAACCGTCAAAGGAAAAGAAATGAAAGGAGAACTAGGAGCTATTAGAGCTGATCCAGAACGCGACATAATGGGGCAAGCTAATCAAGCGAATGAGAGCTAAGATGGAGGCTTAGGCAGTGCTGGAGACCCACAGATCCTAGTGGCAGGAGCTACACGTTAGAATCTTCACTTCCTACACACCTTATTTAACTAATGAATTGGGTACCGAGTGGAAGGTCGCTGAACCGTATGCCTTAATTTTCCGGCTCTGTTGAGCACCTTTTAAGGGTCATCATGTTGATTACACCAGACCAAAGTAACGCCTTTACTGCTCGTCCTGGTATGCGGTACATAGCTGTCCCAATCACGCCGAGGAATTTTAACCACCTTCTTCAGATGTTCACCAATGGTGGTATTTTCTCCATACATTGACATGTATACATATATCGTTTATGTATTTTTTTGGATCGCTGATCACGAAAATCATTTCGCAGTATTAAAATGCAAATGGTGTACCTAGCAAGAATGACCAGAGGAAATCAATCCTGAAAAACATGTTGCAGCATGAAGAGACACGAAAAAGTTATTAGGGAAGAAAAAGGTGACTACTTTAGAAATAAAATAAGTGCGATTAAGCAAACCTACAGTAATAAAGACACTAGGAAGTTCTACAAAGAAGTCAACATAATAAAGAAAGGATACAAGCCCACCTGTACCATTTTAAGAAGAGAAGATGGTACTATAGCTAGTAGTGTCGATGACATACTCGAGGTGTGGGAAAAATACTTTAGAGACTTCTTCAAAAGGGAACATAAACCTACCACAGGTAGTCCCAGTTCATAAAAAGGTGAATTGATGAGTTGCAAAAACTGCAGACCAATATCTCTGTTAAACACAGCTCACAAAGTGCTTTCACATATTTTATTTAATAGACTGAAGCCGCATTTGGAAGATAAAGTAGGCGATTACCAAGCAGGAGTTAAAACGAACAGATCGATAACAGAACAGATTTTCATAATGAGACTTGAGTACTTGAAAAATGCTTGGGAGAAAGCTTTGATATACATCTTCTTTTTGTAGACTATAGAAATGCTTATGACCTGCTGAATAAAAGAGAATTGTGAAATAAGATGAATGAAATGGGTCTCCCGAAAAAACTATTAGAGCTCTGCAGAATGAATACCAAGGATTGTAAAACACATGTGAGTTTGTTTTTTATGTGACAGACTAGAGGCTTAGGGAAATTCCCTTTGTACTGTTGACAATCTATTTTTTCCGCATACACTGTCGAACAGCAGCTCTAGCCGGAAGATAGAGAGAAGAGAGGAAGGAACTGTCACAACCTAGCCGCGAAATTTTTATTCCACCTATTCAATCAACTTTCCTCAAGAATTGGGTCTGCTCTTGAAGCAATAACGAGAAAAACACAGCTTAATGGAGCATATTACTCAAACTAAATTTTTATCTAAGGGTAATTTTACCCCTTTTGAAAATAATTGTTGAAAATAATTTTGTTTTGGCCGACACCTATTAAACCCTCAAAAAACAGAAAATTGTTATTGCAAAATTTTTGTGTTGATCGATTTTGTTTACCACATAGCGTTTATTTGTGTTGCTATCACAAACTCAAACAGTCCTTAATTCATTTTGATCAAATGTATACTCTTTCATAAAAACTTATCCTAACCAAAACTTGCCGCGAGCAACATGCATTAATCTTTTTTATTTCACTGTTGACCTTTGATCTAATATCGGACATAAACAAATGGAGCTGCCACCTGTTAATTGCTGGTATGTGACAGCGACCATGCATTTGTTCAAAAACAAAGTTTTATGCTGTAATTAAAGTTCCATATTTGTGTGGTGCCCACACTTGAGGAAGTTTCTCCATGTGCAGTTTTTGGAATGTTTGCGAAAGCAAATGAATCCGGTCAAGAGATAACCTTGAAAGTGGACCTCAAATTGGAGGAAATTGCATTTATGGTAAGGAAGTGGGTTATTCTGTGCACATAAAGGAATCAAAAGGGTTTTTGGACATGGAATATTTTTTTTTAATCATTTGAAAGTGACTTGTGACATTTGGAAATTCGGCCGTTGAGTGTAGGACTGAGATTACTTGCTTTTGTTAGCGGCTTCAAGAAACTTCAGAATGAAATTCAATGTTCTATTTACATGTATGTAAGTATTAAAAACTGATTTGATGTATAAATTGTGATTTGGTATAATCCAATACTATTATCAAACGAGTGTTATGAACCCAAGAACACAAAATTGTAATTAATCATATAGGCCTGCAGCGAATCCCCAAAAAGTGCTCTAGAAATGAAAAAAGTGATGGAAATGAGATAACCGGTTGAGACTAATTGCAATCGATAGAGGATGGACATTTTGATCTGAAAATTTACAGATAACTGCCTTAAGTATTTGGCTACAATGTACAATAGCCAAAAAAGCGAATTTCAAAAATCTATAACACAACTTTTTGATTAGAAAAATAAGTCTCACGAATCTGTTGGAAATTTTTTAAACATTCGCCATTTTGTTTTTAAATGATGTAACCAGTTCGGTTAAAGTTTTATATTTAGGGAATTAGTCAAACTAGACTATGTTCAAATTTGAAATCGATATCTGCAATATCAACTGAGATATGGCGAGATAAAGTGAAAATTTCGTTTAAACCGCACTTACGAAAAAAAGGTATTTTCATGATTTTTTTGTATGTTGGCCATGTCCAAACTTCGGTCAAAATCAACTGTAGATGCATTTTTCCATCCTCTATCGATTGCAATTAGTCTCAACCGGTTATCTCATTTCCATCACTTCGAGCGAAAAAATGGGATGCGCTGCAGGCCTAATAGTAAATGTTCAAATTCCTCAACTAAAAGTCTTCCAGCTCATATTTCAGTTGTTTTAAACCAAAACAAGAAAATTCTTTACATTTAAATTATTAAAGGCGACGGTCCTATTTCAGCCACACTCACTTACTTCGTGGACAAATTCAAGCGAAAAATTCATTGGTCTGATTGAAGAATTTTCTGAGATTACAAAACCGCAAAATATTAGGAATAGAGTGTTTTTTGAGGAGCGAAAATTGTAGAAATTCGAACTTTCCGTCAAGAAATTAAAAACTAATGGTTCTTTACCCTCTCAATCATAAACGTACACGCGGAGACGGAGGAGAAAGCGGACACGACAAAGGACACTTTCTATTATAAGCTTGAGCGCGCATATGATACGGCCCCTTCCAATGACATCAAGATGGTGATAGGAGACCTCAACGCCAAAATTGGAAGAGAGAACTGGCACAGACCGACCATTGGAAAGGAAAGTCTTCACGAAACATCAAACGATAACGGACAACGTGTTATCGATTTCGCAATGAGTAAAAATATGATCGTCAGCTCAACATATTTCCCAAGAAAGGACATTCACAAATACACATGGCAATCCCCCAGCGAAAGATACTGCAATCAAATAGACCATATTCTAATAGACAGAAGGGCAGCTTCCAGTATCCTGCAAGTAAGAACCTGTAGGGGTGCAAATTGTGAATCGGACCACTTTCTAGTTAAAGCTAGATTCAGATGTCGGCTGTCTACTCAAGAAAGAAGAAACAGCAAACAAAAGAAATTCGACGTCGATCGCCTCCAAGAACAGCTCGTGTTGGAGAGATATCAGGAAACTCTAGCAGAAAGGAAAGGTATATATAATGAAGATACAGTCGAGGGAAAATGGATGAGATTGAAGACGGTACTGACAGATGCCACGAAGGAAACTGTAGGGTATAAACGCACAGCCAGAGCCAGTGACTGGTACGGCGAGGAATGCAAAGCAGCTATAGAGGCCAGAAATAAAAATAGGAGAATATACATAGAGAGACCAACGAGGAGTAAGAAATTGAAATACGAGGAAACAAGAAGAACCGCAAAAAACATCTGCAGGAAGAAGAAAAGGCAATTCCTCAACAATCACATCCTGAGAGCAGAGGAAAACTTTGCCCAAAACAAAACACGGGAAGCATACAGGGAAGTAAACTTCTTCAAGAAAGGCTTCAAACCCTCCTCCGGTATATGCAGAACAAAAGAAGGCACTATAGTCACAGGCAGCGAAGATGTAATGAAAAGATGGAAGGAATTTTTTAGCGAGCTGCTGAACGCAAACGAGAGCATCAAACATGTACCAGAACCCCGTCTACAACATAACGATGACACCAGAGAAACAAATGTAACCACTCTGGAAGAAGTACAAAGTGCCATACGATCATTAAAAAACAATAAATCTCCAGGAATTGATAACATCCCAGCAGACTTGATCAAACAAGGAGGCGAATCGCTCTCAGCAGCTATACACGAATTACTATGCTGCATATGGAGGAATGAAGAAATGCCTGAAGAATGAGAGCAAAGCATTATCTGCCCAATGCACAAGAAAGGGGACAGATTCAACTGTGAAAACTATAGAGGCATATCTCTTTTAAGCACAGTATATAAAATAATGACCAATATAATTAAGACCAGACTGGAACCTTACGCAGAAGCTGCAATAAGTGAAGCTGGATTCAGAAGAAATAGGTCAACAATGGATCAACTTTTTACAATAAGGCAAATCCTCCGAAAAAGCTGGGAATACAACATTGACGTGTATCAATTTTTCATCGACTTTAAACAAGCATACGACAGCATCGACAGGGAGCAAATGTATGCAACAATGCTGGACCTAAACATCCCCATGAAGATAATAAAATTAACAAAAATGACAATGGAAAATGCAAGATGTGCAGTCAGAATACAAGGAGAATTGACGGAATCCTTCCCAGTCAAGCAAGGCTTAAAGCAGGGCGATGGGCTGGCACCCATGCTATTTAATCTCTGCCTAGAAGGAGTAATTCGCAAGGTTAACATTGATGCGAACGCAACCCTGCTTAACAAATCCAAACAGTTGGCAGGATATGCCGACGATATAAACTGCCTTGCAAGATCACTGTCATATCTTAGAGAAATATTTACAGAATTAGAAGATGGAGCAAAACATATAGGGCTGCAAATAAACGCAGAGAAGAGTAAGATTCTAATTCAGTCAAGGGTGGAAAGAAGAAGAAGAAACCACAATACCACCTGGGGGGAATATAACTTCGAACGGGTAAACCAATTTAACTACCTGGGGTCAACAGTCAGCGAAGACAACGATGAAACGATAGACGTACAAAGAAGAATAAACGCCGCGAACAGAACATACTTCTCACTACTGCCAGTAATGAAATCCAGAGACATCCACAGAAAAACTAAAATAAGAATCTACAAAACCATCATACGTACAGTAGCTACGTATGGATGTGAAGCTTGGAGTATCTCCCAGAACGCAGACAAGCTGGATATATTTGAGAGGAAGGTTCTCCGACGGATATACGGCCCAATCAATGAAGACAGTGCATGGAGAATACGCTACAATCACGAATTGTACGACTTATACAAAGCATGTAAACTTTCGACCCATGCCAAACTACTACGTTTACGTTGGGCCGGCCATGTCCAAAGAATGGATGACTCAAGGATACCAAAAAAAGCCCTGTATCTACTACCAGATGGCAAAAGACCAGTTGGCAAACCACGGTTAAGGTGGGACGATAATATTAAGGTCGATGCAGCAAAACTGCTCAACACAAGAAACTGGAGACAAGCTGCGGAGCAGAGAGACGTCTGGAGGAAGAAGGCCAAGGCTCGAATTGGGCTGTAGAGCCATCGAAGAAGAAGAAGTTCCTTAGAAAGCTGAGTCTCCTCTTTAAAATCCTTTTTTTGTTTTTTGTTTTTTTTTATGCGAGCATTTTAGGCAAGGATATTTTTGCTTTTCCCCGAACGCCTCGCTTGAATATTTGAATTCCGAGGTTTGGCGCGCGTAGAGTTTTCGAATTAGCTTTCTTTTTTTTAAATAATTTTTTATAATAATAAAAAGAAATTTTTTAAATATGTTATTATTTGACTTTTAGTGAAATTTTCCGCTCTTTCACGTGGTGCTATTAGTTTTTTTTTTATTTTCGGAGATAAAGAAAGGAAGGGAAGGGAAAACTAAATTTTCGAAATTGTGAAGTTATCATACACTTTAGAGCAGCAAAGATTTTTTTATCGTGTTTTACACCCAAAAAAGTACCTAAGATCAAGACCAAATTTTAAATTATTTCATATTGTGTTCTGGCTTTCAGTCTAAATTTGGCTCTGACAACTGGGCTATTACTTCAGGGTTTGTAAAGTTTGTGCCATTTGATAGCATTTCGACGATAAGTTTTGAATCGATTAGAATACATGTAATGTAAAATGGCATTTCAGAAAATAGTCTTCCCACCTTTGGGGGCCCCTTCGAGGTGTGTACATTGAAAAACGTAGACGAAGCCTTGGTAGGTAGATTTAAAAGAAGAGTCCTTCTTTCAATTAACAAAGGAATACAGGGGGCTCGTATTTGGAGGAGAGGAGAGGTTGTCTGAAATTAGTAAAATTCCGAACATTGTCAAAAAGGATTATGAGGGAGTATGAGGGAGGGGACGGTGTTGGAGAAGAAGATGGCGCTGATCCCTGCGTGTGATATTTGATTCTTGGATATTGTAGGATTTCGGAAATACTGACTGCGAAAGGCCGTTTCATAATCGCGTTATTCTATTTAGAAACGATTTACTAGTTTATAGAGTGCGTAAAAGGGGGAGTTGCAGGTGGAGGGAATCAACCGAGTGGGATAATCTGAAAGCGCTTATTTCGGAGAAACAGTTGCTATAATAGTAGCGATATAATTTTGTCACACTCTGAGGGGTGATGGAGGAGCAAACGGCCTTGTCATCTACCAGGTGGTTTTCGCAGTGCCGCGCTAAATGAGAGAGTTATATTTGAGTAGAGGCGAACGTAGGATTTGTATATTAGAGGACAGGCTGATGGCTGGAGGATCTATCGGTAAAGCTACTAGTTCTATATGAATCTGTAAAAGGCTTTTGAGTTGTACTGGATGTACCACATCATCGTTAAACCTGGTGTTGCTTATACCGCTATAGTTTGGCGCCCAAAACTAAACATGTCACGGCGAAGCTCAAGTTGGACTAACTGCACTGCACATCCCCATATGAAAATCTGCCGCCATAAGTGCCTTGAAACTTCTCATCCAAGATCTTATCCAACTGCCCCAATACACGGCTTATATACACTCCAATTTATAGCGAATCCGACAATATCCGACAGTAAGGTTAGTCTAGTTGCCATAAAGGCACTTATATCGTGCAAGTTTCCTCCGAAAATAGTTGCAGGGTCCGTCATGGGGTCGTGCCTAGAGCTTATCCGGGATAAATAGGTGGGCTGGGTCCCGGACACTGGGGTGTTTAGGGTGTTGGTGCTGCGAACAAGCTGGCTAGGGAAGGGTCTGAGATGTTGCTGCAGGCCTGTGGTATCTCATGGTCCACCTCCACATCCCTGGAAGAGGACTGGGTTAAAAGACTGAACCTAACCTTTTAGTGGGATATCCAACTGGTCATGAGCGGCTGCGGTACCACCACCACCACAACAGAAGACAGTCTTAAGGACAAAATGCCGACTCTGCATGAAAGGCGACGAGTCTTCCACGTATGTTCTCTGTGAATGTCCTTCTCTGATCTGGACGAAAAACAATTGTTTATTTATAGCTTCTGTGCCGCTCAGGGTCGGCCACCTTCAATAAAAGACCTTCTTACCTTCGTCTCTTCGGTCTTTTCCTTTAGTGGCGTATGGGGCCAATATGTCTAAATTGGCCGCGGTGCACACCGTGTGGGTTTCCCCATAATTTAAAATAAATTCTTAAAGATCGTTTAATTCTTTCAAATAATGCCAACTTGCAAACACAACATTGTTTTCGTAATCTGTACGTTATCGAATTATTTAGCTCTTTTGTTCATTAAGCCAAGAAGTTTGTTAGGTGTTGTTGATAGTATATTCATAGAGGAAACTGAAATTTGGGTTTTTGTCTGGGACAACACGTTATGCAGCAATTTCATAGCATAATCATTGTGGGTGGGGAGCACGCGAATAGGTAACCGTTCAAATGAAAAAAGTTAAACGGACAATTGGATTACCAGCGGTCTGTTGAATTATATATGGTTTTTAATTCTTCGGTTATAGCCCCATAACCGAAGAATTAAAAACCATATATAATTCAACTACCAACTAGCATTTTGGCAGGGGGTACAGATAGGGCCCCTTGAGCCTAGCCCGACCGCCCTATGTGACCCCGTGTGGATTGCCCTAATTGGATCTAATGCCTTGCCTCATTCTCGTCTCGTCATAAGGAATGTTCCATTTGGCCCCCTTGGGGAAAAATCATTGTTCCTCGATTCTGAGTGGAAAAAGGAGGCCAAAAAATATGAGAATTTCGGCATGGATATGTGAGTAATAACTGTGCCGGTGTCGAAACTTTATATATTTAAACACGAGTGTTGTTTTACGAATACGGTCTCCCAACTGAGTACTAATTACGTCCAAAGCAACTTAACATCTGCAATCGAACCAGAACCGGTCTATTGAGTATTCTAATTGATACCATTTAACCCGCCATAATTGCCTGAAATATAAAGCAATGCTCCAGCTTCACCAACCCCAGTTCAATAATGTTCAGTTTAAAAGTGGCTTCACCGGCTAAAGTCCAGTTCATGTTCAGTTAGTGCTTGAAATTGTTATTGCTTTTTCGCCAGAAGTCAGATGTTCAAAAGCCCACTGGAATGGAATTCCACTATCCCAGTTGATTACTCTCTTTTGAGCAAGCTTTTACGTTCAACTTTAGTTCGAGATCAGTTGGGCGAACTGAGGCTTTTTTATCCTAGTTGAAAATGTGGAATTGGTGTGCGATTTGAGGTTATTTTAAAATTCAGTTCGTCAATTTGCTTGAACTTGCCGGTGAAGCTTTTCAAAAAGGTTTCCGAATACGTAAAGCATTTAATATAAAATAAGATTTGCATACCAAGGCCAATAAGAAAAACTGATAAGGCATACCTCACTTCAGCATTGCTAATTTTTTTGAGCGGTGTTCATGGGAAACCTCTTTCAGCATGCTCCTCATTTGCTACATGGGGTTCTCATGTTAAACCTACGGGTAAATCCCTTAGCCGATATGCCTGATTCAATTCTCTTTTTAAATGCTAGTCTGGTGGGGTTTAAAAAGCTTTGGCTATACAGTTATAAGGTCTTAATTGCTTTAATATAATATATTTAGTTTTCGTATGAAAAGCTTTGCTTGGGTGCGGCAATTCGTCCACACATTGGTGTGGCTTTCCCCACTCAAAGCGAAAGTGCGTGTGCACTTTTCTTCCATCCCAGGCGCGGATCCAAGGTCATGACCCCCCAAAATAGCCGGCATTTTAAAAAATAGAGCTGAAACAATATTTTGCAAACCGAAAAACAAAAAAACCAAACGAACAAAACCTAGTTTTTGCAAACATAAAAACCTGAAACTAACCAAACGACTGAAATTAACTCACTTTTTTGCACTCTGAAAAAATTGCAATCAAAAAATGATTGAATCAACAAAATTGACTATTTTTCTTTCACAAGTCTGACTTTTTTATTATTTTTTCTATATTTGGATTGTAGCTATGGGTATTTCTCATCAAATTTCGAAATTGGATTCCCGAGCCATTATTGGCGAGTCATATGCTTTAACTACATAGGTATTTTTTTATTTCAATGCACGCTGTCTATACCACTATTGTTTAAAAAGAAAACCTATTACCTCTAAAGAAAAAAAAGATATGGCTACTTTTTTACCGTGAAAGTCATTCCCTCACCTTGTCCCTTAGTTCAAAAACATAACTAAAATACCTATTCATCTCAAATATATCAATATTCTTAATAATAAAATTATGCTAATATATTAGAAAGATGTTTGTTATTGTCTATAAAAGCCTTCCAACTTACAACACCGAATACATAAAAACGATAATTCGATTTTAAAAATGTCCCGCCAAATAAAATCATTCCCTCACCCTATTACGAATATTCGATTTCTGAACGTATCGAACGATATTTAGGAACGCAACCTTAAGTTTTTAGTGCTTGGCAACACTCTCAATTGGTTCAAGATAGCGACTTCTTCTCAACCGTAGGTGAATTTGTGCAAAAACATATTATGTGAAAAATTGTTAAAGACTTACATTTATGGCGATCATTACCTCACGTTACATGAATATATTAAGCATTTAAATATATGTAAAAGTAATTTGTTGTTTTTATGGGTTTTTGGGAGTAGATTGCATAATCGAAAAGTAACAATCAAATTGAGGTTATGTACCGGTGTTTTTGTAGCTTTAGTTAAAATTCGTCATTCCCTCACAGTCATTCCCTCACTGCATTTAGGAGTGAGGGAATTACAGCCGTATGAGGGAATGATTTATACAGTGTTCTACGGTTCTTTTAGATATTTTATTTATTTCTTGCAACTTTTATTTCATGGTGTTTAATTTAAAACAGGTACATGTACGTGAAAGAAAAATGGCACGACCAAAAAAGTTGAGTAATACGGAAAAAAAATTAAAAAAGAAAGAGTATGATAGAAAAAAGCGAGAAAAAATGAAAAATAATAGGTACTGAATCTTTGGAAAAACTGCGGGAAAAAGAAAGATTAAAATATTTAAAGAAAAAATATCCGCCCTCTTGAGATAACCGCCATGGATCTAACCATATTATTGAGTATACTACATCGCTTATGGCATTCTACTTATGATACCCTTTCAATTGAGACCCATGTCGAGGGGGTAGTGAAGAAATGGTAGGCCGCCCTCTTGAGACGGCTGCCGTGGATTTAACGACATAGCTTCTTGTATTCTACTTATCACACCATTTCATTTGATACCCATGTCGAGGGGGTTGTGAAGAAAATGGTAATGCGTCCTCTTGAGATGGCCGCGGTGGATCTAACTATTTATAGAGTATACTATATTGCTTATTGTATTCTATTTATCATTCCCTTTCATTTGATACCCATTTCGAGGCGGTTGTGAAGAAATGGTAAATCCGCCCTCTTGAGACGCGTACCAGCTTAATATGAACGCTTTTTGTTAATCATCGAAATGATAAGGAATGCTACCTGACATCACCAGTGCTGAATTCGACTAACTTGTAACGAATATGTCATATTTTTAGAAATAAATTATAATTACGAACTCGGCAAAAGTAGTAATCGGTATTTCAAAATTTTATTGTACATCTGTACTATGAAATACGTAAGTTTTTTTTATAGTACCTAATGCAATCTGACATCATAGTTGTGACTAACCACTTTTATATGAACACAGTTTGTTAATCATGTAATGCCATCTGGCATCAACAGTGCGAGTAAACACTTTTCGACTAACTATTAGCGCCATCTCATTTATTGAGCAATTGAAATAACTTATAACGCCATCTGATAGAACTATCTTGAGTACCCACTTTTTTAGACTGAAGGAGAAAAAAAAGTTCGTTTCGAAACGTAAAAATAAAGAAATCGAAGAATGATAGGGAAAAAAACTCATGGAATAATAAATTATTTATATTGTGTTTATCGGTTACAATTGAAAAATTACTTATATTGCTTATAAAAAGGTGATAAATCGCATAATTTTATAAAAAAAAAACACCTTGTTTTCCATGTTTAGGCGAAAATAAGGCTTTACTTCTTTGCCCTTACGAACTCGACAAACTACTGCTTGCCTTGATAAAGATAAAAACATTTGTTACCTCTATAATAATGTATTTGTTAATTTTTTGA
The DNA here is from genome assembly GCA_949987705.1 of Thereva unica. NCBI lineage: Eukaryota > Metazoa > Arthropoda > Insecta > Diptera > Therevidae > Thereva > Thereva unica. Next base: position 120,916,186 of record OX465283.1, on the reverse strand, counting down.
GTTTATATATATTTATATTGACTGACTGAAGTACAAGTTTTGAGTTGATTTTCTTTAGATTAAGTTATTTCATTTTTGATAGAACAAAAATTACATAATTTCCTTTATTTGTATATGTTTTTTATTACAATATAATAATAAATCATTCCCTCACTCTGTTAATCATTCCCTCATTTCTTTATTTATTAAAACCTCATTTTTTAAAGATTATATACAAAAATATGGAGGACCAATACTTCAAAATAGATCTCATAAAGCAACTTTTTCAATTTCTGCAAAAAAAAAAATCTAAATTATAAAAAAAAAGAAATTTCAATAATATACCTCAAATTTTGAAATTTCATAAGAAATACCCCTATACTTTATATACTATCATCTAAGGTTATTCTGACTTTGTTTTTTATTCATTGAAAAAGTCGGCTAGTGTTGTTTATTTGGTTATTTTTGTTATTTTTATCTATCCTGTGACCCCTCCCCCCCGGAAAAAAATTCTAGATCCGCGCCTGCTCCATCCCCACACTCTCCGCCGCCCCTGATAAGACATTCGTTTTTCAACCGATTTCTGACATTGTTACTATTTCTAATATACCACACAGCTATCCACCACAACAGAACAAAAGACTATCTTTCTGATTTGTTTTCAACAGCGCGCCTCACATCATCTATATTTCGGGAGAGTTGAACTAAGTACTTCGCGTCATTGTTGCATGCTCGTGTTACATACACACCAATATTTCTTTCCAACCTTTGATACGACGCACACCCACACTTATCGGGAAATCATAGTAGTATAGCTATGTTGGTCCAGGCCACCTAATTCATAATATTGCGCAATCAAGTTTGTGTCTTGGGCTGAAGCCTTTTGGGTTTAGTCTTGGGGATAGTCTACCAAGCAGACCAACCTACCTGTATAGCTGTCCACCTGAGAACTTTAATTTAATTTATGTTTCGTATACAAATTGAAGCAACTATACAGATAGACAGCAGGCTACACGGCTAGACTAGTTGGTATGTCTGCCTGGTCTGTCTATCTGCTCTCTCTGTCTGGTCTGTCTATCTGATCCCCCTCTGTCTGTCTGGTCTGTCTAGACTTTCTACTTAAGTTTGAGTTGTGTCTGTTTTGTGTTTAAAACTACATATGTATTATAAAAAATTACTAGGCTTAGATTCAATTTGTATGCAAACCATTTTAACTTCACCAAACCGCAAACGCTTGCTCGGACACAAACGGAAGCTTCAGCTCAAGACACAAACGAAAAGCTCGATTGCGTAATAGGTGGAAAGGGACCAAAATAGCTATACTACTAAACATGGCTCGATGGGCGGGGAGAAGTGCAACACAATGTTATGATGATAAAATGATGTATAGTATGTATACTGCATTGGTAATCTGCCCGGAGGAACGAATTAAAATGTTTACGTGGAAGGAATACAGGAGGAGCTCAATGGCTCAAGTACGCCTTGCACTCGATTCTTACAAAACATCTTTGTGAATTTACAGTCCGATCGTTAAATTACGTAAAGTTCTTTGCTTAACAAACTTTTCATCATTCTTTAATTGTATACTAAACGAAACGATGCGTCTTTTATAAATTTGAAATATTTATTCGCTCATTATTACTGAGTTGAAGGGAAGTTTAGGGAAGTAAATTTCAAACTAATGGGATATTTCTTCTTCTTACAATTTTAAATTTATTAAATATAAGGAAGAACCGAAGCAACCGATTCTTAGTACTAATACACCCAATAGAGCTTTTATAAATTAAGGAAATTGTTAAAAAAATCATAAGGCAATGTTATTAGAAATATTTTCGGGTCAATGCCATAAGCATAACAAAGGAGGGATTTTTAATATAAAAATAAAAAACTCTAAGAGGTAATGAGTGAGGTATACCCATTTTACAATCACCTTATTTCTGGGAAAATTCATTTATCTCAAAGAAGCGGCTTTTTAAAAAAAAACATAAAAGATGTCTTCTACGAAGAATTATATTTTAATTATAAGAAGAAAGAAAGATATCCTCAGAACCGATATGGAATGAGTGCTACATCAAAAGATGAATATAAAGCAAACTTTTCAATACCTTGTCCCTTAATGTCATTACCGCAGCCATTAATACCTAATTAGTGTATTCTTTTCAACAAAAAAAAAAAAAGATATATGTACATCTTAAATTTTTCAACTAATCTACGAATCCGACTTTTAGATATATTAAACCTCTTATTTACTCACTCAATATATCATTTTGCACCGCAATTACAAAAAGCTTCCAAGTATTCTGAAAATCCTCCAATACAATTTTATTCAGTTCAATCTTATTGGAAGACCAACAAGACCAAAAAAATCAAGACATCAGACATTAATCAATCTGCAAAATCATTAAGAATTTTTTTATGGTTTCTAACTGAAGAAAAGTTTTTATTTTATTTATGTTTGTTCGAAAAGAGCGTTTCCACGCAAAAAGAAAACGATTGGTACCAAATGTTTAAATCTTTATCCAGTCAGTACAGTCTATATTATTTCTAATCAGTACCATTCCAATCTTTGATTTTAAACAATGATTGTCCTGATTTGTGAATTATACACTTTTGATGTTTTTTAGTCTTCAATCACAAACAATATCTCCTAAAGCAAGCAGCAATTGAATTTATTACAATTTGCTCCCTCTTCTTCAATACAATCATAGTTCAGACTTCCATTAATAAATTTCCTTGAGTGGTAACATTACAAAATGCCAACAACAACGTAGAGTGGAAATTGTCGACACGTAGGAGTGCCAAGATATCCGTTTGCAAGCTATACACATAACCTACTTAGGCATTGGCAAACACAGAACTACAGCTTCTACGCTACATACTATGGAAGCGTTTGCGAGTAAATTGAAAGCAATTTTAGTTTATTGGTGACTAAAGTGCTCCATTTAAAATCAATTGTTGCAGCATAATTTATAAGAAATCTTTAAAAAGAAATAATCCCAACGATTAAGATGCTTAGAGTTTACGAACTCCGCACATTAAATGCACTATAAATAAAGGAAGCAATCCTTAATCTTTGCTGGTGGTGTTATCCTGCTCAAAAAGCTCTCCGTCTTTTCCCCTGCACAAGATCCAGAGGAGTTTTTGTTCTTTGTATAAGAGCAACTGTCCTAGTAGTATAAGAGAGCATAAAAAAGCTTTTACATAATTCACAGTTATAAAAAAAGCTATTTAAAGTCCTGCACAATCTCAATAATGTTTCTGTAGTACACCTCAAGGACCAAAAACTTACTATGGGTGCGCTCCCATTTACTATGGGTGTTCATGTGAATGTTCAATGTTGGATACATTCCAGCCGCCATCACTTTTCCGGTATATTGAGCCCTAAATTGGTCACGACACACCAATCTGGTTTATGTTTGCAACTATAGCATCCAACTTCGCTACTCATATAAATGCATGTATATACGAGATCAACAGGCACGAATGTGAAATATCCTTTTGCATTATTAGCATTCGTTACGTTTTAGTCCGCAACTATTAGGCCGGATGCTGGCGACCGACCAGGCTCACAGGTAAGCCAAATGCAATTTAAATTAGCTGACAATTATAAGTGGGGGTTAGTGTGCGGATCTCTACCTAATGTGCTGTTCGGATCCAATATGATGGCAGCAGGATTATTGCTGAATTTTGTCGAAATAGTTGTGACAGTATATTGTGGGTGCATTGGCTAATCAATCTTGGGTAAATGAAAAAGCAACTTCAATACATTAACCTGCATGTCACCTCTGACAGGTATTTAATCTATATTTACATATTTTGTTTTGGGCAGAGAGCAATTTTCATTTGAAATCATCGCGGTTGAAAATTAGTGAATTTTTGATGCTGTGCCGTAACTGAAAAGGTTCAAGAAGATATTTTGGTACCAATATATTTTATGTTATAACTGGTTCGCTACCAGGGTATAATGGGACAACGTCCATCACAGCCCATAATTTTTTTCGGTATATTATGACAACAATATCAATAGACTTGAAGTAAAATAGTAAAATTAACCTTATTTTAAACTGTCACACATGTGTCACTGGGCTATAGATAAAAACTAAACGTTATAGCCCAGGCGTCACATATATGAAGGAGCTGAATAGAATTGAAATACAATACAATGCAATTTTTTAAAGAGAAGTACACAAATCTAATCACGCGTCACGATGATCGTACACGCTAATCTCCGAAACCACCCAACCGATTTCAATGAAATTTCCTGGATGTGTATGGTTGGTTCCAGCTTGAAAGATAGGATAGTTTTGGACCCGATAAATGGCGCTGTTGTTGAGATCTAAATAAAAATACAGGCAGTAATTGGGGAAAGTGTCCAAGTTTTCACAATTTTTCAATTTTTTCTTCTTGTTGTGAACAAATATGTATATTGAACGACTGGACCGATTTAGCTAATTGCAAAATGCGGGAAAAATTAAAAATTTTTCTATGGGATTTTTGTATGAACTGAATACCCTTAACCTATCATATCCTTTTTTTATCTTCGAGCTAAGTTTACTGCTAGACATTGCACCATGAAGTAAACGACATGACGGACTGGTAGTATAAAGGGTAACACCTAATTTTAGCGTCATAAAAAAATAATATAAAAATTCCAGCCTAAATGACAATGAAACTGCAGTTTTAACTTTTGTGTTATTTCACGATATGTCCAAGAACTGTCAGTTGCTTATTTTCAGTAGAATTGTGATTCTGTTGAAATTTCATCGCAATCTTTCCATGACATAAAGTAAATTTCATCGTTCTATCAAATTTACCTTCGAAATACGATGATTTCTGAAGTGCGAAGTTATACAAAACAATAAAGTAAATCAATTGTCTATTTTTAGTTGAATTGTGATTTGTCGTATCGTAAATTGTGTCTTTGGATTCATTTGAGAGAAAGATGTAAGATCAGTTCTGCAGTTCTTTAAGTACTCTAAGGTAACTACTCTAGGGAGAGTAAAGAAGTAAGGCCTTACTTCCTATGAAATCGTGAGTAAAAATAAGCACTTCTGTAAGGGGTATGGTAAGGCATACCTAGTCAGGGGTGCTTATTTCAGTACTTCTGTTAGCTTACAAGTCCTACTGGGTTACTCCACCAGGCGACTACAGCTTATAGCAAATGTACCATATATTGCCGAAGCGGCTAATAAATCTGCACATCAATTTTATAATAGGTCCACAAGATCGGCTGATTCGGCAAGTGAACGAATTAAGACTGCGAGTTTTAATCTGTTTTTTTCTGAATTTTCCTGAGATTCACAAAAATATATAAGAAACTGAACTACAAAATAAGAAAAATCAGGTGTAGGTGTATGGTATGGCATTAACTCTTAACTACGATATTATCAGAAAAATTAACTAAGATTACTTCAGACAAAATCTAGGGTTGAGGATAAGATAATGATGTTACACCTCGTTTGTCATGTGTAAAATATCGAAATCCGAGGTATTCACTTTGAAAAATATAGTTTAATATTTTATGTATAATAAATAATAATAATTTCAATTATGCACTGACATAATAAAATTGCCGTCATGGATAATTGTGATGATGAAGAATTTGAAAAACGTTTCAGATACCCTAAACTAGTTTATTACATTGTGAATTTAGTGACAACAAGAGACAGAAGTCAAAAAAGTAGGTATTTTCGAAATTATTCGGTGGTTAGACTCAAAACTCTGAAACTTAAAATTATTGTACACAAAATTATGTAAATTATTATTAAAATATTTGAATTTAAAAAAAAATAATTAAAACTACCATATTCTCTTTTAACCATGATTGTATTCTTTCTTTGTCCAGTTTACTTTTTTGTACAAGCTCTTAGTATCTTTATTACTGTAGCTTTGTTTAATTTCACCGCATCTCTGAAGAATCCCAGACCATCCTAAAAACTTCGTTATGATTGGGAGGTACGGAAGGGAGGTATTGAAGATAGTGGTAATGAACCCTGCGTTTGATGTTGCAGGAGCTCAGAAATACTTACTGTGAGAGATTATTCCAAAGTCGAGTTGTTCTATTGATAAAGGAATTACTATCTTGTTGAGTGCGCGAAACGACAGGCTGCAAGTGGTGGGAGTGAGATGAGTGGGCTACTCTGGTGTTGCGAGTATAACATTGCCCCTACATTCCTTCTGGAGCTATTACTGCCAATGTACAATATGGAAGAGTCTCTTCGGTCTTGGACTCCTGTACCAGTCCCTCTTAGTTCTTGTGGTCTCAAGGAATTTTCCACTGCAAGGCAACTCGAATCACCGTCGGGTTTTTCATATAAACAAGGGAAGAAATCCTGAGAGTATTTTTTCAAGCATTTCATTTTCAAAAATAATTCATTTTCCGAAGGTGTTTTTTCTCAAATATTAAAACTTTCTGTACGAACGTTCATACATATATAGTGGTAGTGATATAGCCGAGTCAAGGCTGACTTCCTCTTTAAAACCTGCTCCCGAGAAAGCCGCTCACTCAACGTGTCGAATTTTCTTCAAGCCCCGCAAAGTGTACTCAGATGTCGGCCTAAATATGTAAATATTGACCGGGGCATGACCTGTACTTTTAGGCAGTTTACCAGAGTTTTGGTAATTAGTTCATGTTCAACCCATACTGAAACTACTTCTATTCTCTCAAAAATCATGGAGTCAGTAATGATAAAAAGTCTATAGAACACCTACAATCTAATCAAATGTTAGACAATGACTAGTGCAGTTCAGATGCCAGTAGGCCTTTTCTGTGTGACTGAGCACTTCAACCCAAGTATTAATCGCTTTGGTGAATCTGATCAGGCTATATCTGAAACTCGCACTTTTCTAGGATGCGAGTGCCACATCCTCATCTCTTTGTTAACTAAACTCCAAGCTATTGATATTAACTCAGTTTCAAAGAATTGAACTGAGACTTTCTTTCTGACCTGTTCTTCTTTGATCCTTTAGCTGGCGGTCCGAGCGGGACGTCCCCGCAACGGACACGCTGTTGTCCGTGCCGCTTTAAAAAATGCGGTTTCTTGCCTACTTTCTTCGGTTTCCCGATTCTGGTCAATTCGGCAGATTGACCACCCTCCTCCTTTCACACCCTGGACTTGGGACCAGACGACGCGACGGCGGAGTTTTCTGGCTAGTATTGAATGGCGTCGAATTGAACCCAATACCGCCTGTTTTGCTAGACGGTCTGAGTCTAACGGCCGATCTATTTTTTTACATTCTTAGCATAGCACTAAGAAAGGATTTAGGATGGAATGATCATATATTGCAAATCCTTAAACCCCATGCTTGGAGTTTCTTTAATAGATGTAAGTCCCGTTTTAAGCATCACGGTCTACAGTTTACAAGTTCTACATCTGGCCCTGACTTGAATACAACTTGTTTATCTGAGATGGCGCCTACAAAACCGTCTTACTATGACTAGACAGTGACTTACAACTCATTGTTAATGTTAATGTCTCTTCTATAGACTTATTGAGCCACCATATAAATGTCGTAGTTCTAAAAAAATTATGCTTCTCCACAGAGAAGATATTGAATTTCACATAGCCCAGGAGTAAGAGTAATCCCATTAAAGCTACAAAAAATGTAGCTAATTTGACCAGTTTTTTGACTGAAATTTAGAGACGAGCGGAAAATATTAAAAAAAAATAGGATTCAAAAAAAGAATAAACCGACAATAAACATTAAAAGTTCTTAATTCTGAATGGAGCTCGTTATTCATATAAAATTGTTCATCTGTCGTGTGCCGCTTGAGAGGTATGGTAATAGAGGTTTAACAGAAGGATCATGTGTGATTGATTTATTTGCCTATAATTACATATAAGTAATCTTTAAGATGTTTACTAAGTTTAATAAATCATTCTAAAGACCTTACGGCAAGATAATTAAGCGTTTTGAAGTGGAAGATCCGATAAGCCCTAGAATTTAGAGCGAATAAGATAATGCTAATTTTTGAGCTTAAGCACACAGACAAGGAAAGTTGTGTTTAGGAAAATTTAAATTGTTATTTGTATTCTTGTCATAAAGTATAATATTCGCATAAAAATATTAAATTTTACGAAACCTCAAATCCGAATGATTGAATTCACATCGGCCATCTTGTTATACTGAGTAAATGGGCGTTACAAGCAACGTTGTCTTTGTCTGTGGCGTTGTCATCCAGCTTTGCATTCCATTCTATGCGTCCTGATCCAGGCGATACTTCGCAAGAGATGTTTTGTCTACAATGCTGCCCAATCTCTTTCGAAGCAATTTCTCCTCAGTTATACAGTCCAGTCCAGAAGGGATAGCGAAAAAGTTGAAATAAATCTACCCTGCGATCTCTTGACGCAATAATTAAGAGAAAAACTGCAGGAATTCAATGAATGTGTTTTGGATAAAATTGGTCCAGGCGAACCAGTGGTAAAAAGTTAATAAGAGTAGCGAAAACATGGGCTTATCAAAAAAATTCTAGGACCTTTGTTTTGTTTTTACAGTTTTGAGATTTACTCGAAAAGTTACTATTATTTTTTCATAAAATTTTTACTGTAGGTAGGCACCATCAGAAGCCACAATTTAAGTCCTAACACAAGGTCAACAATTCAATAAGCTTATATGTAGGTCAGAGTGTTTGCTGGTAAGTCCGGAATAAATTTGTGAGTACTATGTAGTAAATCCATTGTCTTAGGCAGCAGCAGTTTGCATGCCATGGTTATGTTCGAATTTGTGGGGCTTTGACGAACTATTAAAGGGTTTTTCTGGCTTTCAGCTCCCGTGCTCGTATTTCTCGTTTCATTTAGTTGGTGACTGATGTTGGCCCAGTCAGTAAAAATTAAACTCCCCCTAACTTAGAATGCAGCAGGCATATACTAGCCTGCACGGTGTCCGCAGCTAGCAACCACGCCTGAGTAAAAATAAGACTCTCTCGCACCTAGCATTGACCATAAAGGGTACCAATAACACACTCAGTACACAAGTTCTCTTTCGATTTCGTAGGTCAAGCAGCATTGGACGTGGTTAGTGCGCAGTATGGGGACTACTTGGTAAGACAACAGTCGTAGTTAGAATGGTCTATGGCATAGACTCTATGCCGATGCGGAGGCATGTATAAATGTTCATGCCTGTAGGGGGAGCGTGCATATCTCTGGCAGGGCGATTTTTAGATTTTCGTTCCTGTTTCATTCGCTTTTGTGTGCTATAAGTGAGGGCGTGCATGCCTTTAAGAAAATTAACAAACTAAATTCTTTTTACTTAGGAATGAAGGTAAAGAATTATGTATATTACTTCAAAATCATGCTACACAATCTTGATAGTTTATGAAGTTCTTTTAATGATTAGAAATCATGACTGAGTCAGTATTTGCGTAAGTCAGTATTTAGGTATATTTATGAAGGATTTGGTATTTTGTATACCCCAATCTCGCACCACTTTCTCCAACACCTACCAGACACTTCGTTTATCAGTCTATCATAGACATTGAATGGCCTAGAATAATGATCCAATTAACTTAGCTTATTACATTGATCAAAGCTAGTATGAATTTTGCAATTGAAGTGAAGTGACCTCGCCAAACCTATACGTGTGTACATATTGGTGCAATTCAATTACACAACAAAAAAAATCATTTTAGGGAAAGTGTGTCTTTGCTCTCTAACAAAACTCAAAACGCACCGCGTATTTATTGAGGAAAACATCATGAAATCCGGAGGTCGAATTCGAACATTTCAAATTTTTCATCGACGCACTGCAATAAATTCTTTTATTTTTTTTTCGATTGTTTTATTTTCTTCAAGCGGTTAAATAATAAAATCTCCAACTAAACTAAGCACCACACATTTCACGCACAATACACCGACGACTGCGAGTTTGTTTCTCTTGTGCATCGGTAGTCTTCAAGTATGATAATCCAAAAGCCGATTGTACATAACGTAAATGTTATGCACTTGGCTTTTATATGCCCGTCCTTTACAGCTCAGCTCAGTACTCAGCCATTTAAATCTTAGGGCTAGTTTAGTTTTCCAGGGGCCGTTAAAAATGGTTAAAAAATTTAGGGTCGTCATAAGTCCCTTAAAAACCCATGCGGCCATTGTTCGCCCGTTGTAAGCTGTTGCGAAAATTCACTTTCATCACACGCAGCGGTGTTTGTATATTCTTTATCGGTGTGCACCTAATCAGGTCAATTCATCTTTGTTCTTTTTGTTTTCGATGTTCCTGTGACCTGTACTCACTCAAGACTGGCACTGTACTTTCTAGCTAAGTTTCGTCCAGCTTGGACGTAGTATAGAGACCACGCCTAGTGCATTAATAGGAGCTTGACCATCCTTTAACCGTATTACCCTGGCCTTTATTTGCTAAGCAGACTTTGAGGCTATGCTGATATTTTTATCTGAAACCTAGTATTTTTTTTTTTTTTCATTTTCAAAAATCCCAGGATGTTTATGATATAGTTCCTTTACTGCGAAGAATCCAAATTTGTCGACGTCCGGAAAATCTGTAGTGCTAAAAATGTGTGTGTGCTTTAAATGTTTTTCGCATAGACGAGTGAAAGTCGTTCCGTCATCCTTTTGCTGATTGCATGGAATAAAATCTGTAATATACCATAAAGCAAATTGCTGTAGCACACCACTTCCTGTCGCTTGGAGGGCTGTAATGTAAGCTTTATACTTGGATGGAGTATACTGGCTACCGAGTTGCTGAGCTGCTCCTCCTATTTACAGTGTACGAACGTAAGAAAGAAGAGATTTTGTCAATAGTTGTTTTTGGTGGTGTCCACAAGGAGGCGTCCTATCTCTTATGGTAAATTATAAACGACGAACTTTTTGCCGATCTGAATAATCAAACACAGGCCTGAGCAGTCGATATCGTCATAACGATCATCGGACGTTATGATGGCAGGCTTTATGCTCTCTTTCATATCTCTGACCTACTGAACCTCCCTTCGCTTCAACATAACATTCCGACCACTCTGGATTTCGACAAACGGTTTATTGCGATTATCGGAAATCGATCAGAATGGCAGCTCGGCAGACCCTTCATTGGAGGATTTAAACCTTTGCTCCACCAGATATTTTGCTATTGCTAAAAATAATTACACGAATAGGGCTGGTAGTTGATTAGAGCTGTCTGTTCAGCTTGGCAGATTCCGAAAATGCTAGTGCCAGTGACATTGAGGCTACAGTAAAGAGAAGATTTAGTCCCTCCATCGTGGCTTCCCTACTCCCATGGAGACTTAGAGGATGAATCCCAGATCAATTTTAGGCATAACAGACAAAAAAAATAGGGTGTTTTGTCCGCTAAGACCCCATTAAAGAATGAATGAGGTTGTCTTTTAGGACAGTTAAATAGCTTATTTAAAAAAAGGAATGTTTATGAATTATAAATCACAGAAAACCTAAAAAACACTACCATGTTGAATTCGGCAATCTTTACAAGGACACATTTCAACGAAAACAAGTAGATAAGGAAAAATGATGTTATCCCTTGGAATTCTTGTTTTTCCGTTGTAATTTGTACGAAATGCAACCCAGTGCTGCTTTTGCATATTGCTGAAAAACTTTTGTAATTCTAAGGATTTCCATTTTCTTTTTAGAGAAAACAAAAAACAGAAAAAAATAGAAAAAATATTGGTAGACGGAAATTTTGTGCATAGAAGAAGAGGAGCAACTAGGGTGTGCGCGACGTAGCTAGAGTTTAACTTTATCTACCATTTAGCTAAGGAGATTAAAAGAATTACGAGACGTATCGTATACCTGTGTAAATGGAGGGTGTGGAAGAAATCTGTTTAATCAAACTGGAGAAAGAGGAGTTTTATAAATTCATATAAAAAATACAAGGATGTTTAATTGAAAGCTCAAGTAAAGTGAACTATTGAGGATGTCACCTATACTATCATAATCTCGACTTTCTACAATTGTTCTTGGAAGCTGAATACGAGTTTTATGATTTTAGAACTAGCCTTCGTGATGTAGAAAATGTTCTGATGGATTGCAAACAAATATTCACGGTTTTGTTTCTTATGGTTATTTGTTTTTATGGCGTCCGTAATAAGTCCTTGTACTACCAGACTAAATGACATGACAGTTAATCACCTCAGTGTACAACGTTTATTATTAAGCTTAGCTTCAAGGATAAAATATCTTACAAGTTTAAGTCCTGGTCGATGTAGAAGCGGATGACGATGAGCCCGTGCTTGCCTCACTGTACTTTGGTATGTTGCAAATCTACACTGTAGAAAGTAATTCGGGAATACTGGCTGCCGAAAGGAGTTCGAGTTGTTCTATTTATTGGCGATTTCTTTGATTCTGGTGTACGCAATAAATATCTATTCGTACTGTCGCGTCGGGTTGAGTGGTAGAGTAGTCGTGCTGTAATGAGTTTATTAAGCAGATCGCTGTGTTTATTGCTGTGGAAAAGTGATTTATACTGATGGAATTGATTTTAAGATATAAACCATTTATTTTAGGAAAGGAGCCAGAATTTTGAAGTAGATCATTTATACAGGGTGGACCAAAATGCCTTTTCCAATTTAAAAAAATAATTTTATTTATGGACACTTTTTTATATTATTATTTTTTTTTTGTTTCAGACAGTAAACTTGAGATTTTTTTACATGGAATACCACACTCATTACTTGCATCACGAATGAAAATGTTGTCGTTATTTTTGGAAAAACGGACGATCAATAATTTATATTCAACTTGCTTGACAGCAACTTAATTTGAGCGATATGACATAGTTCAGCACGGTCAACTCAAAATATTTAGCTCGTTGGTGAAAGTGTTGCCGCTAGTCCTAAAACATACACGAGAATGTTCAACATATTTGGCTGTTTAGAAAGACGTTTCACCCGATCCAGTTGACTCAGCATCTCAAGCTTGTAGGATCTATAGGCTATCCGAAGTGGAAAGCCTACATCAACAAACCATGGGATTTAGAGAGGTTGAAAGACACCATTCCATTAGAAATTGTACAAATTACACCTGTCACTTCAAGCAGTTATGCAAAAAGCCCCAAAAAGATGAATTGCATGAATTGTAGTAGGGGACACGTAACCGATATTATTCACCACACTTAATTTTAAAAAAAGTTTATTTAATAAACTGCGATTTTCAAGCCCTGGTTTCTCCAAATATCTCCAAGGCTTTTGATAGAGTGTTGCACCGTGTTCTGTTAGCTGAAGTCCGAGCGCTACTGATATTGTCTCCCGTCTAAAGAACTGTGTTGAGCTAACTTTCAGTCCATTCAATTGCTCTGAGCTTCATTCAAAGTATTTCGCAGCTTCAATAATAAATAATCGAAGGTATTAGGTAACGTGGAGGTACCAGTGATACGCCTTTACCTTCAATTTTGCAAGGGATGCATATGCCGGACTTTATAAAATACCCGCCCTATTTTTAATAAAACTGTATATGGTAATTCATTTCAGTGGTATGTGTAGAAATAGTGGCCAATCCGGAGTAACATTGACAGAAAATCTTGGAATGAATGAACACATACATATTCCAAAACTATAAACAAACGTCTCAATGTCTAGGATTTATTACAAGATTAAGATTTTTTTTCAGCCAGCAGATGCAGCTTTAACTTATAAATCGATCGATCGATCGATCTCACCTCGAATCTCCTTATTTGGGGCGTTGCCCTCAAACTCAAACTTAAACTCTCAAACTTATTCGTGACGACACCGATTGTTACACGATTGATTGAATCTGCATAAGGATGTTGCAGCCTTGATGAAACTGCAACCACAGCGATTGGTTTATTGAAATAAACGATCTACTGTTTCCATTGCAATCCTATGACCTCACTTAGTCCGGGAAGTAGCGTTGCATTTTTGATGATCATTTCAGAACGCTTAATTGCAATTGATTGATAGTTTAGATAAGGCTTATATAAGAAACAAGAGTCAGTCACTAGTAGTGATGAGCAAACGCAAGAACAAGACAGACTGATAGAGTCTTGGTCTTGGTTTTGCGAGCATAGCTTAGACTTGGTATTGCTCTTGGTCTAAATGTGCAAGACCAAGGCAAGACTGCAACACCAATACCATTTTTGCTCATCACTAGCCACCAGAGTTGCGGTGCGGATAAAATGTCCATACATATGTATTGTCACGATTAGCCCCACCCCTATTCACGCACGGAAAGAAAAGTCTCCACGAAACAATCAAACGATAACGGACAACGAATTATCGATTTTGCAATGACCAAAGATATGATCGTCCGTTCAACATACATATGTATTTTCCAAGAAGGGACATTCACAAGTACACATGGTAATCTCCCAGCGAAAGATACTGCAATCAAATAGACCATATACTCATAGACAGAAGTGCAACTTGCAGTATTCTCCGAGTAAGATCTTGTAGAATTGCAAATTGTGAATGGGACCACTTTCTAGTTAAAGCTAGATTCAGATGTCGGCTGTGCTTTAAAAAAGGAAAAAAAAGGCAAGAAATTCGACGTTGATCGCCTTACAGAGTGCCAAACATTCGTTAAAAACAAGTCTCCAGGAATTGATAACATCCCTTCAGAGTTGATCCTACAAGGAAGCGAATCGCTTTCACCAGTTATACATGAATTACTATGAAAAAATTCCGACATAAACTGCTTTGCCAGATCGCCTTAGAGAAATATTCACAGAATTAGAAAATGGAGCTATACATACATATATAGAGCTGCGAATAAATGCAGGCAAGAATAAGATTCTGATTCAGTTAACACCACCTGGGGAATACAAGTTCGGTTGGGTAAACCAATTCTGTGGTGCTAAGGCAGAACCCAATATGTAAAAATATGTAATTGTCGAAATTGGGTCAAGCACTGACATATAGTAATGGACTGCTAAATGAGCAAAATCCCATACAAAAAAGTGGCACCAAAAACTATTGCTGTCTAACTCCCACGTTAAATTGCTATGGACTGTAATTTTCAGCGCATGTCAGCAATGTAAACATAATTAGAGGAAAACAGACAGGTATAGTTTTTGTTCTTTTGTCTCACTCTTGACTTGAGCTATTTTGAAAAGTTCGTTAAACAGGGGAAATAACCGTCACAGCTTTTTCATTTATTTAATGGAAATACTGCTAGTGAATAAAAATGAGTGATGGAAATTTATTTCTATTAATTTTTACAAACATTTTATCACTTATTCTCTCTTAAATACGAAGAAAAACTTATTGTTTACGTAAAGCAGCCTACACACGACAAACTTGGTTGCCAACAAAGTTGGCAAGATTTGGTGTTGGTGTCAGAATTGAAAGTGTGTAGGTTGGTTAACAACTTAAAATCGTTGTCGACGGTTGGAATGAAATCAAAAATTTTTGATTTTTAGTAGAAGTTGGCAACCATGTTGCAGGGCTGTAGCGATGTGAGAACTTTGCTAGCGAACATTATTTGAAATAGTAATTTGAACGGTGCACTTCGTTGATGTTTGCACGGATGTTGACAATCAAGTTGGAGTGTCTGTATATTTCATGATACCAACTTTGTTGTCAACCAAGTTTGACGTCTGTAGGCCGCTTAAAAAAGGTTATCTATTTCTGGTGAAAAATGGTGTCAATCAGCAGTCCACTCCTATATGTCAGTGGGGTCAAGTCATATTGAGTTGTGCCATTACCGCATTGTAAGCTTATGGACAAATGGGGCTCTTAAGTTTTGATCTACATTATTTTAGAGCCACGGTCTATGATATTGGCTTTGGGGAACATATTCTTTAATAACCTTTTGACATGTTGGAAATTTAAACGAAATATATCGGGTTCTGCCTTAACACCACAGAATTTAACTACCTGGGGTCTTCAGTAAGTGAGGACAACGATGAAATGATAGACGTGCAAAGAAGAATAAACGCCGCAAACATAACCGACTGCTCACTACAAGGTTAGTCGGTGAGAAGTAGTTCAGTCAATCTGTCGAAAAAAAAATAAGAATTGCACAGAAAAAACCAGTCGGATGAAATGTAGGTGAGTCGTTAGGAAATGATGTAAGAAAGCTTACTTGGGCGTGGCCACCTGCTACCTCTGTGGGTTTTTGAAAAAACTCAAAAAAAAAAACTCAAAAAAATTTTGAAATGCATTTTTCTCGAAAACTATGCATTCTACAGAAAAGTTTATTGGAACAAAAATGTAGAGGGCATCGTTATCTACAATTAATGTCATTGGTGCAATATTGTAAAACAAAAAATGTGCGCAGTTGGTGGCGCTAAAGTGCCAAAAAAAGTGTTTTTCAACTTTTTCGCCCTTAAATTTTCATTTTTCAGCTACAATCTGAATGGAAAAATTGTTCCTTACAATTATACAAACAACTTTTATTCAAAAAATTTTTTCGTACAACCTATCGTTCCAAAGTTATAGTGTAATACAGCGCTGCGTGAACAGCGCAGTGGTGCTAACGGTAATTTTCTCGGTCCTATTGGGACTTTCTCCGGCGGTGTTGGCATAGTTTTAACAAAAGGGCCGATTTAAGGCTCCCATACACGGTCCAATTGGTTGTACAGCGAAGTGCGGTTGTACAACCAAAACTATCGATTGTGGGCCGGTCGGCCGATCAAAATACATTGCGCTTATAGGTTTGATGAAAATCTGGTTGTACAGCCAATTTGACCGTGTATGGGGGCCTTTAGTCAGCTGCCCTATTCTTCAAGAAACGCACATTTTTCAGTTGCTATGTGAGTTTCAAAGAGTCGGGACAGCAAAACTTTGCTCCTTGAAAATGAGTGAAGATATTCCTGTTTGTTTTCTTTGTGACAAGTTTGTCGTGGATGATGTCCGTCACGTGGGTGTCCAGGGTCGGAAATCGTTAGTACAAGGAGCAATAATTAGAGGCGATCCTAAAATTCAAGAATTATTATTAGAAGACGACAGCATCCCAGTCCCAGACTTGCACGGCAGATGCTACCGCTCGTACACCCAACACGAACGCGCTGCTAAAAGGATTGGAAAAGCACGAACATCGTCAAGGTATTTTTTAATACTTTTTGTTCAAATGAGTGATATATAAATTTTGTATGGCAAAAATCATAATTCACATTAAATATTTTATTGTAAATTGCATATTATGTTTTTTCATAATATCGTCTCCTTATACGGTATTTGCGTTTGTAACCCACTTAATAAGACATTTTTGAATTCAATGAGCCATTAAAAAAATGTATGATATTTTTCAGCAATCACAAGGATGATGACCAAGTAGACTTATCATCTAACCAGGAAGAATCCACACCGGAGTTCGATTGGAAACGTTGTTGTCTCTATTGTGGTAAAGAAAACGATGCCCTCTACATTTTTTTTCCAATAAACTTTTCTGTAGAATGCATAGTTTTCGAGAAAAATGCATTTCAAAATTTTTTTGAGTTTTTTTTTTTAGTTTTTTCAAAAACCCACAGAGGTAGCAGGTGGCCACGCCCAAGTAAGCTTTCTTACATCATTTCCTAACGACTCACCTACATTTCATCCGACTGGTTTTTTCTGTGCAATTCTTTTGACAGATTGACTGAACTAAAGCAATATACGGTAAAACATAAATTTTTGGCCCATAAGCGAGATAATTGTTGGAATCGCTTGGTTTTAAGGTTTAGTTGAATATCTTAAGTTTGCTCACAAATTGGTAGACCGCATAACAAATGCGCTCCGAAGAAATGCTTCTTTGTCCTTTTTTCGTTTGTTGGGAGAAAAAATGTATGGCGGCAGGCTCCTGCATGCTGTTATAGCGGACTCCCACTCTCCCCTGGACTGGCTTTTAAGCATCGCGCAGCGAAAATCGACCACCTTTCATGTAGCTGCTAATATTACTGTTTTTTTGCCTTTTCCTATTGGTTTCGGCTTGTTTCAGCATCAACTTACTGAGTACGGTCTTCACCGTTGCTTCCATTTTCCACTTACATATACTTAAATACAGGGTAGCCGGTCCCAGCTTTCCAAGCGGTTAATGTTAGTATAAGTTAAGAAAATTAAAACGCTTTTTTTGAGTTAAACTTTAAAATTTATTTTTACGTCTTTAATTCTCGACTGCAACTACTAAACTGACATTTCTTCGTTAACAAATTTATTTCTTAGGCAAATATTTTAATCAAAATTCTTATTAAATCTTACTTAAGTGTAATTGAATCTTTCTTATAAGATCTTATCCTTATGGTCTAAATTCTAGTGAAATGTTTGTTTCAAGTGCAGACACTTGGTCAGCACTCAATTGCATTTGCGGCTGGGGGTTTCTTAGAAAATCGCCGTGAGATGTTTTTATTCATGGTGTTAACTCTTCCCCTCTTAAATTGAATGTCCTCATTCAGGTCGTTATAAAAGCGATAGAGTAGGTTTTACAGATGCTTCGCTATTTTCTTCAAGGGCAATGTTCTCTATTCCCTTTTCAGTTTCTTTGTTTTGTTGAATAACGATCTTCGTGGTCTTCTTCCAGTTGATAAGAAAGGCGATGGGAAATATTGACGCAAGTAGAATGATAAGTCCGTATGTTATCCATTGGTGAGTTCTCTTGTCCACTTCTAAGCGTTGGATCCTGTTTGTACCATTGATTTGGAGTTCATTCATCATTTCTAAAGACAGGATTTTTTGGTAATCTCGTTCCAATGCTGGTGGTTGAAGGATGGGCGGTAAAGCCTGCAATGTTGACGCTTCCTTGGACTTAAATTCTTGACCATTGATCCCGATAGTGCTGTTGTGGAAGTTTATGAGGAATGTTCCTTGGAGGCTATGACTGAGATTTTGCATTATAATTGTTCCGTTAAACTGGTTCAATAGTATTATCCCTGGTTCTATTTCTTCTAAGGTGGGTATGTGCTGATTATTTATGATTGTGCAAGTTGCGTTGCGACTTCTGAGTAAATTAGGAATACAACTAGAATTACTAATATCGGAGATGCTGTCCTGGTTACAAATTATTAAATAGTTATAGGTTTTACATTCTTTTTTAATGCCAAAATACTTATTATCATCTGTTAATATCATATTATAAGAAATTTTATTGACAAGATTATTTTTCTTTACTGGTTTTATCATTAATTTTTGAAATATTTTTTCTGTTGTGATCGGAATGTCAATTATGTAGAGTAAAGTAGAACTATTGCTTACAACTTTTACTTGTGAAAACTCCAATGCTTCTTCTGTTGTAGAGTAAGGAAGATTTTCCTTATCAAGAGATTTTCTGGCCAAATTTATATCTGTTTTTGACAGCATCATTGAGTTTACTACCCCGACTTTTGCCCAGTGGATGGCGTATCTAATATTTACTAATTCTTCCTTTATTAATCTAATCCTATACTGAGTTCTTAATGCTAAATTCTTATTTTTACCTGCGCCTTCCTTGAATGTTTTTAATATTTCATTAGTAATGCGAGTTATATTGTTTATTCTGTCTTTATATAAATTATTAATTATGGCCTGCTTATTATTGTTAATTAAAACGTTATTCATCCTATTTTTTAGTAAAACGAAGTCATCATGGTCAGGATTCCCAGCGATCCATTTCCACGCGCTTCCTATGAAATTTAATGATCTTTTTTCTCTGTGCGGTGTGATATTCTCTAATGATTCTTGGATTTGGAGCAGCTCGTGTTGAAGGAACGGAAATAAGGAATTATTTCTCTTAATCTGATTTTCGAGGACAGAATTCATATCGAAGATGAATTTTTGGTATTGCTCGAGGTCTATGATGTGGATCAGCTTAAAATTTCCATTTTGAAGTTTGGCTATACCGGAATGAAAAGCGATGATCTGGGAATTGGAGTAGTCTAGTATTTGGATTTCTCCTTCGCTGGTAGAAAGGATGAATCTGTAAAATTAATTTCTTATGTTACTTTTATGAACTATTTTTCCTGACTGAGTAATAACTGTCGTATGTCTGTTTTCTCGTACAATTTCTTTCTTATACCTTACTGTTAGTTTTGACCCTATTCTTTTATTGTGCTTGACAAAAATGGTTTGCCCTACCTCATAATTTTTTAATGGTTTACGTTTTTTATTATGATACCTTAGATCCTTTTCCTGTTTTTGTTTTAGTTTTTCGAAATTTCTCGTTCGAACGGTTTCGAACTGTTCAGGGCTAATTCGAGGGTTTCGACCGTAAAATAATTCTACGGGTTTCTTGCTAGTGACGGAATGAATGGTATGATTGTATTCGTTAACTGCGCGCTCAAGAAGTTCTTGGAAGGAGCGAGTAGTGCCATCAGTGTTAAGGCAAGGCGCAAATTGAGACGCGTATAGCGCGTGTGGGGTGGCGCAGCACAGCGCGATTTTCTGTAACTATGGGAAACTAATAGAGCCGCGCAAATTAACTAGTGGACGCGAGATGGCACGACTCGCGTCATCTACGACACGCGTGGCTTTGTGGTCGAACCACAGTTTCTCGTGCCGGCCGTGTCAACAAGTAACAAGTGTATTTCGAAATTTCTTCTTGAAATTATTTTCTTGTTCTTTCTCTTCCACTATTTTAGTTTGTTTTTGATTACTGTGTTTTTAAATACCTACCTCTGGCTGAAGAAAGGTTAATCGAGGCTGTGAGGGGGCACAGAGAACTTTATGACCTAAAATACCCGAACTACATGAAGACAAAGTTAAAAACTAGGATTTGGGGAAATTTTGCACAAGAAATGGCTTTGGTTTTTGGGCATTGCATCCATTTGCATCAATGGAATGTTCGATCATTCCATGCACTTCAGTAAATTGGCGTCGACTCATTCGGAAGTAATTACAAAAATAAGCATCACTCATCTTACTTGTGGTTCTAAATTGTCCACATTTTTCCCTTTCTAATAGGATATATTTATTGGGTGATTTCAATTTTTTGTCGCTAAATAATTCAGAAACATTTTGTCCTCAGCATCATTATCTGATACTGATTCTGAACTTAACAACTCTAATAACAATTTTTTCTTCCGCGAGCCAGACATTGCAGCTAGTGTCCCTTCGAAACTGCGTCTCAATATGCGGATCACCGCGCTACGCGTGTGACACGTGTGTGTCATGCTGGTCGCGTCATGTCAGCTCACACGCGCTATACGCGTCTCAATTTGCGCCTTGCCTAAGGCATCGCATAATCTCGGAAAGCGTGGAATGAAATCGTTCCACTTGACCATTTACTTCGCTCCGGTATGGGGGAGTCTTGATAATGGTAATGTTAAGATCTTCGAACATTGAAATTATGGTTGCGGAATTTAAGGATTTTTCATTGTCAAGTACTATGAATTCGGGGACGCTGAAGAAAAGCAAAATGTCTCTTAAGGGTTGTTTTACGTCTTCTATTGCGCGGGACTTGATAATTTTGGCCTGAGCAAATTTGGTGAATTTGTCTATTGCCGTTAAGGCGAGGTATTTTTGGGTTGAATAAATGTCGATATGGATAGGTGTGGCATTTATTTTCGGGTTATTAGGGTGTCTGTCGTATTTATTTTCTTTGCACACTTTGCATGCTTTTAAGAGCCTTTTTATTTTATAACTCATTCTGGGAAAATAATATTTTTCCAAGATTTGTAATCTGTTTTCTTCTGCATTTCTATGTGCTCTTCGATGAATTGATAGAATTATCTCATCCTGATCTGTATCGTTAGTAATGTCTTCAACTAATGTTTGTGTGAAACGAATTCTATAATGCTTGAAATGGGTTGGGTAAATCTTTTGGGTTTATAATTTGGTAACTATTTTCATTACCCCTTATCAGAATCAATTGATTGCGAAAGACATTTACTGGTATTTCTACAGTTGGTATTAAACTTTGAGGTGAGCTATTGTCACTATGCTGTGTTGCTGTCATGGAGTTAATTTCCGGTTGTGGTGGTTGCCTTGATAGTGCATCAGCTACAACATTAGCTTTGCCTGGCTTGTACTTAAGATCGTAATTGTACTCCTCAAGGATAGTCTTCCACCTTTTCATTTTAGTATTAGTATTTTTATTACTCAAAGCGTACGTCAAAGGCTGGTGATCAGTAAAAATTTTTACTTTTCTTGAACCATACAAGTAATTGCGAAAAGAGTTTAGTGCCCAAATAATAGCGAGCATCTCTTTCTCATTAGTAGCATAATTCTCCTCTGTTTTTGTTAGAGTTCGAGAAAGAAACATTATTGGCTTGTCGTCTTGTGCGAGCACAGCACCAATAGCGTAATTAGAGGCGTCTGTAGTTAAGTGAAACTCTTTGCTAAGATCTGGATGAATTAGCAATACTTCTTGAGAAACAAGTGTTTTTTTGATTTTATTTAATGCTTCGATAGCCTCAGCAGAAAAAAGAACAGGTTTGTTTTTCGAAATGTTTTTGGACACACGTCCATCTTCCCCTCTTAAAAGGGATTTTGCGTAGTCTTTAATAAATCGGCGATAGTATCCTGACATACCAAGAAAGGATCGCAACTCTTTAAGAGTCTTGGGTATAGGTACGTTGGAGATAGCCTCTACTTTTTTGGGGTTGGTCTTAATACCATTTTTTGATATAACAAATCCGAGAAATTCACCTTCTTCCTTAAAGAATTCACACTTATTTAGTTGAACTTTCATGTTCGCGAGCTCTAAGGTTTTAAAGACGAGTTCAATGTTCTTAAAATGTTCCTCTTCATTCTTTCCGAAAATTATAATATCGTCCAGTGGCGGTTCGTAATATTCAGGATAAGGGAAGCAATGCGCAAGGCGAACGATAAAAGTAAAAGTATCGAAACTTTTCAATAAAAAAACTGAAAAATAACATATAGTGGAGTCAGATAAGCAAAACATAAAGAATTGTTTGCAGTCTAAAAAATTTTGTTTGAAACATGTTATTTGCATCGAATACTATACGAAATGGCCATTTTCTAGCTCTAGCAACCAATCCAGTAAGTTATCGGCCATTTTGTGAAAACTTTATCATTTTGGTCGTTCTATTTAAATGTTAGATGCGTTTATCTCGGTCAGTATAGGTCCGAAAAAGCAAAAAAAAGAGGATGTTCGTTATGAAATTGGCTATCAGCGGTTACAATATGAAATTTTTATCTGTACACATAAATTTTAGTTTTTTGTTTATAACTTCGGATTTTTCAGTCCATTTATACTATATAAACACTAACTGGTTAGAATTTTGGGTCAAAATACCTTATACAAATCCCAAAAATTGACTTCAATTTTGAAAATTAATTGCCCTTTAATGTTTGCGCATAGCATCGTATGAGGTTTTTTCTCTTTTAAAATGTAGTATTATTTTATGAGGATTAGAAAATTTTTTAAACTTCAAAAAGTGAAAAAATCGAATTTTTTCGTTAATAGTTTCAAAATAGTTTCGCTGCTAGTGGGCATTTTGCGTTTTTTTTTCAAATTCTGTTATAATTATCACGCTTTAATTATAATTAAAGCGTCCAAAGAAAAGCCGTTCAAAAACTGCAACTACTACTTTCCACACTCATTTAATTTTTCATTCAAATGCATAATTTTGGCTCAAAATCTAAGAAAAATAGTTATAATAAAACCCTGCATACCTCGCATACACCC
This sequence comes from Thereva unica, assembly GCA_949987705.1. Taxonomy (NCBI): domain Eukaryota; kingdom Metazoa; phylum Arthropoda; class Insecta; order Diptera; family Therevidae; genus Thereva; species Thereva unica. Next base: position 120,892,757 of record OX465283.1, on the reverse strand, counting down.
CCTACACCCACGACAGCAATCATTACATTCTCCTTGCAAAAAAACATTTCTGGCAACCCATACTCAAAAATACAATTCAAAAAAATATTCTCTATCCCTTTAAATCATAAAGATATAATGGAAGCTACAAATGTATCAGCTTATTTCAATACACACCGCCCGACCCCGCCCAACCCCGCCCGGCTTCACTTATTCTCGATCTTTTCTTGCTTCACTCAATTATACAAAACGAAATTTCATATTTTAAGATTCAAAAACAAAATTTCGAAGCAAAATTTTAAGAGCAAATTTAATACTGCTCGAAGCCAGAACAGATTACCAGAAAACGAAACCAAAAAACAAAGAGAATTTGGTGGATACAGAAAATTTCTCGTTCTTCGAGTTCTCAATTCCGCCTGTTTGGTTCCGAAGAAGCTGCGTTTAGCCCAGCTTCCGAGGGCACTGTATTAACGCAAACCTTTGCGTGAGTGTGGCTTTAATTAAAGTGAATGTGTTGGAGTCTTCACGTTGATTTTCTGGGCCAAATAAGCTGGAGATATTACAGCTTCCCCATGTTGTGTTAGGCCTCGGGCGCGATAAGAGCGGCAGCAAAATTGAGAGAGGCACTTTAGTATTTTCACTCTTGCCCTCGCCGCTCATAACATGACCATGGCCACAACATGGGGAAGCTGTAATATCTCCAGCTTTAGTGTTTCCAGGAGGAAATATATTAAGATTTTTCTTGTGATTAATCTTGATATATTTAAAAAAATTTTTGTTAGGAATTTGTCTGTTTGGTCAAGGGAAGCAATGCTTCCTTTGCTTCCAAAGAGGAACCGCCACTGAATCGTCTATGTAGACGTAACATCTGGTTCCAATATGATCTCTTAAAATATCATCCAGTGCTCTCTGGAAAATGGACGGTGCATTTCTCAAGCCAAATGGTAACCTTGTGAATTCGTATTTGCCATTGTTTACGGAGAATGCTGTTTTCTCGATATCGCATTCTCTAAGTGGTATTTGGTGGAAACCGCTCTTTAGGTCTGCTATAGTGAAATATTTCTGTTTTCCTAAATTGGATAAGACTTCGCATATCTCCGGTATAGGATACCTGTCTGAAATTGTAATTGTGTTCAACTTACGATAGTCAATTACCAAACGGAATTTTTCCTCTCCTGAAGCATCCAATTTTTTTGGTACCACCCAAACTGGGGAATTATAAGGAGATCTTGAAGGTCTAATGATACCATCGTTTAGCAGTTCTTTAATTTGTTTGTCGACTTCTGCTTTAAATGCCATTGGATATGGATATGATTTGCAATAAACAGGATCATTAGAACTTGTACGAATCTCGCCTTTTACTACAGTGGTATAGGTGAGTTTTTCGTCAGGTTCAACAAATAAATTAGGACATTTCTTATAATATTATTTAATTTAAAATTCTGCTCCTGAAGTTCGAAGATCTACAGAGTTAACTGATTCAGAGAGTTGCTGTTTAAGAGGAATTTGAATACCGGGGTTAATAGTCATAAAATTATGATTAGTATGGATAACAGCGTCGAGTTGTTTGAGACTATCGTTACCTATTATGCCGTCAAAGGCTGCAAGGCTAGGAATTTTTCTGTTGCACCGCCAAAGAGGTCAACGAAAGCATGGTGAGTTATTCGAATATTGCCTGTTACGGAAACTGCGATAAAATTTTTATCGTTGGGGATAGGATTACGGATATAACGTGGCTTAATATAATTCTTATTAGAACCTGTATCGACTAAAAATTTCAAAATCTGTCCACTCTTCGCTACATATTCATAGTAAGGCAGTGAAGAGCGCCTTAGTCCCAAAAAATAAATGTCATCGATTTCTTCAATATCTTCAATTGGATTTCCTTTCGTTTCAATGTAATCGACGAGTGTTTGGTGGTAATTGGCATCTTCACTTTTTATCTGTTCTTCGTAAGTTTCTATTTCACTTATAGGTTCTTGAGTATTAGTATTAAAAATTCTACCTGGAGGATACATTTGTTTCGATGGTGGTCGTTTTTGCGGGTATTGTTGTACTCCGGGATTATTCTGATAATTCAGTACTCGTGAATGAATACTTCGATCAACATCCATTGGCTCTGGTCTTGGTAAAGGTTTCTGAAAATATTGTGCCGGTCGCCAATTGTGGTTTGGATTTGACTGATGGTGAATTTGTCTTTGGAAATTAGGCTTTTGAGGTCTTTGGGGGTAATTTACTAATTCAGGATAAAATTTATTTCTCGGAGCTGGAGTAGGGTAAAATTTCTGTGGAGATGGAATAGCTGCTCCTTTGATAATATTTGGTTCCATGTTTTTTTTTGTTTTAGATATCAAAAGAAAGAAAGGAAATCCCTACTCTCGTAAAAAGGAAATGTGTCGAAATTTATTTAAAAAAAAATTTATAGCGATAGTAAAAAGGCTTAGTATTAAAAATAATTCACCCCTTTTATTTAAAAATAATAAATTCAATTCTTTCAAAAACTACCTGTATTGCGCTAATGAAAAAAAGAAGATAACTACTTCACATTCATAAAAAAACAAAATTTTTTTTTTTGGAAATTATTTAGACCATTTTTCTCTTATCAAGTAAAATCGATTACTTCAAAAGCGATAAGTAGCACTTTTATTTTAAACTTTAAAATAATGCACCCGCTTTTCTTTATAAATTTATCAGATAATTGATAATTCCGATCACTTTATTTCTTCAATTTCTTCTTATTTTTTACTTAAAATTACACTAAATAATTCACTTTCTTTATATTTGAAGATGCGAATTTATCATTTTTCTTTTCTATTTATTTTTCGTTTCTAATTAATTTTTAAAGCAAATTTAAGAATTTTCCTTTTAAATAATATCTTTTCTTAAGATACAAATTCTAACTTACATTAGAGTGCTACGAATTTTTTTCGTTTCTAGTTAATTTAAATTTAAATTTAAAATATTTTCTTTTATTTTTTTGTTTGAAAAAATATCAAGTTCTGACTTACATTAAAATACTAAGACGCAGGACAAGCATCTTCATGAGTCGTTGCATTTGTTTCTATCTATGTAGTTTTTCCGCACACAGTACCCGGTGGAAAGTCCTTTATTGGTGCGGTGGGACCACGTGTGGTATTTTCTCCCCTGGAACAGGCGGCTGTCAGCAAATTTTTGTCAGCTTGGTTGTCTGATCCTAAATCAGTGACTCCGTTTTTTCCGATGAATTTTTCGTCTTCCTTCGGTGACTCCGGGGCCTCTTTTCCTATTCCTTTTTTTTGGGGAAAATTTCAAAGGATTTTATCCCTTCTAATTGCCACAGAGTGATGTGACTTGATTCAACTTTACAATTATAAAAGAACTTTTTGGTTATTTGCACTTTAAATAATTAGCGTCGTTTTAGTTAATCGTTGAACCTTGTAAATATGTTAATTATCACTATCACTACCGTGGTCCCTGCTCGGGCGCCAGTTAAGAAAATTAAAACGCTTTTTTTGAGTTAAACTTTAAAATTTATTTTTACGTCTTTAATTCTCGACTGCAACTACTAAACTGACATTTCTTCGTTAACAAATTTATTTCTTAGGCAAATATTTTAATCAAAATTCTTATTAAATCTTACTTAAGTGTAATTGAATCTTTCTTATAAGATCTTATCCTTATGGTCTAAATTCTAGTGAAATGTTTGTTTCAAGTGCAGACACTTGGTCAGCACTCAATTGCATTTGCGGCTGGGGGTTTCTTAGAAAATCGCCGTGAGATGTTTTTATTCATGGTGTTAACTTATACAACCAATTATCGACAATAAACACAAAGGAGCTACATATATCTGCTCGTTTTCGAGATAGGACGTTTTAAATTTTGGTTTTGAGAAAAAATAAATGTAGTTTATTGATTTAGAATAAAAAGGTAATAAAACAAAGGTCTATTTGTAAAAATAGGGAAATAAAGGGGTTTATTTGTATAAAAATATATGAAAAAAAATTTCTGACACTGTATATCAAAAAGTAGATCGTTAAGGCCCTTTTTCTGAACTTGTTTAACATCCCTAAAAATTGCCTGAAAATTCCTAGGAATACTACAAGACTTCAGCTGGCTTGGTTTTTTTCCTATTAGCCATTCAAAAATAGACATTACTCACTGTTTTTAGTATTTTGAAACACTAAAAACAAAAAAAAACAGATCAGTGAGTCACACTTATTTTTAACCTAATTCAAAAAGAGAGGAGGTTACCAATTCGACGTGTACATAGGTATTTTTTCAATGGTAAATAGCAGAACAACCAAGGCAGCTGGAGTCTTATACCCTCGACACACTAGCCACTTAATCCGGGTTATGACGTCAGAATGACGCAGCCTCCATTTTATTTCCATAACTTGTATATGGGTCTACGTCATTTTGACGTCATAATCCGGATTAAGGGTGCTATGTCCCAGTAGGACCGGTAAGCTTACAGAAGTACTGAAATCAGCACTTACTAGTAAGGGGAAGGCCTTACCACACCCCTTACATAAGTGCTTATTTTTACACACGATGTCATAGGAGGTAAGGCCTTACTTTAGTACTTACCTTAGAGCACTTATATAACTGCTCATCTGTAAGGGGTATAGTAAGGCAGCAAATGGAACATTGCAAAAAGAAATATTCATGGGCGCCTGTGGATATGTGATCCGGTATCGAAATGCTTTTATTTTGTTCATCTTTTACAAATGCCTTTTTTTTCCAAGCCCGAGAGTGGCTTTACCTAAGCAGTCCCCCAACTAAATTCTCCACTTCTCCAAAGCTGCTTGTCCTCCGTATCGAATGAGAGCCGGGCTATTGAGTATACTAATGTCGCATTTTATGTCGACGAATATAATTGCCCGTTTTCTTTTTTTCTATATTTATGAAAACTCCAGGAAAGCTCCCTTGAGTCATCGGGCAGATTCTCACTTGTTTGGGTATAATTCTGGACTACACCTTACCATCTGCCTTCTCTTGTAAGGGGGTTTGTAAGGGCTCATCTAGCACCAAGAAAATAAGGGGTACCCCTTACCAGATGAGTACTTATTTCAGTGCTTCATCGGTAAGGCCTTCCTAGAACTCCTACTGGGGTAGTGTGTCTCCAGTATTAGAGTATTTCACGAATTTTTTAACAAACTTATGAATAAGTAAGGGTAATAATATTAAACCATCCCATTGATTACCCAATCGGCATTCCCTAATGTAGAAGCAATTTTAAGATTGTTTTTTTAGTATGATGGTTGCACCGATTTTTCATATCCGAGGTTACCTTTACTAAAGGTCCACATCTCTAAACATTGTGAATAGAGAAATAGACCACATAGTCTTCAGGATGCCGTAAGCTTCTTCACTGATGGCTCTAAGCTCGAGGGTCAAGTAGGAGGAGGAGTTTATTCACCGAAGCTTGGGATGGAAGTCTTCTTCGGACTATACGATCACTGCAGTGTATACCAAGCGGAGGTTTTAGCCATATATGAAGCTGTTCTGCAAAAGCCCGAGCACATCTTCTGGGATTGTCAGGAGGCCCTCAGGCCCTGCGCTCTTGCACTAACAACTCGAGAAATATCTCTGAATACCAGATATATATCTGAGATGGCTCAACCGTTCAGAACCCTCCTCGTATGGGTGCCCGGTGACGGAAATATAGAGGGAAACTGTAAAGCTGACGAGCTGGCTATGAAAGGCACGACCGCCGTTCTCCTTCCTGGAAAAGAAAGGGTTGGTAGGTATGCCTTGGGCCACATTTAAACTCCGGTGCAATCAGCACACAATGCACCAAGCAGAGAAGCATTGAAGGGATCTTAAAAATACACCTCAGCCAAAATGACTTGGCCCTCTTAACATCTCAAGCACCACTTCACTTCTGAGCTGCGGGAGACAAGACCTCTCAGTTATAGTGGCAGTAATAACCGGACACTGTCTGATTAGGACGCATGCGGCCCGCTTAGGTCTCAAGATCTACGATTTCTGCAGAAGCTGTAAGAATCTAGATGAGGATGAAAGTGTACAGCACTTTCTTTGTCACTGCCCAGCTCTAAGCAGAAGGAAACTAACCACTTTTGATGAACCTTCTAAGCACGTTTGCGGAAATCTCGAAGATTGGGATCCGCAACTAAACAGATTGCCACTGCTTTTCATGGAAATAGGTTATATGGTTACTAAAATACAGAATAAAGAAAATTCTAATAAAAAAAAGTTGAAAGCGGACAAGCGGCTAAACCGTTATGATTACCCGTCCCATGCGATTGTTTATTCATCTAACTAAAATCTATCAACAGCCGGCCGATTTTTAAACTTAACAAATACACCATAAACCTGTATACTTCTTAATTGCATTTCAGTTTAACCCTCTAGCTTTAGGTTTCCGAGAATGACATTTGGCATTGACATAGAGTATCTCGACTTATAGAGGGCCCCATATCTCAAATAGCTTAGGGCCTTATCAAGTCTATGGCCCTGTATGTTTCGCAGCCGAAAATTAAGTAATGTGTAAGCCAAGGCAGTTTGTGAAAAGGTCACAAAGGTAGGTACTCATCGATTCACAAAGAATCAAGTAATTTTGAACGAATAAAAAGTACTTACTGAGCAATTTTCTTTCGATTCTTTTCATTATCGTTTAATCGAGTACTCTTCACCGATTCCATACCCTCTTTATGAGAGTTATTTCTATGAGCCGGTTTACACGGTGCGCTTCAGCGCATGTGCCTCACAGATGTTTAGTGAGGAAGGGAGAAGTGGGAATGATGAGAGGTATCACCCCACTACCCCTTTATCCACAAATCTCGTGAGGCATATGCACTGGAGCGTACCGTCTAAACCGGCTCTATTTCATTATTAAACTCACTAGTAGAGTCTTTGATTCTTAAAAAGCGGACTAGCAAAAACTTTATCAATTTTCCATTCTGTAGAAATTTAAATTAGAAAATTGTTACCCTAAACGCATGCAGAGTTCAATGTAACAATTAAATTTGAAAATTTCTGCCTAAAATTATGCAGAGAATTGACTGTATCACTGGGAATGCCCTCCCAATACATTGAGGAGATAACCGGCCCACAGAGACGCTACGTCGTTATAAGATTGGATTGCTTTTTCTTCCAGAAATGCTTTACAGAACTATTACTTCGAAAAATGAATAATTTTATACCTGCCTACCTGTTACCTACTAAATTCATGGAGGAATAAATTTGTGCTAGTTAAATACATAAATGGAGTGCATTTTCAGTAATAAAGGACTGCATTTTACTTAATTGTTTACAACTGGCCTTCCATTCTTTCCTTTTTAAATGAGATTCTACTTTATAGTATTGAGTCGTTTATAACAATAGCCCAAGGACAGTAATTGACAATTTAATTTATTGAGGGTTTTAAAGATCACATTGTTGGTGACATAAAATAAACACAAAAATAATATAAAAAAACCTTCAAATTTATACTTTTATTTGAATTGTAAAATAATGTGTCAGATATAATTTAGCAATAGGATAAATTTCGTTATAAAACTTTATGCTTAAATAAAGTCGATTCTTGATAAAAAAAATACACCGAAGAAGTAGTTTTTGAGAAATTTCCCTCGACCCTAAAACTTTTATTATGCCAGAAAAAACCTTCAACCTTTTACCCTGAAAATATTTCAGGGGTTTTCTTATAAAATAGGGGCCAACAAAGGCCAATAAGTTTCCGCTAGTGTTTAAGGTTTACGGTAGACATGTTGAAAATCGTAAAAAGGTTTATGGTAAACTTTGAAGAATTTATAAGCATTATTGGTATAGAAGCAGCACCCCACACACAGAGACAACATTTTAAGGACACATTTATAATGGATGGCGAGTTAAAATAATTCCAGTATTACTGTGTTCCATCCGTAATGGGTTTTGCTGAATTTGATTGATGTGAATATGAAGTAGGACATAGATCAAAGGGAGTATAGTATAGTAAGGGTTTTAGCAACGGATGAACGACCTATACATTAGAGCCTTCATCAAGTCTGCATATCATAAGCATAAATTATTTTTGTGTACGTATATATATTTATATTTGGATGTATATACTGAAAGCGCTATACATACATATAAGGATCACAATGAATTCACAATAGATTCAAAGCGGAGCGGAGCAGTGTTAAAATTTTCATCTCACCTGGGTTAAAAGCTCGTGTCTTGACAAAAGGTCCTTAGAAATTCTAATTTTGTTGCCTTTTATCTCTAGTGTTACGCCAGAGAAAAAAACGAACGGATCCCCAGTAACCTGAAAATCTAAAGGAACTGACCTGCATAAACTACATCCTGGGAACTGTTGTAACAGTATGTTGAAGGCGCTCTCGCACGACATTTCCTTCTTTAAAGAAAAATCTGTTATCTTGAGAAAGGTTCTGTTTAAGGATACAGAAAGGAGCTGTTAGGCGCACAACACCGAACACCACCGTATAGCAAGGAAAAATTTAAGCTCGAGAAAAATCTCAGTAGAAAAGCTCAGGATAACAGTAGTGAAAGCATCCTGCCAGTGCCAGCCTCTTCAGTTGAAAAAGGGCTTTCGTTCGGCGCGGATGTTATCCTGTGATATCCAACGAAGTTACAGAATCCCGAATCCGGCCCCCGTCCGTGTATTGTTGGGAGTTGTTGGGAGTGTGCTCCGTCGAGCTTTTGACGAAGTTTTGCGTTACCGGAGGTGTTGTTGTAGTTGTTGTTGTTTTTGTTTTTGTTCTACGTTATTTTTGGAATAACAGTGCAAAGCAGTGTAACGGCAGTTGTTGCTTTTTTTCTCTCTTTTTATTTCGTTCATTAATTTGTCGTCAACCGTCGTTTATCAGATCGCCCCCCAACCACCCCCCTCCACATCGCCCTTTCAAGGATGTTTAGTGACTTGACTGCTTGTTTGTGCTCGTTGTTGTTGTTGTTGCGGAGTAAGTGAGACGCAGGAGAGCCATGAATATAGTATCTGTGCATCAAGCTCCTCCACCGTCGTCGTCGTGTGCTGCTTCGTACAATTTTTATCGGAAACGTGTCTAGATAGATAAAGGCGGCTTTACGCCCGAAACATTGAGCATTGTTTTTTAAGTGGGGCAATAATAGTCTGTTTGTGAGCTATAAAGTCAACGTGAGGCGTTTTCCTAGATCTGCCCTTCTAACATCCACCAACCACCACCAGCACCACCCCCGTCCCTTCCCTCATTCCTTGACATACCTCGTATTTCGTTAAAGTTATTTTGTTCTCGTAGCAAAGTGAAATACCTTCTATAGATTGTTCGCATACATCATGACACCTATTGAGATCCCCGAGTCTAGTGAATATACCTGTGTACCAAGCGTCTATGGCGACGGTGAAAGTGATTTCTTGTGTAAATGATTTATGACATCTCAACGTAAAATTAACCATCATCGGGCGAAGTGTAATGCCATTAAGGCTTAACATATCCTTTTGACAGTGGAGAAATTAAAGTTTAAAATTGTGACACGCTCTCTTAGCACGACTGAGCCGTCACACAGCAAGGATTCAAAGCGACAACACACCAGAGGATATCCGACTTGAAGCTGCTGAAGCTGGAGACAACCAAAATATAAAAAATAAAAAAGGACATCGAAACTGGTAAAAAATATTTGTTTTTATTGTTTTTGTTACATACCCCCCACGAATGGGCTTGGGCTGTCTCCGATGTAATATTGCTCAAAAAAAAAAAAAATACATGCCATTACAAAGCAATTTGCCGTTCGTACATGACATGGTGGTATCCTTGCGAGGGAAACGCAATTTTAACAGGGCAAGGAGAAATATATATACTCGACCTGAGATTTTTCCTTTCATTCTTTTTATGTATAACGTTTTGCTAAAACTTTTTTCCCTTTTTTTCCTACTATATTCCTTCATGTTCCTGCCTCCTCCCATTCCACAAAACAAAAAAAGATAAGGCTTACACTGTGGGCTGCTCTGACTATATCCTTTATTGGGACACCCTGACTTTTAACCCTTTTTTCCCTTGTATATATATCCGTTCTTCTGAATAAATTAAGTTAGTGTCGTGTAGTCAAAATGCTCCTGGATATTAATTTTCCTACACAGTAAGGGCAAAAAGTTGCCTTTTCTGTGACAGGGCGCAGGTGAAAAGAATTGAACTTGAAAACGTGCGGTTTTTGAGAATATCCTGACGGAACATTTCTCCTGCTGTTCTACTACAATATAATACCATTCACGATTCAACACCGAAAATACAAGAGCCGAAGAAGTTCAAATTAGAAATGGACATTTTTAAAAATTTATGTTAGATGTAAGATTAAATTTAATATTTATGACTTTAATTAAAGGGTTATAAACGGGTTAAGGAACGTAATGATAATGATAAAGAGAAAATTATCACTGCGATACGAAAATGGATGATGGTGCTTTGGAAGTTTTAACCGCTTTAAAGGGATTTTGGTATTACTCGAATATATTTTTGGTTACTTGCCGGTGGTACTAAGTAAAAATGATTCTTTTTTTTTCGTTGAACACTGATGATAAATTGGGCAAGGATATTGCTAGATTTACAAATGAAAAATGTCAAATACGTGAATTTTTTATCGAGGCTTTTTGTAGAAGCATAAAAATAATAATAAAAAAATTTCGCCTTATCTAATAACCCGAACTCAGTACGGTTGGATTTGGCAAATAGCAGGGATTATAAATAACTTTGAACTTAAAAAATCGGTAAAAATTTAGTATTTCCTCCGAATTCTTTCGGACAGCTACGATTTTTATGAAATTTGGGAATTAACCTTATCTTACCGTCCTCTTCAAAAGTTATATGTTGCTGATGTGTGACTTTTGGTTTTAGTGGTTGAAAAGTACCCCTTTTAACAAAAAAATTTAAAAACAATATTTTTAAGTAATATTTTGATTAAATCATTTTTAAATATGTAAAATAAACTTTCTTTCATATACTGGAATGTAATTTGTTATTCAATTAAATGTTTCAACCCTTAAAAACTACCCGCTATGAAATTCGAAAAAAAAAAAAATCAGTTTTATAGGGGCATATATGATAAATTAAAATACTTTTTTTGTTTATATTATTATTACTAATCTATAACTAGGGAATCCAATCCCGCACCATTTTTGCGGGACTAGTCATGCATGCGGGATTCGCGGGATTTAGGCAGTGGAAAATCATCTGTTCATTTTAATTGTTAACTGGTTGTGCTCTTTATTATTGTGAAACCCGGGGCCGGTTCGTGTATGGCGAACGTCGATAATCGCGCGAAAAAAAAACGAACTCGAAAAATTTTGTCAACGAAACGCCTATACTATGCGTTTAGGTAGAAGGAAAATTTTTCGTGTCCTCGATAGAAACCGCAATATTGAAAGAAAATAATGTTACAGCAACTGCTATAAAAATATACAATTTAATATTTGAAAATTAATAATCATAATAATGCAAAAACTCGATATCCCAAGATCTTTCGAGTGCCTTTCGTCGATTTCAGACGAATATTTTAAATTATTTTTTTTAAATTTTTCGAATAATTGAAAATATTTGCTTACTAAGAAATACAGCAATAACACAAATTCGTCTAATTATATTTATCGAACGTGATCAACTACTAAGTTTCGATGCAGATTTTACCCTGGGTTAGCTCAAAGTAAGCGCCCATGGAAACGGGGGTTGAGTAATGTTTCGTTATATCCAAGAAAACTCCACGAAACACGTCGGGTTAAGCCCGGTTTTGCATATGTATTTGTTTAAGTGTAAGTGTATTGTATATGTATAGTTACCTTATGCCTACGACAGGGTTTCCCACGTGCATCACTGTGTTTCCAGGAACCGAGGTAGAGTTTTCTTAGAGTAAACAGAAGCGTTTTCTCTCGTTAACTCGATGCTGTTTCCATGACGGCTCTGGGCGAAAGTGACAGATAAATAATATTACATTGCGTCGCCGTTGCGTTATTCAATTAAATGTTGGGATATGTCACTGACATATAGTAATGGACTGCTAAATGAGCAAAATCCCATACAAAGAAATGGCACCAAAAATTATTCCTGCCTCGCTCCCACGTTAAATCCCAATGAACTGTAATCGTCAGCGCATGTCAGCGATATAAACATAATTAGAAAAAAATAGACAGGTATAGTTTTCGTTCTTCTGTCTCACTCTTGAGCTATTTTGAAAAGTTCGTTAAACAGGGGAAATAACCGTCACGGTTGTGGAATAAATACATTTATTTAATGAAAAAACTGCTAATATATAAAAATGAGTGATGGAAATTTATTTCCGTTAATTGTAACATACATCTTATCACTTATTTTCTCCTAAATTCGAAAAAAAATTTTTTGTTTGCATAAAAAAGGTTTTCTATTTCTGGAGAAAAATGGTGCCATTCAGCATCGTCAATCAGCAGTCCATTACTATGGGCGCTTTCAGTAATGCAGGATGCGTGCGCAATTGACTTATTCAGTCATTGAAAGCTTTCACTTTCAATTGCTGAATAAGTCATTTGCGCACGCATCCTGCATTACTGAAAGCGCCCTATATGTCAGTGGGATATGTGCAGTAAAGCATAATCAATCACACACAAAACTCGGCAGAACCGGACTGGTTAATGAAATTTTTACTCAACTGTTCCATGGGCGCCTATTCGAGAAAACCTATGGTAAATTCTACAAGGAAACACAGTAGTGAACGTAAGGGGATTACCCTAGCGGCTAATGGTGTTGTATTTCAAACGAACAACTGAGTCAGTCAAAGTATTCTGGCCATTTCTAAACTACGCTGGAATTGATTCCACTGGAATTGAGCCCGCTCTGCTGAAACGGAGAGCAATTTCGAAATTAAAATTTTTGCTACTATGTAAGAAAATTCCAGTGTAGTTCAAAATTTCTCTGAATACCTTGTTTGCTGTAGTTTGTTACGCTCTTATGTCATGAATTCATGAACATAATTACTATTTAGAAGAAAATCTATGATTTTTTTTCTAGGTCCGCAAATTCTGTAGGTTTGGGTTCGTCTGAGCTTGTAGAAAATACACCATACGAAATTTGTAAAAAAAATTTGAACAACCTGAAATTTTGGAATGGTGCATTTGCATTGCCTCCAGCTCCAGCGTAAAATCGCTCCAAAAAAATTTCAGTTATTTAGAATGATTTTTGAGTGCATGTTAAATAGTACTATCATGGTGAGAGAGGCATATTTTATTTATCGGTGGGTGGAGGTAAAATAGCACTTCAGGCTAATATTGCTTTAATTTTTTTTGAGCCATTCAGAGCGATTGTTGGCGCTCCAATTGTAATTTCAAGGAGGGGGCATAAAAATCTCTTATCACAACTAAGGGCGGGGTAATTAGAGCTCCAAACCAGAAGTAAGAGCCATCCAGCTTTATACATGAATATATGTGTTTTGTATATGTATATATACATACATTTATGCATGTGTGTCGTCTATGAGAATATGCTTAGGCATATATACATTCATGCGGGCATATCTGTTTAGATGAGTTTCTGAATGCTGTAAAATTGTGGAGATTAATACAGTTTACATGATTCGTTAATACCATTGAAAAATGCGATTGATTTTTTTAATATAGCTTCCTCAATTTTAAGATATTTAATCGCTACAAAATTCTATTTGCAGGGAATTAAAATGGCTACAAGTCCGGTAAAGTTGAACTGTCTTGAACCCTTACTTTTTGAGTTTTTAAAGCTTAAATGACTCGGGAAAAGTTGTGCTCGCACTCACATTCGAACTTACAACTAAGATATCTGAATTATTACTCATCGTATAGAATCAAGGCACAAATCAAAATTTTCTTCAAGGACAGCCCTTCATTTTTGTGCCTCCGCATTTTTTTGGTTTCTAACTTAGTTTTTAGTTCTCGTGGGAAAAAGGGATTTTTTTTCAAACATTGTGCGAGTTCAGCTTTTGGCGAGTAAACGGTCATCTTTAGCTACTCATAGCTTGAGTTATGTTTCATCTACAGAAATAAATAATATACCAATCGATTCGTTATTTTCTACTCATATACCAGCGTTATTCATTGATTTTGTTAATTACATTCTGTATATTTTGTCCATATTGATAAATTAATGTATCATCTGCAAACATGTATATTTTACACTGTTCAATCACTCCTGGGAGATCATTTATGTAAAATATAAATGCTAGAGGTCCCAATTTGCTCCCTTGTGGAACACCATGTTTTACTTTCTTTTTACTAGACATACTTTCCTTAAATCGGACACTCTGGTACCGTCCACTTAGATAATTTTTGATCCACCCACAAACCCTACCAGTTATATTATACACTTCACATAGTTTCTTTAATAACAATTCCCTATTTATCGTTTCAAAAGCTCTGCTGTAATCTCCATTGCTCCACTGCTAATATTCCATTTCCTCTATCCATTGGTCGTAACCAGTTGTCACCATTAATTGGAGTACTGATTCAGTACTATGTTTATATGTATTTTAAAAAGAAAAGTCTTCAAAGATCTTTAAAATATTACATAAGAGTGACAGTGAGAGAAAAAACTAAAACTCTTTTTTAACACTAATTTTTGATTTCGAAAATAAAAGTCCATTTTAATTATTATTTTGAACAAAAACAAAAAAACCTTAATAACAATTTTAGAAGATACTAGACAAAGGTTATATATAAAAATAACTTTAAACGTTTTTGGTTTAAGACAACTGTTACTGTTGTCTTAAATCATATATCTTTCACAATATTGATTAATTTCTGATTTTTTCGATATAAGCTATAACAGTTACGATCCCTGTAAATAGGATTGATATACTCGTAATATTATAAGATATTGTAGTAGCTTTTGTAAATCCTAATATAATTATTGCTCCCCACAGCTAATGTTGTCCTTTACATATAAATATATTATATCTGCTTTTGTCATTGGTGTATAATTTCAAGAGATTCTGTTCAACTAAACTAGATTTACCAAATAGAATTATGCTCAATTAAGTGCAGTAGATTTTAACTGGGTCATACCATTTAACACTCATATGTACATACATATATTCAAAGTCTATGGTTTTGTGAAGATACTTACTCCTAATATAATTTTGAAAATGTGGTTGCTTAAAATAAATTTGTGTGCAATATTAAAGTCCTTGACGTTTTTCAACAATTTTAAATCCATATGATTAGTTCTTATAAACACTATGGTAGCACTGCAATTGTTTAATTTTGTAGATGAATCATCAATGGGCAATTTCATTACTAATCCTTTGCTCTCGTATGTGTATTTGACTCATATTACAATTAGCTACTCGAAGCAATATGTGCTTAGAGTCCAGAAAATCGATATGTTGTTATTCAGCAGTGCATTTTTGTTAGGCAGAGAGAGCTCCTTGGTGGAATATTTAAGAGGGTATTAAATGGAGTTTTAGGAGTTAAAATATTGTAGTTTGGCCACTATTTGGACAAAAAAAGGAAGGATTTTTGATATTCATGGTTGTGAGTCAGTGAGTGAGAATTTTCGAACCGATATGTACAACTTTTGTTAATGTTATTTCTAGTAATATAAATAATAAAAAAAATTATAAATAAAATAGAGCTTGGTGAATTTTCAAGCGGTATTAATATTTTTCCTTCTATGTGGAAGGCTATCGGCGTCTGTTTTAAGGTATTCTTTGAGTTTCAAACCAGGTAAAAATTTTCGATTTCCTTCTTTATTGTTCTTCTTAAGGTATTTTTCAGTCTATCAGCACTTTTTCACCTTATGTCGAAAAGTACTAAATAAAGGCAATTTTAACATCAAAATTGCTTAAAACTTTGAAAGTAAAGGCTGTAACTATAAAGTAAAGTATATACGTATTTTTGGAGTTATAATTTTAGTTAAAAAACCAAAATTTTGACTTTGGCGAGGTGGGAGTATTTTGTGTACACTGCACTGCTACCTTATTCATAAAAATATGTTATAGCATTAGAAAAATGCAGAGTGATATGTTAAACTCTAACGAACAATGTCAACGGGCGCTCCCGGATAATGTAATTTTTTGTTTGTCTGATCAAAACCTATCAATAGACAACCGTTTTGAAAACTTAACAAGCACACCCTATTATTAGGAAAGAAATCGAATTGCAGGCGCCTAGTAAATACCTAGCTTTACTTTAACATCACGCCAAGTCCAATTCTCATTTGCTGTGACACCGGCGTAGCCAACTAAACCAAAGGCATGAGAACTGTCACAGCCGAAGCTGTGTTAACATTTCTTTTGATTTTTGAAACTAGATAATTTTGTATTGGTTATTGGTATCTTCTTCAATATGCCTATAAACACAATAACTGAAACCCAATTTTGACCTCATTCTACCTTAAATTGATATTAGGTGTCTGCGTACACTTTAGTGGATTACTATTAGTAGAAATAAGGGGAAAATGGTGTCGTGCCGTTACAGATATGAGTGGATCGACCTTTATATGGTTAACTCTAACTTCAGCTTCAGACTTTATTTCCAATTTGTCTTTACAATTTGCAATGAGCCTAAGAAATTTTCTTTAGTAAGAAACTTTCTGCGGAACTTTTAGGAATTGGTTACAAGAGCAAGAAACTTCCGTGAGCATAACTGCGACACTTTTTACAATCAAAAGTGAGAGTTTAACGAGACTGAAACGAAAATAGAACAGCAATAAACAAAAGTTCATTTAGATTTACCAGGCTTGTAGTTGCAGCTTCATTATGTCTTATTTTCTTCTGTAAGTTCGAGTCTAGTTTCTTGCCTGGCAAAAGTTTCTTGCTCTCAATGTGATTGAGCCTTAATGAATGGCGGGTACTGCGTCATATGAGGTTTTTCGTCTCCTCAACTCGTCCAACATGGTGGCACATTCGGAAAAGGTATTAACCTTTCAATGGGTCACGTCCCTGTTGCAATATTTCTCCCTTGTGACACTGATCGTATCGTTTCTCCTTCTTAATAATTTTCTCTTAATCGCTTCTGTATTCTTCTGTTGATATTTTCTAGCCTCTTCAAAAGCATCAAAAGACGTTTGTTTTCTATGGAAGTGATAAGCTACTCGTAGCGACTGGAAACTACCACTACGTCTGTGTTGCCACCTTCAAGAATTTTGGAAAATATGTAAAATTGTTTTAGGACAGATCCCCAAAATTCCTGAGACTGCTATTTAGCCAATAGTCCTGTTTGTCCTGTTCTATGTTTTTCAACTTCAAGAGCATAATAGTGCCTCATTCTCAGCTTTTTTAAGGCTGCCATAGGCAATTGTTCGGCGTAACACAAATCCCTACTGAACTTAGTAAGACATTATGCTCCGCAGCCATATTGCTAGCATTGTCCCAAGATTGTTCTGTGCAATGCTAATGACGATATTCAGTATTTTGAAGGTATTTAGCAGTAAGCGGCATGTCTTCCGCTTTATGACTCGTATTTGGCAGAAAGCAGAGGATCGTTCAACTCGCTTTGTATTATCTCTTGAGTAAATAATTAACGAAAGTTGACCTACTTCTGTTATTGGTTTTATGAAAGTTATTTTTGTGTCAGTGTATTAAGTAACAATTATTAAAGCATCCAAAGAAAATCACGGCACGCCGCCCTCGCAGCCTAGCCCCTCGGGACATGGCCTCCATAGCTTTAAGGTACATACACCATTGAGTCATAAAGGAAATAGTTTAATGAAAGCCTTTTAGATAGTCATATTAAAATATTAAATTAATATGTAGCCAAAAATATAATTTTATTACTTTAAAATATTTTTATATTTCGTTTTTCAAATAACATTCAAAAACTTCTAACAAAACCACAAGAAACCGTAAAAGTGTCATCTAGTAGGCATTAGAATACACATTTGTAAAATAGAGTAGAGCCCTGCATCGAGGTGGCAGTGTTCAGTTGCCACTTTGGTGAAACAAATATCGAGCCATACTATCTTCTATGCAATAAAGGAGCTCAGATTTCCACTTCCATTTTGTTTTGTTGTCAGTGGTTTCAACGGCCATAAAGTAAATTCCGTGTGTAACTGGCATAATACTCCGACAAGGCTTACTAAATTGATCCTCATCTTTTAACAACATAGCTCTTAAAAGAACTGCCTGGAATTATAGTTAAGCCAAATAACTGCGGGTTATTCGTTTGTTCAACCTACTGACTGAGGTTTGTGTTTTCGAAGTAATAACTCCATCTTTGCTGCTTTAGATTTTACCAGAGTTACATAACATAAATTGTTTGCTCGTTCCTCATTCTATAGAATGAATAAAAATGTTTCGTCCTTGGCGACTAGAACAGCCGACTGCTAGAAAAGCGACTGGTCTTTAGCCATTTTTATCAACAAGCCCTCTGAAGCCTAGAGGTATGGTGCTCGACCAGCTTTTCAGAGGTGTGTGCTTCGAATCCACCATGCGGCATAGTCTTCCCATTTACCTCATTTAGAAAACGATTCTTTTTTTGACTTCCATCTTTACCAAGAGATTCCTGCCTATTCCTGGGATTTTCTAGGCCTATTCCAGGGTATTTTCGAGTACGGGTTGCCTCTTGTAATGATTGAAGGCGGGGTGTAGGTGTAGGGGGTGTATGCGGTGTATGTAGGGTTTTATTATTATTATCTTTTTTAGTTGTGCAAAATTATGAATTTATATGAAAAATTAAATGGGATCAAAGTAGCAGTTGCAGTTTTTCAACGGCTGTTCTTTGACCGTTTTAATTATAACAGAATCTGAAAAAGGCACAAAACGCCCTCTAGCAGCGAAACTGTTTTGAAAAAAATTGACGAAAAAATGCAAAAATTCATGATTTTCGATTCGATTTTTTTTCTTCAATTTTTTCAAGTTTAAAAATTTTTCTTGTTCACCATCATAAAGTGCATGGTTCCAACAAAAAAAAATTGAGAGTGGAAACAATTCCTTATGTTTTGCTTATCTGACTGCACCATGTGTTAGGCTAAGGCTAAGAACATAGTGAAGCAGAGAGCAAAGCAACGATGGAAGCGGAGAGCAAAGCGGTTAAAAGGATGATAGCAGAGAAATCAAAATTGTTTGAACGCGTCGCTTTGCTCCACTATGCGCGTGTTAACAGGAATTCACTTGTTGATTTCGCCGCTTCGCTCTGCGATTTCATCGCTGCTTTGCTCTCTGCTTCACTATGTTCTTAGCCTTATTTTTCAGTTTTTTTAGTTAAAGCCTTCGATACGTTTACTTTTATCGTTCGCCTTGTGCATTGCTTCCCTTATGCTGAACCTTACGAACCGCCACGACATATAGCCTAGCCCAATTTAGCATACTAATGTGATATTTAATTTAAGCTAAAATTAAAAAGTGTGCTTAGATTTAAGTGTGCCTTGTTTGGCAAAATAAATAAAAAAATCAGGAAGACCTACTGGTGAACTTTTGTGTCATCTCAGCCTATCCAATTTTCTATTAGTTTTCCAATTTAAAATCGCTAATAAACTATAAACGGCGAGTTGTATCAATATGACGTACTTGTAGTTCATAAAGTGATTCCTAAACATAATTTTAACATAAGTTTTTTCTCGTTTACTGGGGTAAAAATAGCATCTTTCCTGACACTAACTTTGTTGTATTCTCAATCAAATTAAAAAAAAAACACAAAACCTCCTTCACTCCCATTTCTGTGCTAATCTCTCCAAAAACAAAACCTGCCCCAACCTGAACTACCTTTAGGGCATTAATCCTTGCTTCAAAAATGGAAACGAAATTACTTTATTAAGGACTGAGCTACACAGGAGTGATAATTTTAACTTAAATCCATTTGCAATTTTAACTAAAGCTCAATTATAGTTGAACAATGATCCTGGCCCTATTAGTTTCCTCGCCGCCGATTCACCTTAAATCGATTTCTATTAATTAATTCAAGAGGAACGGAGGTGCAATACGCTTCTTTCGGTTTTTACCTTTAATTCTTGTGCACCACCCACACTCAGCCAAACAAAATGTGGACTAGTACCTAGCAGTGGATGTGGGCGAAGGATTTAGGTGGCTGTTTTTGGAATTTTATTTTTGAGTAGCTGTCTAATGTTTTTATTCACAAACTTAATATTTAATTAAGGGTTTTTGTGGATTTTGTTTTTGTTAAGGATAGCTGGATTTTTGAACGTTGAAAGGTATTCGGGAAATGGACCTTGGAATATAATAAAATGTTTCTATTTTTTGTAAGGATGCTGAAACCATACGCTGGTAAGTCCAGCCATGGTTTATTATTAGTTATCGCCTGCTTCTTTCGAATCAGGAAACCCCTAGCAAGCTTGCTTATATAATACTCGAGCAGCCTTATTACGTTCCTTCGCCGACAATTTTGGCCCATTCCTCGTACAGTTGATATTCTGAATTGCACTCGGGACTTCTCACTATCACGAAAATGAGTCCTCATCTTTTTTATTTCACCATTGAAGAAATCGCTTTTTGCATTTTATATACATATATTTATTTGTTTCGTTAATCGCAAATTGTAGATTGACGATTGCAACGTGAAAGTGTGTTCGTAATAATCAGAAACTTCCTTTATGCCTCTATATGCCTCATATGTATATATTTTATATCTATAAAAATCTCGTGTCAAAGTGTTTGTTACCGAACTCCTCCGAAACGGGTTGAACGATTTTTATGAAATTTTTGGTGTATATTTTGTAGGACTGAGAATAGGTCGTAGGCTATTTTTTATATCTTTAACCAAAAGAAACAGCTGAAAAATATAAAAAAGTGGTAAATTTAGGAATTTTCACTTCATTTTAGTTTCGATAGATTCATGGCCCATTGTTTGACAGCTTGTAAAATTGTCATTGAATTGAATCATTCCATTTAACGAAAATTTCAAATTTACGGAGCTGTCAAAGAATAGGTAGGCCATGACGCTATTGAAATTAAAATGAAATACAAAAAGCAATATGGTATACTCAATATACGTTAGATCTATGGCGGCCATCTCAAGAGGGCGGATTACCACTTTCTTCACAACTTCCTCGACATGGGTATCAAATGAGAGTGTATTTTTTTTATATGACACACTAGAGGCTTAGGGAAGGCCCCTTTGTACTGTCGACCATGTATTTATATTTTGAAAAGTCGAACAGCAGCTCTAGTCGGAAGATAGAGAGAGAAGTGAAGGAAAGAACAGTCACAACCTAGCTGCGGTATTTTTTAATTCACCTACTCCCAACCGTTTTTGCGACTCTGACATCGGGGCATCGAGAACAACTCGCTGGAGTGTTATGCCTCCTGAAACGAGTTGAATGCGCAGAAAATTGGATAATCTCAGAAAACTTAACGACTAATGTGTGTACGACCGTATGTTCCCAGTAGGCTCCTACACCGTGCAATCGATCTTAATTTTTTTTTATGTGATAGACTAGGGGCTTAGGGAAAGCCCCTTTGTACTGTTCGACAATCTATTTTTTCTTATAGAATGTCGAACAGCAGCTCTAGCCGGAAGATAGAAAGTAGAAAGAGAGAGAAGTAGGAGGGAACTGCCACAACCTAGCCGCGATATTTTATTCCATCTCCAACCATTTCGAGAAACATCGCCGGAGTGTTATGCCTCCTGAAACGAGCTGAATCTCATCAACCAGCCGATGACATGCGCTTTGATGGAGCGGGAAGGGCTAAGGAAGGCTATGACAGGAGGAATCAGAAATGTAAAGAGAGAAGAAGAGAAAAGGAAAGTTATGTAGGTGGGAAAGTGGAATAGGCGAAAGGACCGTGGGCAGGCCGGGATTTGAACCCGGGACCTCTGGGATGGTAGCCAGACGCCTTACTCCCTAGGCTACCAAGGCCCCCAAATGAATGCGTCTGGCGGCCAACTTTTGCGGGAAAAACGGTTATAAATTAACACTTTTTTATTTATAGTTCCTTTTACTTCTCTTTTTCCCTCTAACTGCCAATCCGTTTGTGATTTACTTAATTTAATGTATGAATTATCGGCAAGTTTCTACATAAGCTTTAATGCGTAGTTATCCTCTTATAACTTATTGGTTTACAGATGAAAGCCCTTATACGAGTTCAAGATCATTACAAAATGAGCTCTTTAAAAATAGTTTCCCGAACCATCTTCGGCGAAATATATGTATATGAAATTCCAAATTAAATAAAGTCAACTTCCACAACTGCCATTTTATTGGCTTCCACAATCGACTACATTAAGTTTCCCGAAACTCCCAGCCGTTCACCATCAACATCGAAATCTTTTTTTATTTATACATTAAAAGAGCAACAAAATTTGAACCATAAACGTGATGATTTACGACAAAACTCAGACGGTTAAACGATATAGTAATTAGGGGAGTTACCTGTTAAATCAAATGAGAATACCATGGACATCATGAAAAATTCAAAAAAAAGTTGCGGCAAACATCAAAACTTCGCCATGGCAGAAAATCTGGATTAGAGGTGGGCCGATTATTGTGAAAATCCCCTGTCACTGGGAAAGCCACAGAACTTCGTCCTTGGCGTGCCAAATTGGAGCTAAAGATGATTAAGGACTTCGTTTTCTGACAGTCGCGTTTCGGTTATTGGGATTTTGAGCCTATTTCTGTTCTGTTCGGAGTGGTCCAAGGTGGGATGGTTAAGTGCACCTGCTTCCTTGTGCGTCCATGGTTGTTAGTCGTAATGATCTAGGTCGGATGATGTTGTCTGATGGACGATGGATGAACAATTGTGAAATTGAGTTTTTTGTTTTGACTTTTCTTGAAATGCTAGCTTTAAAACACAAATTTTCCGAGATCAGGAATCACCCTTTTATAAAGATGAAACCCATTATATGGGGTGCTTACATTACTTATCAGGTACTATGTGTCAAAGTAAAGCAACACATCAAGTTTAAACCAATAGCACACTTGCTTTAGAACTTGATATTCCAAAATTTGAATAGCTTAGAAATTAAAATTAAATGATTTACTTTATCAAATGCCTTGCAACAGTATGCATGTAACTGGGTTTTACTGGCTATGACAGCACGTTTGGCGCTACCGTTGGACCTTTAGTCTTGTAAAAAAAACAAAAACAGCCTTAACTTCCGAATTCCGTGTATCAGTTCGTATAGTCTTCGAGGTTTTTTTAAATGGTTTTAAAAGCTCGTCGAATAAAAGTCTACCCAATGCCGCTACATTCTAATTGCTGTCAGAACCATTCAACGCCACAGTAGGACTAAGGCAAGGAGATGCCCTATCGTGTTTACTATTTAACTTAGCTATGGAAAAATTGATAAGGAACGCAGGAATTAACGCTGCTGGCAGTATTTTCAACCAGTCGATACAACTATTGGCATACGCTGACGACATCGTAATACTAGCCAGATCTTCCGTAGCAATGAAAGAAGCCTTCATATCGCTAGAAAGAGCAGCAAAGAAATTCGGACTAGCAATTAATGAAGGGAAAAAGAAATATATGTGCATCTCTAAAAGATGGAATGATCGCCAGAATATGGCAATTGATACATACAACATCGAAGGAGTAAAAGAATTTATATACTTAGGGACGCTAATTTCAAAAGATAACGACACGACATTAGAAGTCAAAAGGAGATTAGCGCTAGGAAATAGATGCTACTTTGGGCTACGTAAACACTTCTTAACAAGGGACATATTAAGGAGGATTAAAGTGAAACTATACAGAACTCTCATAAGGCCAGTACTACTATATGGATCCGAAACCTGGACATTAAGAAGAAACGAAGAACACCTCCTAGGCTGCTTCGAAAGAAAAATCCTGCGAACTAAATACGGAGAAATCAACGAAAACGGCGTTTGGAGGGAATATGCAATCACGAATTGTATCAGTTGTATAAAGAGCCAAACATCATAAAAATAAAAATAAAATAAATGGTTAAAAAAAATTTTTAAAAAAAATTCTTTTAATTAACTAAAAAATGTACTGAAAAGTAAAAAATAAAAAATATTTTAAAGAAAGCGTGAAATTTCAATTTTAATGAAAAAGTTAATTAAAAGAATGGCGCATTTTTCATCAAAAAATTTTGTTAGAATTTGAAATTAACAAAGCAAAAAATTGAGGGTTATTGTAAATCTCACGCGATTTACAGTTATATTTTCAATTTTTGATGAAAAATGCGCCATTCTTTTAATTAACTTTTTCATTAAAATTGAAATTTCACGCTTTCTTTAAAATATTTTTTATTTTTTACTTTTCAGTACATTTTTTAGTTAATTAAAAGAATTTTTTTTAAAAATTTTTTTTAACCATTTATTTTATTTTCTACTTTTTAGTTTATTATATGTATTCCGCCATTTTATGATAGCAATTCTATTAGATTTAAAATTACGTCACACAGTTTACTGTATTCATTTGATACCCATGTCGTGGGCTCGGTGGAACATAATTGCAAAAACGGCCGCCATCTCGGAACCGTCTTCTTGATTTTTTTACAAAAAGGTCAGATTGCATTTAGTACTTATACATGATGAGTTGAACTCAAGTTGAACCCAAGTCTAACTACATGTAAACGGGAGTCGAGTTGGGTTAAGGTTGACTGAACTCGACTCAGCTCTGCTACCTGGGTTTAGTTGAAATTATGCATACGGACATGAGTTCAGTATTTGAGTAGTTGAATTTAGTTGACAGCAGCATCTCTGTGTTTGTTTGTGATTTTTTGTAACGTGTATTGCTTCTTTATTATCAACTCACCCTTAACTCAACTATTCATCTCATCATTCATACACATTAACCACCCGAACTACGAGTGTGTGCAAAATTGGAAGTTGATCGGTTATATTTTCTACTTTTTAGTCTATTATAAGCTTTCCGCAATTTAGTGTTGGCCGCCATTTTGAATTTGGAATGACGCCACATAGCTTATTGTGTTCTACCTGTCATATCCTTTCATTTGATACCCATGTCAGAGGGCCGCGGAGCACAATTTCAAAAATCGGGCGCCATTTTGGAACCGCCATTTTGATATTTTTACAAAATGGCCAGATTGCATTGTCATCCAAACTAAACGTGAATGCAAAATTTCAGCTCTATCCGAAACCGGGAAGTGGGTCTAATTTAACTTCCAAGATTTGACGACAAACAGTGTAAGTGTTGGCCGCCATTTTGAATTTGGAATGACGCCACATAGCTTATTGTGTTCTACCTGTCATATCCTTTCATTTGATACCCATGTCAGAGGGCCGCGGAGCACAATTTCAAAAATCGGGCGCCATTTTGGAACCGCCATTTTGATATTTTTACAAAATGGCCAGATTGCATTGTCATCCAAACTAAACGTGTATGCAAAATTTCAGCTCTATCCGAAACCGGGAAGTGGGTCAAATTTAACTTCCAAGATTTGACGACAAACAGTGTAAGTTAAATAAAAGAATTTAATTAATTAACAGAATCCGATGGGCAGGACATGTTGAACGTAGCAGTGATGACAGCAACAATTATTATGAACAAGAGACCAGGCGGACACAGAGGTACGGGACGTCCAAAAAAGAGACATACAGATAGCGTAGAAGAAGACGTACGAACCCTAGGTATAAGAAATTGGAGACTTCAAGCCAGGGACTGACAGCTCTAGAGAAGGTTGTTGCAAGAAGCCAAGGGTAATAATAGGCTGTGGAGCTATGATAATGATGATGATAAATGCAAAAAAATGAAACCGGAAAAAATGCTAGTAGGGGGTTCGGGGGTCGCTGATTGCGAATATGATGTTTAAAATTCATAATGGTGGATCCAAAATGGCGGAATGATGAAGCATATTATTGATATTGCATCACCCCATCCATAAATTTTCTTGCTTTTGCGTATCAATAACTTATTTTGATCCAAGTTTTCAACGAAGCATTTCTCCTAACGCAACTTGGCAAACTGGCCCTATTTGTTGCTTATTTGGTGCTTTTCGACAAAGTTCAGGTGGAAAAATATTATCGAAATAGAGCTAATTTTAACATTAAATGCTTATAATTTCAAAAGAAAAGGCCGTAGCATAAAAGTTGACCCGACATTATTCCGACAATTTCCTGTCCAAGTAATTGAATTAAATTTTGGAAATGTTTTGGTGTTCATTGCAATGCCTTGCTATAAGCAATGTTTTTCGTATTGCCATCTCCTGCGTGTACGAACAAAGCTGATGGTTTGCCATCGTGAGAAAAGACGATATAAAGTTGGCCGCGTGTTAAGTACGGATACTCGAAATTGATTTCGCACATTTCCAATTAATTATCGTTGCTAATTCGAACCGAATCGAGAATTGAAGGCATTTAAATTCAAAAGGCAAATCATTCGGAATCATTTGAATTCTCGAAATCAAAACATCTTAGCCTTGGTACTTTCCCTTCATCGTGTTAGGTTAGGTTAGGTTAGATATGGCTGAGCTGTTGGTAATTGAGCTCATACACTTAGGCCAAAAGGATAGGCCCATTGTGATGCCATAGTGATCCCACTTTAAACTTGTTGTTCAAGTGTCGTTTCTTCGCTAAACCATCTCGAGGAAGTAATGAATCTTCTAAGTTGCGGGATGCCGATCCTTGAGATCTCCGTAAGTGTGTTTAAAAAGGGCTCGCCAAATGCGCTTAGTCTCTTTCTGCATAGGGCTGGACAGTGACAGAGGAGATGTAGTACACTTTCCTCCTCGTCCGGATTTTTACAGCTTCTGCAAAAATCGTAGGTCTCAAGACCTAAGCGGGTCGCATGCGTCCCTATCAGACAGTGTCCGGTAAGCACTCCCACTATAGCTGAGAGGTCTGGTCTACCGAGACTCAGTAATGACGTGGTCCGACGAAGATCATAAGAGGGCCAGGTTAGTTTGGCCACCATGCATTTATTAAGATCCCTCCAATGCTTCTTCGCTTGTAGCATTGTGTGCTGTTTGCATTGGAGTTTAAAAGTGGCCCAAGGCATACCAACTCTTTCCTTTTCCGGAAGGAGAGTAGCGGTCGTGCCCTTCCTAGCCAGTTCGTCAGCTTTACAATTACCCTCTATATTACGGTGCCCAGGCACCCATACGAGGAGGGTCCTGAACAGTTGAGCCATCTCGTTAAGAGATCTGCGACATTCAGAGGTAGTTCTTGAGCTGTTTGTGCAAGAGCGCAGGGCTTTCAGAGCCGCCTGACTATCTGAAAAGATGTAAACAGCCCGATTTCTGTCGCCTTGTTGGTTGATCAGTAGAACAGCCTCATGTATTGCTAAAACCTCTGCTTGGTATACACTACAGTGATCGGGTAGTCGAAAGGAGACTTCAATCCCAAGCTCTGGGGAAAATACTCCTCCTCCTACTCGACCTTCGAGTTTAGAGCCATCAGTAAAGAAGTTTGTGGCACCTTGAGAACTGTGTGGTCTGTTTTTCCATTCACAACGTGAAGGGATGTGAACTCCGTAGTTTCTTGTGAAGTTGATTTCGGGTATGCAGAAGTCCGTTTTTATGGGGATGGTAACCGAGTCCAGCACTTTCGTGTGTCCTCCTACGATTCCGGTCCAAAAGCCAGATTCTTTTATTCTAAGGGCTGCGATGGTTGCGCTTTCCTTAGCCACAAGATTTAAAGGAGGAAGGAATAGCATAACATTTAGGGCGTCTGTAGGAGTGGAGCGAAGGGCTCCTGTTATGCATAACTCCGCACATCTTTGTACTTTCTGTAGTTTGTTGAGCACAGTGGACTTATTTAGGGTTGGCCACCATACTAAGACCCCGTATAGGAGTATTGGACGGACAATCGCTGTATAGATCCATCGTACTATGTTCGGGGAGAAACCCCATTTCTTCCCTATGGATTTTTTGCAAGCGAAAAGCGCTATGTTTGCTTTCTTAATGCGCTCTTCTGTGTTTTCATTCCAGAGGAGCTTCTTGTCCAGGGTTATTCCCAGATATTTGGCACTGTTGCTGAATTTGAGCCTGACATTGTTTAGCCGGGGTGGAGTTAGTGGTGGAGTTTTATATCTCCTCGTGAAGAGAACTAATTCTGTTTTATCAGGGTTAACGCTGAGTCCGCGGGTGGCAGCCCAGTTTGAAAGAGTTAGTAACGCCGCCTCCATGAGATCACAGAGGACTTGTGGGAATTTTCCTTTTATGATGATGACGATGTCATCCGCGTACGCCAGTACATGATGTCCCCCTGCCTCCAAGCGTCGCAGCAGCTGGTTCACAGTCGCGACCCATAAAAGTGGAGAAAGTACTCCTCCTTGCGGGGTACCTCTGTTGACGGCCCTTCGAACCGAGCAGTTGCCAAGGGTTGAGCTCACGATCCTGCCGGTAAGCATTTGATGTATAAGAGACACCAGCGGCGCCTCTATTCTCAGCTTCGCCAAAGCCAGGGTAATGGCGTCCGGGAGCACGTTGTTAAAAGCTCCCTCTATGTCAAGGAAAGCAACTAGGGTGTATTCCTTAATTTGGAGTGACTTTTCTATGGTTGAAACCAATGAGTGAAGGGCAGTATCCGTGGATCTGCCCTTTGTATAGGCGTGCTGCGCGCCAGAAAGCTCCGAGGTTGGTATGGTCTGCCTCAGATATATTTCAATTAGCCGTTCTAGAGTCTTCAATAAAAAGGATGATAGGCTGATTGGCCTGAAGTCTTTGGGTGTTGTATGGGAGGCTTTTCCTGCCTTGGGTATAAAAACCACTTTTACCTCTTTCCAGCTAGAAGGAATACAGTTGATCTGCAGGCACCCGGAAAACATGGCCTGCAACCAGGGCATTATATGATTAAGCGAGCGTTGCAGTTGTGCCGGTACTATGCCGTCAGGGCCTGGTGATTTATAGGGCTGGAAGGTGCTTACAGCCCATTCAATTCTCGCTTTGCTTATGATGGATTTGACCAGCTGTGGTGAGGTCGGAGGGAAGGCGATGGTTGTCTCAGTTACGGTACTACTCGGGAAGTGGGTGTCCATGAGTAGTGTCAAAGATTCTGTGCTTGAGTCTGTCCAATCGCCGTTTTCTTTGCGTAAGTAACTAAGCATTATTGGCGCTTTAGTAAGTATTTTACGTAGCCTTGAGGCTTCCGATGTGGACTCTATATTACTGCAAAAGGTGGCCCAGGAGGTACGTTTGGCCTTCCTTATTGCCATTTTGTATTTATTCAGCTTCGACTTGTAGCAGCCCCAGGAGGTTACGTTGTTGCTGCGTCTAGCTGAATTAAATTCCTTTCTACACTCTCTGCGGAGTGTTTCAAGTTCTGGAGACCACCATGGGGGTTTGGAAGCCTCTTTATGAGGTCTGTTCGGACAAGCTTTATTTATAGCATAGCAGCATTGTTCTGTGAAAGTGTTCACAATGCTGTCGAGTTGTTCCCGGGTTTTGGGAATACATGGTGGATTAGGGGCTAGGTTCTTTGTGATTAGCCTAGTATAGTAACCCCAATTTGTCTTTTTAAGGTTTTTTATTTTGGACGGGGTGGTTGAGCTAGATTCTTCCAAAAGGAACTCTATAAACCTGTGGTCTGAGAAAGAGTGCTCCTTCAAGACCTTCCAAGACAGTATTTGGTCAGAGTGACAGTCCGAGACAAGGGTAATGTCCAGCACTTCCTCCCTGTTTTTGGTAACAAAGGTGGGGTCATTTCCCCTGTTACAGATTGCAAGCCTCGTGCCTAATAGGTAGTTAAACATGACTTCACCACGGTCATTTGTGTCCGTGCTGCCCCATTGTGTGTGGTGCGCATTTGCATCGCCTCCCATAACCAGGACTGTGGTAGCATCGGTGTAACTTACCAGGTTCTGAAAGGTTTTTGGAGGTAAAGGGCCCTCATCTTCGTGGGCAAGATAAAAGGAGGCCAGCCTGAGTTTTTTCTGTTTTAACTCCAGGTCGACTACGGTAAAATCTCCGTCACTGAATTGAGGGAGAAAGAAGGCATTAATGTCATTTTTGACCATAATACCTGTTCTAGGTTTTCCCTTGCCTTTGGTATAGAAGAGATTAAATTTGGGCGTCCTTAAGCCACAGATCCTGTCACCAGCGATCCATGGCTCTTGGACTAGGGCAACATCGACTTCGCCTGATGCCAGGCAAAGCAAAAGAGCAGCAGACGCCGCTTTACAATGATGAAGGTTTATTTGTATCACCTTCATCATTTTGTTGATTTATGACCTCGACGATGGTCACCTCTGCTTCTTCGTCGCTGAAGATGTCCTCGTCGATGTCCGAGCTAAGGAGTGGGTGTAGATTTTCCATGGCTCTGTCCAGCTCGGAGTCTGACGATGCAGCAGCTTCGCTCCGAGCTTCGGCTTCGCCGTCATTTATTAGTTTTTCAGCCTTCTCGGCTGTGGCCTTGGTGCAGGCCGCCCGATTTACCATGGCCTCTATGTCTGTTTTATAGACCTTCAGCTCTATCTTTTCGAAGCCATAGTTCACGGCGTAATTGTCTTTTGCTAGTTGCTCTAGACAGTCTTTATTCAGGAGCAGAACAACTTGCATAGTGGCCCTGTTTGTTTGCTCTGTTTTAAAAACCTTCCAGTTATGGGTTGAAACCTGGGGGTTGAAGGTTTTTAGCATCTCTAAAATTTCTTCTGGCTCTGATGGAGCCACTGGAAGCCATGCTCTGGCCCTTGGACGTGACGGAATGTCACAAGCGTCTACTGCTTTGAGTCGGGCACCGGGGTAAACCTCTCCGACTCTAGCTATAGCAGCCTTGTACAGCTCTGCGGATCTGGTATTGTCGCAGGCTGTCAACTTAATATTACCTTGATACCATCCGGCATCCAGGCATGAAGGGGGAGGTCCTGGGTTATCCCTCAGGACCTCCATGGCAACTTTAGCTAGGGCGACTTGCACCCACCGCCATTGATGCTTAGGGATCTTCCCGTTCTCGTCGTTCTCATCTAAGACGCCGATTACTTTGCGATCCTTCGCAACTTCTGCGAAGGATATGGCTTTAGTTCCGTGCGTCTTCGACCTTTTAGGAACTGGACTGTGGGTGCTTGGTTCCTCCACAGATCGTTGACGTTTAGAGGCTGGTTCACCTCTGGGAAACTCTAGGGTAAAGTTTGGTATGACCTGCTTAGCCCAAGCAATGTCATCTTGGATTTTGGTGAAATCCTCCTTCGACACTTGGTCCTCCCCGATCGGATTGGTAGCCAAGCGGCGAAGGATACGACTAGCCAAGCGGCGTTCTTGGTAGCCTGCCTTTGCCGGGTCTGGTCTTATCAGTTCTTTGGCCCTTTTGCAGACCATTTGCTCCCCTGATCCCCCCGCAGCGGCCGTGCCCGCAGGTGTACGCTGAGCAGCGACATTGCCACGAGGAGGGACAGGGTTACAAATAGTAGCCTCTGTGGCCTTTTTTGAAGGGAGGGAGCTTGTGGCTTCCCTTGGTTTAAGTGAGCTCGGGGGTACCGTAGCTCTCTTTTCGGCGGGATTTGTGGTCCCTTCCGGTTTTGGTTTTGGGGAACCGGGCCCCTTTTTTGATTTTTGGTTTAGTTGCTTATACATAATTTACTCCCACGAGTAGCGGAGAAACGAGGTCCACCCGGGCAGAGATCCGCAGTACCCGGGTAAGGCTAGTTAGAACCGGAGATCGCCAGGTATCCGGAGCACACCGTTCACGACTGAGCTATTTTTACTGGGTCCTCAGCCAAGTTGATCATCGGCACGGTTCGCATTACACCTTGATCCGACCCAGGGGACAGTGAGAGGAACGGGGTTAGTGGGAGGACGACTGTCTGCTACGTTCTAGAACGCATTGCCCAAGGTGAACCAGCGTGATGGACATGTCACGCATACGTGGAGGTCGTCGTCGTTTCACCCCTTCATCGTGTTAGCTTCTATCACATTGTTCATTAGTTTTTTCACAGACAATCTGATGGCATTGGAAAGTCTTGGTTGATTGATGTTTCTGAACTGAAGATTATGCGGTGACAAAACGGGCAGTTCGAGCGAATTCAAAATTTCAGTTGGATAATTGACCACTTCGTCTTGATTCATGACTGTGTCCACCGAAATTAACTGACCGGAATTGAATTTTGAATAGTTGCGTTGAGATCATTGACGTCTTTGTTTTTAGCACCAAATATAGCACGTTCACTCATCCAAACGTGGTTCTTGTAGTTTTGCATAAAGTTTCGATAAGTTCCTCTTTCGATGTGGTTAAATTGCAAATCTTCAGGCAATGTTATAAGCCCGGCTAAAGTATCTGTTCACGATCTACTTGCTGGATTTTGCCATGCGCTAATTCACCTGCTCTTTAAACTCTTGATTCTTTTTTTCTATATTTTGCACAAAAACCCACCTAAGTACAATAAACTGACTAACTTAATTAAATCCTTTTTTTCCAGGTACGGGCCATTTCGGCTCCAGATCACCAGAGATTTTCTCTTCCTCCATTCCCTCTCCTCTTTTCCGTCACTTAGAAATTCCCCATTTCCCAAGCCACGTCTGAATGTAGAGCCCTGAGCTGATAAAAGAGGCAGAATTTTGTAACATTCTCTGTTAAGGTAGACCCGACACACAGATCTTTGCCCGTCGTTTTTCCGTGTCGGCTTCCGAAAGGAATGTGAAATTTGATTGAAACGGCCGACGGAAAGCCTGTGCGGAGAATAGGCCAAACCTAAATGGAAAGTGAAGTGAAGTGAAGTTAGGTACCTTTGCGTATAAATGTATGAGAGCGACCAAAATGGAAGTAAGTGGAAGTTTCATCTACTTCAGTGGAAGTAACAACTACTTCACTTCTGCGTTACTTTTCATTTAGGTTTGGCCTAATGTCGAGGGAATGTTTAAGCGCATTTATTCCAGCGGCTTGCCTTTGTTTCTGAAACACTATGGACAAAAAGTTCGCGCGAGCAAAGTTTGTATCGTGTGGATTGGCCATTAGGTATCTTTGTACCAAATGATAGCTGTTTGCATGATTACAAAGTCTGAGCTTGAGGTGTTTGAGAAGTTTGAAATGATTTCTTACAAATTTTCTACATCAGGCAAATTAAATTTCAGATTTCAGGTTTCTATAGTTTATATCTTTACTTGCTGACCGCTACAAGAACAAACAGCTAGTGTCGAAGGCTCATGTTGGCCCCCGGAGGGTAGTCAGACAAAACCCCCTCTTCGATAATGTTATTTGGTATCTTACTTAAAATGAAAAGAAGGTGGGTTACTTCATAATCAGAAGATGGGTCTTCGGTGTACAGAACAACGGCGAAATTTCGGCGTCCTGCGCCGTCTCCTGTGGACCACAATATATATAATAATGTGTTGAGGATACGCCTTCTAAAAGAAGGAGGTTCTATCGGGTTTGCTGATATCGAGATAGAGTCGTAGTCTGACGCTTCCTGAGCACAAAATTTAAGCTGCGTTGATCAGCAAACGGAGCGTTGAACAGGACGGCTAACAGCAGATAATATAGGGTCGTATACAGACTCGAACTTATCGTTAACTGGGTTTTCAAATAGTTTGGGGATTGATGATGCTTATGATATGAGTTATGGATTTGTGTAAGATTTTTTTTATAGCGTAAGAACTGATATCTCTAGGCAATGTACTGGAGATTGACCGTAGACAATTTAGCTGAATTTCAGCAAAAATGTTACTTTAATTTCTTGACGTTATATTTTATAGTACAACTAGCAAAAACCCGCGTGCGTTGCAACGCCTTTCAATAAAATAAGATTATGGGGACAACGTCTGCGATAGGAAACAGCTATAGTGAAAAAAGAACAAATCTGGGAAAATTGATTTTGGGAGATGACCGCCATGTACCAAATGATAAATTGAGTATACTATATTGCCTATGGTGTTCTACTCTTTCATTTCATACCCATGTCGAAGGGGTTTTGAAGAAAATATTAATCCGCCCTCTTGAGATGGCCGCTATGGACCAAACGATATATTGAGTATACTATATTGCATATGGTGTTCTACTTATCATACTCTCTCATTTGATACCCATCTCGAAGGGGTTGTGAAGAAAATGGTAATCCGCCCTCTTGAGATGACCGCCATTTACCAAACGATATATTGAGTATACTATATTGCTTCTGGTGTTCTACTTATCATACTCTTTCAGAAAATGGTAATCCGCCTTCTCGAGATGGCCGCTATGGACCAAACGATATATTGAGTATACTATATTGCTTATGTGTTGTACTTACATATCATACTCTCTCATTTGATACCCATCTCGAATGGGTTGTGAAGAAAATGGTAGTCCGTCCGATTGAGATGATCGCCATTGACCAAACGATATATTGAGTATACTATATTGCCTATGGTGTTCTACTTATGATACTTTTTCATTTGATATCCATGTCGAAGGTGTTGTGAAGAAAATGGTAATCCGCATTCTTGAGGTGGCCGCTATGGACCAAGCGACATATTGAGTAAACTATATTGCTTATATTGTTCTACTTATCATACTCTTTCATTAGATACCCATTTCGAAGGGGTTGTGAAGAAAATGGTCATCTGCTCTCTTGAGATGACTGCCATGGACCAAACGATATATTGAGTATACTATATTGCCTTTGGTGTTCTACTTACCATACCCTTTCATTTGATATCCATGTCGAGGGGTTGTAAAGAAAATGGTAATCCGCCCTCTTGAGATGGCTGCCATGGACCAAACGCCTGCTTTTCTGTTGAAATTTTTTTGCTATAAACCTCACGGAGCCCGAGACCTTTCCAACGAATGCAAAACCGTGGAAATCGGATCGTGCGTTCTGGAATTATAGCGTCAGGAAGGAAAACCCGACTTATTTTTATAATATAGATTACGAAGCGAACTCATTTCCACTTTCCACACGACTTTTGAGGTTTAGTTTTTGTCGCGTTTTTTAAGTGGTTCTAATCTAATCCTCGGGTCGTTGTATCGTTATTATAATAAAAATTCACGTACAAACTAATTCCAATAGTAAAAGTTTTCTCTTTAACAATAGTGCTCTCCAGATAGTCTGCAACAACCGTTTGCAATTGTTTTCAATACAAAGATGTTAGGCTGACGATTGTGGGATTATAATTGAAAGAAGTTTGAGGCGATAGACCAAAGTCTCCAGTTTTATGATGTCTTATAATACAAAGTTATTTATGGCACAAAAAACACGGCCGTAAATAACTAGAGATAGGCACTTCGTTATTCATGCCATTATACAAAAAAGCGAAGACAAATCCGCTCAAATTTAGACTATGCTGACAAGCATATCTTTCGTTTTTGACATGTTTGTAGAACACATCGTCACCTAGAATAAAGAAGTGTTTCCAAAAAGAAAAATTCTTTCATGCTGAGAGTATATCTACATATATTTGTGTGAACATAATATAGCAGCTCATGAACATTGTTCCTAAAACAAAAGAAAAATTTCTTATAACTTATATAAAAAATCCCCATTCAAAAGTCGTTCATTGGCCCATTCCCCCGCTCTTCATAAAAAATGCCTTATTGAAATCGATTCTTTAAAATTCTAACAACCGCAAAGACTCTTTTCTTGCCAGTGTCTTCCCAGTGTCTTCCATTTCTAAAGGAAATTATGTGAGCCAAAACCTCTCCATCCTCCCCCTATCTGTGGAAAAAAATAACATGAAAAGAAAAAAGAGCGTGAAGCTCCTTTCTACACTGGTTAAAAATTTTCAGCAACACGACACCATTTAATTTCATTCCCACGACAATGCACGAAGTAGATCCTTTCATAATTTCGACCCGAGGTGGAAACAGAAACCAGAAAGGATGTATTTTTTCATTTTTCTCAATTCACCCTAAGTCACATTGTCTAGCATTTATCAAAGAGCTTACGTGAAGAAAAAAGGAAGGCGATAAAGGACTTTGTTCAACATAAACGAACACCTGTCTTACCTTGGGGTGTTGCTGGTGGTGTATATGAAGTAGGAAGTCGAAGAAGCAGGATAACAACCGTAACAAAGAAGGAACTCGATTTTTTTCCGTGCCATGTTCCCAGCTGAAAGTTTTCTTTAACCGTGTGCAGAAAAAAAATTGGATGGTTTTGTGTCCTGAGACAAAAGGACTTCGCAACTGACTTTAAAGTGCAGGCTTTGGGTGTGGAGCGAGAGAGTGTATCATGCCAGAATATTAGGAATAAAACTCTAACGAACAACCCTGCCGCTGCCAGTGCCTTAAACAGGATTAGGAATATTGACATAGTTTTAATGGTCTACTATAGTCCCCTGGACTAGGTCTGCTGCTCTGAATGGGGCCCATTTGAAGGCTCTTTCGTCCTCATCTCGTTGGTATTTCGCCTTAATAAAAACAAGCCAGCTGTGGTAAAAGCTCCTCCTTTTTCTGAATAATTAATTTTCCTCTGTTTTTTTGTATTTATTTTTTTTTTACACAGGACGACGCACGTGAACTATGAAGGATTTTCTCAGTTGAGGTTAAAAGGTGGAAGTTAAGTTTCAAAGGAACCAGGCAGGTTTAATTACAGTTCTGTAATTGCATACATAAAAAAAGACTTAGAAATATAACCGTTAGCTTTGTATCTTACTTTTCTCCGGTTTTTTCGGGCTTCAAATTATTTCTTTTAACTGTAACAAAATACAAGGCAAAAGGGTTTTCGCATGCTGTAATTGGATTCTTCATTAAAGGAACACGGAAATAAGTCTTAAGGGCAAGGAGAGCAAGGTTACGCCAAGAGTTTCCAGAAGACCTACAAAATTCTCGAATTTAGGTGCAAATATCCTTGGAATTTTGCTTTTTTTTCGCAAGAAGTTTGTAATTATGAAAATTTGTAAAAACTTTCAGCGAGGAGAGAAAAAGGGAAAGGGCCTAGAGGTCAACCTTGACAGATTTGAAATCAAGCGTCATATTAGTTTTGGAATATATCTGCACTGCACCTTGATACGATGAAAATGAATGCATTTATAACAAAAGTGTTGTGGCCTGGTGTAGGTTGTTTGCAACATTTTAAATTAGTTTGGAATCTTTAATTCTATTGCAACTGAGTTTAATACTGCAAAATATATTAAGTTGGCAGTTGCACATTGCCATTAAGTTGTCAATGGAACCATTCGACCATCACGTTTGCTTACGGATGGTATGCGGTTGTCCTAATTCGGTGCCTACTGATTAATTTGTCAGCTTCATTAAACAGTTTGGATTCGATCTGCATACCCTGATCAGTAGTGATTTCGAGCAGTGCGCCGAATTGTACGGTGTATTCAGTGACAAAATATCTTGCCACTGTTGAAGGGAAGACAAAAAAATCGGGGAGGGGAACCAAATGAAGGACCTAAGACGAGACGACTACTGTAGTGGTTACTTGCTAGCTCGCCGTCGGAGGGGGGGGGGGGGTAGTTCGTGGGATGTAAAAAGGACAGTTAAAGTTTAACAAAACTCGTGCCTACACATCAAAGAACCAAGGAGGCGATAAGGGGGTACCGACCCGTCTGAGGCCAACGAAAGGGGCTAACATTGGAGAGAAGGTGTCTCCGGTTTCTGTATGGGACTATAGAAT
This sequence comes from Thereva unica, assembly GCA_949987705.1. NCBI lineage: Eukaryota > Metazoa > Arthropoda > Insecta > Diptera > Therevidae > Thereva > Thereva unica. Next base: position 120,855,533 of record OX465283.1, on the reverse strand, counting down.
ACAGATTATATAAAGGAGGTGGCACTTACTTTTTGTTGGGAGCATCCTGATCTACTGATGAGAAGAATTACGCGGCCATTATTTTATATCAGTTGATATATGTTTAGCTAGCGGTATATTTATTTTATTATTTATGTTTTTATTCAATTTATATCTTTAGTTATTTATTTATTTATTAGTTTATATAAAATGTTTCCTTTTCATTACTGATTTCATAATTTAACTTTGAAATTGCGAACTATGACACCCTCTGTGTCACTAAATTTATACGAGCGGGTATACGGTTGTTCATTCCTCACTGTATCAAACTATGAAGCCTAGGTGGAAGAGATGGTTTAATAGGGAATGTATGAACGTAATCAAAGCTAAAGAAGCCACTTATAGAGCATACAGACGTTGGCCTAATGAGTCACTTCGTCGTGAGTACATCAAATTGAGAAATTCTTGTTATTCCATCATCAGGAAAGTAAAAAACATCATTCGATGATAGATTGAGAAGTAAGACTCTCAATATCGCTACAGGCAGTAAAAACTTCTGGTCCTTGGTAGCATCCATCAAGAAGAATTTTACATTCTCCTCAACATCTCCTTTCATTCACAACAGAAACGACTTTTTAACATCTCTGTTTGTCTCAAATTCTTCTTTACCCAATACTGTTAAAAAATGTGCCTCACCTTTCGATAAAACCCTGCGCAAACTTTTTGCTTTGTCTTACTTCTCCGGAGTATATCTTGACGCTTGGAAAGTCGCTCGTGCTCAGCCCATTCCAAAAAAGATGAAGCCAACGATCCTTTAAAGTACCACCCAATAGCAATTACTTCTGTTCCCTCCAAAATCGTGGAGACAATTAATAGAAGGCAGGTGAACTATTTATAATCCAACCGAATTATACACGACAAGCAGTACGGACTTAGACCAAAACGGTCTACTAGCGATCTCCTTGTGTCTTTAACCGAGCATCTCAACCAAAGCATCCGTCCTTTTGGTGAGTCCGATTTGGTTACTCTAGATATTTCAAAGGCTTTGGACAGAGTATGACACCCTGATCTGTTGACCAATCTCCAAGCTATTGGTATAAGGTGTAAACTTAGTTCTAAGGAACTGGATTAAGGGTTTCTTTTCTGGCCGTTCAATCAAGGTAATATTGGACTGTGTCGAATTCAACGCCCACGCTATTTCGGCCGGTGATCCCCGGGGTCAGTTCTATCATCCGTGCAGTTCTATCACTCGTGCTTTTCCTAATAATTTGCTCTCAATCCCCTCCGACACACTTTACTACTTTGCTGATGACTCATACTCCTTCTACAATATAAGATAAGCACATGGCAGACGTTATCTTCACCACCGAGAGCTGATGCGCACTTCAATCAACCGGGATGTCGAATCGATTCTTGCTTAGGGCCTCATGAATCGTGTTGAATTTAACGCCGCCAAAACAAAGTATTGCCTCATCTCCACCAAAGCTAGCTCCGATATTCCTCCTATGTATACATAAGTGGGAGAAGAGAATGTAACGGCTAACTCAAATCTTAAAATACTGCGGGTAACTTTAACAGAAAGTTATCGTTTCGTTCTCAGCTGCAGTAGTAGGTTAGTATACCCCACGGTATACAGAACCAAGGTTTTACAAACGACTGTATACAATATAGTAAGACGGTATGTTAGTGTTGACGTCACGTGATGACTGTTTTGTTTTCCATATCGTCACTGGGTGCCATTTTTACGGCATTCGAAGCTGTCATTTTCTTTTACATTACCTTGTTCACGGTGAGTACAGCCGTAAGTTATTTTGGAACCAGAAATACGGTTACACGCTAAATGAATTTACTGAAAATATATGTTAACCTCTTCAGACAACTCAACTCAAGCATTATACGGCGATTTTTGAGCACAATTTTCCAGAGGACGGCAGTAAACGAGTCAAAAGGGGCCATGTCGCATCTGCTCTGTCCCGACTTTCACATAAAACATCATGCATTGTTTTTAAACTGAGGAAATCCGAGGTCTGGTTCACGGTTTCCAGAAACAAGGTAATGTAAAAGACTGTAAGACGGTATTTTAGTGCTGACGTCACGTGAGGCCCGCTTTCCATATAAAATCGAAGCTGTTGTTATTGTTTCTCCATTAGGGCTGACGTCACTAGGCGCCATTTTTAAGGTATTCGAAGTTGTTGTCTCCATTACCTTCTGTTTCTGTATACCGTAGTCTGGTCCGCAAACACTTTCGATAATATGAATACATTGGAATTGTTGTCGGTGAATGGGGTACCTTCCTCTAGAATGATTGTCAGGAAGAGCTCCACCGTCGAAGCACCCCCGAGAAGAGAGTGCACAAACAAAGACATACTGCAGAAGTTTTATCTTTGGATATACACCGATGCCTGATGGTCTGTCTAACGACCTCCAATAGTCCACTTTACTGGCACCTTCTAAACAGGCACCGAAAATATATTGCCAGAATTACGACAGCCATCACGTGACTTTAGTCCCTAGCACACTAGGAAGATGAGTTGTGGAAGGCTTTTTTTACGAGTGGGGGTGGTTACAAACTTTTATAAGTCGAGCAGCAGGGGCGTGTGTGCTGGGCCACCTGTAGACCCATTACCAAAAATGGAAACACCTCTGAGGGTCCGCACTCAGTCCGTAGTATCAGATTTGTACTGACTAAAATCAACAAAGATATTTTATGAAGATTGCTTCCAGACCGGCACAAGCCATTACTTCGGTCTGGCGTCGTCAATGTGACCCTTAAAAGAGTCCCTCGAAGGGATACTCACCTGAGCGGGAACAACGGATAAGCGAGTATGGTGAGAAATGTGGCTTCGATTAACTGACTAGATTAGTGCTGATAGGAGCGTAAGAAGGTGGACAGTATTCTATCGGATAACTCCTGTCAAACGATTTTGTGGGTCTCTTGCCCGGCTCACCGCCTCCTTCCTAGTTACCTAGCTACTGTCTCTCCTGGTATTTCTTTGTTTTTCTCTGCCTTTTCGAGGATGCCTGCGACCTCATCATTTGGTCCAGGATGTTATCCGGTGTTTGGTGTACCTTGGCCACTTTTTCTAGGATAGCACAGCCCAATGCTCCGCAACCGTCAGGCATTTAATTAAGATATGCTTCCCACTTCGCATCTCTCGGACGATCAAGGACATTCTGGGTAGAATGGTAACTTGTCGAACTTGCCTGAGATAGGGGCTCGCTTCTCCACGTACGTTCTTAAAATCTACTTCTCTACATTTCATGTGAGTCTATGGATATTCCTACACGAGGGAGCTCTGGGAGCATGCCTCTCTTGCACAAAAAAAAAATCTCGTGCTCCCAGACCCATGGTCCCACCGGTAGGAATAACCTATGGGTCCCACTTCCTCTGACATGCTGCGATGGACTGGTCGCGTATCATAATCCGAGCCATACAACGTTTTACTGTCCGCTGCCAAAATATAAATGGGAATAAGATATCTCCAGACTAAGGATCGAAACACTGATAAGCTTTGCCAACTCCCTAGCTTTAAACATCCACCATAGATCAAACAAGCAACTCTTTGAGTTTTTATGGCCATCAGCTTTGCTATTTGGCAGATATTTCAAAAATATAACAAAAACAAGTACATATCAACATAATTTTTCCAAAATCGATGACCAATTTAATTTCTCTTATGGTCGAATGGAAAATTGCTTCCTTAATACCTGAAATCCAAGTAAAGAGCAAATCCAATAGAGATATGCTAAAATCCTTCAATCATTAACATAATGTCACTTAATATTGTATAGTGCCTCCGCTCTAAGAACAGCACTTCCCAAAAAGCACCACTTGACATTATTACACGGACAACATGACGACGAGTTTTTGTCAAGAGAGCTTACCTTATAATGCTTGAATTGATTAATCAAAGTCCGGAAAATGTAGGTACAGGTATAATTTCATATTAATAATACATATTTATGTATTAAAAAAAACATGTCTGAAATACTTACAGAACATAAGCAGGATTCTGATAAAATCCAACTTCTATAACATTAATTCCATACCACATAGAGTCACGACCCAAGGCAACGTAATCAGATCTAAAACAAATTTTCCTCTACTTTGTAAAAGATACAAGCATTTCGATACCGATACACATTCGGCCCCAATAATCAAGGAAAACAAATAAAGTCCTCTTCTACATCAAAAAAAAAAAACAAAAAAGAAATATATAGACACAAAAAGGACGAGCAAGTATCGCTTTCCGCCCAACACGATAATATTTTCCATAACGCTATCTCTGACGATCATTTATTCCCATAGAGGTTGCCATAATTATGGTAGAATAAATAGAACGTTCCTGTGGCAACCTGTGATGGCATCAATCGGAAATTTAATTAAGAACGAGAGCAAAAAAGGTAAAACGTAAGTATTTATTAATTCACATAAAATGCGGGACTTCTTTGGGCTACAGGCAACACACGGAAACTCTTTATTAAAATATAAAAATAACCATAAATTTTTTTATGCAATAATATTTTTAATGAGAATTTAACTGCCTTTGTGGGGCCGCAAACTGGAGATAGCGATCGTTTTCGAGAAAAGATAAATTTATTAGTTCCCTTCTGTACTTGGACGGTACAGAAAGAACCCTTTGATATAAAATATTAATAAAAAAATGTCCTCAGAAATTTTTGTTCTCCTTTTACCCATCGTGCAGGTAAAAATCAATTACGGGAGATCGGAGTAATCGGAAAAAACTGGAAAAAATCGATAAATTTTAAGATATCACCTAGCAATATAAATCGGTAAGGTTGAATATGTTTTGGCTACTGTCTCTGTTGAGTTTAAGGTGCACAAGTCCCGCTCTTGACTTGCTCAAAGCTGAACCACTGTCGACTGCAGGATACCTGAAAACCCCGGATACCAGCAGGTGAATTCGTAAAATTGTAGCTCTGCAGCTTATCTCAACAAAATCGAATCTGGGTTTATTGCTGTCTGTTTGCTCCCATGTCCCTACGCAATCGTTGTGTACACAATATCCTTTGAAGATGAGAGAATTTCATAAAAAATTGCTACATACACACGTATTTGGCAAGGGCGAATTGGCTTGAGGAGTTTTTGATTTTAAAAAAAGTAAAAAAAAAAAAAAATTGGGCTTGAATATTGCAGGTACTGTCACGCTGAGAAAGCACATGTGAACAGAGGTTTACTTGTTGGTATAGTGGGGAAGTCAATCAAAGAGTTTCTCAGATTCACTCAAGTTTGATTCTTTTCAACTGAAAACCTTCTTGCCTTCGTCAGGAGGGGGTAGGAACACAATAGCCTAACTTGGCCGCCGAGTTAACCATATGGATTGCCCCCATCCTCATAAGAAGAAGCTATTGATTTAAACTTCTGCCCAGAAGAAAAGGCACACCAGTTGTAATGTAGACTATGAAAACTAAAGTATAATTTAAAAACCAAACTTAAAGCGGAACAGCCCAAGAGCATGTACCTGCGGGATAGTCGTCCTACATATAAAAGCGACAACCTGTCCGCTCCCTTATTCGACAGACAAACCATCCTATGCGGAGCACCTCTCCCGCTACTAGCGCTTTTTTCGAGTTTTTGGGCAGATATGGTGACCGACTGGGTACCACCCATGACGTCCGACGTTAGCTCCTGAACTTGAAGCAGGCCTAACTGATTCTTAGAACGTATAAATTAACTCAGTTTGAACCCAAGTCCAATTACATGTAGACGGGAGTTGAGTTGAATTAGGATCGACTGAGGTCGACTCAGCTCTACTTCCTTGGTTGAGTTGAAATTATGCATATAGACGCGAATTCAGTAAGTGAGTAGTTGATTTTAATTGAGAGCAGCCACTCAGTGTTTTGTTTGTGATTTGTTGATGTGGACGTGAGTCGAAAGAGACCCAGCGGGTCGACCGCAGCATATTCGTTGCGGGGACTATTCAACTATTCAACTCATCATGTATACGTAGTATCTGCAATGCCTCGCGCAACCTCTTGCCTCTTAGTCTATGGGTAAGGCCCAGAGGTACCGGGTTCGAATCCTGGTAGCACCAAGGTCCTTCGCCTTTCCCATTTTTCCCTACCTACATAACTTTTCTTTTTCCCTTCCCTCTTTACATTTCTGATTCCTCCTCTCACAGCTTTCCTCAGCCCTTCCCCGCTCCGCCAAGCGCATGCCATCGGTTGGTTGGTGAGATTCAAATCGTTTCACTCTCCAGCGAGTTGTTTCTCGATGCCCCATGTCAGATTCGCGATAGTAATGGTTGGGTGTAGGTGGAATAAAAATATCGCGTCTGGTTGTGGCAGTTCCTGCCTTCCGACTAGAGCTGCTGTTTGACATTGCACTCTATACAGGGCCGGCGCGTGGTTGTTTTGCGCCCGGTGCAGTAGGCAAATTTTCGCCCCATCAGCTAAACATATAAAAAAAAAGCTTCTTTAATCGGGATCGCAAGGACGGGAAATATACATGGCGCTTCTAATTTGGTAACAATTTGCTTCTTTTTTTTTTCAATAAATTCCTGAAATGCTGTTTCCTATTTAGTCCAGTGAAATTAGTCGAAATAAAATAAATGGTTAAAAAAATTTTTTAAAAAAAATTCTTTTCATTAACTAAAAAATGTACTGAAAAGTAAAAAATAAAAAATATTTTAAAGAAAGCGTGAAATTTCAATTTTAATGAAAAAGTTAATTAAAAGAATGGCGCATTTTTCATCAAAAAATTTTGTTAGAATTTGAAATTAACAAAGCAAAAAATTGAGGGTTATTGTAAATCTCACGCGATTTACAGTTATATTTTCAATTTTTGATGAAAAATGCGCCATTCTTTTAATTAACTTTTTCATTAAAATTGAAATTTCACGCTTTCTTTAAAATATTTTTTATTTTTTACTTTTCAGTACATTTTTTAGTTAATGAAAAGAATTTTTTTTAAAAAATTTTTTTAACCATTTATTTTATTTTCTACTTTTTAGTTTATTATATGTATTCCGCCATTTTATGATGGCAATTCTATTAGATTTAAAATTACGTCACACAGTTTACTGTATTCATTTGATACCCATGTCGTGGGCTCGGTGGAACATAATTGCAAAAACGGCCGCCATCTCGGAACCGTCTTCTTGATTTTTTACAAAAAGGTCAGATTGCATTTAGTACTTATACATGATGAGTTGAACTCAAGGCCGCGGAGCACAATTTCAAAAATCGGGCGCCATTTTGGAACCGCCATCTTGATATTTTTACAAAATGGCCAGATTGCATTGTCATCCAAACTAAACGTGTATGCAAAATTTCAGCTCTATCCGAAACCGGGAAGTGGGTCAAATTTAACTTCCAAGATTTGACGACAAACAGTGTAAGTGTTGGCCGCCATTTTGAATTTGGAATGACGCCACATAGCTTATTGTGTTCTACCTGTCATATCCTTTCATTTGATACCCATGTCAGAGGGCCGCGGAGCACAATTTCAAAAATCGGGCGCCATTTTGGAACCGCCATCTTGATATTTTTACAAAATGGCCAGATTGCATTGTCATCCAAACTAAACGTGTATGCAAAATTTCAGCTCTATCCGAAACCGGGAAGTGGGTCAAATTTAACTTCCAAGATTTGACGACAAACAGTGTAACTTAAATAAAAGAATTTAAAAAGGGCATGAAATTGCATTTCATGATGTATGAAAATTTTTTTTTTTTGGTATTTGTTCGGGTACATCTGTCAATGTTAAAACCAAGTTTGTGGGGTCGCATTGTGTTGGGAAAAGTCGGAGGGGAACTGCTCATTTTGCTTTGAACTTGCCATTGAACAAGCAAACATTGACTAAATAAATGCTTTTCTGAAATATACTCTACTTTGTGGCGACATTTAAAAACATTGAAATTTACTACAAATATGCGTCTCCAGCTGCAAAACGATCGATCAGCTGAGATATTCTCATATCATATTGGAAAGGTGCCGGTCGACTTACCGTAGAACGAATGTCAGTGCCTTACACCTTCTTGCCGCTAAGAACAAAAATGTCTAAATTTAGTTTAAAATTCAAAGCGAGGCAGGCACGTACAAGTCTCTCGATCCTTTTGTGGATGCATGTCCAGCGGATAATTATCTAAAACAAATTGACTCACTCTACCTGTCACGAATGGTACTGCACATACTGCAATTGAAAATCGGTATACCAGTTAGCATGTTGCTAATATCAACAATCCAAAGCTTTGCAGTGTTACGTGACTGACAATTTTGACAGGCACATTCAAAGGTGAAGAATGTACTCATCCCTCGCCTTCATATGATTCAAACGGATATAACATTTCAAATTAAGGCTTGCAATTCCAGTTTCATACGCAACTGTATCGAGACCTTGTTCGAGTACGCAAGTGGGAGTCCATACACGGATTGACAGAAAGGTGGCCGTTTTGAAACTAGTTTGCAGCTTGCTGTGTGCGACTGCTCTTGGCGGTCGGAAGCGATTTCAGTTGCGTGGTTGCACTTAATTTGAGCTACTTTACATATTGCCAAATCTTCGTGACTAAAGACAATGGTACAGGTACAGAACACCGATTGGCTCAAAATCAGTTGCGCCCCTGTGTGGAAAAAGGTTTCTTTATGGTTGCAAACTGGTTTTCGCGTAATTATTGTGAACTGATTTGAGACTGGAAATGTAAATCTCATGTGTGGAGAGCCTAAGAGATTGCAATTCCCAATTTGATTGGCCTTTGCAATCACCATCAACAAAGCTTTGGGCCAATTTTTAAAGTGGCGCGGTTTAGATCTACGTATTGCTTCCCACATGGACAATTATATTTTGCTTGTTCTACAGTTGGCAATCGAGAAAATCTCTATATCTGCACAGACAATGGAACAGAAAAAATTATATATGTATACCCTCAAGCATTGTGAAATTAAGCACATTAGAAACGTGTGCTTTCTCGATTCTTTCCTCTCCATTAAACCAGACTGAGCCGCAGCAACGCGTGGCTGGGTTCAGCTAGTTTCACAATAAATGGAATGCCATTTTAGATTTAGTTTCTTTAAAACTGACCATCTCCCTTTTTATTTATATCCAAACAAGACCTATTGATTATTTTTTACTACGACCAATCGGTGTCCTAAAATATGGCTAAGCGAATTTAACACATTTAATTGAGTTGAATTGATTGCATTTTTTTATGTTGGAGACGGACTGCTCCCTATTCAGTTATAAAATGAGGATAATGAATTGGCCATCAAGTTCCTAGCACAAGTATCTATAAGCGTTTTCAAATCTTAATTAGTAAATATAGAGCAATTTCTTTTGGAGTTAAAATGGGGTAATAAGTCGTTGGAAAGCCTTATATCTTAATATATAATATGAAGAACGATGTTCAAAATAATGCAATTTTTATTTACTACGAAAAACACAAAAACGTTACAATACAAATCTTAAAACTATGTTATATAAGTTCTTCTCTCTAAAAAGATAGTTCCGAAATCAGGTAACCATTCGTGTATTCCACTAACAACCCTTGCATAAATTGTACATGTGTAAATATCAGGGTAATGTGATTCAAACACGTAACCCCCATTAAATTTTGATGGCGCTTTTAGGTTCCTTGTTAAAGGTGTCGCCCAGTTATTGCCCCCTCCATCAAGTTCCGTCAATTCATATAAAAAGGTTGGCGAATCTGAATCCTAATTAGCTCTATATGGGGGTGCTTTGTGCCTGAAAGAGATGATAAGAGAGGTTAAGCTAGGGCAAAAGGCGAACTTTTGAACAAGGGGATGGATAATATTGGGGGGTTTTAATTGTTTTAGAAATTGGCTTTATGTAGTAAACATTCCCTTATCCCAAAACTAGTATGGTTTGATTGTCTTTGTTTTAAACTTATTTTATGGTTCTTTCTTAATGCAATATTTTTAACTATACATATATGTACCTACCTACATACATATAGTTAGGCTTTTCTTTAGATTTTCGAAATCCCTTAATTACAGAAGTTACTAACTTGCAGCATTCATGAAAAATTCTTATTATAAGAATTTCCAGCAGACCCGCAATAGAGCGGGAAACCCGGACATTTGCCCGGGGCGGCATTTTGACTGAGAGTGTTAATAAATAGTGTAGTCCATGGAAATGGTATTTTAACATTGCCAAAATGCATGCAGGACAAGGTTTTTCTTTTGGGTTATGTCGGTGGGTCGGTGTAAGTTTAAATTTGAGTTTTCGGGGTCGGCGCCCCCAATTTGGCGCCTTCTCGGAAAAGGTGTGCAAATGGTTTTTCTACTATATCTCCAATTTGTTAAGAGATTTTTTATTTATAATTATATTATGTACAATTTATTATAAAAGATACTTGGTCGTAAATTTAATAATTAAGAAGCTTTAAAACACAGAAATTAGTCACAATATTTTCTTTTAAAAAAAGAAAAACAAGTTTTTGAAGTGAATACTTCTTTAGGCACGACTCGCACTTTTTGGCCTGGGGTAAAAATGAAAAATCGCGTTACGTGCACTTTCTGTGCGATAAAAGAGCTCCAATTTGTGTTTGCGATGTAAACGAGTGTTTATAGATTTGAATTAATATCCCACACGGAGAAAAAATCAAACTTTCCAAAAGAAGCACGGTACGCTCACGGGTTTTTATACTAAAAGAAGGAAAATATGCGCTTTAAAAAATTAAGGGTGCAATTAAGTACCTATATTTATAAAACCGGTTCTTTTGCGATCGAGTAGGTCAAGCTGAATTGGACGTGGTGGGTAATTAGTTGGGGGACTCCTTGGTAAAGCAACACTCGCGTTTGAAATGGTCAATTACGAATACATTGATAGAATGGTCAATCACGAATAAATTTTTAGAATTTCTCGACTTTAGCGGGAGCGGGCGTACCCATGTGGCAAGCGAATTTGTTCAGTTTTCGTGCTTAGGATGTAAGTACATAAGTATTTGTAATTCGCCGCAGCCGAAAATCGTGTAATGCATACGGCTAAGGTAGTTCGCAGAAATATCAAAAAGTATTCATCGATTCTCAAGGAATCGAGTATTTTTTAACGAGTAAAAAGTACTCTTCGAGTAGTTTTCTTTCGATTCTACTTATGACTATTTAGTCGAGTATTCTCCACGGATTCTGTATCTCTAGACATAGTGGGTCTCTTGAAAGTCGTCACTAGATTTTGCATTGAAATAGGTATAGCCCATTCAAATGTTAAATCTAGTGATCAGTTTCAGGAGATACACGCTATATACAGCTTTTCAATCAATACTTAGCATGATTACACCCTGAGTAATTGACATTCTATTGCGCGGCTTATCTTTAAAAACGTTTGTAATGGAGAATACCATCTCCAGTTAGGCATTTGAAAATGGCAATGACAACAAAGCAGTTGCAAGTTTGGAAATCTGCTTATATCTAGGCTCACCCCAGCATCTACTCTTTCAAGAACTTTCGCCAAGAACTCGTATGTAGATCGTACATTTTTTATTTCAAAATGGCGAAAGAAGGATCCATTCGTTGATAATTTAATCAGGATCGATACAAATGTTTTTAAATTGCGAGGTTAAATCTTTTATGTCTGATTTTATCTGGGCTGTAGTTGTGGGGGTAGGCATGCTGATTTTCTCTAAACGAAAGCTATGCTGTAGTACTTTTTTTGCACTCTTTCCGTTGCAATGTTGTTTGTCTGGGAACCGATCGCAATTTTTACTGAATTGATTGATATCATATCCATAGTCGATACATTCGACCGACATTAAGTAGTTACGAAATGGAAATTCAGTGAATGTGTTTCTGTTGATTTTTTTCATCTATTGTGGAACAACTATTTCTTTCAAAGTTGATTCGATTAAATGAAGAGTATACGTTAAAATTGCATTCCCCTAGAAACACCCCTGACAATTTGTATCCCTTGAAATTCCCCTGGCAAGCTCATATTCCCCTAAATTTACTGGAGATTTCCCTGATCTGGCAACACTGTCTAGGAGTAGTTTTACCCCCTTAATGGCTGAAAATAATTTATTTTTGGCTAACAATACCTTCCCAAAAAAATTTCAAACAAAAACAATTTTATGCAAATTATTACATTTTTTTTAAATTTTTAGTCGATTTGGTCGTTTTAACCCTTTAGGATTATCTTTTATTATAAAATCCGATTCAATTTGGTATAAATCAACACTCTTGGCAAATTAATATTCAAAAAAGTTTATTTTATTGGACCAAGTTGATTCTTTTATGACAACTTGCCATGATTTGGCATTATTTGCCATTTTCGTTTACAAGGTCATAATTTGTGTCATTATTATGTCATAAAAAAATGGAAAAAAATTATGTCATAAAAGTTGTCATTATAATGACATCGTGTAAACACGGCGTTTAAAGGATGTCATTACAATGACCACTTTTATGACACGAGTTTTTTTCCATTTTATATGCAGAAATAATGACACAAATTATAACCGTGTAAGCGATAATGGCAAATAATGACATAAAAAACTACCATTGTCTCATTTGTGCAAACTCGCCATTAGCAGCAATTCATACTTGAAAAAACGACATTCGAAGTCTACAACTTGAATGTCAACTGTCACCCATGTCCAATAATATCTCCAATTCTGACGTCTTCGAACTTTTTCACCGGTCTGGAATGTTGCTTACTTGCCGCATGAAAACCACTACTTTTGAAGCGTTGAAACCATTCGCGATACCACGTTATACAGAAACAAAGTAATGTAAAAGAGAAATGTCATTTTACTGGTGACGTGACTTGGTGACAGTTTTCCACGGCATTCGAAGCTGTCAGTCTCTTTTACATTATCTTGTTTCTGTACACCGTTCGGGATACGTTCTTTCACTGATAGAAGAGCCTTCCTCAACAAAAATTTCTATAATCATTCGACGTGGTTCAGCCACAGTTTTATTTTTCGAATTGACTTCCCGCAAAAGACGCTTATTTTGATGATGATGCTTTATCACACAAGAATTTAATGTTCTGCATGCGAAATGTATGTGTTCCGGCTGCAACTGATTAAATTCGAGATGATTAGTTCCTTCAGCTCCACCACAGCGGGTCCATAGCCGAAAAATGCTGGCCTGTGTATGCAGCAATATTTCATTAAAAACCGAAGCCCCACTGAGCCTTCAAACAATGGAAAATCAATTTTTGAATAGATGACCCACTTTCGACCAACGACAAAAAATCCTGGATGTTGTTAAATGTGTAGACATGAAGGATCTACTAAATTAAACACAAGTCCGGATATTTTTATGAGAGTATGCATTTGGACCAAAAATTTAGTTTGGCTGCGAAATAATTTATTTCACTATGATTTAATCATAAATTTGTCATAAAATCGAATACTTTCTGGTTGGGCCTATTGTAATTGTAATTTGTATTTAATTACAAACACGCAAAGCGAATAGAGTCGTAGTGAAGAGGAGCGTGTGCTTCGAGTACAAACAAGTTAATGATAAAATCGCAGCAAGTGTTTCCCATTTTCCATAATAATTTTCACGTGTATTTAAGGCTGCCCTCATGCGGTGCTGTGCTCCTGCGCGTGCTGTGGCGTCAAGGATACTCGGCATATCGATAAGCTCCAAACATTAAGCCCCGTTCGTTAATCTACTCTCCTTTAACTACTTAAGTTTGCTGAATTTCCAGAAAGGATTAAGTTTTTTTCCAGTGACCCTAGTTATTTCCTGTTTTTTTTTATTTAATATCCAGGATGGATTTCTTGTTAATGAGCCTAGGATTTAGTTTGTTTTTTTTGGTGAGCCTGATGGTGGTGGTCGTTATGTTCACTCCATGAGTGAACAGAATGGACGCGAAAATCAAGCGGCAGAGCCGTTATACAACGGGGATTATGTGAGGTAAAAAAAGTAAAATATCAGCCGCCTGGGTGCCTGCCTCCTTTGCCCGAACCACAACGAAAGGACATAACTTTTAATTGAGGAAACACACCGGGGTGGTTTGTTTTAATTGTTAGCACACAACTACTTAGAGTGGCATCAAAGTGTGTACACTCGAACTCGAATGGGCCCCGTGAGGCAAGTAATTAAACGATTGCACAACAACCGAGGGATAATTAATTTTGAGATTATGCCTCCTTTAATTAAAACCCATCATACGGTCGATGGACTCAGAGTAAATTGTTGAGCAACTGGAGAGAATACAGAGGAAACAGTGGAAGTACGCTCGACTTCTTTAAGGGAAGATTAATTACATCGCAAATTAGCGCTATAACTGAATAATTATTTGTCTTAATTGTCAGCGCCAACTGGCTGCCAGCCCCGTTTGCGTTTCTAGCAATCTAGTGCTAGCTCTGGCTCGCATATCGTGTAACTCCGGCCGTAGCCCCGGCTTACCAGGGCAACACCGGGAAACCCTGATTTGTTAAGCAACTGAAATGGAAGTGTATTATTAGGTCATAAAAGCGAAACAAAGACGTGAAAATTTGCAAATGGTACTGACTCCTTTCAAGGAATGCTGTACTCGTATATCAGGTCGGCAGAAGAAGCATTCTCTCCTTGTTCGCAGGACTTGCTTTTGATGGATGGTTTCAGGTTGTTTGCTTCCGGTTGTATCCAAGGATCAAGGATGAAGTTTGCTGTTTGCTATTTGAAGCCACTGTTGGAATTTAGTTGATAACGAGCTGTATGCTTTGCTGAAAGTGACACACACAACTTTCATCGAAATTAGTTTAGATTTCGTGTTACTCAGGTATGAATCTTGTTATGATGAGCAAAAGTAGTGATTCCAATTGCTTAAATTCAAGATTCTTCATGCGTGACTTTTATCGCCTGTTTTGTTGGGAATCCCTTTGTCTACAAGGAATTAAAGTTCAATATTGTTAAGATTTTCAGTTTAATGATGAATAATACTTGGTAGCACAATCGTGGTTCAACTAATGGGGAATCCAACATAAAGACTTTAGTTTGGTGATTTTTTCTAATTGTGTGATCACCTTTTACAATGCAGTACAATAGTCCTTGTTATTATTTTAAATTGATTCTTTTATCTTTTACCTTCGTTTGGTTGAATTAGTATTTAGTAATGTTTGAAATGAAATGAACAACCATATCAAGGTTATATTCTTTTTAACCGTGAAAGCCTATGTTCAGAAAGAACCCTTTCGTATTCTGTATTTCTTTGGTCTCCGCGAATATAAAAGGCTATCCGAGCAGCTAAAAGCAAGAACAAGTCGGAATATTGCAGGTCTATCGAAAGAACCTATTAAGATTCTACCAGACTAAGCAAGATCTTAGCTCAGGAGCACTCCACCCCAACCTTCCTCAAAAATGGGAAAGGGGCGTGGACGGAGTCGCCTGCAGTGACACTGCATTGGCTAGTAAATAAACAGTTCGGCAGATGCATGGAAGACAGTGCAAGGGAGGAAATTGTCTGAAAGAACTAGGACTGAATATTAAAGATATTTAAAATCAGCCCTCTGTATGGCCACATTCCACAGGTGTGGAGGGAAGATGAAGTGGCCTTTACACCAAAAACCGGGAAAAAAAGGTCATGCTAAAGATTTCAGACCGATAAGTCTTTCCTCTTTTCTGTTAAAAACCTTGCCACAAACAATCGAACTAGAGTTAAGGAAAACCTTGGAGCACAATTGTGTTGGAAAAGCAACATGTCTACTGTAAAGACAAATCTATGGAAACTACGCCCAATGAAGTGGTCCGAGCATTATGGAATGTGCAATATATTATAAACAATATGCAAACAAATGGAAGGTTTTGAAGAGGCACACATAGGCCCGCCACATCATCTTTCGGGGTCTGGGACTAAAATGGGATTGGAGCTTCATTTATTTTATTATTATGTGAGTATGGATCATATGGTGAACACCGCGGCCAAGTTAGGCATGTTGTCCACCTACTCCAGGAACGGAAAAGACCGCCTGCCGTCCGAACCAAGACAAGAAAGTCTTTAGTGGAATCAAAGATACCCATGGAGGTATGATGGTCGGTCGGAGTGTAGAAGTTTATAAATGAATGTCATTATTATTATTATTTATTATTTGTTTATTTAGAAAAATCATGTACAAAGATTCAAATCTTATAAATTAGTACATTAATTAACAAATTGGATATAACAAGCTTAAAAACACAATATAAAAAAAGAAAAAACTTAAAAAAATAATATAAAAATAAAAAAAAATAACTTAAAAAGAACAAGAAATAAGATAAAAAAAAAATAAAGCAAGAAATAAAATTAAAGGAAAAAAAAAAGAAATAAAAAGAAAGAAAAAAAAAGAAAAAAAAAGAATTGGTAAAATACAAAAACAGAAAGAAAATAAAACAGGAAATAAAATAAAAAAAAAAAATTAAAAAAAAAGTAAAAATAAGAACAAAATAGTTGTATATTCATGCTCTAATCCGCCCTATTTAAAATAAATTCAAAAAGTTGCTTCTTAAAAATGCCCAATGAATCGATGCGTTGTAAATTAACAGGGAGAGAGTTCCAAAGTTGAGCTACGAAGACAAAGAAAGACCGCTGGCCAATTAACGTGCGAAATTGAGGAATTATTAAATTATTATTTCTGAGGGATTGCGAAAGCTGCACAAACTGCTTGAGGTATGCAGGTTTACGCTCATGAAGGATATCGTGAAACAGTCGTAGAAGCCTAAACTCACGATATTCATTTAGAGAGCAGCCCAAAACTGTGTTCGTGAAGGGTGAAATGTGGTCGAAACGGCGTAACTTATAAACAAAACGTACACAATCGTTAAACGCTACTTCAAGTTTACGGGCGCAAGAAGAATCGAGTGAGGGAAAGATGGAAAGGCCATGCATTAGAAGAGGTAGTATTAGGGCTTTAAGCAGATTCATACGTACAGACCTCTTTAGCAAGCCACAATGGTAACGAAGTCTTGACAGGAGTCCATAGGTTTTACCAACAATAAAACTAATGTGATCGCAGCAGGTCAGGCTGCTATTCAGTACCACCCCAAGATTTCTTGCTTTATCAACGCAAACAAGAGGAACCGAGTTTAACGCGATAGCGGAGAGGTCAGGACGAACAGTAGCGGAGTGAGAGAAAAAAATACACTGGGACTTCGAAGGATTTAGCTGCAGTAAATTTAATGTCGACCAGTAGGATACATGACGCAAGTCAGCAGCAAGCTTCTCCACACATAAATGTATTTGATCTTTTGGGGCTGGGAGATAAAGCTGCACATCGTCTGCATACATATGAATCTTAGAATATTTTACTACTAAGGGAAGGTCGTTAATAAAAATACTGAATAAAAGAGGTCCAAGAATGGAGCCTTGAGGGACTCCAGCGTGAAGAAGGGCACTTGAGGAACAAGAGCCACCTAGTTTAACCTTTTGAGAGCGGTTAGATAAGAAACTTTGCAAAAGTTTAAGTGCAGAAAGAGAAAAATGTGCTTGTGACGCCAGTTTTCGCAGGAGCAGGTCGTGATTGACGCTATCAAAAGCTTTTGAGAAGTCAAGCAACAATAAACAACAGATATTACGTTCGTCAAGGGAGTTGCGTATATCTGTAGTGACTTTAAGAAGCGCAGTTTCACAGCTGTGGTGTTTTCGAAAGCCAGATTGCCATGTATTTATAAGTTTGAGACGCTCACAATACGCTGTTATTTGCGTGGCTATTAGCTTTTCAAGGACCTTTGCCAGAAATGGAAGAATACTGATAGGCCGAAAATCAGAGGGACTGGTAGGAGAAGGGCACTTGGGAATGGGTATAATTAAGGCATGCTTCCAAGTCGAAGGAAACTTCGATACAGTGAGGCAAGAGTTAAAAATGTGAGTTAAAGTAGGCAATAGACGAGGTAGAAGCATTTTTAGGAATCTAGGCGAAATGTAATCGCTACCAGTCGCATTTGATTTGATTGACTTCAGAGCAGTGATTACTTCGAGGTAGTCAACGCAACGAAAGCAGAAGCCATCGGAAGAAGCTGTAAAAGAGGTATTAGCCTGGACCGCAATTTGGTTAGATATAAAAAATCGATTAAGGGTGTCAGGACAGATGTTGTGCGCCACAGATTCATTCTTAGAATGAACTTCCAATTGCCGCAAATTGTTCCAGACTGTTTTTAAAGGAAGAGAGGGGTCCAATTTACGAGCGTAGAAATTTCGTTCGGCTTCCTTGATTTTTGCGACAACTAAATTTCTTATGCGTTTAAAGGATCTTTTAGCAGCTTCACTTTTCACTTTAAGAAACCAATGGTAAAGAAACTCCCTTTCAACTATGAGCGATTTAATTTCCGCAGTAAACCACGGTTTAGATTTTGCTGGAATAGTTTTGCTTCTCAGAGGAACAAATTCCTCATAGAGATCATGAAATAACCTATTAAATTCGGAAATTTTTTCATCGACGTCAGTCATAGTGAAGATGTTAGACCATGGTAGACAATCACACCTATGAATGAGACGTGTTTGATCAATATTAGAGAAATCCCGATAAGTACGGGTGGTAGTAGGTGGAGGATCAACATTAAAACTATGACATATGAACAAAATATCATGATCCAGATAACTGGGAGGAGAGATTTGGTTTTGAAATAAAACAGCGTTAATATCATTGGTTAGAAACACGTCGAGCAAGGAGGGTGACCTACATTTAAAGTGTGTGGGAAGGACATTAACAACATTCAAACCGAGAGAGTTCATCATAAATAAAAATGAGTTTTGAAGGGTAGACTTGTTTAATAGATTAACGTTAAAGTCCCCACCGACCAAAATATTCTTATACACACTGGATAGGCGCTCAAGAGTATCGCTAAGTTCTTTAGCGTTATCGAGGTTAAACTTGCCAGGCGGTGAGTACACACAGACAAGAAGAAGTTTGTCAATATTTGAAGTAATTTCCACGCAGATAAATTCGATTCCCGGCAGTTTAGAAAAACCAACGATTTTAGAATTTAAATATTCACGCACATAAATTGCAACACCCCCACCAACACGACCTTGTCGATCATTGCGGAGTAATTTGTATCCATCAATAGATACAATGGAGGAAGGAATGGAATCGTTGAGCCAACTTTCACAAATAAATAAAGCCTGAACCCCAGAATTAATAAATGTTTCATTTAACTCACTTATTTTAGGACGAATACTTCGCGAATTAAGCATGCAGGTGTTGAAACCTTTGTGCAGCGAACTAAAGATTTTGACAAGCGTTCTCACCCGGTCTTCGCAGCTAAGACTATGTGACATATAAGAGAATAAGGAGCTCGACACATGAACACTGCCAAGAAGCGAAAGCAGATTGAGAAAAGAGGAGAAAAATAAAGAGCACAGCTAAAGCATGAATACTAACTGAAAAGAAAGGAATCATTATAGTTACAGAAAAGAAGATGTGTACAATATATAACAATAAATAAAATAAATAGAAATAATTAATATAAAATAAAATAGAAATAATTAATATAGAATAAAACAAAAATAGATAAAAATTGAGAGAAATAAATGCAAAAAAAAAATCAAAACTAAAAACAAAAATATCGTTAAACGCTTATAGAGAGTGACTCCAGAGCTTCCACCGACGGGCATTGCAATTGGGAGACGTCTCGTACTACAACAAAGCGCTCCTCTTGCTTCCTTTTAACACGCACCAGGCCATCCCTAGTGGAGACGGAATATACCAATCCCAGCTTTCGTAAATTTAAGGCCTCCCGCAATAAATTGCTGTTGGTAGGTGAAAGGCTCTCATTTACATAAACTGGGGTATCGGCAGAGAAACCACCCAGCTCACAAAGCATGAATCTTTGCTTCCGATTTACCTTTAAAGCCTGCAAAAACGCCTTCGCTTCACGCTGTCCAGAGAATTTCACAATTATGGGCCCACTCCTTTTGCGCATGCCAGATCGCAGCCGAAAAGCATCAGTGTAGGGTGAGAGTTGATGCTTGACCATTGACGCCAGTTCAGCGACGATCCTCTGTGGTGAATCATCGGGTTTAACAGGGACACCCCGAATGATCACGTCACTCAGTCTTTGGACCCGCCGCATATCATCCAGCTTTCGTGCGTTATCAGCTAGCTGGGAACTGATTACATGTATTTGAAGGTCTTCTGAATCATCCGTTGTTTTGGACTTCTGTTCTAGGTCAGAGACCCTTGCCTGCAGAGTCATGATGGTGTTGTTGATCTCTGTCAGCTGATTTTTATTTTCTTCTGCAATGGACTTTAACCCTTCCGTTAGGCGAACTTCGATCGAGTCGAGATGATCGCTGAAAGTTTTGATGGAACTGCAGAATTCTTGCATTCAGGGAGGAAACGATCAAGCTAGCGTAAGTGAAATGCGGTAAGTTTTAATTGGCTCAGAGTCACAATCATCGCAAATAGCCATATATTTTTGATAACTGATCACAGCAGGTCAATTGTGAGTTCAGATGGACAACTAGATTTTTAACTCGAAGTTGGTAGGGCAAGCACTTGTCTATGAGAATGGTCGGTGAAAGGAAAGTAGTGTCTAATTGATTCCTATACATTGGAATGCGACAGGATTTAGAAGCATTCAGCATTAGGGGTTGGATATAGCCTATTGATAGTTACGCTCCAGATTGGCATTAATGTTGTGTACACGGTCTACCAATCCAATGGAACTATTAAAATAAATTTGAATATCATCTGCATACGTGTGCAGTTTATAATTCGCACGATACTGCTGAGGTCGTTTATGTACATGCTGAAAAGTAACGGTCCTAATAAGGCACCTTGCGAAACTCCGCGCCGCGTTGTTGGTAAAAGATGCGAAATTGAATTTTGTAGCCAAACTTTTTGATATCGATTATAAGAAATCCCGAATTAGGACTGGGGATGAAAATCTCATTTGGGGATCCGTTGAACCGTGGATATTTGGAGAGAAGCTTTTGGAGTCTAGTTGCCTGTGGTAGAGTCACTCGGTAGAGGCACTTTAAGCGATGGCTAGGAGGAAGACACAGTGTTGCTGTCATGGTAGGAGGAGATCAGCATCACAGTGATTTGCGTTGCAGCCATCTTTAGTTCACACACTGAGCGGATAGAGGCGAAGAGCAGGTTTGATTTCGAGACCACAAGCCCCTGAAAGTTAGACCAGTTGGTTTTTTCAGAAACCAGGAAGTGGCGCGTAAATGTGAGAGGCCGTCAATGTTGAACCTGATGTGCATTTTTGGATAGTGTCAGAGAGTAGCCTGCTAGTGAAAAAGGTGGCTTCTATTTTCTAAATCTAATTTATTCATAACAAGAAATTCTTCCCATCTCTCGTTTACACCGGTTATCTCGAAAATGAGCATTTTTTTTGTGGCAAGATGAAGCTTAGGAGTCACCCTTTGTACTACTAGTCCGTCATGTCTTACAAGTCATGGTGCAATGTATAGTAGCAAGCTTGATCTGAAGGAAAGATGAAATAGGATAGGTTAGGGGTCTGGAGGGTGCATGAGTAGATGTCGATGAACCTTGCGTTTGAACTCTGAGATGTTATATGAGGTCGGAAACACCGACTGCGGAAGAGAGTTCCACAATCGAGTTGTTCTATTTATAAGAACTGCTAAACCGTAATGAGCGTGAAGGGGAGGGCTGCAGGGTGAAGGAGTGAGCCGAGTTGGCTAGTCTTGCGTTGCGGGAAAAAAATTTCCGTGTAGGCAGGAGGTTTTTGATTTCAGTGGAGCAGTCGCTATGAAAATAGCGGTAAAACTTGCTGAGCGCTGCTACATTCCTACGGTGGCTTAAAGGATCAATGCAAAGGGTGCTATCGCCAATGAGTTTGATGGCGCGGTTTTGCACCTTGTCCAGCCAAGCCAAGCCCACATGGAAAAAAATATAGCCAAAAATATATCCTAAAAAGTAACCAAAATATAGCTTGGATATCTAACTTTTGGCCGCTTTTTTATATCTCAGATATATCTCAGATATAGAATATATATTGAGATATATTTTTCGCATATTCCTAGATACATATGGAATATAAGCGGTAAGAATATATCCATCAATTATATCACAGAAATATTTATGATATAAAGTTTATATCTTGCCTATATATGTAGGATATATCTCGAGGTGCAAACCGAGTTATATTTTTTTCCATGTGGGAGGTGGTCTTAGGGGCGCCCGCCCAGATATACGAGTTGTATTCAAGGCGTGGCCGAATGTAGGACTTGTAGATTATAGCCAAGGCAGCTGGATGAAGGAGAAACTTGCATCTCTTAAGGAAGCCGAGGCATTGATACGCTTGTTTGGTGACTTGGAGTATGTGATTATTCCATCGCAAATCCTTGGATAGAGTCACGCCGAGGATGTTAAGATATGGATCAGCTGTTATATTATCCTCGCCCACTGAAATGGAGGGAAGGCTGGTGCCGGTTTTAGTGGAGAATAGACAGTACTTAGTTTTGGTTTCATTGAACTCGACACGATTCTTGAGGCCCCAATCAAGAATGAGTTGAATATCCGCGTTAAGAGAGTTGGACATGAGTTCGCGTTCAGAGAGACAAGGTCTGGCACTTGCTTGTCCTGTGTTGTCGGAGGGGTATGAGTAACGCAAAGTACCGTCATCGGCAAAACCATGAAGTGGATTGGAGGGGATTGAGAGCAGATCATTAATGAATATAAGAAAGAGAGTAGGTGAGAGAATCGCCCCTTGGGGAACGCCGGCCGAAATGGAATGAGGGTTGGATTCAACGCCATCCAATACTACCTTGATTGAACGGCCAGAAAGAAACCTCTCAATCCAGTTCCTTAGAACTGAGTCAATACCAATAGCTTGGAGTTTCGACAGCAGAGCGGGATGCCATACTCTGTCGAAGGCCTTGGAGATATCTAGAGCAACCAGACCAGACTCACCGAAGCCATGGATGATTTGGTTAATGTGTTCAGTTAGGCACACAAGAAGGTCGCCAGTAGACCTTTTTGGTCTAAAGCCGTACTGCCTGTCGTGAATAATTTGGTTAGATTTTAGATATTTCATCAACCTTCTATTGATTATTGTCTCCATAACTTTGGAGAGAACAGAAGTTATTGCTATTGGGCGGTAGTTTAAAGGGTGGCTGGCTTCACCTTTTTTGGGAATGGGCTGAACATGAGCTAGTTTCTACGAGTTGGGATAAACTCCGGAGAAATATGACAAGGCAAAGAGTTTGCGCAGAGGTTTAACCAAGGGTGAGGCACACTTTTTGAGTTACATAGGGGGAATATTATCGGGGCCAGTGGATTTATTGACGTATACACCTCTCGTGTCCTGAAGAAAATTCCGTCCATTGAATGGGCGTTGCGATCGAGGACCGGTGGTGACGTATCAGCTTCAGGTAACGAAGAATTTGAGGCAAACAGAGATTCCAGTAAATCGGCCTTGGATTTGCTTTCTGTTATCACCTCCTTTCGATTCATTAAGGAGGGGTTGAGGAAGAGGTAAAATTCTTCTTAATGGAAGTTACCAAGGACCAGAAGTTTTTGCTGCCTACGTGGGTGTTGAGGATCTTATTTCTCAATTTGTTGTCAAATGATGCTTTGACCTACCTGATGATGGAATTACAGGAGTTTCTCGACTTGATATACTCACGCCGAAGTGACTCATTGGGGGAATGATTGTACGCTCTATAAGCGGCTTCCTTAGCTTGAATTGCGTTCCTACATTCCCCATTGAACCATCTATTTGGCCTAGGCTTTATAGATATGGTAGAATGAGGAATGAACAAACACATTCCTGCCCGTATTATTTTAGTAATACAGGAAGCGGCATAGTTCGCACCGGCACTGCGGAAACACAAATTCCAGTCTGTGGCTTGAAAAAAGCGTATAAGTCCCAACCAGTTGGCTTTCCCATAGTGCCAGACAGTTTTTTTAGGAACTGCGTTGGTTGGAGTAGAAGATGGATATGGGAAATTAGCGCTGACTAGTTTGTGATCCGAGTTACCAAGGGGCGAGCTAACTTCGACGGAGTATCGAGTTGGATGAGGAGTAAGAAACAGGCAAGCAGATGGGCTCCGTGACGTTCAACGTCCGGAACTCGCTTTGCGCAGTTCACGATTTGGTGCAAATTATTTAGATCTGCAAAGATCTCGGCGTCTTTGCCAGAAACACTGGTGCCATTAGAGTAATTTAGACAATTGACATTATGAACGTTGAAATCACCCGCAACAATGATTTCACACTCCGGGTGGGAAGATAAAAATCCGGAGATTTGTTCTGAGATAGCATCGAAGGCTAATGTGGAGGCTTCATTACTGATATTAGGGCTTCTGTATAGAAAACAGAAGAATATGACGTGGTTACGAAGAATAATTTTAATCCATAAATGATTAAATTCAGAGGATGTACTATTGTACACCTTCTGAAACGCCACGTCATTCCTAATATACATGGCGACCCCCCTATGGTCGGAGAAATTGTGCACTGGCTGGTATACCCAGCCATCTGAAATCGATCAGAACCCCCTAATATTACAAAAAACAAAGGAGAAATATTTGTTTTTGTTTAGGGGCCTTTCCTGCGCAAGGTCCATGACCTCATTTGTGGCTGACTCAGCCGGCGATGCAACCATCGGAGTTTATGGGAACGGCCTTGCTGCAGTGTTATGCCTGCTTAAGCAAGACGATTCCCATCAGCTGGCCGATATTGCTGCAGCGCCGGCGTTGTCTAGCTGGGGGAGCGGGAGAAGTGGAAACGGGAACTTACTTGCTGTCCGTCAGTACGGCGTTGGTGAATTCCGTGTTGGTGACGTTTCCTTAGCTTATTTTCACTTCACTTCGTTCGCACAGTTAGCACTTTTATGTCGGTGATTAGACCGGACGTTCCTACGTACGTTCCTCACGAGCTTTTCAGATGAACGGGGAAGTGGAGAAGATGAAGGGCTTCATCTCCACTTCCCCTTTCAACCAAAAGCTTGTGAGGAACGTACGTAGGAACGTCCAGTCTAATCATCGGCTATTGTTTTTCTGTTTTTTTTTTAACACTGATTAATTTTAAAGCCCAGGATATGAATTTAAATGATCTTAATTAGTTTTCTATCTTAATTAGTTTTCTATTTGTTTTTTTGTTTATTTTGTAGATTTAGTTTTAATTTTAATTTTCGCGACGAAGTTGACTTGCGGCAGCACCCGCCCGCACTCTATGCCGGTACAGTCCAGACTCCATTGGATCACAACCGACGACGAATGGTCGGTTCACCTGGCGACAGAACTCTAACAGTTCTGGAATCTTTTTTAAGGCCCCTTTAAAAAGATTGATATTCCAAAAAATCTATTACTAAAAAATATTTGATACTCGTACCTTTTAAACTCTGTGCTAACAATGAGTCCATTCATTTTATTTTAGAGCGCTGCATACTTGGGTTTCAGACTCTGCCTGCTTGACGTTCAGAAAGCAAGGATATGGGGGTTTTAACCTTTTTGGTTCCAATCTATTTTTGGGCCCCCTCTGATCGGGGCCCGGAGTAATTTGGCCCAGTCGTAATAGAGAATAGGGCCGTTGGAAATTGACAAAGACTCAGGAAATTGTAGGAAGAAAGAACTAAAATGGTAGCATATGCTGATAATCTGGTAATTCTATTTTATGGTAAACATCTCCACGTAATGGGCGAAATTATGGGAGAGTTCTTAGCATTTTAGCAGCCTTAGCAAATGGGCCAAAGGCTGTGATTTCTGTGCTATTTTAAACGAATTCACACTCTTATGAAGTGTGTAGTGTGTTAAGTCCACACGTAAAAATATATTTTGAGACTCCAACCAACTTATCAGGTCCAAAGAGTGCCGCGGCCACTGCTTGGAACTGTTGCACTCTTAGAAGCTCATATACCTCAGGTTTGAAGGTAAATAAGTTAGTGTTGATAAGATGCCCAGAGATTCTGGGGAGTGATGAGCAAGCGCGAGAACAAGACAAGACTAGTATAGTCTTGGTCTTAATCTTGCGAGCATGGCTAAGTCTTGGTCTTGTTCTTGATCTTGCTAAATGTGCAAGACCAAGTCAAGACTGCAAGACCAAGAACATTTTTGTTCATAACTAGTAAACGAGGATCCACAGAGAGGGACATTTTTAATTCCTCAAGATAATAGATTAATAGAACCACCAGCACTGAATAAGGTATGTGAAACTGTAAAAAGACAAAAAATCAACAAATCACGAGACCTCGATGGAATAGCAGTAGAGCTGCTAAGGGATGGAGGAGAAGTGCATCAATAGCAACCCAGATTTTTTTCTTTGGGATCCGGCTGTAGAGCCTTAAAGGTAGAAGAAGAAACTTCGAAGTTTATCTCGAACTGAAAGAGGCGGAAAAAGACATAGGCCTGAATATCAACGAGAAGAAAACAAAAGTAATGCAACAATCCAAAGCTGGAAGATTTAAAATGGGAAGAAATATAGCCATCGACGAACAAAATCTAGAAGTAGTCGATAAAAAAGTCTACCTTGCATCTACAAAAAGAAACGAAGAGAAGGAAGCGATGACTCGACGAATACTGCAGGCTAATAGAACGTTTCATGAGAGAAAAGTTCTCAGGGGCATAATAGGCCCAACCAGAGAGGATGAAATGTGGCCAAGGAGATACAACAACGTGTTGTTTGAAGGTTTTGACGACCCAGAACCCTCGACTTTAATGAAAATTAACAGACTAAGATAGCCGACCACGTAATGGCAATCGCATCCCCAACGACTTGTGATATCGGACAGCGACGAGGTGTTCTATTAATTTCTAAAGGGCACGCCACCAAGATCCGACTCTTCTTGGGTAAATTCGTTTTTAAAACTGACTTCTCGATTGATATATCTAACTGCGAAGCAGGTAGTCATCGAAATAAGGAAGCCCAATAAACCCAGGAGCTTCAAGGTGGCCTTGCCCGCAAGATACGATTGGTGGTTCCTGAACTCTGAGGCAGACATTTTCACCTGGAAGAAGTTAACTCTCCCCGGTTGGATAGAGAGTCTAAGTTACAAACCTACTAGAGCTAAGAGTAGCCTTAAGCCAAACCCCACTAACACACTCTCCACCAACACTAACGGTACTAATCCTTTACCAATTATTAACCCACTAACCGAGAACACTTCTTCAACTGCACATGCTGTCCCATGAGAGATTTCACATACTACGGTGCTTATAGACAATATATCTCTATCGGCCGAAGATATAAAGACCAGTCTAATAGATCTGGAGGTCAATAAAGGTCACGGTCCGGACTGTCTACCTGCCAGAACCACGCTCAACTCATTTTTTTCCCTCTTCACCTTATTTTTAACAAGAAGAAATCCTACCTCACACCAATCTTTAAATCAGGTGATAAACATGGGGTGGACAACTATAGCTGCATTGATATCCTATCTGTTATCCCTAAACTATTTGAAAAACTTATCTATGATTACCCCACTAATTGCTCCGAGCCTAAACGATCAGCAACATAGTTTCAGAAAAGGTCGCTCCACCACATCCAATCTTATGATACTGATCTCTGAACTGCTATGCGGTATGAAATAAGGCCAGTAGTTTGACGCTGTCTACACTGATTTCAGCAAGGCATTTGATCGGCTAGACCACCACATTTCATTTATGAAACAATTAAGATTTGGGATATCACATGGATGGATAAATTCAGTGACGGCTAACGCAGTCTAACTTGTAAAAATGCCCTAGAGTAGGCAAAGGCTCGGTTTGGATAGATGGTAGAGATATTAGAATTCCTACTCTGTTTATTACCCTTACGTTCGATGTAGCCAATTTAAAGTCCATATGTCGTCTCTTTACTCTTAGCCGTGTGATCGATCCGGTCTGAGGCTTTTTTCCAGGACCAGGTTGTTAGCTTGGAGCCTAATTAGTACGTTCAGTTTTAACGCTCGAGTTCGCCCTTTCATCTCTGCTGCCTGTACTGACTGTACTGACAGAGCCCTGGAAGCTCCAGGATCCTGAGGTCTGATATCAGCCTTCAACCCCCAGTAGAAATTTTCATAGACCGGAAAATACCCGAAGAAGCACAGTAAGATATCGAAAATGTCGACAAAACCAGGGTTGAAACTAAGAGAATAGCTCAAAACAGCGTCCTATGGAGAAGTTTAGGCTGCTCGCACACTGCATCAGAATTTGTACGATTTTGTGCGAAATCTGATGAAATTGTATGCTATTTCATCGGAATTCGCACAAATTCGTACAAATTCTGATCCAGTGTGCGAGCAGCCTTAGTGTAAACCCTATAATCTCCAAATGGATGAAGAAGAATAATAAAACCGACTAGGTGTTGCCAGGTGGAACAGTACAGCCCACTAAATTCGACTATACATATGTATGAACCGAAATACAAGCATTTAGAGATATTATAATCAACATGCCCTTCAGATATGAAACATCTTTCTTTCTCGCGAAAAGTGATTCAACGCGGAATTAATCCGCTACTTGGAATCCTTCAGTTTCAATACACAATTTGTAAATGAGCTAATTGTATAACTCTCGCTATTTACAGTGTACATAAATTATAGAATACTGAGAATGAAAAGCCGTCACAGTTAATGCAATAGAAATCCCTTTTAAAGCAGCTTTTACGAAAATAAGTTAATACCTAAATGCAAAATACATCCTCCCCCCTTAATGCATTCATAACTAAATATCCTATTACAAAACTTTATGCACATCAAATCCACTGTAATCGTGTTAAACTGTTTTGGGAGACTGGCCAAGCAGCGCATACATACATAAGCCTTTTTCGAATAATCTATACAATCATTTTATATGACAAACATCCAATTTAAACCTATTACCAATTCCCAGCGAATATAATGCAAAAATTTATATGCATAAAATAATTCCCGGACATCAGGATCTGCATAGGATAAAGGACCGCAGCGAATTCGTATCTGTTGTGACAATATCGAAAAATTGGATTTGTTTAGGCGCCTTCGTCCAAAAAACAATGGTCGTACTGCAGGTTGCCAGTTAATGACAATATTCTGAGTAAACAATTCAGTTTTGCTTGTAATGCTGTTATAGATGTCCTGGACATACATTGATGGCATTTCACAATGGAATCATTCAACAGGAAGCAGGGCCGAATGCAAACAACTCTTTGAAATTTTTCCCTCTATGGATTTTAGTCCTGCACTGTACTGGTGCACGCCTCGCCGGTAATAATAAGAATTTATTGGAACGAAATTTGCATATTTTACTATCCTGTCAGATTGGATAAAAATTGATGTGTTTATGTGCATATGCACATAAAAATATTGTCAGGTAGTAGCTGGGACTATTAATTGTATTTTACGAAGGATGGAGTGCATCATAAACCTATTACGAACCTTAAAGGACCCTAGAACTTATGCACATCCCATGAACCGCCAGCAGGATGAAGCCATTATCTGTTCCCGTTGGAGGCAGCTAAAAGCATGCCAACACCCAACTATACCGTATTAACTAAAAACTGCATCCGCTGCCTTTCTTTAGCTGCTTCATACTCTCGAGAATATCCTGTCTGAATGACCTCACTGTCGTCGAGGCCACTACCGTATCCTAGAAAACTTGTGCATCCCTTCTAATTTGCATAAATGTCTACTACTGCCTGCCTGCGTTATCTCCTTATATCGTGCATGTACACAGGAGTTACAGCTCATTTTAAAGTTTAACCATCTGATTATATAAATTTCGCAAGGAAAACTGTAAAAAAGACTGTTACGAGCAAGGACGAAAGGGAACATCCCCAGCTCAAGAATCAGGAATAGAAGTGTGCTAGAGAGAGTGCCGGAGTGTAGACAGGAGTAACCAGCTGGAAACTATGAAAATGTCCGTGGCATGAGGGATGTTTATCCTGGCAGGATCCTGCTCGGGTGTTTTACATAGCGAGCGGAGCTATTTCAAGTTTGATAGATTATTGGCTTAATTAGTGTAAACTTTATGAAATCACGCTGTGATATTTATTCCGCCCTGTTCGCTCTGTTGCCATGGATGGACGCTATTGTATGCTCTTGGCTGTGTGTTTGTTTGCTCTTCACATTGTCCCTTTTAGTGTAATTCCGTTACTAATTATAATATTGAAATTACACTGGATATGATAAATTGAATTTCTATTGGATTAAAAGTTTTTCAGATAAAAAGGATAAAATTTCCTTTTTTAAGTGGAGCTGTAATTGATTGCAATTTATGTTGAGCGGAAGAATGTTTTTTTATAAACAAAATGCGCAGATATACGGCATATAAGGGCCGTCCTTCGTAGTATCACCCAGCATACTGCACAGTGAGAGAGCATAAATACAAGCATTTACGCTGTGATTAACCGCAACACACATGAAAGTGTTACAACCTGAGACTGTTTCGCCCTCCAATCTCTTACATTTTTGCGATTACCAGTACATCACACCGGTTCACACAAGTAAAATATGACATCAATTCATAATTTGATATACACAAATTCCAAGAGTTCAGGACACTCAAAAAGATTTCTTCCAATTAATTAAGGAGATGGCTTTGGAAGTAGTTATTAGAAAGTCGTCAATTCAATGAAATTTAACATAAATACACAGGGCGGGCGCTTGGGTTTTTTGCGCCCGGTGCAGCTGTTCATTTTTGAACGCAATGAAGGACAAAGGGAAAGACACAAACACTCGTTGAATAGGCGAAATAATTTTCATAGTTTGGGCAAAATTTAAGATGGCACATAGATAGGAAGATTTACATTGGCCAACATCCAACAAACAAAAATCTGCTGAAAACATCGGTTGCGTAGAAGAGATTAGGCGAGAGCGATGGATCGAGTTCTTTGACAGCTGACAGGGTTTATTTTTTGTCTCCCTTATGCTAGGAAAAGAAAAGGAATGCCAGTAGGAAGAATTAATATTAAAAGAAACAACAACAAGCTAAAATATTCTAACGCAACGGTGGGCAACCTCCGGCCCGCGAAAAGCTCTCTCTGGTCCGCGAGATCTTTAGAAGAAATTATAAAAAATTATTTTTCGGTGTAACTCGTCCAGTTTTAATTGATTAAACGCACATAGTACACAATTTACTATTAATGTTAAAACTTACATCCATTGGGCAATGCTACATATCGTCGTTGTCAAATGAATATCTGCTATGTGCACTTTTTGGCGTTTTCGACATTTTGACCATTATGACTAGTTTACTAACCAAACTATCGTATAAAAATACTTCTATGTCAATCTAAGCATTTTACGGTGAACAGCGGTCGGTAAAAAAGTTTGCTATGTGCATCAGCCAGATATAAAATTTTACGGGTTTTTTCAATATGTCAAAATTATACTTTTTGCATACAGCAGATATTCATTTGACAAAGACGATACGCATCATTTCTTTTATTATCCCTACACACAAACTGATTTTAGAGAAGGTCGCAGGACAATTTGTTTTTTTTCTCACTTTCCTCAGAAAATTTGTCAAACTAGGCGAATTATAACATCATTCTCGGGGGTGTGCGAAAACTATAAGAAATTCAAATTTTACTCATTAGTGTTTATTGCACAATTACATAGGCATCACAATGGTTGCACGAAAAAGAGACAGAATAATAATTGTTTAGTGTAGTAACTACATTATACCCAAACCGGTTTGAGTTGAGGACCGAGCGATATATAGTACGATTAAAGCACCTTTCACTTCAAATGCAGACTAAAAATTTAGTGTGGGAGACGACTATAAAATGCGTTTGTAAGAAGTTCCTCTTTTTTCTTTTGAACCAGTAGTAAATATCTCTCCAATTCGTATTTAAAACCTCACCTCGCCTCAGCTCAAATTGGATGTTTTACTGCCTGCCTATCAGTAAGAAAGAAGAAACCCTTGCCTCTCCACTACGATTTACAATCACACTTCGCCTCATTCATCTCGATACACTAGTAGGACTTTGTTTCTGAACCGGGATATTTCAAAAATTGCGGCCTCAGTACAATTTACCATATTATAAGGGGCAAATGTACTGCCTCGTATAAGTCCAGTTCAACTTCATAAAAATTATAGGTCATAAAAAAGGTATTGTTTGCTACTACGGCCCGCGGAAAAAACGTAAAAAAATTTCTGGCCCACGTTATAAAAGGTTGCCCACCCTTGTTCTAACGTATAGTTTGTTGGAAAATTTGTCTGTTGTAAAAACCTATGCGATTCTTCATAGAATTTCAAAAGAGAATTAATGATTACAGACAATTTTTGTTGGTTGACCCGTGTGAAACTGACCATATTAATTTATTAGACAGAAATACCCCGGCTTCACCGGCCGAACTGCGCAAGTTCGAGCAAAGTGGTGTACTGAACTTCTAATTTTGCCTGAGTTCCCATACATTTTCACATATTGAACTCAGGAAAAATACAGCCTAAGCTCGCCCAACAGAACATGAAACTTAGATTGAACGTACAAGCTCACTCAAAAGATAGCAATCAACTTTTTAACATCTGGCGAAAAAACAACAATTTCAAGCATAAACTGAACAGGCCAGCCGGTGAAGCAACTTATACGGATTGAATGGAACTTTATTGAGCTGAGGCCGGTGAAGCCGAGGTATAAAGGAACAAACAAAAAAGAACAATTAAAGAGGACTTCTCGCCACAAGGAGTTTTGTTTTCCACATTTCATTCATTTACCTCTATTAACAATTCTTGAAAGAGAATTTAAAAGTGCAGTAACGGCGCCCTCAACTTTATAGTATATCAATCATGTTAGACAGTCACAATACACAGCCAACGCAAGGTGCAATTTTTTTCTTACTAGATTTTTGTCGAGAATTTCTGAGTCTCGACGCTAAAATCTCTGGAAACTTCCTGCTCGAGGAGTACAGGGACGGAAATTGGGTAAATTTGAGTAATTTTTTCCACCCGTGAGAATAATTTTCAAATTTTTAAAATTTTTTTTAAATCCTAATTTGTAAAATTGCGCCCCCGACATATTTGATCCGGTGCAAGTGCACCATTCGCACCTATGAAAGCGCCGCCTCTGTACATACATAACGCTCTTTTAATCCCTCATCCCTCTTCCAGCGCACTCTGATTTGCGCGACAGGTCTCAGCTTGAACCAGGATCTCCCACTTGTTGCGGCTTCTGCTAGTTGGGTTCTCCTCCACATTGTTCTAGGTCTTTCAAATCGACGGGTTCCTTGAGGATTCCAGTGAAGGGTCTGTTTGGCTAGATTCTCGTGTTCGCGTCACAAGGTGTGGCCAATCAATTTCCATTTCCTTTCTTGGCTGGCACGGCGCCATAGTTTTTTATTCTATTTTGCCAGTGGATTTTTAGAATACGACGTATACATCTGTTAATGGAAACTTGAAGGCGCCCTGTGACGAATTGAGTGACTTTCCACGTTTCGCAACCGTTTAAAAGAACTGCCTTAACGTTGGAGTTGAACAATTGGAGCAATTTGGTGTGAGAACTCCGTTGATCCGTTGACTCTGCAGGCAAGGATCTCTGACCTAGAACAGAAGTCCAAAACAACGGATGATTCAGAAGACCTTCAAATACATGTAATCAGTTCCCAGCTAGCTGATAACGCACGAAAGCTGGATGATATGCGGCGGGTCCAAAGACTGA
Organism: Thereva unica; assembly: GCA_949987705.1. NCBI lineage: Eukaryota > Metazoa > Arthropoda > Insecta > Diptera > Therevidae > Thereva > Thereva unica. Next base: position 120,822,144 of record OX465283.1, on the reverse strand, counting down.
GTGACGTGATCATTCGGGGTATCCCTGTTAAACCCGATGATTCACCACAGAGGATCGTCGCTGAACTGGCGTCAATGGTCAAGCATCAACTCTCACCCTACACTGATGCTTTTCGGCTGCGATCTGGCATGCGCAAAAGGAGTGGGCCCATAATTGTGAAATTCTCTGGACAGCGTGAAGCGAAGGCGTTTTTGCAGGCTTTAAAGGTAAATCGGAAGCAAAGATTCATGCTTTGTGAGCTGGGTGGTTTCTCTGCCGATACCCCAGTTTATGTAAATGAGAGCCTTTCACCTACCAACAGCAATCTATTGCGGGAGGCCTTA